>CM061136.1:184294137-184919763 GCA_030789695.1 Scilla litardierei | reverse complement strand
CGGATCGTATCAAATTGGTATCAGAGCTTCTACGATCCATGGGTGATATGCTACAACTTCGGGCCATGAGGAGGGAAGCCGCGCAGACGGGACGCGATCTCCAAGGATTGAAGGAAGCTACTTCAGATCTGAAGTTTTTGAGGGAGGCCACAGCGTCAATTCCGGCGATGATAGAGATGTTACAAACCCTAACGGCCAGGAAGAGAGGAGATCGAGGCAAGAGGATCCAAGGGGAAGAGAATCAGGACGATTCCACGCTTGATTCAGATCTAGATATGGAAGTTTCAGATCCAGATATGGAAGTTTCAGATCCAGATATGAAATTTTCAGATCCAAATCTTCAAGTTTTCAGATCTGAATCTTTTAGATCTGGATTTCTTCAGAATGGCAGTGAAAACCGTGGAGATCATTTTCATCCTTTTGATCTGGGAGGAGGCTTACGCGCACTTGGAGTAGGGCCTCCGCGGACTTCATGCACCACCTTGAGCACAAGATGGCTCTTTTAGTGGCGGAGTAATGATGCGATCATTACGTACGAGAGGAGACCGAAGGAGTAATTGCTATGCGCACCGACTGTTTGGAGGAAGTTTCTTTATGCACAATAAGTTTTGCTTGTTTTGCTGTACGCATCACGCCTAAACATTATATAATTGAGGGCGTGTGCTAGGGTTAGGATATGCTTATTTGTGAAGAACAACTAGGTATTAATTGTGAATGTGCTTAGGCTTTGGTCCGTTCATCCAAAGCTAGGAGATGGGGTTTCGTCTCGAAAGAGGCCCAATTTATCTTTTGTTTTTCATTATAAATCTTATAAAAAATCATCTTTTTCATATTTTTCCACCCTTAAACGCTGATGTGATTATACGATCATCCGGATGGTATCAGTATACCAGCGTCACAAGTACCAGGCGATATCCCCGGGGGATTACTATAGCCGCTGTCTTTGTCCGATCGATTGTGGGAGGACCTCTCCATGGACTTCATAGATGGACTGCAGAAATCGGGTGGATATACAGTCATATTTGTTGTGGTTGACCGTCTCAGCAAGTATGCACACTTTGTCCCACTTCGGGATCCTTACAGCGCAGTGTCGGTGGCGGAGGTATTTGTGAGGGAGGTCATTCGCTTACACGGACCTCCAAAGTCCATTGTCTCTGATAGAGACACAGTGTTCTTGAGTAGATTTTGGCAGGAGTTTTTAGGCTGCATGGGACAGTGTTGAGACAGACGGCCTACCATCCTCAGACCGATGGACAGATGGAGGTGGTAAACATGACTGTGGAGACTTATCTGCGGTGCTTTATCTCAGAGAATCCTAAGGAGTGGGCTCGTTGGCTAGCATGGGCGGAGTACTGGTACAACACATCATATCACACTGCAGCTCAGACGACCACGTTTAGGATTCTGTATGGCAGGGACTCTCCCCATTTACTGCATTATGTACAAGACTCGACACCAATGTCCGATGTGGAGCAGTATCTGGCGGAGAGGGATCAGATTTTGGAGTAGCTGAAGCTCCATCTGGCTCGGTCTCAGCAGGTTATGAAGGCGAGGGCAGATCTACACCGCAGAGATGTGCAGTTCGCAGTCGGAGATATGGTGTACTTGAAGCTGAGGCCCTACATGTAGCGATTTTTGGCTCACAAACGAAATGAGAAGCTAGCACCACGTTATTTTGGACCTTTCAATGTTGAGGTGAGAGTAGGTCCGGTTGCTTACAAGCTGAGATTGCCCCCAGGATCGATTATTCGCCCGGTGTTCCATGTTTCGCAGCTTCGCCAGACTGTCGGAGACCACACCCCTTCACCCACTCTTTCGGAGACGTTGACATCTAGAGGTGAGGTTGGAGCCAAAGGCGCTGAAGGGGTACGTAGAGGGAGCCCGAGAGAGCGTGAGGTCTGCTGCAGTGGAAAGATTTGCCAGAGCACGAGAGCACGTGGGGGTCTATGGACGTGATGGCACAATAGTTTCTAGACTTCCAACTTGAGGACAAGGTGGCTCTTGGGGGAGTATTGATGGAACTCAGGTCACACCTGAAGGCGGACCCGAGTTCAGGCCGAGCCTTAGCCACGCGCGCACACGCACCCCTCTTTCCTTATTATTATTATTTTAGGGGTATGATGGTAATTGTGATTGGGAGGGGTTTACTCTTAAGCGAGGGCTAGCCGTCGCTAATCCCTTATGCTTATTTTGATTATTGTGTGAGAGTTCTTCGAGAGTTCTTCGAGGGATATTAGGAGAGTGCGGACATCATCGCTTATCGGCGTGGGTGGTTGCTCCTATATTGTAGCCACAAATTATCCTTTTATTCGATGTTTTAGTAATTTAATTTTAGATTTGCTTTGGAATCTATCAGAGGTCCACTATCTTGTTACCTATTTTCCAAATCCAATAAAAATTTCACCTTTCCCCCCAAATTTTTAACAAAAACTCTATTTTTATTTTTTTATTTCTCTTACGGGTCACATCAATATCACTTGCACTTGTTGCGTGTCTTGATATGTGGTACGACCTTTGCTGTTTTTCATTTACACAGCGCTGCAAACTAGTGTGCCTACAGGAGTAAGACAATTATCAGTCATTGCTTAATTCTTATTTACTAATATTACCACTTCATGTATCATCAATGCATTCAGGATACGTCCCTCTCACACACTCACATGCAGACACTTGATGTTATTAAATTCTAGGGTTTTTCTTATATTAGTCCCTTAAATCTTGCATAATTTGATATTAGTCCATTAAATCTTTGAATTTTGAGTTTAATCACTTAAATCATTAACTATAACCAAAATAGTCACCTACTCTAATTTTCTGTTAAAAAACTCCGTATGTTGACGTGGCTGTTAGTGCTGACGTGTCCAGCTTGTTCGCGGCGGCAGTGATGGTGATGATGGGGAGGAGGAGGGGTGGCGGCGGTGAGGAGAGGGGATGAGGGGAGGGGGGATCGGCGGCGTGGAGGAGGGGGGATGAGGGGGAGATCGTCGAGGGGGGAGGGGGGTTATGGGGAGGAGGGGGGATCGGCAGCGGGGAGGAGGGGGATGAGGCGACATGGGGAGAGCTCTCCCGGTGGCGGGGAGGAGGGGGGTGAAGGGGGATGAGGAGGGGGAGAGCGGTGGTGGGGAGGAGGGGGATGAAGGGGGAGGAGGCGGGGGAGATCAGCGGGGGGGGGGGGGAGGGGGGATGATGGGGAGGAGGAGGGGATGGGGGATCGGCGGCAGGAAGGAGGGGGGATGATGGGGCGGAGGGAGGATCGGCGGCGGGGCGGAGGGGGATTGGGGGGTTATCGGCAGCGGGGATGAGGGGGATGAAGGGGGACGAGGAGGGGGAGAGCAATGGCGGGGAGGAGGGGAATTAGCGGGAGAAGGAGGGGGAGGTGGGGGATGAAGGGGGAGGAGGAGGGGGAGCGACAGCGGGGAGGAGGGGGATGAGGGAGAGGAGGAGGGGGTGAAGGGGGAAGGGGAGGGGGAGAGCGGCGGCGGGGAGGAGGTCTGCCTCCCCCTCCCACCACCTCCTCCCCCACCTCCACCTCCACCTCCACCCGCCTCCCTTCCCCATTAGGGCTTAATTCTTAGTTAATTAACACTAATTGTTAATTAATCGTTAATTAATCTAACTATTTAACAGAATATATAGGATGTGGAGACTATTTAGGTTAACGGCTTAAGATTTGAGAGATTAAACTCAAAATACGAAGAATTAAGGGACTAATATCAAATTACGCATAATTTAAGGGACTAATATGAGAAAAACCCTAAATTCTATATAATTGAAATGTTTGCAGCAGTGTATCGATATCATTTTGGTTAGCTCATTGCCTGAATTTTTTTGTCCGTGGAGCCACTAATGTAAGTTTCTAAGCAGATTTTCTTTGCAATACCCAGGTGAAGGGTTTTGTAACAAAGATGGAAGAATGCATGGGTGCATGTGACTGCATTATTACAAAGGCAAGTATTCTCTGATTGAAGGAAAGGCCTTCTGTCATACAGAACCATACATATCTTAGACCAATTTTCATGTACAGGCTGGACCGGGGACTATTGCAGAAGCCATGATTCGTGGTCTTCCCATTATTCTAAATGGTTTCATTGCAGGCCAGGTAATTTTTCTTTCTTTTACCCTTTGCTGATTATACGTGTTTGATGGTCATAAGAACATCCACTAGTCATGTAACTAGATCATATGCTTTCATGACAATTTTCAGCATCTAAGGTCATACCGACAGATGAACAGAGTTCAACAAATTCCCATAGTATCCTATCATAGGATCCTAATTCCATGGGACATATAAATCCAATCTTATTTTCATCCCTTTCATTAAATTTCTGGCATATAAATTTTTAAACAAATTCTCATTCATTCATTCATCATTTCCTTTTCCATTTCATTTCCTGTTCTTTTTTATATTTTGTGGAGCCTGTATTAATTATAAATACTTATTGTAGATAATGTTGCGCCATGATGCCATGATTTACTGAATTAACTTTCAAATAGATTTCAGTTTATAGAGGCCTGGCTATAACTATATATTTTTCATATTACGGAAGTACGATTGATTTGTCCTTTCTGTAAAATTGTTTATGAACTCGATGCACACGACAACCACTTGAGTCACTGCTGAATGGTTTCTTCGTTAGTATTATGGTTCCAAAATTAGTAGATTGTATTTGCAAAAGGCTAGACTTGCCAATATTTTTGCAAGGAAAAAGAAAATGCAATTCCTAATAAATCCTGGTGATAACAATGATGTTGGAGTGAACATGAACATCCCAAATGGATTTCTCCATTGGATCATTTTCCCCAACAAATTCTTGTTCTCACATTGAATCATTTTCCCCAACAAATTCTTGTTCTTCACGGTTGAACTCCGCCATTTTGAATCATTTTGTCCATATCCATTTATTCCGTCTTTTGTGTCATCTTGAACTTTGACATTCACTTTTTTAATCACCGAGTTTGTTTCGGTCCATATAAATGCATCTCTTGCAAATGGTTTGGGTATGGCTTGATGAGCTATTTTGCGGCTGCATTCCAAGCAACAAGGATATCATGCTTTGAGGACAGTGTTTTTTATACTGATGATTTTTTTTGCATACAAATAAGTTAGTGGGATATTAGTTTGTTTTTAGTTTCGGTGGGTGGGGGAGATTCTGTCAGTGTACAGAACTTGTGATGTATGAAACCTGACTTTACAATTTACAGTTCCCATTTTCACCTTGAGTGAAAAGCCCATCATAGATTGATAGCAGGAAGGGGAAACAACTCTCGACATAAAAGGGGGAAAACACGAACATAATTGACATGTCAGCTGCAATTGCAAATCAATGCCTCAGTGGTCCTGTGCTCTGATCCTGCTTCAAGAACGTCTCCCCAAAATGTAGCAATTGTTTGTTCCTGACCTGCAAAGCCAAAAAAAATAGAACATAAACTTCAAGTAGAACATACTGAACAAGCGTGGAATAGTCGTGAATGAGCCAATGGGCAACTTACCTATTGAATAATAATTCAATTAATTTTTTCGAACGCTGTGTTTGATATGAATTGTTGAAGTGTGACCTTTATATGACGACGACTTTCCATGAACAATGGGTCAAAATTTGAAATGCTTTAAACTTGTTATATCTAAATTTACATGTAAATTTAAAGTGAGAACAATTACTTTTATTTGAAATTTTAAATAAACTGCAAGAGTTATAAATAGCTGACCTTTGTTCATGATTCTGCAATTTATGTTGTTGTTTTTGGGTGAGATGTTCAATAATAAGCCACATACCATGAAAGATATTCAATCTGCATGGTCCTTTATTTAATATGACAGACTGCGTTGTTAATTTGAAGCTTGATCCTTGTCAGCAAGGGTAGATATCTTGGATGGCATTAAGGGGACAAATGCAACATACCCCATCATCTTAAGATTGGTGAATAAGATAATAGAGTTTATGACCTCTGCAACATAGTGAGCTTTGTATTTCTATCTTCTTGAGTGTTGTCCAGAGATTTTCCTTTCCCACCTATTCTGTCTCCTTTAAACAATTCGGTAGATATTTCTCCGACGATCTAGTGAGATGACAGAATGTTTTTGAGATATGTAGCCGAAGTCACCGCAGCAGATGTCTAATTCAAGAAATATTGCATGCATCCTAAGATTTGATAAAAATGGATAGTATGTATCATTAGATCGATCGTTTGAAAGTTATTTTTAGCATTTATTTACTTTTCTATCAACTTATCATATTGTTGAGGGAGCCAATTGGCTCAGTGTTGTGAGCTCTGCCTTCTAACATGGATGTTGAGAATTTGAGGCCTGAAGCAGGCATGCCCCCAGTCCCTTTCTTAAGAAACACTCATCGTATTGCTAACGATGTATGCTTATCATATGAACCTCCAGGAAGTTGGCAATGTGCCTTATGTGGTAGAAAATGGATGCGGCAAGTTCTCAAAGTCGCCAAAAGAGATTGCAAACATAGTAGCAGAATGGTTTGGTCCAAAAGCCGATCAGCTTAAAGTCATGTCTCAGAACTGTTTGAAGCTAGCTCGGCCTGATGCTGTGTTTAAGATTGTTCATGATCTGCACGAGTTGGTTAGACAAAGAAGTCTCATTGTACCACAATATTCATGTTCAACTTGACCTAAACATTTGAAATTCTGTCGTTTTAAATTTTTGTACTGTGCCATAGTCATTTGGTTATTTTAAGGGATATTAATTTAGTGGAATAAAGTTGGTGCTAATAAAGGTTTTGTGCACGTACCGTCTTTCTTTTGTTGCCGAAGTTGTTTTGACAGTAACCAGACCATACATCTACTTTGCTTGCAATGTTTTCTATTGTTCCAGCCATCAATTTTTTCTATTGACTGAACATGTATAAATCTCTGTATCTTTACGATTGATCTTTTAATCTTAATTAACTATCATTAGTTGCTGTTTGTTGGGTTGATTGTTCTGCGTTTGAATTTTTTAATTTGTGCATACACCATAATTACCCCCCTCAAGAGTGTGGTTTTCAATACGAATGTAAACTAGGTATGTCATGTGAATGATCTGATGTGCTTGTGCAAATCACCAATTACAAAAGCAATGTATTCACTTGAATCATATTGTGGGATATTACTTGGCACATACATGAGAGACTAAGGGCCTGTTTCTTTGCAAAACTTTGGTTTGGGATTCACTGTTATGAATAGTGAATCTTGATTGGAATCTTGGGGAGAGAGAAGTTGGGTTTGTGTTTCTTTTGTTGGAAAAGGTGTTGGAAAGTGGATTTGAGATTTGTTTGTGGGTCCCATACTAAAATCTTGTGTTTCTTTTGGTTTAAGTGTGAATGGATTGTTGGATGAAGAAAGTTGAAGGTGAGAGAAAAATTATTAAACTAAAGTATTTAAATATAATTATTAAATATAAAAAAACACTCACAAACTTTCTTAGTGACGCAAGCCTGAGAGAGAGAGAGCCAAATTTCTCACAAAAAGTGACGCAAGCCTGAGGGATTGGCAATTAAAAATTAAAAAAAAAAAGGAACAAACCGATGTGATTGGGGCAATGCCCAGGAGAGATAGCTTAGAGGGCCCACGTTCAGAAATCTCGGTTTGTAATCCCCGCAAAATGCGGGGACTTTGATTTTGAGATTTTTCATCGCCACGTCGGCGATCGGAATCACAGTGAAAGTCACCCAAAGAAACAGACGTGAGAAAATAGAGGAGAGAAAATAGGTGAACAGTTATGGAATTGACGGAAAATAGTGATTTTTTTCCACTTTCTCCCCAAGATCCTCGAAAGAAACAGCCCCTAAGTCTCAGAAGCAAGCCATAAACCGATATCATGAGCCAATACATAAAGTCAAGTACAATCATGAGCAATATCCGTACTATATCCACAATGAGCAGGATCCGTCAAATTCATCATGTGTTAAGACTTGACATTTAGAGATTGACTTTACATTCCAACCCAGTTTATAATTATTGGTTTTTGCCATATACACCGAATCCTCGGTGTATGGAAGGGACAGGTTTCCCAAAATGAACTGAAAAATCAAATCACGTTTTCAAATCTGTCTCCCTCTCTCTCAATTATTTTCCTTAATAAGAAAACTGTCATATACCTACACCTAAGAAGGGGGTGTATGCAGTCCTTCTCTAATTATTTATGCACCACGTAATTTATACAGTAATTAAGGTTATCAAGTTTCAATCATTAATGTCCATGTGTCTAGGAAATAATTTCATCATCGAAAATTATAAGCTTCCACTCATGTAAAGTTAACACGGGCCCATAATCAAGCCCACAACATCTAAGAGGCTCAACACAAGGCCCAAATAATTAGCCAACAAAAGGGACATCAAGAAGGCAAGACAAGGTCCGATCTGCAAAATTCACCTCAAGAAAAATATTTACTAATTGCCACGCTCTACCCTACACCCTCAGCCACAGATCCAACCACAAATCTCGCCCTTTCTCCCCCCGATCTTCATCAATGGAGCTGACGTCTCAACAACTGAAAGAATTCGACGGATCAAACCCTAGCAAGCCCATCTACGTCTCCATCAAATCCACCATCTACGATGTTTCCTCCGCCGCCAACTTCTACGGCCCCGGCGGTCCCTATGCCCTCTTCGCTGGCCGCGAGGCCAGCCGGGCCCTCGCCAAGATGAGCAAGAACGAAGACGACGTCACCGGCGACATCGCCGATCTATCTGAGAAAGAGATCGGAGTCCTTCAGGACTGGGAGAAGAAGTTCCAAGCTAAGTATCCTGTCGTCGGCCGCCTCGTTTCTTGATCTGCTGCTTGCTTGTCATTCTGAAAAAAACAAGTTTGCGTTTTATGTGTTGTTTGAGATGGTATCTGATGACAGCTATGTGAGCGCTTATTGTGGATTTCATTATTATCTGAAAATCGAAAAAAGATCACGACTTTTTCAGTATTTACTTGATGTCAAAAACTATTAGGCTTGGATTTTATACTCGGCTTTCTCTTTGAAAATGGTGTACTTTTGGGTATTGATGATTTGGGATCAATTGTTGGGCTTCATTCGACTGTGTGAAATTGACACTGATGTGTAATTAATTTTTACAAACACTAGGATGGATTGTAATTTGGATTTTTAGTAGGGAATTGTGAGCTTGGCGCTTCATCAACCACAGCACTTCGCTGAATAAAACGGGAATCTGAGACCAGTAGAACATCCTACATTTTGAATTGTACTATTCTCAATTATAAACATCCCACTTCCTTTGTACTTGATTTGGGACAACGGGTGTGTAGGTATCTAGATCGGATTTTTCATGTGATCAATCCATCTACCCACAAATTTCCACTATTATGGACACCAATGATGGTTTTCAAGTTTTTTACAAGAATTAAGGGAAGTGGTCAAATAGGATATTACTAGTCATAATCCGTGACAATAGGTCACGGGACATTCGAAATATTCATCCGAAGAATTTCAACCCATTCAAATCTCTCACTCCTCACTCAGATTTTTTACAAGCTCATTTAAAATATCACACCCTCAAAATTCAACCACATTCAAAATCTTCCAAAAAAATTTGCATACACCTTCAAAATATCCCCCACCTAAGAATTTAGTTTCTCTTAAAAATTTTAGTTACCCAAAGATTAGTTCCCTTAAGATTTAATCCTTCCAAAATTTAAAATTTTAGTTCACTCCAGAATTAGTTCCCTTTAAAACTTAAAATTAAAATTTTGTTATCCTTAGAGAACCCAGTTTTCCCCAAAAAATTTAGTAAGATTAAATCACAAATATCTTTCTACCAACCATTTTGTCCTAGTCAGCAAACTCATTCAATAAAATATCCCTCAATCGTATAATAGATTGCACTTTTTGATGAGTTTTATCATGGTGTGCTTGACACTGATAGATTGAATTATGCATTTGTTGTTTTGATTCCCAAGTGTGAAGATGCAAATAAGGTTGCTGATTTTAAACCTATCAGTTTGTTAAATGTGGTTTGCAAAATTATTAGCAAGGTCTTAACTAATATATTGAAGCCCAAGCCGAGTGTACTTGTTGACCATGCTCAGATGGATTTATTATGGTCATTTTATTTTAGATGGGGCTGTAGCTGCAAAAGAGATTATGTCGGCTTTTTAAGATGAGTACATGCAAGATGGCCTTCTTCTCAAGCTAGATTTTGCCAAAGCTTATGACATGCTTGGCTGAAATTTCCTGTATTAGGTTTTGAGGGCTAGAGGGGTCTGCCACAAAAGGGTCAGTTGGGATTGGTACGTGTTTGAATGGAGAGAAATCATAGATTTTGGTTAATGGTATTCTTGGCAGATAGATTATTTCTTGTAGAGGTGGGCAAGGAGATCCATTGCCACCACTTTCATTTGGTTTGTCTGCAGATGATTTTACTAAGGGACTGTTCTTTTGTAGGAAAGTATAAATTGGGAAAGTTGAGAAGTGTGGAATTTGATGTGAGAGAAATTTAGTGTAGTGTGTTCTTGTGTTGGAAAGTGGGGTTGGATTGTGAAGGTTGAAAGTTGAATGTGGCTCCCACTCCGTGTAGTGTGTTCTTTTGGTTGAAGAAAGTTGGATGAAAAAAGTGATGTAGGGCCCACTCAAATTTAAATTATTACTTTTTAAACTAAATTAATTAATTAAAACTAAACTAATTAATTAATAAACTAATTAAATATTAATTAAACTAATGAATGATTTCACTACCTCACTCATTTCAATTTTCGGTGGGGCCCACTCTAATCGAAGTCATTGTATGCACACTGAATTTGTGTTTGCTTGTGGGGCCCACACAAAGCAATGGAGTTCTCATTGTTTCCGAAAGAAAAAAGGAATTGTCTCTCGGTGGTGGGGCCCAACAAGGTGGAATCCTTTGTAATCGGCTTGATTCACGGAGGAAACAAAAAAACGCATGGATTCCCATTTTGGCTGCCACGTAAGCTCATATTCCCAGTTTCATTTTTTTGCAAAAGAACAGACCACCTATAATCTGAGCCCAGATTCTCTTCTACAGTGCATGAATAGGGAAACTTCCCAACTTTCTTGGCTACATTCCGAGAAAAAGAACAGCCCCTAAAATGCTTTCTGTTGCGGGTAGTAATCATAGAATTGTGAGTCTTAAGGGCTGTTCTTTTGCGGGGAATAGGGCTGGGAATGCAAAATTTGTCACTGTTTTTGCACTATTTACTATATTCCAAGTTTGTATTTCAAGCGGTTGTTCTTTTGGACGTGAAATAGAATCCTACGTGGATATTCCAATTTGGTAATGATGAGCACTTTTGTATTCCAAGCTTTTTGCTAGGAAAACAATGGAATCCTTGGGAATGGTGGGCCACACTCTCTCATCTCTCTCTCCCCCTCCAACCCATTCACTTTCCACTTTTTCATTCCAACTCTCCAATCCCAAAAGAACACAAGAATAGAATGTGGATCCCACTTTCCATACTCTGTTCCGCCCAAAAGAACACAAAACTCCATTTTTTCTCTCCTTGGAATACAAACTTTCTCATATTCCATTTTTCTCTATTCCGGCAAAAGAACAGGCCCTTAGTCCATCAGGTTTTACTTAAAGATTTTATATCTGCAATATACGTATGTTACTTTATTGTTTTGCATACATGACGATTGCAGTCTGGGCATTTTAAAATTATTGATGGTTATGAATTAGCTTCTGGATTGAAAATTTTCATAAAAGTTTTGTATATTTGCTTGTTGATGATAATAGTGTGAAACAAATCGACGTGCTACGAATCTAAATGTCATGATTGTTTAGGGGTTCCTCGTTTACAAGACATGAATGCTGCACCTGTGGGAAAATGGCTTTCGGGATATTTCACTTTTCCACATTCGATATGTAAGCAGTTAATTGATCACAAGCATCATCAGACTAATTCAATTTTGCAGCTTTCTTGTCTCAGTTTGAAGGGTGTCCATAAGCACCTGCCTAGTTCAAGAGTGTATGTAGTGTGTGAAAGGGGTTGATTGTGCATTTAGGACTGACTTCTGGATATCTGAACGTAGTCCTCCTCTTCACCCTTCTATACGGGCATTATGCTTTTGATAAATCCTTATATGTTAGTCATGCTAGGGATCAGCGTGAGAATTCTTGGGTATGGTAGCTAAAACGTTTGCAGAACCCTTTCCGATTCTTTAGTAGGTGAGTTTATTAGTTTGGTATATATTAATACTTATTCTGATCAAAGAGTTTGGGGGATAATGACAATTTTACAGGTAAATCTTATTATTCCCTTTTGAACTTCAGAGATTTTGAAGTTGCATGCGACTTTCATTTGGGAAATTCCTGCTACACCGAAAGTTGGTATTACCATTCGGCTAGCTATGCAAAATAAATTGATTACTTTTGATGTTTTACAGCATAATGGAGTATCAGTGTGCTAATTGTTGTCTAATGCAAGAGACATGATGTTGATCTCCCTCTAAGCGATAGCTCCAGCCATTGCTGCATGCTCCTTTGATCCGATCTATACATCATAGATGGACATGCGTTACGAGAAGACCGGAATGACCCTCCGCATAAAACCTTTTGATGCTCAAGTCAAATGAGCAGCTACCATTAATCAAACCAATATGCGCATGTGTATATCAAAACAACCTAAGTTTGTAATGTTTCTTGTTGACGAGTGAATCCGCCAATCTGAGGTGTGTGTTTGTGTTATTGGGTCTTTTGGTTGTAGCTACTGATCCGAGCTGTTGGTGCGGGCTGTTGATCCAAGCTAGGTAAACTAACTCTGGGTTGATCTGAGCGGGCCGATCAGACCTCAATCCGAGCTTGTCGGGCTCCGGTCTGAGCTATCTCTGTCAAGTCTGAACCGTCTTCGAGTTGCTTGCGACACAAACAGCTCGTGTGAGAGGGGTGTACCTGGGGTCCGACCTAATCCTCCCATGCTTAAATCAGGACGTGACTCAAATGAGTCTCGGGGGCAAATAAGACCGATCTATTAGGCAGACACGCCAATAGTTGTCGCGCCGAGCTAAAGAGGGCATATAGTGCTTAGATCGGAGAAGGTATTGTTTAGAAGATAAATGAATAGTCTGAAGCCGTTTCATAGTTCGTACGCGATATATGAAATAACGCCGGCAATAATGCGGGCTCTTGCGACCTGAGCTTATTCAAGAGATTGTTTATTAGAGGGACCAAGTGAGAAATCAGCAAGATGTAGGCGAGAAGATGTAGTCGAAGTTATCCCTCCTCCCATTGTTGGGGAGACTTTTTATATAGGCAAGATGAGCCTTTATTACTATCAAGTTATTGCGACCAGCATAAATGGGAGAAAACATTCGCCATTGATGGCAAGCTGTAAGTAATGAAGCCCAACGGTTTAGGCCATGAATGTCATAAATGCCATAAATGCAAGCATCTTCCGAGCGTTCATAAAATAACCGAGTCAAGCTTATCCATGGGGCAAGTGTTGTATCAATGGCCCAGTGATGTGGCAAAGGTTGAGGTCGAGTGATGTGGCATGCATGAGAGAGAAGTGACCCCGGTCGTATAGTTAGGTGGGCTCGCAAGGGGAGTGGCCCCCGACATATAGTCGATCCAGAGCTAGGTCGGCCCGCGAGAAGAGTGACCCCCCGATATCGGCTGAGCTAGATTGGCCTGCGAGAGGTGTGGCGCCCCGACCTATTGCCGACACAGAGCTAGGTCGACCCGCGAGGGGAGTGGCACCCGACTAACAGCCGACGTAGAGCTAGATCGGCCAGTGAAGTGAGTGGTCCCCCGACCTTCAGTTGACCTTTAGCTAGATCGGCCAGCGAGGGGAATGGCCACCCGATTTATAGCCGACAGAGAATTAGGTCGACGTGTGAGGGGAGTGGCCCCCTGTCCTACAGCTGACCAACTTGTTAAGTATTTTGACGTATCCTGCACACCACAAAGAAAATGAAATGGGAGAAGCCGTTTATAGTCTTCTCGTTAGTATTCTTCTGGAGCTATTAGGTCAGCAAGATATAACATTTCTTTGAAAAAAAATAGAGGAATCGAAATGGAGAAACAACGTATTTGTTTAATCGGTTCAATTGTTTTGTACTGATAATACCTTCGCAGGTGCTCTCCAGTTTGAGGATGGACAAGAATATCCTTGGGAGTTTTTCTGGTTAAAGTAACCCTGATAGCTCTTATAGGTTGTCTGGTATGACCAAAAATCTATGGGATCTCGTTTGGCCAATGCCTCCTTTGTGGTAACTGGCCTTTCAGGCCCTTGGTTGGTGGGTCGAGTCATCGTCGGTGTGGTTGAAGACGTAGATGTTGACTTGCTTCTCACAGACGGTGCCAATTGTTGACGGGTGAATCCGCTAATCTGATGTGTGTGTGTGTGTATGTCTGTTGAGTCTTTTGGTTGTAGCTGTTGATCCGAGCTACTGGTGCGGGCTGCTAATCTGAGCTGGGCAAACTAACTATTGGCTGGTCTGAGTGGACCGATCAGACCTCGATCCAAGCTGGTCGGGCTCCAGTCTGAGCTATCTCCGTCAAGTCCAAGTTGTCTCTGAGTTGCCTGCAACATAAACAGCTCGTGAGGGAGGACTGGACCTGGGGTCTGATCTAATCCCATCCGATGCTTAAGTCAGCACGTGACTCAAAGGAGGCTCGGGGGCAACTAAATCCGATTTATTAAGCAGACACGCTAGTAGTTGTCGCCCTGAGCTAAGGAGAGCATGTAGTGCTTATGTCGGAGAAGGTCTTGTTTAGAAGATAAATGAATAGTCTGAAGTCATTTCAGACTGTCTAACCTTCACAGTTCTTGGGAGCTGTCTGGAATCGCGTGAAGCTCCTGCTACCCGAGCTTATTCAAGAGATTGCCTTTAAGAGGGACCAAGAGAGAAATCAGCAAGATGTAGCCGAAGTTACCCCCTTTCCTCCATTGGGGGAGACTTTTTATAGACAGGGTGAGACTTTGTTACTGCCGGGTTATTGTCATTGAAGACGGGCTAATGGCCAGAATAAATTGGAAAAAACAATCGTGATTGATGGCAAGGCAAAAGTGAGCAAGCCCAACGGTTTAGACCATAAATGACATGAATGCAAGCATCTCCGAAACGTTCACAAAATAATTGAGCCGAGCTTATCCATGGGACCACTGTTATCATTTCTCGCCGTGAAACTGCCAAAATCATGCATCGAACATATGATTTGACCATTCAAATCTCCCCTTCTGTAATCATGTTTAAGCTGTCGACATCACTAACAAATCAAGATGTTGCAGTTGCTAACGTGCTGGCATTTTTAAAAATATCCAATGGTATTGTTTGTCAAAACGGCCTTGGCGAGATTATTTAGTTACGTGATGCCTAAGGCATCATTTAAACTGAAATAGGGGGAAAATGTTTACACCGTAATTTGCAAAAAATTTCAAATATTTCCACATGGAGGGAAAAAGAAGCTACATGAGGCGAATGAGATGGTTTCTTGACAGTTATGCTCCAGAAAATAACGAATTGACTGTAAGGGTCGGTAAATGTTACTTGCTGTCAATTCATTTGGCACGAATTGGTGTCAATTTTTCGCCGAATCGGTATTGGAGGATTGTAAATAAGGCATCACCAATTCATTTGGTACCATCCCAAAATCAATTCAAAATACAAGAGATAAATTAGAGTTTTGAGTGTTTATTTCATTTATTTTTGGAGAGATTATTGTTATCTCCTAGTAAAATAAAGAGAACGTGTAAAGTCCTGTTATTTTTCATAGTGAAATTCTTCTATCCTTGTCTGTGGATTTTATCCTAACTTGTTTGGGGTTTTCCACATTAAATCTGTGTGTCCAATTTATCTACGTTATTATTTTCTCAAATCAATTAGTTGTGATCCTATTCTATCAATCCAATTTCTGTCACAAGTGGTACCAGAGCAGGTTCGTGATAGAAGCAATATCTTCGAAATCTGAGATTGAAAAGTTCAACGGGAGTAACATCTCAATGTGGAAGTTGAAGACAAATGCTATCTTGAGAAAAGATAATTGACTGTCGGCTATTAGTGAAAGGCCGGTGGAACTCACAGATGACAGTAAATGGAATGACATGGATGTGAATGCTATTGCAAACCTTCATCTAGCATTAGCAAATGGGGTGTTGTCAAGCATTGAGGAGAAGAAGACATCAAAAGATATTTGGGAGCATTTGACTAAATTGAACAAGGCCAAATCACTCCACACCAAAACAATTTCATAAGAGGAAACTGTACACTCTTCGTATGACAGGATCTACTTCGGCGACGAAGCACATAAATATCTTGAATACTCTATTTTCTCAACTCACCTCATTGAGTTGTAAATTAGAGTCACAAGAGCGTTTTGAACTTCTACTTCAAAGTCTACATGATTCATATGATCAACTCATCATCAACTTAACAAATAATATCCTTACGGATACTCTAATCTTTGATGATATTGCAACTGCTATTCTAGAAGAAGAAAACCGACGCAAGAACAATGAAGACATGCTAGTAGGTTTGCAGCAAGCGGAGGCCTTGGCGATGATGAGAGTGAGATCAACAGAACATGGTCCAAGTGGGAGCCACAATCATGGTAGATCAAAGTCAAAAAGTAAAAAGAGCTTTAAATGTTACTACTGTGGCAAGAAAGGTCACTTGAAGAAGGAGTATTGGAATTTAAAAAAATAAATTCTAGTCCTCAACGAAAGTTGCAAGTAATTCAGTTGATAGAAATGCTCTATGTTGTGAAGCAGCGACGACAAATGTAGGCATAAAGAGATTTACTGATGTGTGGTTTTTCGACCCAAGAGCTACCTTTCACATGACCTCTCAAAGAGAATGGTTCCATCATTATGAACCTATCTCAGAAGGATCTGTGTACAGATGTAATGATCATGCTTTAAATATTGTCGGTATTAGAAACATCAGACTCAAGTTACATGATGGCTCAATTCATACCATTCAAGACGTGCGGCATATGGATGGCCTAAAGGAAAATCTGTTGTTTTTATAACAATTGGATGATCTCGAGTGCAAGGTTGAGATTCAGAATAAGATTATGAAGATAATCATAGGCATGTTGTACTTATGAAGGTAGAAAAGGTAGCTACAAATCTGTACAAGTTGAAGGGAGAGACTCTGCAAAAAGAAAAAGCATCAGTTGTTTCAAGTAGTTCAAGTGAAAAATCTACAATGTTGTGGCATCAGAAGCATGAACATATGTCATAGCAAGAAATGACAATTCTTGCCGAGCAGATGCTACCTCCACACCTCACAAAGGTAATTTTATCCTTTTGTGAGCATTGTGTTACTAGTAAACATCATCATTTCAAGTTCAACACATCAAATTCTAGATGTAAGGCTATTCTAGAATTAGTTCACTCCGACGTATGGCAAACACTAGTTCTATCCCTGGGAGGATCAAGGTACTTTGTGTCTTTCATTGATGGTTATGTCATGAGATGTTGTGTGTATCCTATCAAGAGGAAGGCAGATGTGTTTTCAATCTTCAAAGTCTTGGGACGAGGAGGGAGTCTCAATTGATATTTTCTAGGATTCCAACTCACGACACGCACGGAGATCTTTCCATTGATAGAGAGGAGGGCTCGGCTCCCTGACTCTTAAAGGTTAGGTTACTACATGCCTCTACAGAAGAGGTGTACTTTGTACCGCCCGTACGTCATATGGATCGGAACCCGGAGCGAGTTGAACGTACCCACATCCCCAACTACCGGCGCTTCAAAGGGCTTAGATTCTAAGGGTGCACAGGTTGAACTTATTTTGGAGATTTATCACTATGCTACACACTCCTGCTATTTTTCAACATTGTAATGGAGATTGTTTAATAATAAACATAACTCAACTCATATACATATTAAGAGAATAATGGGCATCGTTTCATATGAGCAAACTTCATCATATGGATGCAGAAAAGCCCACTCTCCTCTCCACATCTTTTTCGAAAGATACGTGTGTTAGATCTTTTGGCGGCAAACATTCTTGATGTAAAACCATTAAATTTCAAATGACTTGAAGTATCCACAAATAATATGTAAACCACAAGATTTTTGGTGTATCTATGTTTTACAATGTGTACTAATTTAGGAAAAATAAAGTTCAAGATGGTTTTCTATTATGTTCAACATATTAATCTATCAATGAAAAGAAAATAAACTCCCAGTTGTTATACTAATTTTGTTTGGCCAGTGTTTCAAATTAAATTTTCAGAAAGCCCCCTCGTTGCCGCTTCCAACATACCATGTTTCTAACTACAATATTGGGAAATCAAACTTAACATTGTAACCTAACGAATGAAGAGAAATACCACAAAAGATATTATTCAGAAAAATTATACGGACAAGATGCTGAATTTGGCAGAGACCAATGAGATCATACCATGCATTATCATTTATAATTTGCAACCTTACAATGTACACATACATGAACCAAATACATTTGAATTGTATTGTGTAACAAATTATATAGCTCGAAGGAAAATAGAATGAAGATATGAACGGATTACACTTACAGCGATGATCATATATCTAATAGATATAATCTACACAAGAACAACTTTTTTGACAGTAGACACAATAATAACGTGGTTTTGCTATTATCACACATGCAACAACTGCAGGAAAATAGATTTAGAGGGCATCATGAATCACTTGGGACTTCTTCCTCGTCTCCTCCTTGAGTTTCCTCAAGCATGTTCATCAGCATCCCAATTTGGTCTTGAAGCACCGAGTTCTCTCTTTCCACCTCTGCCCGCTTGCTGCGTTCCTGAAGCAGCTGGAGCTGCAGGTGTTCCAGGCACCGAGCGTCCTCTTCCAACTGCTCGTTGAGGCCATCAATCTCCCTATCCTGCTATCACCATATCATACAAATTTTGAAAAGCAGCATCTGTTTTATAGAGCTTGTTCTATGGATAACTTCTAGTTATTTAGCTACGCATAACCGGAAAATCAGGAGAAATCATGTAATTCATAAACACTTATGTAATGCCATTATATGTAAAAAGTGAATTCTAATACATGCAATTTTGTTTGATTTTGAATACGTGCATTTGATGTGTTTGGTTGATAGAGCCCGGTTTGAACTCTACATGTTTTAACCTCCAGGCACAGAAGGCGCTGAAAGCTTTCCCTTCTCACGCTGAAGGATTGAAATCTTTATGTAACAAGGTTGAAGTCTATTTTTGTTGGTCTTTAGGAAAGAATTGCACCCCCTAACAACTAACCAAACAGTTGGTTTCCTCCAAATGTTTAGACCTGAAGAAGCTGGGTCAGGCAATTCTGGTCAGTCCAGAATCAGCAACTGTCAGCCTAAAAACCTACAAGGCTAAGTCAGACTGGGTGGGTATAGGGTGAGTTTAAGACAGGCCAAAACATACAGGGCATGAGACACAGCCCCTGTGTAAAGGATGCATGTGAAGCTCAAGGCATATGCTTATATCAGGAAAACAACAAACCTTTCTGTTCATCTCTTGGACAGCAATTCTCCGCATGCTCTCTACTACATCGACATTTACAAGTTTTCGCCTCTTCCCAAGCAGCCAACCCTTGGGGTATGATGTGGAGTCGAAATCTGGTGGGGGCAGAAGGACTTCAGTCGGTGTACGAAGTGAACCTCCCTTGATGGGCTCCAAGGGTTCAAAGAGGGCTTTGCGGCGCTCAGAAAGATTAGCTTGGGGATCCTCTGGTTGATCATTTCCGTCATCTTTCATAGTAGAATCCTTGGATTGGTTAGGGGGCGTGGTAAGGCTGTCCTCCTTCATTGCATTACTTGTTCTTTCCTCCTCCATTGCATTATCCACGCTCCGCCCCTTCATTGCATTATCTAAGCTCCGGCCACCAGCTGGAAGCAATTGTCAGTCCCTAACGTCAGTAACAACGCGAAAGAGACTTCTGGAAAGAAAGCTTCTCCCACTACAAAGAAGAGATGTCACAACTTGGCTACAGCAAGTAGCGATATCCGGTGTTTGCTTTTCTGCAACTATTACTAGAAAGTGCTACAGTGCAAAATGGACATGCAACCAGATTGCCTAATGGACAGACAAATTTTCTCCATCCTCTCTACAAGAACTTACCACTTTGCAACTTCCCGCAGTGTCTAATCAAAATAAAAGAAACTGCAGGCAAACAAACAGAGCATGCAACCGCACTATGTACTTGTATAACAGCGTGCAATTGTGTTTGTGTTACAGCAGGACTTGCAAGTTTCAGCCAAATAAATAAAGCAACTACGACTTGTTGCATCTGTAGCAGTGTTTCCACTGCAACTGAACCTACAACTAAAACCCCAATATGGTATTAAGGAGGGAGTGATGAGACCACATTTTCTGATTAAGGGCAGATATGCAGTTTTGGGCAATCAGCTGCGTTTAATTTTTTATTTCTAGGGGTTTTTTTTGTAAGTTTCAGTTTTTGGGGTCTTTTTGCAGTTTCTTATTTTCAGTTTAGTATTTATATGGGGCTAGAAAGATTAGTAATTTATGGTGTTGAATCTGAGAGAAAGGAGACTCTTTTGTGAGAGGTTGCAGCTTCGTCTTGAATACAAGCTTGGGCGAATGGTCCACATCTCAAATGTGGTCAAGCTTGGGCGAATGGTCCATCTTCGTCTTGCAAGCGGTCTGATGGGCCTGCTAGGCCCACTCAGGACCTGATGGGCCCACCGCAGGGACCGATGTGCCCACCGCAAGGCCCATTGTGCCCACCGTAGGGATTGGCTGAGCCCAATTAGGACCGCCTGAGCCTTCCCCTTGCCCTGCGGGCCCAGTTGGTCCAGCCTGCAGTTCTGCGAGTCCACCAAAGTCTGTTCACAGTCTTTCGAGGCCCGTCATGGCCTAACGACGTTGTTCGGGGCCTTCCATGGCTTGACAACACTCCTCGAGACCTGACATGGCACATCGACACTTTAGCCCAACGCCCATGGTTTGCACATGTATGGCTTATTGAGCATCAGCATCAGTGTTTTCGGCGCAAAAAAATGTTAGCCGGGTTAAACGATCATAGTGGCAATTGTCAGCCGGTTTAAACGATCACTGTGGCGTCTGTCCTGACGTCGTTGAGGGCGATGGAAACCAATCATATCCCTTTGATCCGGGAGGGGAGTAGCACCATTAGTCAGAAAGGAGTACATATGCAATTTATGCACTACCTTGAGAACAAGGTGTGTTTTCAAGAACGGAGTAATGATGGATCTGGAATTTTAGCTCATTAGGTGCATTTTCGTAATTTTTGGTTTACTAGAGGTTTTCGTAATTTTCTGTTTTAGGGGTCTTTTGCAAATTGTTATTTTCAGTTTGTTATTTATATAGAGGCTAGGGGTTTAGGTATTTTATCGTGTTGAATCTTGAGAAAAGAGTCTATTTTGTAAGAGGTTGCGGCTTCGCCTCGAATAGAAACTTAGAAGAGCGACTCACCTCTCGAATGTGGCCAAGGAAGAGCGAGTTCCTCTCGAAAGAACTTATTATCATTGTATCTCTTTTGTTTTCAGCTTTTCAGCAATAAAAATTCCACTTTCCTCAAATCCTCTCTACAAATCCCTAAAAATTACTCTTTTCCATTAAACCCCCCACCTTTCTACCGTAACCCCTAAATTTTTATTTCAAACCCCTAGCGGATTCTATCAGGGAGCATTGCAATGTTTTTATTTACATAGGAACAAAGAGTCTAGCTAACATGCAATGGAGGGGCATCAAGGCTGAGTTCTGCCACTTCTTGGTTGGGCTCAAAACTGCCCATTGATACAAATTCTTATCAATGGGCAGTTTTGAGCTAATTCTTATCAAAAGGTCACGAATTCTTATCTTTCTAAATAAATGTGAGCTGAGAACCCAATCATAGAAATGTTTGCTCATCCCAAAAGACTAGGTTCATTTCATGAATTCGTAGCCACCATGTGAAAGTGGAGAAACGAATTAGGAAATCCTTGGCTTCTCCCACCAAACTCTGCATGCATAATGGATGATGACAATCCCATGTATAAAACAATTCTAAAATACCGCCCTTTTACCATCCGCCGGGGCGGATATAAAGTCATTATTTTTCAACTAGCCCTTGTCACGCACATCTTATGTTACATATAACAGCTGAATACACATATATTAGATAGCATCCGGTTCAAGAAATAATTCCCGTAACACACTGATAGGAACCGGCTAGATCTGAAATTTATTAGTATAAAACTGAAAATAAAAGGGATAGATTGATCACAATTATAGGGGTGATCGCCCTCCCAAGGTGCCAATTAAAGAGGACGTCCGCACTCTCCCGAAAAACAAGGAACTCTCTCCTCTCTTTAACAATTTTATTCTCAAATTCAACATAACATTCTCCTAATCGGCCCTAGCTTTAAATAGAGAAAAGTTATAGAAAATTGCAGATTTTCCAAAATGCCTCTGAAATCCGAAAAATTTCCAAAACAATCCTAATGGGCCCAAAACACATAAAAAGTCCAAATCTAACATTACTCCGCCCCTGAAAATCCACATTGTCCTCAAGGTGGTGCCTGAAGTCCGCGGCGGCCCTTCTCCAAGTGCACGCAATCCTCCTCCTGGATCAAAAGGGTGCAATTGGTCTTCACCGCCTTCAACGACGTCCAAAAGAAAGCCACGGTCGTCGCCAGTCAGATCTGAAGGTCCTCCATACCCAAAACTGAAATGATGGCTCGGAAGGACTTCGAACTGAAAACCAATGGCCTTGGGGCCCACGACACCCTCCCGAAAGCTTGAATGTTCGCGGTTTTGGGCCCAGAAAGTCGAAAAATCGATATCCAACGCATTGGAGGGCCCGTCGTCGTTGCTGAAGGGGCAGCAGCCCCCCGGGGGCCCCAGGAGGGGCTGGCGCCCCTTCTGGAGGGGCGGCAGCCCCCCCGGGGCCCCAGCAGGGGCTAGCGCCCCTGCAGTTAGGGCGGCAGCCCGCCTGGGGGCCCCAGGTGGGGCTGGTGCCCTTTCTGGAGGGGCGACAGCCCCCGTGGGGCGACCAGACGGGGCTGGCGCCCCTGTTTCGTCTTTCTAGGGTTCCGGTGTTCGTTGATTTCCTCTATCGGCTTCTCGATGTACTCGTCGACGTCTGAAAGTAGCCCTTCGTCGTCTGGATACAAATCTACGCCCAAGCCGTCGCCTATTTCCTCCGCCTCATCCAAAGTTGACGACTTTAGCCCAAAATTAGGGCTTTCGCTCTGATCGGAATTTTTCGCCGCATCCGGATCTGTTTCGTCGCATTCAGATCTGAAATTTCCAGGGCGTTTAGATCTACCGTGAGCTCCTTCAGATCTTCTCTATATTCTTGATAGGATTGTTGCAACTGTAGTCATAATTGCATGACGATCTTTAACCTTTTCTGCCTGGATCTCTTCCAATCCACCATGAATCGATGCTCTGATACCAAAATGATAGAAACCAACTAGATCTAAAAAATTTATTAGTATAAAACTAAAAATAAAAGGGATAGATTGATCATAATTATAGGGGTGATCGCCCTCCCAAGACGCCAATTAAAGAGGATGTCCGCACTCTCCTGAAGAACGAGGAACTCTCTCCTCTCTTTAACAATTTTATTTTCAAATTCAACATAACATTCTCCTAGCCGGCTTTAGCTTTAAATAGAGAAAAGTTACAGAAAATTGCAGATTTTCCAAAATACCCCTAAAATCCGAAAATTCCCAAAACGCCCCTAATGGGCCCAAAACACATAAAAAGTCCAGATCTAACACACACCTATCCTTTATGAAGGGTTACACCATCGACACTTCTTCATCAATCATTCATCACACACATTACACGTGAATTTCCCCCAAAAAACCTACCCACCCTCCACTAGGATACAATATCATATGTAGCCTCGAGCTCAACCATGCCGAGCTCGGTTCAACACTGCTGTAGACAATGCTTGCCCCGGAGTCGTCTCATGCGCTAATATCCGTGCCCTTGCCACCGAAGCTTCTGTCAACTTGGCTAGAGACCCATCGTAAACTGTCCTGTTGAAGAATGGACAACACCACCGCTAACCAAGCTACCTCCTCCGAGCTTCAATCCAAGCTGGTCCTGTGGTGGAGGTCCGAGCTTCGTCAGCTCTGCCCCAGCTCGGTCCCCTCACCTGAGTGTCGTCTAAGCTTCGCCTGAGCTCAAATAGAGCTTCCGAGCTCGATCTGAGCTTTGCCTAAGCTTCGTCCGAGCTTCGCCTGAGCTCGATCGAGCTTCGTCAGTTCTGCCCCAGTTTCGAGCTCAGATTTCTCTCTGTCCACGCTGTCGAGGCTTGGATCTCCTCCGACCGAGCATGTCGGGGCTTGGATCCTTTCCGACCGAGTATAACGGGGCTCAGATCTTAGGTGGTCTCCATCTTCTGCAGTCTCAAATGGTTCTTGGGGTTCAAACGCATGAGCTCGATTCGAGCTTGTCTAAGCTTCACTTGAGCGTCGTTCGAGCGTCATTTAAGCTTCGCCTAAGCTCGATCCGAGTTTCCAAGCTTCGTCAGATCTGCCCCAGTTTCGATCTCAGAATTTTCTCTGTCCAAGCCGCCGAAGCATGGATCTCCTCCGACCAAGCGTGTCGGGGCTCAGATCCCCTCCGACCGAGCATGCCGAGCTCAGATCTTGGGTGGTCCCCATCTTCTGCGGTCTCAAATGGTTATTGTGGTTCACTGAAACCTTCTTTGTTAATATGACAGGTTTACCCTCGGCACTGAAACCTTCTTTGTTAATAGGCCAGGTTTACCCTCGGCATCGCTAAATATGGAGTAAAACTATTGGCCACAGCTCACGAGCTGCCTAGTGGGCGTCTTCCTTTCATCATTCTCGTCAATCCGCACCTTCACTGGTGCAACACTTTACAGCACGTACAAGCATTGGTTCGATGTCTTCTAGAAACTCGAGCACCGACCAGCTCCTCAAGCCCGGTCCTGTCAATCGAGCAACTGACCCCTCAATCCTCAAAGAACCTGTTTGGACACCCAATGCTATTTGGATGTCCAATGGCTCGCATTGGCTAGGGATTCGACGACTCTGATCACTCCCCAAGCGATCATGCTGACATAATTCAGGCAATGTTGGACCTGTAACTGGCACCGAATCGTCGAACACTAACCTCATCAACACCACGAAGATCGACGTCCGACTGACGATGCTCATCTACGTGTCCCAAGAGAAGAGGCTGGACTACGACCACAACAAGAAGGCAGGGACCACGGACGCCTTGGTCTGAGCATCAGGGCTGGTTCAACTTGTCGAACATGCGACCGTGCTCTCCCATGTCGCTTTGCCTCCATTCAAGCTTACCAATTGTCTCAACAGAAGCTTGAAGGCCGTGTCGGTGACCACCCCACGTCGACCTCTCGATGTCGACATCTCATGTCGAGCTCGATCATGGATTACACATCATTCCTCTGCTCATGGGCTTGGATCATTAAGCAAATCCTTCTCACCACTTGAAGCACCTGGCAGAGCTTTTCTGAGACATCGGGGGGCCTCGTCTGGCTGCAAGTCTGCAGGAGCTTGGATTCATGCTCGGCGTTCGAGTTCTGGATAATGGCCATGGCCACCTCCACTTCCTCGATCGTAGGCCAGGGAGGAGAACGGTGCTGGCCCGTGATCTCGTTGATGGTGTCGATGATCGATGACAACATTCGGGTTTCTGGGTAAGACCACAATCCTTTAATTGATCGACTAATGTTTGATTGCTGTTTTTTGGTAGGGTTGGGAAGAGAGGCTCTGGAATTTAGTAAGAAAACAATGGAATGGAATACCACCAATAATAAAGCTGCAGGCGTATTTTCTAGACAACCAAATAAAAAATACGTCTGGATAATGCTCTGAAATTTACCTCCCGGTTATTTCAAGAGTATTGCCTTACAACTGGGATAGAAATTGATCATCCAGTGCCACATGTTCATACCCAAAACGTGTTAGCAGAGTTATTGATAAAAAGACTCCAATGGATTGCACGTCCATTATTGATGAACTCCCAGTTGCCCGTGAATGCATGGGAACATCCAATCTTGCATGCTGCATCGCTAATAAAAATTAGACCATCTGGAGCTCAGAGTTTATCTCCAATGCAACTTGCATATGTAATACCACCAGACATTTCTCACTTGAGAATCTTCGGCTGCGCAGTCTATATCCACATAGCACCACCACAGAGGACAAAATGGGTCATCAACATCGTCTAGGTATCTATGTAGGGTTTGGCTCAAACTCAATTATAAGATACCGAGAACCCCAAACGAAGAACGCATTTAAGGCACATCTTGAAGATTGTGAATTTGATGAGACGAGTTTCTCCAAAATGGGCCCAGACACTGAAAAATCTGGAGCTGCGCAAATTATTTCGTAGGATACAAAATCTGTGACCCACTATGATCCAATAACAAAACAATGTGAAGATGAGATCCTGAAGATCATACACATCCAGAACACTGTTCATCAGTTACCGGACTCATTTACTGACAACCAGAAGATTGTCAAATCACGCATCCCTGCTGCAAATACTCCAGCTAGGATTGACATCCTCGAGAATGGATGCAATCCACCTGCAGAAGAAGTGGCTGCTCCTCAACAGAAAAGAGGCAAACCACTAGGCTCCAAGGACAAAAATCCAAGAAAAAGAAAAATACTTGGAGACATTGGGACGATACCCGCACAAAGAAATGAGACTCATATCCATACCCTCACCCCTCCCGGAATCACTGCAGAGGAACTGTCGGAAGACTGAAATATCATTGAATTATGTACGTACAAGGGAGGTGTTGGACAGAAAGAGTATAATCGTCGACGATGACTTCGTATTTCATATTGTCATTCACGTCGCTGAAAGCGATGATGATCATGATCCACATTCCGTTGTTGAATGCAAACGAAGAAATGATTGGCCAAAGTGGAATGAGGCCATAGAAGCAGAGCTGGACTCGCTTAAGAAACACAAAGTCTTTGGACAAATAGTCCAGACATCAATTGGTGTCAAAACTGTGATACAAATGGTTATTCGTCAGAAAAAATGAAAATAATGAGATCGCATGCTATAAAGCACGACTTGTAGCACATAGTTTTTTCTAAAGACCGATGATAAAATATGAAGAAACATACTCCCAGGTAATGGATGCGATCACTTTCCGATTTTTAATAAGCTTAACAGCAAAGAAAGGATTAGATATGCAGCCAATGGATGTTGTGATTGCATATCTATATAGCAATCTCGATAAAGAGATTTATATGAAACTTTCTGGTGGCTTTTCAATGTCTGCTGAATTAAAAGATAGACCTCTGGATGCCAACTCAGTTAAGCTTCAAAGATCATTATATGGTCGTAAACAATCGGAAAGGATGCGATACAACAGACTTAGTGAATTCCTTGTACAACAAAGATTCAACAATAATGATGCATGTCCTTGCATCTTTATAAGAGCAAAGGAAACATGATTCGTCATAATAGCAGTCTACGTAGACGATCTGAATCTCATTGGATCTCCTAAATAGATCACTGAGATATCTGTAGGCCTAATAAAAAAATTCGAAATGAAAGACATGCAAAACCAAATTCTGCTTTGGCTTTACAGATTGAACATTTAAAAGACGAAATCCTGCTACATCAAACCATATATACAAAGAAACTATTGCAAAGGTTTCACATGGACCAATGTCATCCACTAAGTACACCTATGGTGGTACAATCTCTGGATGCACATAAGACCCCTTCCGACCGCTGGAAGAGGGGGAGTATATACTTGGTCCAGAAGTCCCTTATCTGAGTGCTATTAATGCACTTCTATATCTGGCTAACTGCATGCATCCCGATATAGCGCTTGCAGTAAATTTACTAGCCAGATACAGTGCATCGCCTACACAGCGTCACTGGACCGGGGTTAAGCACCTTCTGCAATACCTCCCAGGGTCAACAAATTTGGGACTATTTTACAAAAATGGATTATCCTCTACACTTGTTGGTTATGCTGATACAGGTTATAAGTATGATCCCCACAATGAAAAGTCACAGACAGTGTACGTGTTTACCTATGGTAGAACAACCATTTCCTGGAGATCCGTCAAGCAGACCATGACGGCGGCCTCATCCAATCACTCAAAGATTCTCGCCATCCATGAAACAAGCAGAGAATGTGTCTGGCTACGCTCAGTTGTACATCACATCCTGGTGACGACCGGATTGAAGACTGGTGACCTTGAAACTACCACTATGTTCGAGAACAACGCTGCTTGCATTGCTCAGTTACGAGGTGGTTACATTAAAGGCGACAGAACGAAGCATATCCCCCTAAAATTCTTCTGGACGCATGAGCTACAAAGAGATGGCAAGATCGATGTCAGACAAGTACAATCATGTGACAACTTGGCAGACTTGTTTACTAAATCACTTACTACATGTACTTTTAAGAAGTTTGTACAAAAGATTGGTATGAGACGCCTAAGAGATCTGTAAGCCTGAGAGCTTGTACAGAACAGGGCAAGTTAGAGGGAGTCTGTACTCTTTTTCCTTAGCTATGGTTTTTTCCCACAGTGTTTTCCATAGCCAAAGGTTTTAATGATGCAAACCATCGTCAACTCAGGATCCTGAAGTATCCACCCATTGTGAGACTCATATGACACTCAGAATCCCAATGTATTCATGAGCAGAGTCCACTCTTACGAATGGATAAGGGGAAGTGTTGTAAACGGATAATGATGGGAGTTTGTATTGTGGATTATATCTTATCCATGGGATAAGATCATATCATTGTATCTCATCCATATACGCTCTTCCCTTTATTAAAAATAAAGGACCACGGTCTTCCCCAGATTTGATGCTTCACAACATTAACCCAATAATGGTAGGGTTTATTATATTGTATTAATAAAGAGATTAATCTAACCAACCATTATGCACTATTACAGACTATTTTAATTTATTTTTAGATCTAAAAATGAATTTTAGCTTTGAAAATCTGTGTGATCGCATTTTAAATTTTTATTTTTAAAAAAGATTCTTTAAAATGTTTTATAGAATAAGTCAAATTTTAATCACAATCTGCCTTTCTTTGTTTTTTCCAATTTATATACCATCTTATCAACTTCAATAATCCAAGCTCCAATTTTATCTTGAAAGAACTAATCATTATTAATCAATGTTGGCACAGTTTGGTTGTATTGAGTCTTCATTCTTCAAATTGGATACGATACGTTTGATACGTGTCTGTCAGGATTTGACTCAAAATCTAGTTAAAATCCAAATTGAGTTGGGTTTTTATATTTTTCGTGTAGTGAGTTTTATATTATTTAAGAGTCTTACTTTAACTACAATTAATAATAGTATTTCGATTTGTTCTAGAAGTCTTTAGATAATATAAATAAGGTTCATAGATCTAATTGTGTTAATGCATTTTTTGCGAGAATCTAAGAGGGTTTCTTGGGGTGTGTTTGAATTTTTTTTAGGCTTGTGTATTTTGATTAAATGGATGATGAATAAAATTAGAGAGCATTCATCTCTTAAATCTTATGTTTAATTTTCTTATTTGAATTTTTTTGTTATAACAAACTAGTATCAAAGCCGAAGTGTTGGATTTGTCTTCAGGCTTCCAAGATGGAGACCAAAATGATGTTAACGCTTGAGAAAGGCATCAGGAAGGAGTGGAGGAAAAAGAAGGAAAAAATACAGTACCAAGAAATTGGAGTTATTACGGGTTGATAGTGATTTGATGTTCTTTGGTTTTCTGAATGATACTAAGTTACCATGTGTAAGGTGGATTTGATTGAGTAGACGACAAAGAAGTTAGCTTTTAAGGTGCTATTTGACCACAAAGCAATGAAGATAATAGTAATACCTTCCGAGATGCTCGTAATCACAAAATAGGCCAGGTCAACAAAATACCTTTTTCCAAAGTGCTAGTTGATGTTCGATTCAAATCGGATTATGAGAAACATTATGTATTTTCCCGGTGAAGTTATGATTTTTTTTGAAAATCTTAGCACGGATTATTCAAGTTAGAGACATCTATTGTCTATGGATAATTGATTTTGAGTTAAGGTAGAGATTGTTAGGATTTGACTTAAAATCTAGTTTAAGTTTTAATTGATATAGATTTCTTTTTTATGTTTTTCCTTTCTATGTAAGTTTTATGTTACAAGGAGTCTTTTCATACTATAATTACGAATAATAGTTTGATTTGGTTTAGGAGTTTTTAGTTTAATATTGATACGGAATCTTAGATCCAATTGTATTAATGAGTTTTTGTGAGGTTTGTACGGGTTTCTTGAGACATTTTTGTTAAATTTTTGTATTTTGATTTAATATGTGACAAATAGAATTGAAGAAAATACATCTCCCAAATATTATGTACTATTTTCTTATTTGAATTTTCTTTTTATTGTAACAATATCGGTACTGACACATACTTCAAATCTTGAGAAACTGAAAATGTTACTCCAACAAAATGAACATTTGACTCAAAATATTATGATCCATACATTTTGTGGTACTTTTGGGAGATATTTTCCAACAATTTGTCACTTAAGGTATGCAAGAATCAAGTTTGGCAGAGAATTTTATTGCTGCAACGCCAAACCATTTCCTCTTTCGTGTGTGATTCATCTTCTCTTAAGAAATCAACTTTGGCAGAGAATTTTAAGAAATCAAGGTCCCATCTAATTTGAAAGTTGATGAGAGAACTTTTGCTTGTGTTTTTTCGTTAAAGGAAAGAAAGAAGAAGGATATTTAATGTAGTCTAAAAGAAAGTTTAGGAGGAAAATGTGGATGTATTGGCCATAATGATCCAATACAAAAGGTTCGATGTGGTGGGACGAGAAAGATTATTGATTAATGGTATAAAATGCATGCATTAATCATTGTATCATTTCTTTAAAGGGTTTTTGGCATATATGTCTCTTAAATCTTGCGTATTTTGATATTTGTCCATCAGAAGTTCATATTTTCTCTCAATTCCCTGAAATTTTACACTTTAACCTTAATAGTCACTCTATCTAATATTCTGTTAAAAAATTAACCTTAATTACAATAATTAACGAAAAATCAACGCTACAGTTAAGCAATTAACAAATTACATTAATTAACCCACCTAATTAACCATCAACCCCCACCCTCCACCCCCACCCCGAAAACACCGGGGAGGGGGCGGCGCCCCCTCCCCCCAGAAAAGCAGGGGAGAGGAGGGGGCGGCGCCCCCTCCCCCTCCTCCTTGTCTGACGAGGAGGAGGGGGTCCTCCTCAGATGAGGAGGAGTGGGAGGGGGTCCTCCTCAGATGAGGAGGAGTGGGAGGGGGCATCGCCCCCCCCCCCCCCGGAAAAGCAGTGGAGTGGAGGGGACGGCGCCCCCTCCCCCTCCTCGTCTGAGGAGGGGGAGCCTCCCCCTCCCCCAGTAACCTAGGGGAGGGGGCGGCGCCCCCTCCCCCTCCTCCGAGGAGGAGGGGAGGGGGGCGGCGGCGCCCCCCTCCCCAAAAAACCCAGGGAAGGGGGCGCTGCCCCCTCCACCCTTAAAACCCCAGAACCCTCCCTCCCTCTCCGACGAGGCGGCGACGACGGCGCCGCCGCCTCCACCCTTAAACCCCCCTCCCAATGTCGTTAATCTTAGACGTAACAGAATATTCTCATTTCCGTTGAGTGACTATAAAGATTAAATACGAACTTTTGAAGGACTTGAAAGCAGATGCAAACTTTTGAGGCACGGATATCAAATTACGCAAGATTTAAGGGACATATATGCTAAAAACCCTTTTTTAAAATGACATTTTTAAGTAGGCATGCCAAGTGGGATAAGGTGGCATTTAAGAGTTTCCTATTGGTATTGATTGGTTTTTCTTTCTTGCTTTCGTACTCTTTTAATGTTATCTACTATGTTGCATGGACATGGACATGATAATATGGAGGCAAAACGAACCCGGTGTTACTTAAGCAAATTCTAAAAGACCACTCAAATTAGAAGCATCGTGTCCGAATTCCGATTAAGTGTACGGCACGTGTGTCCGACATGACACAGCTCTCCAGTTAAAGTGTATACCAAATTAATATCAAATCTAGTGTAGCCTGCATCCTGGGATTTCGTGGCATTAGCAATGATTTTAGTACTCTATTATTCTTCTGACTATTTGTTTTTCTTTGACAATTGTCCAGCATCTTGTAGAAAAAAGGAAACAACTTTTTGGTGCATAATGGGAATGGAATAATGTAAAATAGCAGTTGCACGTGGATCATGCTGGTTCTCAAACTAATTATAATATATGTAAATGGAATCCAAAGCCCCCAACTCCAAGTGTACGAGGCACGATGTGTCGGTCTCAGAATCTACACCAACAAGAAATCATAGCTGACCGAGCCGTGCCGGTACCGCTAAGCAATCAATCGCATAGGATCCCATTTTTTTTAAATAAAATAACTTTTAAAAAAAGAAAAAAACAACTAATTTTAATTTAATTTTCTACCAAAAAATTCAAGTTTAATTAATTACCTGATCTCTTGCGGGAGTTCCAGAAGATCCGCGGGGGCGAAGCCGGAGAGAAATCCATCGAGGAGACGAGATATCCCCCCAAATTCCTCTTCAATTCCTCGTCATGTGCACAAAGAAAACAATTTGAAATCAGAACAAAGACGAAGAGAATGGAAAATTGATGGGTTAAAAGAAAGAAAGAGAAAAAAATCTCACCTGAGCTGCTTCTTCTTCTTCTTCTTCTTCTTCTTCTCTTCTTTCTTTTCGGGGATCGATCGATCGGTTCAGCAGGAGAAAAATGTTGTAGTTGTTTGTTAGTTGGCTTGCGATAACATCGAGATGAGAGAGAGGAGGTTGTAAGAAATTGAATGCAACAATACAAATACAAATCCTTGCAGCTAATAAAACAAACACAAGAAATAATAAAAATACTAAACAAGTAGCGGAGCTCTGCTCTACTTTTATCTTCACTCTCTTTTAACGGCACCCATTCGTTTTTTGCTCGACGGACAAGTGTGACCCACAACGTAAAAAGGGCCTCCTGAGCATCTGGTATTGTGTTTTTTTGGTGGGCCCTCCTCTGTCCTCATTGAGGCCGGGGCCCATTTGAAGCAAACGATAAAAACACGCCAAGAAAACTGCGTAGCCCGAAGGCCCAGGGAGAGATCTTTCTTGAGGGTATGCTTGCTGCTGCCGCCATCTGGCCTGGGTTCTACCGGGTCAGATCGGATCTTTGGATCATATATACTTGGTAGATTCGACCCGCAAATAGACCTGGCGAATGGGGTTGACCCGACCGGTCAAGGGATACACCCAAACCCGACCCAAATACTACTTAGGTCAAGGACCTCTACCCGTACCCGACCTGACCGTTTAAGAGGACGGGTCGGGTACGGACCGAATTCAGTTTGGACGCTAGGAATTGAACCCTTTCTACTTGGCCTGTTCTTTTGCTGGAATATGGAAGAATGGAATAGAGGAAAGTTTGTATTCCAATGAGAGAGAAAATGGAGTTTTGTGTTCTTTTGGGTGGAATAGAGTATGGAAAGTGTGGTTTGGAATAGAAAGTGTGGTCCACATTCTATTCTTGTGTTCTTTTGGGATTGGAGAGTTGGAATGAAAAAGTGGAAAGGGGATGAGTTGGAGGGGAGAGATAGAGAGAGATGAGAGAGTGGGGCCCACCATTTCTAAGGATTCCATTGTATTCCAAGCAAAAAGCTTGGAATAGAAAAGTGATCATCATTACCAAATTGGAATAGCCACGTAAGATCATATTTCATGCCCAAAAGAACAACCGCTTGGAATACAAACTTGGAATAGAGTGAATAGTGCAGGAATAGTGTCCCTATTTCCATCCCACCCCTATTCTTGGCAAAAGAACAGGCACTTTTCTCAAGTGCACTAGTTATTAAGGGCATGTTCTTTTGCTGGAATAAAGAAGAATAAAATAGGGGAAAGTTTGTATTCCAAGGAGAGAGAAAATGGAGTTTTGTGTTCTTTTGGGTGGAATAGAGTATGGAAAGTGGGGTTTGGAATAGAAAGTGGGGTCCACATTCTATTCTTGTGTTCTTTTGGGATTGGAGAGTTGACGATGAAAAGTGGGAAGGGGATGAGTTGGAGGAGAGAGATAGAGAGAGATGAGAGAGTAGGGCCCACCATTCCCAAGGATTCCATTGTATTCCAAGCAAAAAGCTTGGAATACAAAAGTGCTCATCATTACCAAATTGGAATAGCCACGTAGGATTCTATCCCACGCCCAAAAGAACAACCGCTTGGAATACAAACTTGGAATAGGATGAATAGGACAGGAATAGTGTCCATGTTCTCGTTCCCGCCCCTATTCTTGACAAAAGAACAGGCCCTAAGCCATTTTTCCGTTGTGTTTAAATAAAAAATTAAAATATATATACTTAAATAGGTTGAGTTCAGGTCAATCTCGGTCAACCAGTCAAACCCAAATCCAAATCATTTTCTATCCGGATCAAGCGGGTTAATCAGGATAAAAATTGTACTAGCTACGGTGGTAGACGATTCAGTTGGCAGCTAAAAATCTCGGCAACTTGGGAAAACGATATTGTAAGAACGACCACCTTTCTGCTAGCCACAATCAGAAACATATGACCCAATCAAGTAATAACAAACACCAGCTTTAAGAAGGTCATTCAAGATACACATGGGCAGCATTAACAAATCATTCAGCCTAATATGCCAGTCAAACAACTTAAACATGTATCCATGGCGTCCGCTATTAGCCTGTCAATTATCTCAAAATCCAAATGGATACCGCACACAGCAGCATTAACTACAAGCACAACTTGCTAAACAAATATAATAAGATCTAATTCAATATGGTAGCCTTCCCTCAAAACATTTTGAATTTGGTAAATTCCTCAAAAAAAAACATCATTTATAGAGATAGTTGTTAACTGCGAGTGCTGTTCCAAAATTGCTTCTCGTATCTGAATACCATCTGGTGTACACTTGTACTACAATTCTACGACCTTTGCCTAACATTTTGCTTGCTTTCCTATTCATTCTACTGTCAAAATTCTGTACATTGATTTTCCATAGGATTAGATGCCAAGTGCTAGCGATTGAGAGAGAGGTTTTAGCTCCCTTGCGGCTCCCCAACTTCCAAACATCGGATGCATGGGGGTTCCACATCGCCAAAAACATCTCGGAGACAGCTGTCATGATAGGTATGGCTGCATGGCAATATCGCAGAGAACGGAGGATCATCAGCCCGGGCATCTGAGCCTTTCGCCAGGAATGCCAGATCAATCTTACATAGCTGGCACCTCTCCCCTAGCGGCATCAGAGGCGGAGGGCTGGCAGGGCCTTGCTGAGAACCTATACATACAATGCATTTAAACGCTAGTTAGGCATAAAAGAACTCATCAATAGGAGCATACTTGATATTTCACTTTTTTTTGGATGAAACATCAGTCATGACTAGATATGAAGCCTGAGGTTATATGGACATGAACATAAGACAAACTAACAAGTTTAACCATATGGGGTCTTCTAATTATTCTGGTCTACAATAATCTCCGGACATGTCCATAAATTTTGACAGTAAAACGACCAACAAAATGTATTATAAATCGTTGACACTTCTGTTACGTGCATTCATTGAATATAGGGATGATCGAATAAGGATTCTATATTACAAACATCAGGATGGATTGTAGAACTCAGAAAATGGAAGGATTTGGACCTGACACTAATACAGTACATACAAGAAACCAGGTTAATGTGAGTTAGGATAAGATCTATATGTTTTCTGCAATTTTTAAAAAAAAGTTTTTACGGCCCAGCAACATCTAGGGAAGTTACATGTTGGAATTGGGACACGTAAGACATACCGCTGACTTTGATGTAATACATTTTCTTCTGCTGTGAAGAGGATGGGGTGGCCTTCTTATCACCATTGGCAGTTTTTGTGATAACCTTCTCATTGAGGTCCTTATTTTTAGGGACGGCATTCTTATGGTGATCCTTATTTTCTGGCACATAATTTGATTTTGCAACACAATTGTCGCGTGTTCTCTTGGGCAGTGACCTATGGATCTCCGCATCGGACTGACATCGAGCATTACATGCGGAACTTCTGCCTGGGAGGGAAAAATATTATCGCCAATAACGACGGTAAATGGATTGGAAGTTTTCAACAAGATTATAATTGACAGTCATATAGATAAAATCCACACCTTGTGAAGGAACAATTGGAGTGTACTTGGTAGACAAAGCTACACCTTGGGCAGGAACATATGCAACGAAATTGTTAGTTAAATCTACACCACGGACAGAAACATTTGCAGCACACCTGGTAGGCATAGTTGGCAATGGTGAGACTAGTGTGCCTGTGTCATTGGCGGAGTGGGTGGAACATTTTTTGACATCTTGAAAGACGGTCTTAGCAGAAACCGTGGAGGAAAGCGGAATGGAAATCCTTTGCAAATTCTGGGTGTCAGATCCACCTGCAATGGCTACACCAGTGGTGCCTGCCAGGGTAATTTGAGAGTTCTTGGAGCCGGCTATGCTGGATCTACTAATTCTTCTGGTAGCAGTTGATGACCTTGGTTTAACTGCAGCGGCACTGACTGCTGGACCAGCTTGCATGGCAGCATTGATGCCTGCATATCAAGAAACATGAATATATACCACATGAAATTCACAGATGAAAAGATTTCAAGACCAACAATGTTTAGTAACAGATAAGTAATTGATAAAAAGGTTTAAAGAAGAAACTAGCGTGACATTTGGACTTGAGGCAGATGCCCCAAGCTATATACTAGTTAATCCTAGTGGTAGAGAAGACTATCTGAACTATGAACTAATAATTTATACAAGTGGCATGGCGGTTTAATTTGTTATTCAGCTCGAAGGATCCAATATATTATGTTATAACTAGATTCTTGCATGACAAGAAAGTTGATCAACCATCAAGGCTAAATAAACACAATGCATGTCAGTCATATTATTATTCCCACTCTCTTTAAAGCATTTAGAAATATCAGGAATCAAGATGCTGTGAAGAATAATAACAATAAATGTAGAAATATGAAACAAATAATTGTGCCAAACAATTGTGAATGTGAGTGTGGTAGATCCATTTTGAAACCATTCATGCTCCTAGCTATTTTCCAATACTTGTAATGTTCTTAGGTCAATTAGTTAACTAGCGAAGATTAAATAACATAGTCATTGCATAATGAATGTTAAATTCTTTTTTTAAATAAAAACATGATTGCTCCTCTAAATGCATCTAGAAAATCTCAGAGAAAGCTTCCATGGAGGTTCCAATATTTGTCCAAAAGATCAAGAAAGTAAACACATCCATATATACTGTACAAAACTTTAAAACCTTGCTGAAGATTTCATTCTACTTCCCATAGCTTTCCAATGTGCCATGACATTACAACATTTTGCAAGAAGACAAAGTAAATGGAACATACTTTCGCAGCTTATATGATCAGTCGAACTTGGCCCCTGCTTCAAAGAGGAAATTGGCTTCTCGAGATAGTAATCTTTTGTGCCACTATGTTCAAAATGGTACTGAGCTTCCAAGTTGTCATTTCTTTCAGCATTACTTGGGGTATTGTTTTTCCCACATGGCAATTTATAGGCAGCATCACCTGTTTGGGGGGTTGTAGTGGACTTTGACGCACTCTGTTTGCCTGAAATCAGTAAAGATGCCACTACGCTCATTGATTTTTGAAGCTACATTCAAAAGATTTTAACAGGCCTTCAGCCAGGCTTTAGTCAATGACTAACCTTGAGCATCAACAACTGGAGCTCTGGTGAGTGGCTGAATTGCTAAACCGTCATTCTTACCAGAGAAAGTGGAAGTGTTTACAGAATCATGAGCAATAGACTTGAGGTTTGCTGGGCCTCTCTCAGCAACACGGTTGCTAGAAGCCAAAACAGCTTGATCCTTGGTTGCTCTAGTATGGTTCATGTGATGACCAGTAGGTGCTGTAGTGGGCTGGAGGGAATTAGCTGTGTTAGCTGAATTGGCCTGGGAAGCAGGGGGAATACCTGCAACACCAAGACATTTAAGGAATAAATTCCAAGGTGCAACCATGGGAGAGTTGTAGAGGCCACAAACTGACTATTCAGAAAGGAAAACAGTTTTAACAGAATAAAGGAAAAAGTGTTTTGGGCTGAAATAAAGACGTAAAGATAGTACACTCTCATATGGCATAAAATGGTTGATTTAAAAAAGATGATGCACTAAATGGATTAGGTTAAAAGACGGAAAACACCAGTGGATACATATAAAGTGTATGATCATGCAGTGGGCTTTTATTCAAAGTATTATGCCAATGGTGTTATACTAATGTTTGGCTATATTAATAGGTGTGTTGGTTTGATTATGTATGATTTTCCGTTTTGATTAATGGATGTGCATCGTGTTTTTTTATCTATGGCTGAATCGAGACAGGGAAACGCTTGTGCATAGATAAAGGGTTAAAGTATTGCATCAGATCGCCGGAAAGTAGACAGAAGCAAGGTGAGTTTGTAGAAATGAGGACTGTGCCTAACAAGGGAAATGCATTTTATGTCGGACTCTTGGCTTTATGTATGCCTAGGAGAAGAATGCACTTGCATATGGAAAATTTATCATCTTTTTTCTCATCCTAGATTTTTCCCAAGTTTAGGAGTATATGAAGGTGCCAACTGGCAAAACGCCCGTTTGTCCATAGTTCCCTTGGCAAAGAAGTTCACACTAATTGCGAGATTATTGATGCTAGGTCGACAGCCAGTGTAAAATTTTGTCAAGATCCTTCATGGAGTATCGCTCCAAATCTGAAAAATCTCGATGGGAGACGCCTTGCATAATAATTATGGGAAAAGTTGGGCTTAATGAAGGTCATTTGTAGAACCATTGTTACTGATGATTGGTCGTTGATGCCTAAAGTTGGTATGAAGAATGATACAAAAGTGGAGGAATATTGCATAATCAGTAAACGGAGGGGTGTGTCATATAAAGTACTGTATAATACTTGGCAAGGCAGTTAAACCAATGGCACAAAATGATCTTCAGAAGGGTGTCAACACTTTCAATGAAACAGTTGAGGGTTGCTTCCAACTAGATGTTATGATTACATGGGAAGATTAGATCGAAGTTGGCAGGTTGGGAGGGATGTGGGGAGTGTGAATTAAGTAAATCCAGTGGCTTTGGCCATCCAAGCGTACTCAACCAAAAGGTTGATTCCTCCACGGATAATGAAGGAAACTGAGAAAGAATGTCATAGATCCATTAGAAGGTGCGACCAACGTGGGTGACCTGCAATGGACTGCTTGGAACACAACTCAACCTACAGGGATGGGGCTAGGTATACTTGCAGACATGCAGTATGACCAGTGGTGTAACCAGGATTTTTTTACCCTCGGCAAAAATAACCATTAGAAAAGCTGCTAACCATGAAGTGATTGTAATCATCAATATTAGCATGTTAATTAGTCTTTATTCAGCTAGTAAATGTCCAAATGAGGCTCACGATTACATGGAAGAGAAATTGCGATTTGGTCCACAATGCGTGGGTTTTTTGTGGATTTTTTGTGGATTGTTGTAGGATCCGCTTAGAGCAGACATTACTACAAAACAAAAGGATGTTTATTTAATTCCCTTTTTAAGTCCATTCAGTAAACACGTCTCATTTTCTTTTATATTTTGTTTTTATAACCAACTTCTTGCAACTATTCGTCATCTTCATTTTATCACATATCTTATCTTTTATTGATGTCTTAGCTTTTCAAAGTGATTTTTGGGCTGTTTTTATCTAGGCATTCTTGCCATCAAAAATTTAAAACAATTACAACCATTGCCCACAAAAATGATTTCTTAATAGCACTTATAGAAAGTAGGACTTAAAGCAGTAGTATGTTTTTACTTAAAATAAACAAGTTCAGAATAGTGATTTTAGCCTTTTGTAATCCGTACATTGCTATTGGGCTAATAGGCTTCATTAAAAAGCACGAATACGAAAGTAAGCCGAATGAACATTCAAAATCCCCAAAACAAAAGTATTTAATTGGAGAAGCTGGGTGGTGATCCCGTACCGAAGCCATGCAAAGTGCACGCACTACCATCTGAGCTACATGTCCATTACCATCCTTTGCTATATACCAGTGGTTTATAGTTTATCTTGCCCTGGGCAGCTGCCCAGGGCAAGCTCCATGTACTTACGCCCGAGTATGACAATATAGAGGCACACTTGCAGTATGAAGATACTAATGGTAAACTGAGAGCTATACTTTATTAATTCATATAGCTACGAGTATTTGAAGTATAAATGGTAAATGGTTCAGAGAAAAAGGATATGTAACCTGTTAGCTCTGTTGTGGACTAAACATGAAATTGAGTTACATGGAATTAAATCCATGAAGAAGTATTAACAATGAAGATGAAAAACAATTGCCAAATATATGACTATAACATTTGATTTGATTGGTATGGTCAAATAGTGATAGCCATCAAACATTAGTAACATATTCTACGGTATCAAATGAGTTTAATCTTAAATCATATATGACTCTCCAAGGTCCCCACTCATAACGGACAGATAGAGCTTTCCTCTCACTAATATTTAAGGCAAATCATTTTTTATCAGTGCCTTCAATAACCATGCACCATGCAAATTAAGGATGTAGAACCATTAATTCATGTAGAAAGGAATATGTTATGAACTTATTTTGGGTGGTCTCCATGGAAAGGCATATGATCCATAGAATTGATTAGCGAAATCGTTAGAGCTAATGGTGATCTTTCAATATCTGCAAAAAACTGACTATTGGATATTTGCAGATGGAATTGTCTTTCTTGGGTGAAAAGCTAATGGTGCAATTTCAATTACATATTTTAACAAATTCATTGAGTTTGTGTTTAAATGTCATTTGCCAACCAGATTTGACCATGCAGAATGGCTCGTATGCAGAAGATTCACATGTGCCTTGTACTCAAGGTAAGATTACACAATGTTCTAAAATTGGATTTATGCATCCACATGCAGATTCGGCCGTCGAGTTTCATATATGCATTCACTTTATGTAGTCAACACATATGATTAGTTTATGCAGGCACATAATTCGTTTATACAGCTTATACTGGCGCATAACCCATTTATGTGGCTTATGCAGCACATAAATGTGAAGGTTTGACATTAAGTGTGTATTGATTTCTTAAGTAATGTGTCTTATAAATATAAATGAATGTGGTATTTCCTTGAAACTTATTTTATTATGTTTGATACATTAATGTATTAACTTTAATTTTTTTTCGCAAATGCTCTAAATTATCTTTATGTAACGGAAATTGGATAACTATTCTAACTTCAACAAAAACCGAGATACTTGTTTTTTTCATAGTTATCTTTATTTGTTTATTCTTAATATGGATTTATGACTTTGTTATTATATTGAAAAATTAATATTATTTATGAATTATGTTTATTTCTTTATGTTGTCGAATGTCTATACAATAACTTACACCATCTAAGGTATCATGCATACATGATACATTTATCCATGCTAGAAAGTTTATAATATTTTCCTCCTAATTTTCCTTATTTTAAGGCATACATATTGATGTGTTTATTATTATTTTGAAAGGAAAGTTAGCTGCAAGCGGCAGGTATGTGTGCGAAACAGAGACATCCCAGGAGGACACCCATCCCAGTACTACTCCCGCTCTAGCATGCTTACCTATGAAGTTCGGATGGGATCCGATGACCGTGATAGACATTGTCGCACCCATATATGTATGTATATTTTCGCATAATCCCGCATAATCTACATTTATCAGCTGCATAAACCGATTATGTACTAAGCACTCTTGGACCGTGCATACTGAAATTGAAGTTTATAACACTAAGATTACATCAAAAGAGGTGGTCTGAGAAAATATGAACTGGCAAAGGAACTTGTTCTTTGTACGGGAAGAAGAAGCATAATCCTTAAGATGTAACTTTGTTAATATTTAATGGTTTGTGGGCTCATATGGAATCACATATTGGGATTATCTGAATGAGGTTTGACCAGATAGGTTTGATTAAGGTTTGACCAGAGAGGTTTGAACCAGTTGGTCTATTTTGGAGAACTAAGAGAGTCGGAAAGAATGATGAAAAACTCCCACTTCACATTTTATAGCTTGATGCAGATACCGAGCTTCAACATACAAAATGGGGATTTTGGGTTTACAAGGAATTATATTTTTTAAAAGGAAAAGGATGGAAACGAGGAAAGAGGAAGAGATGGAGAGAAAAAATTACAGCAAAGAGCCACCCATCAAAATTTTCAAATTTTACACCATGATTCACAATTTTGGAGATGACCTAGCCCCTGCAAACCTTGGCCATTTGATTCCTAAAAAATATAAATCTATTACTTAGGAAATTTAAACAATTACACCCATCATCCCATCAATGCCCTTTCAAGCCATATTCGCTTGACTCAAAAGTTGACACAACTTACATCACTCTTATCCAAACAAGCTCAAAACCACATGCAATAAAGCCCTAAAAGAAAACAGTGAAAACTCAACTTATGACCCTTAAGATATGGCTGCCATCGTTTGACATGATTAATCTAGATTATTGCGATGATTTTCGTAAAATAATTTAGATTCAGTCCCAACATTTGGTATTAGTGCCTCGTCATATTAAATCTATAAGATCGATAATTCCGTATAATTGTAGAATAATTTCAGAATTTTTTGGGTAATTTTTTGGGATCTAAATCAGTTTTTCGGTCTTTTTGCGTTTATTTTTCGATAAATTAAAAAAACTTAGAGGGGCCGCGGCCGTCGGCCCTTAAAGCAACATCAGGCCGGGGGAAACAACGACCACATCCGCCGCCAAACTCCCTTATGGTTTTTCTCTTTTCCCTTAAAAAATTTAAAGGAGAGGAGCGGCGGCCATTGGCAGCCGGACACCCACAGATCCAACAGGCCGTGGCGGCGGCAGCGGCGGCCACAGCCACTGCCAAACCTCTTTTGGGTTTTTGCTCTGTAAAAAAAAGTTAAGTTAGAGGGGCGGTGACCGTCGGCCGCCGGACCCCGCAGAAACGGGGGGGGCGTGATGCGGCAGGGGTTCATGGAGAGGGTGCAGCAGAGCAACGTGTGCAGGTTTATCAAAGGAGGAGGCGCGGGTCCACCACGGACCCGATGGCAAACTTGTAGTTCTATTAGAAGGAGGGTGGTTGCTTCGTTATTCAACACTTGTGCTAATTCCCCCTTAAACAATAGGGCCGGCCGGCCCTAACGGCTTAATTGTAAGTCTTATTCCAAAGCCCTAGATTACTTTGCTAGCTAATTGTTCTTCAATGCCCTAGAGTAGTTAGCCTTTAGATCTATTGTAGTAGCTATCATAAATTTTCAGATCTGTGTTCTATATTAAAATCCCATTTTTACCTTCCCCACTTACTAAAAATCCTACCTTTATTCCACCAAAAACCCTAGACGTATCAATTTGGTATCCGAGCACTAGATCCATGACAAACACTAGATCGAAGGAGCGGATCGATTTGTTGAAAGAGAAGTTGGAGAAATTTGAAAGCAAAGTCGAAGAAGAGTTCCAAGATGTAAGAAAGGAGGCGGCGGAACACTGAGATCGTCGTTTTTCACAACTAATGGATCTCATACAACAAACCAACCAAAACGTCACAGCCATTGGAGAAAAGCTAAATACAAGTAAAAATGAACCACTTTTGACGGCGAGGAAGGAGAAAAATGTGGTTTTTTATGAAGGGGTTTCCGAAGACATCGAAGATGAAGGCTTCCACACAAGTGCACAACGAAACGTGGTAGACGATTGGGAAGCTTTACCAGCTACCTCCCCACCTCAGGGAGGTGCGCCGGCCATCAAAGGAGGCCGGTTGCCCCTGCGGCACCTTGGGGAGGCACCACCGAACCCCCAGAAGGGGCGGCAAGTGCTGCCCGCCCCTCCTGGGGCTTCGAAAACCCCTGGGGCAGGGACGGAGGCCCGTCGGCCCAAAACTGGGGCCGGCAGGCCCCGTCGCCCCTTTGGGGGCTTCGCCAGACGTCCGACGGGAGGCCGAGCCCCGCCCGAGCCTCCAGGAGTTCTGCCGAGTCACTTAGGTGCCTGACAGCTTCCGCCACCTACTCCAGTAACACCGTGGGCCCAGTTTGGGGCCGATCGGTTCAGCCACCATCTTTTCAGCCACAGAAGGGTCCCTGGAAAGGATTTCAGCAGCCGGGGGGCGACAACACCACTTTGGAGGACCTTCGACTCAGCCCCCATCTTTCGGGAGAGTGACAAGAGACTGGAGAGGACTTCAGGGCACCCAGAGAGCACATCAGGAGAACTACGGACATCCACATGGAGAAGAGCAAGGAGACTGGCAGCGGGATGGTGCAGATGGAGGTGCACTGGATCCAGCTGTAGGGTATATTCCTGAGAGACCACATATTTTCCAGCCGAGATGCCAGGATCAGCCACGGGAGAGAGGAGGATTTGCTGGGGAGAGTCGGCTGAGGAAGCTGAAGATGCCCATTTTTTAGAGAGGAGACCCGGATGACTGGTTGTACCAAGTGGAGAGATACCTTGAGGTGTCAGTGGTACCGGAGAATGACTGGCTCAGGGCTGTAGGAGTCTGCTTAGAGGGAGAGGCTCTAGGCTAGTTTAGGTGGACGCAGTAGCAGCGACCTTTTCGTACGTGGGAGGAGTTCACCACCCTTCTGTTGGAGCGCTTTGGAGAGGTACAGGCTCAGGGAGCTTATGATCGTCTGTATGCATCGAAGCAGGAGGGGGGCGTCAGAGAGTATATTAAGAAGTTCGAGTCGCTCTACAGCAGAGTTCGAGGAGTATCAGGAGAGTCTATGGAAGGGTGTTTTATGAAGGAGTTGAAATCCACGGTTAGATCGTGACTGAGGCAGCTAAAGCCCGGAAATCTACGAGAGATGATGAGCTCAGGGAGGATGGTGGAGGACCATCAGGAGACTGAGAGGAGAGCCCGTGGGGCATGGGGCAACACCTCTTTTCGAGGACAGGCTCCAGTAGGAGGACAGAGAGCGGCCACTACCCAGGGGGTTACGGCAGTTGCAGCAGGCAACAGGGACAGTGACAGAAGGCAGGAGTCACGGCCAGGAGGACAGGTGCAAAGAATGACTGAGGCAGAGATTCGGGACAAGCGGGCTAAGTGGCTGTGTTTTAAATATGATAAGAGATTTACTCCAGGGCATCGTTGTGGGGATCAGACCCTTCAGATATTGATAGTGGACGATGATGAGGAGGAAAACGATGTGGTTGTCCTGGAGGCTGGAGAGGAGCAGCAGGAACAGGAGCACCCGTACTTGGACCTGGCGGATGTGTCCCTCAATTCTGTGGTAGGGTTCACACCGAACCACACCATGAAATTGGTGGAACAGGTGGGCGGACAGTTTGTGATTGTGTTGGTCGACAGTTGGGCTAACCCAATTTTATCTCCAGCAAATTGGTGGAAGAGCAGAGTCTGCAGCTAAGCGACATCAAGAGATATGGAGTAGTATTGGGCACAGGACAGGTGACACACAGCAGCGGTATTTGTCGATGCGTGATCGTGACAGTACAGGGGCTGCATATTGTTACTGATTTTCTTCCTCTGGAGTTAAGGAGCACGGACGTCATCTTGAGGATGACGTGGCTGCAGACATTGGAGGAAATCAAAACTAACTGGAAGCTGCTCAGATTAGAATACCAGGACGGAGGGAGGACAGTAGTTTTACAGGAGGGGCCTAGCTTATGTCATTCCTTAGTGTCATATAAGGCCACGACGTGAGCTATACACACGGCAGGAGAAGAATATCTGGTAGAGCTGCAGACAGTGACAATAGGAGATCAGAGTGAGGATCAGGCACAGTTGATGGCTTCGGAGATAAAGCAGCTTTTGAGCCAATACGAGGATGACTTTCAGACCCCACAGGGACTGCCACCACCTAGAGATCATGAGCACGCCATTGTGTTGAAAGAGGGCGTGTCTCCCATCAGTGTGCGGCCCTATAGATACCCCCAAGTGCAGAAGGATGAGATCAAAAGGTTGGTGGGGGACATGTTGCAGGCAAGGATGATCCAGCCAAGTGTAAGTCCATTTTCTAGCCATGTCCTGCTGGTGAAGAAGAATGATGGCAGCTAGAGGTTCTACGTGGATTACCGAGCCCTGAACAATGAAATAGTACCTGACAAGTTTCCTATTCCGATGATTGATGGGCTTCTTGACGAGCTTCATAGGGCAGCAGTATTTTCCAAAATTGACCTTAAATCGGGATATCATCAGATTCGGATGAGGACTGTAACCCTCCGCAGTCCAGTCTATGGGATATGGTTGCGTGTAGTGACCATGTACGACGTATTGGGGGTAATGGTGTAGGATTCCTAGAGAGTGGGACCCATTTAGAGAACCTCCTTGCCTATTAAGGTTCCCATGCGTTGGGAAGCGTATTGGAGGGTTGTAGTGTGGCTGTAGTATGTACAGTGATGCTTGGGTGGTAGCACGAGGGGTGGTGTAGAGAATAGGATGAAATGCGGGAAAATGGGGTAAACTAGTCGGATTGGGTACATTGACTGACTGACTAGTCATTTTCCTGCACACTTGTGCTCAGTCACGTGTACACGTGTGCATGGACACGTGCATACATCACCACCACGAGCATGATAAGTGGACTCACCATGAGTGTTTAGAAGATGGAGTTAGCCTGGGCACGCTCGTCCCTCAAACCATGCACGCGGATATTGAGATTGATCCCCACGCATTGGGATGCGTGCATGGAAAAGTGTCCCGTGGCTATTATGATTATCTTGAGACGTCGTAAGTAAGACGTTAGTGACAACTATGCAAGGAGACCACTGGGAATTGGAGAATTTTTGCATTAAAACCCCCCACATTTGCAATTTGGCACAATTTTGGGTAAAATCGCAATAAGGCAAAAAATAAAGGGGGTTTTGTGAAAAAGGCCAAGTAAGGGCTTAAGGGTCATTAGCTATGGGTTAGTGGGGATAAGAATGATGGGTGGCCAACATGCATTGGCTCCAAGTGATAATGGGTATGTGAATTGACCCTTTTACCCCTAAAGAGGATTCCACACACTTTTTCTCATCTACACACCTCACCACTTCTCCCGAAACCCTCATTTTTGACCCTTATCCTCAAAATTTCGTGGCTAAGGCCAGCATGGGAGAGATATGGACCTATAGAGAGGATTGGTGAAGGAGAAGAAGAGGAGGAGCCAAGAGAGGAGGTGCTTGCCCAAGGAACCAAGGAGCAAGGAGGAGACAAGCTAGGAGACCATTTTCTTGGAGGATTGAGCTAGGGGCTAAGGCTTGGAGAGCTACATCTTCCACCATAGCTAAGGTAGAGGATATCGACACCCTTAGGATGTAGGATTGTGTGCATGTTCGTGTTTGCAATCTATTTGTTTGCATGTTATAATTTTTGCAAAAGTTTGGTGTAAATTCTTAGTACATGATGATAGATGTGTAAGGAGGTGGCAAGATTAGATCTTTATCAAGTTTTTTCATGATTTATCTCTTTATTACTTCAATTTGAACCTCTGCACAAAATTTTGGTATTTTATCTTGAAAAATGAATTAATTCTAGCTTTTGTAAAAGTAGGACAAAATCACCCTTTTCAGGGGAAACTCTGGCCGAATTTTCTTTGAGCAATTCCCACTCTATTTCAAAGAATTGCGTTCTGAAATTTTATATGTTATTCTCATGATATTTTTCTCCATATTCTTTATTTTGGCCAAAGTCTAATTTTGACTCTAAGTATGGTTAAAAAATTCGATCTTACAAACTGTCCAGATTTTAACAGCACAGACACATGTTTTTAAAAAGCCTATATCTCTTAAACCACTGAACCAATTTTTATGTTCTTGGGCTCATTTTCAAACTAAGACCTAGACCTAAAACTTTGTCCTCTTGGCCAAATTTTAATTCAGCCTCTAACTATTTTTAAAACAGCAATCTTTGAACCCTTTCCTGCAGTTTAAAATCAGTAAAATTTCCAGTTTAGTAGAAAATTCATAACAAATCAACCAGTTGGATTTTTAACTTGAAATTTAAAATCTGAGTTGCTAACATATGGGGATACAACCCCCTTTGGAAGTGTTTTTCAAGTTTTAGTTAAATATTTTGAGAAATTCCATCTGCAATGCTCTGTCCTGGTCCTTCTGCTGGGCTGAAATGAAAATCGTTAAAGTTTATATTGTGTTTTTTTGAAATATGCTGAAGCTAATTGTTCTTGGAATATGTGTTAATACTTAAATCAGTATGTGTAGATGTTAAATTCAGTACCCAAGCTTATTTGCTCATCCTTTATGTTATGCACGTGTAGATATGTGTGGTTTATGGACATGGGTATGTGTTGGAATGAAATGTGAATAATGTAATCTTTTGAATGAGCAACTAATCTTAGGGTAGATGACAAATGGCCAGAGGTGTCCTCTTCCGCTCAAAGCGGGTAGGCCCTCTAGGCAGGGGTTGGGTATGGGGGAAAGTCCGAGAAAAGTGACAGTATAAGGACGAGACTATGTGGTTCAGAGTTATATCGTATGTTTCAGTGTTGCCCCACGTCTGTGAGACGGAGTGGGAGGCCCTCGTGGCTCTGCCTTGTTGCCCCACATCCGGAGTGGGAGGCCCCGTTAAGCTTCACACAGTGCGTTGTACCACTGGCGGGTGCTCGGTTGACATCCCAATTTGGGATGAGGTTTAGTCCTCGTACTCGAGTCTTGGTCTCGGACTTTCCAAACTTAACTACAGCTAGAACTTAATAAACTTATTCACTTCTGAACTGTGATGTGATGTGTGTTGGTTTTCCTTGGGTGTGTTGATTTTCCTCTACTGGTCACGCTCTGACGTGACCCATTTCTGTGGTTTAGGTTCAACTCAGGGTCCTCAGGACCAGACTTAGTCTCCTTCTGTTGTGTGCTCGTGGTCGAGATGATGTGGACTTATGCAGGCATGGCCGGTGAGGAGTTGGTTGTCGTAGTCGCCACTCCGACGACGGTTGTAGTGGTAGTTTTTTGTCCCATGACGGGTCTTATACAGATGTACACAGCTGATGCAGTTCCTTGGTAGGTGGGTCGAGTGTTGGAGATGTACTTTTGATATGTGACTTATGTACAAAGTGGTGTAACCTTTTTGGAGGTGGCTGTACTTTGTAGTGGTTGTACTCTGGTGTCAGTGGACGGTTGCACTTGATGTTGGCATGATTGTACATATTATATGAAGGTGGACTAGTGTACTACGTTTCAGTTCAGTGTTGTCTGCGGTTGTTTTACTTTTCCTGCTCTGCTTTTGGTACTACACTTGTGACTTGTTGTTACCTTTCTGTGGTTAGAGCTCTTTTACTTTTTTCCTTACTGTGTTGTTCCAGTGTGCGTAGTGGCCTGCCTTACTTTTATTATACGCTTGGTCCAAGACTGCGACCTGTCACGTGTCTCCACCCCCGCCTGTCTCAGGAAATTGAGATTAAACTCTCTTTCCTCGAGTATTAGGGCGACCGGGGCGTGACAGGTTTTGTGGTGGCCCATGCAGGTCCACTAACACTGCGACACACGTAAGAACTACACAGTTTATGCTCTGACATATCAATGTGGTACTAATTTGTATCTTATTCTTATGAAGCAGGATGGATGATGGAAATGGTAACTCCAACGGAGGCACTGGAGGTGCTCCGACGGGACAAAGTCCACAGTCAGGGGCGACGTCTTTTGACGCAGCTACCATGATACAGATCTTGACTGGAGTTTTTGAGCGTGTAGCAGAGCGCCAACAGGGTCATACTCCGATGCCGACTTCTACTTTCACCTACAGATTGTTCAAGGACTTCACACCTAAGTCCTTTTGTGGAAACGAGGAGGGCCTAGAGGTTGATGAGTGGCTCAGCCACATGGAGGACTGCCTGACTTTGGTAGGCGCCCCTCGAAATGAGTGGGTGGACGCAGCACGAAGATGTTTCACCTTTGTGGCAAGGGATTGGTGGAGGGCCCAGCAGCGGCGCCTCAAGGGGGAGGTGTTGACATGGGAAGAGTTCAGGAAGCTGTTTGAGGCGACATACCTCCCAGATACCGCTAAGGATGAGCTGCGTCAGAGGTTCGAGCAGTTAAAGCAGGGTCAGAGGACTGTTGACCAATATGATGCTGAATTTTCCCAACTCAGTAAGTATGCCCCTGAGTTAGTAGAGAAAGAGGATGATAGAGCACGGAGATTCAGAAAGGGCCTGAATCCAGAGTACAGAGGAGCTATGTCGACAGCAGTTTTGTCCACTCAAGAGGCAATGTTGGCGGCTGCTAGGATGCATGAGTCTCACCTTCGTAGTTTGGGACGGTTACCAGCAGCCGGTAGTCGACCACAGACAGCCCAGAGGATTGTAACTTCGAGGCCAGTTCAGACGACCCAGTTTAAGAGGCCAGGAGCTCCACCCTCAGTTCAGGGACCACCAGCCTGCTTCCATTGTGGCAAGACGGGACACCTATCGAGACAGTGTAGAGCTTGGTTACAGAGGAGGTGCTTCAGTTGTGGTGGCCAGGGACATGTTCAGAGAGAGTGCCCAAGGGAACGTCAGGGGTTTCCTGGTGGTTATGGTGTGGCAAGGCCGGGTCATCAGCAGCAGCGTCAGCTTCCAGCGGCCCCTCAGAGACTTCCACTGCATGCGCCACCGCAGAGGCCAGGACAGGCAGGGCAGGGGAGGCCGCCGAGGGCACCACAGCGTCCGATGGCTGGGAGAGAGGCCCTCACGCCTCAGCAGCGTCAGACTTTTCAGCTGACGGCCGTAGCAGAGGAAGGCCCCAGCGGAGTCATTACTGGTAAGTATTTCACTCAGTCGTTTATGTGCATTATTCCTTGTAGCATGATTGAGTAGATGTTTAGTGGTTTTGTTTTCTGTCGGGATAGGTGTTGTTAAGATTGCATCTTTCCCTGCCATAGCATTGTTCGATACGGGAGCGTCTCACTGTTTTCTGTCTAAGGAGTTTGTGAAAAAGAATCAGATAGCGGTAGACGCGTTTACTTTTAATTGGAACGTACATACCGGGAATGGGGTTGTTTTGAGTTCAGCTGGTATGAGAAATTGCCATGTAGAATTGGCAGGACTAGAACTATATGCAGATTTCTTGATCATAGAGTTGCCCAGTTATGAAGTGGTGTTTGGTATGGATTGGTTGAGCATGTTTTATGCGAAGATAGATTGTAAAGGACGGAGGATAGTGTTCCAAGTTCCAGGTCATGTTGAGTTTGTATATCATAATGGAACAGATGTATGTGGACCGGTTAAGTTCGGAGTGGCACCGGTGGAGATGTAAGTGATAGTCATGGAATCGAAAGTGGAATTTCCTGAGGTTGTACGGGATTTTCCAGACGTGTTTCCCTATGATATATATGGGCTTCCTTCAGATAGATCGTTAGAGTTCACCATTGATTTGATTCCGGGGACCCAACCGATTTCGAAGGCTCCGTATCGTATGGCCCCGCCTGAATTAGATGAGCTTCGGAATCAGTTGATTGATTTATCAGGTCATAGATTGATTCGACCCAGTGTGTCTCTGTGGGGAGCACCAGTCTTGTTGGTAAACAAGAAAGATGGCTCTAAAAGGTTGTGCATCGATTACAGGGAATTGAATAAAGCAACTGTGAAAGATAAGTACCCACTTCCCCGAATCGATGACATTTTTGATCAGTTGGGTGGATCCAGGGTGTACTCCAAGTTGGATTTGCGGAGCGGATACCACCAGGTGAAGGTTCGTGATTCAGATATCTCTAAGACTGCTTTCAGGACCCAATACGGGCAATATGAGTTTCTGGTGATGCCTTTCGGAGTGACGAATGCACCAGCTACTTTCATGAGACTGATGAACCAAGTGTTCTTTGACTATTTGGATAAGTTTGTAGTGGTATTCATTGATGATATCTTAGTGTATTCGAAAGATGAAGCCGAGCATGCTAAACACTTGAGGATAGTTCTTGAGACTCTGAGGCAGCACCAATTATATGCCAAGTTTAGCAAATGCCAGTTTTGGTTGACGAAGATTGCGTTCCTGGGACATGTTGTATCAGGTGAAGGGATATCTGTGGATCCGGAAAAGATTGCGGTGGTAGTAGAGTGGCCTATTCCGCGATCGGTCACTGAAATTAGAAGTTTCTTGGGATTTGCCTGATATTACCGAAAATTCATCAAGGACTTTTCAAAGGTCGCAGCACCTCTGACAAACCTGACAAAAAAGGATGTGTCTTATGTATGGTCAGAAGAATGTCAGCGGGCGATGGATGAGTTGAAGCCTCGCTTGACGACTGCTCCAATGTTGACGATTCCCGATCGGTCAGGAGGATTCGAGATTTTTTGTGATGCTTCAGGGAAAGGATTGGGATGTGTACTCCATCAGCATGGACGTGTGGTCGCTTATGCATCGAGATTGTTGAAAGTCCATGAGCAAAACTATCCCACTCATGATTTGGAGTTGGCGGCGGTAATCTTTGCATTGAAGTTGTGGAGACATTTTTTGTTGGGCGAACGTGTAAAGATATATACGGATCATAAAAGTCTGAAATATGTCTTCACGCAACAAGAGCTTAATATGAGGCAACGAAGGTGGTTGGAGTTGATGGCAGAATATGATATTGATCTTCAGTATCATCCTGGCAATGTCAATGTAGTTCCGGATGCGCTGAGCAGATTGCCAGCAATAATGCGATTGACCTCGCAACCGCAACTACGATGGGCAGTGAGGCAGATGGAGATAGAGGTTGTGCTTTCGGGAGAGCAGACAGTGTATATGGGTTTGCAAGTTCGATCAGATTTGGTGGATAGAATTAAGGCAGCCCAGCTGGAAGATAGAAAGTTGCAGGTGATTCGTGGGCAAGTCGAGGCTGGTCTTCGGACAGATTTTTGCATTCATGCGGATGGTTCTTTGAGATTCGGTAGTCGAGTCTGTGTACCCGCAGGTGCTATCCGGGATGAACTCTAAAAGGAAGCTCATAATTCACCTTATTCCCTTCATCCCGGAGGAACCAAAATGTATCGTGATATGCGTCAACATTTTTGGTGGCATGGGATGAAGCGTGCAGTGGCTCGGAGTGTGGCTTCATGTATCACTTGTCAACAAGTGAAGGCTGAACACCAGAGAACAGCAGGTTTGCTTCAACCTCTTCCTATTCCAGAATGGAAGTGGCAACACGTGACCATGGACTTTGTGACTGGCTTACCTCACACATCAAAAGGTCATGACGCAGTATGGGTAATTGTGGATCGCTTGACTAAGTCAGCGCATTTTATTCCGTTTCGGGTTGGTCAGTCTACGGAGTCATTGGCCAAGAAGTATATGGAAGAAATTACACGAAGCCACACTCCGAGCCTCGAGACTCGAGATTTACATCTCACTTTTGGAAAAGTTTGCAGAACAGTTTGGGAACCAATCTCAGTTTCAGTACAGCTTATCACCCTCAGACAGATGGCCAATCCGAGCGTGTGATCCAAATTCTGGAAAATATGTTGAGGGCATGCATGTTAGAGTTTCAAGGATCCTAGGAAGATCACCTGCATTTGGTTGAGTTCGCATACAACAACAGTTATCAAGCAAGTATTGATATGGCTCCAATTGCAGCTTTATATGGACGTAAGTGTCGGTCACCACTCAGTTGGGATGACCCTGGTGATCGTGAAGTGTTGGGACCTGATATGATAATTGAAGCTGTTGATGTCGTACGAACAGTTCACGAGAACCTTCGGATTGCTCAAGGTCGCTATAAACATTGGGCTGATACCAAGAGGCGACCACTTGAGTTCCAACCTGGAGATTATGCCTTCTTGAAGATTTCTCCGACTCGTGGTACGATTCGTTTTGGACGACAAGGGAAGTTGAGTCCCAGGTATGTCGGCCCGTTTGAGATTTCAGCTCGAGTTGGTGAGGTGGCTTACAGATTGGTGCTTCCACCATCCCTCGAAGGAGTCCACGACGTATTCCATGTATCTCAACTTCGAGGATTTGTAGGCGACCCCAGTCAGATCGTGGACCACACAGAAGTTGCAGTGCGTCCAGACTTGATATATGAGCAGCAGCCCATGGCGATTCTGGATCGGAGGCAGAAGATGCTGCGAAACAGGACAGTGGATCTTGTAAGAGTTATGTGGCACCAGGAATCCCCTGGAGAGTCCACGTGGGAACGTGAGGATGAGATGCGGGAGAAATACCCATATTTGTTTATGTAATACTCTCGTATCAATGTATCATGGTAGACTTATATATTTTATATAAAAGATGGTTTCTACTCTTCTTATTGATTTTTTTTGTAATTCCGAGGACGGAATTTATTCTAAGCGGGGTCGGGTGTAACCCTCCGTAGTCCAGTCTATGGGATATGGTTACGTGTAGTGACCATTTACGACGTATTGGGGGTAATGGTGTAGGATTCCTAGAGAGTGGGACCCATTTAGAGGACCTCCTTGCCTATTAAGGCTCTCATGCGTTGGGAAGCGTATTGGAGGGTTGTAGTGTGGCTGTAGTGTGTACAATGATGCTTGGGTGGTAGCACGAGGGGTGGTGTAGAGAATAGGATGAAATGCGGGAAAATGGGGTAAACTAGTCGGATTGGGTACATTGACTGACTGACTAGTCATTTTCCTGCACACTTGTGCTCAGTCACGTGTACACGTGTGCATGGACACGTGCATACATCACCACCACGAGCATGATAAGTGGACTCACCATGAGTGTTTAGAAGATGGAGTTAGCCTGGGCACGCTCGTCCCTCAAACCATGCACGCGGATATTGAGATTGATCCCCACGCATTGGGATGCGTGCATGGAAAAGTGTCCCGTGGCTATTATGATTATCTTGAGACGTCGTAAGTAAGACGTTAGTGACAACTATGCAAGGAGACCACTGGGAATTGGAGAATTTTTGCATTAAAACCCCCCACATTTGCAATTTGGCACAATTTTGGGTAAAATCGCAATAAGGCAAAAAATAAAGGGGGTTTTGTGAAAAAGGCCAAGTAAGGGCTTAAGGGTCATTAGCTATGGGTTAGTGGGGATAAGAATGATGGGTGGCCAACATGCATTGGCTCCAAGTGATAATGGGTATGTGAATTGACCCTTTTACCCCTAAAGAGGATTCCACACACTTTTTCTCATCTACACACCTCACCACTTCTCCCGAAACCCTCATTTTTTACCCTTATCCTCAAAATTTCGTGGCTAAGGCCAGAAAGGAAAAGATATGGACCTATAGAGAAGATTGGTGAAGGAGAAGAAGAGGAGGAGCCAAGAGAGGATGTGCTTGCCCAAGGAACCAAGGAGGAAGGAGGAGGCAAGCTAGGAGACCATTTTCATGGAGGATTGAGCTAGGCGCTAAGGCTTGGAGAGCTACATCTTCCACCATAGCTAAGGTAGAGGATATCGACACCCTTAGGATGTAGGATTGTGTGCATGTTCGTGTTAGCAATCTCTTTGTTTGCATGTTATAATTTTTGCTAAAGTTTGGTGTAAATTCTTAGTACATGGTGATAGATGTGTAAGAAGGTGGCAAGATTAGATCTTTATCAAGTTTTTTCATGATTTATCTCTTTATTACTTCAATTTGAACCTCTGCACAAAATTTTGGTATTTTATCTTGAAAAATGAATTAATTCTAGCTTTTGTAAAAGTAGGACAGAATCACCCTTTTCAGAGGAAACTCTGGCCGAATTTTCTTTGAGCAATTCCCACTCTATTTCAAAGAATTACGTTCTGAAATTTTTATATGTTATTCTCATGATATTTTTCTGCATATTCTTTATTTTGGCCAAAGTCTAATTTTGCCTCTAAGTATGGTTAAAAAATTCGATCTTACAAACTGTCCAGATTTTAACAGCACAGACACATGTTTTTAAAAAGCATATATCTCTTAAACCACTGAACCAATTTTTATGTTCTTGGGCTCATTTTCAAACTAAGACCTAGACCTAAAACTTTGTCCTCTTGGCCAAATTTTAATTCAGCCTCTAACTATTTTTAAAACAGCAATCTTTGAACCCTTTCCTGCAGTTTCAAATCAGCAAAATTTCCAGTTTAGTAGAAAATTCATAACAAATCAACCAGTTGGATTTTTAACTTGAAATTTAAAATCTGAGTTGCTAACATATGGGGCTACAACCCACTTTGGAAGAGTTTTTCAAGTTTTAGTTAAATATTTTGAGAAATTCCATCTGCAATGCTCTGTCCTGGTCCTTCTGCTGGGCTGAAATGAAAATCGTTAAAGTTTATATTGTGTTTTTTTGAAATATGCTGAAGCTAATTGTTCTTGGAATATGTGTTAATACTTAAATCATTATGTGTAGATGTTAAATTCAGTACCCAAGCTTAGTTGCTCATCCTTTATGTTAATGCACGTGTAGATATATGTGGTTTATGGACATGGGTATGTGTTGGAATGAAATGTGAATAATGTAATCTCTTGAATGAGCAACTAATCTTAGGGTAGATGACAAATGGCCAGAGGTGTCCTCTTCCGCTCAAAGCGGGTAGGCCCTCTAGGCAGGGGTTGGGTATGGTGGAAAGCCCGAGAAAAGTGACAGTATAAGGACGAGACTATGTGGTTCAGAGTTATATCGTATGTTTCAGTGTTGCCCCACGTCTGTGAGACGGAGTGGGAGGCCCTCGTGGCTCTGCCTTGTTGCCCCACATCCGGAGTGGGAGGCCCCGTTAAGCTTCACACAGTGCGTTGTACCACTGGCGGGTGCTCGGTTGACATCCCAATTTGGGATGAGGTTTAGTCCTCGTACTCGAGTCTTGGTCTCAGACTTTCCAAACTTAACTACAGCTAGAACTTAATAAACTTATTCACTTCTGAACTGTGATGTGATGTGTGTTGGTTTTCCTTGGGTGTGTTGATTTTCCTCTACTGGTCACGCTCTGACGTGACCCATTTCTGTGGTTTAGGTTCAACTCTGGGTCCTCGGGACCAGACTTAGTCTCCTTCTGTTGTGTGCTCGTGGTCGAGATGATGTGGACTTATGCAGGCATGGCCGGTGAGGAGTTGGTTGTCGTAGTCGCCACTCCGACGACGGTTGTAGTGGTAGTTTTTTGTCCCATGACGGGTCTTATACAGATGTACACAGCTGATGCAGTTCCTTGGTAGGTGGGTCGAGTGTTGGAGATGTACTTTTGATATGTGACTTATGTACAAAGTGGTGTAACCTTTTTGGAGGTGGCTGTACTTTGTAGTGGTTGTACCCTTGTGTCAGTGGACGGTTGCACTTGATGTTGGCATGATTGTACATATTATATGAAGGTGGACTAGTGTACTACGTTTCAGTTCAGTGTTGTCTGCGGTTGTTTTACTTTTCCTGCTCTGCTTTTGGTACTACACTTGTGACTTGTTACCTTTCTGTGGTTAGAGCTCTTTTACTTTTCTTCCTTACTGTGTTGTTCCAGTGTGCGTAGTGGCCAGCCTTACTTTTATTATACGCTTGGTCCAAGACTGCGACCTGTCACGTGTCTCCACCCCCGCCTGTCTCGGGAAATTGAGATTAAACTCTCTTTCCTCGAGTATTAGGGCGACCGGGGCGTGACAAGGGCAGCCGACGTGCCTAAGACCGCTTTCAGGACTCATGAAGGGCACTATGAGTTCCTAGTCATGCCATTCGGCCTGACGAATGCTCCAGCGACATTCCAGATCTTGATGAACAAGGTGTTTCGTCCTTACGGTGATTTGTCTTAGTATTTTTCGACGACATACTCATATACAGTCGCAGTGTGGAAGAGCATGTGAGACATTTACAAGCAGTCTTACACGATTACAGGAGCAGCAGCTGTGTCCCAATAGGAAGAAATGCCTTTTTGGGCAATCGCGGGTGGAGTATTTGGGACACATTGTCTCAGCGAAAGGGATACCGGTAGACCCGGGAAAGATTGCAGAGATGTTAGACTGGCTGCTACCCACGACACCACGGGGTCTGCGGGGCTTCTTGGACCTCACAGGATACTACAGAAAGTTCGTGCAGGGATACAGCTCGATAGCATGGCCACTAACAGCGCAGCTTAAGGACAGTTTCCAGTGGGGTAAGAAGGCCATCAGGGCATTTGAGGCCTTGAAGAAAGTGATGACGACTGTGCCAATATTGGCGCTACCATATTTCAGCAGACCCTTTATAATAGACACCGATGCTTCAGGACATGGGTTGGGGACTGTGCTTATGCATGACCAGAGGCCACCAGCGTATTTCAATCATACTTTGTCAGTACGAGCCAGACTGAAATCAATTTACGAGAGGGAGTTGATGGAGATTGTGTGCTCCATTCAGAAGTGGCGGTCTTATTTACTAGGGAGAATGTTCATTGTGAGGACCGACCAGCGGAGTTTGAAATATTACAAGAGCAGTGTATGATCACTGAGGAGCATCAGAAATGTCTCTCCGAGCTGGTTCATTATACATTTGAGATACAGTACATGTCAGGTCTGAAGAATAAGGTAGCTGATGTTCTGTCCTGCAGAGAGGAGTCAACAGAGGTAGCGGCCATATCAGTGCATGTCCTACTGGACTGGGAGCCTTTGAGCAGAGAGATTGAGGTCGATGAGGGGTTGGCATAGATACATGAGGCATTGCAGCAGGGCGCAGCAGATTTTCTCGGCTACACCATGAGTGGACAATGATTGCTCTATCAGGGGAGGCTTGTGATACACATGGAGTCCACTGACATCCCTTTGATTTTTCAGGAGTTCTGAGGCAGTTCCGAAGGGGGGCATTCCGGGATACAGCAGACGTATAGGAGTGTGTCTAAGGAGTTGTACTGGCCGGGCATGAAGATGGACATTGCTAGAATGGTAGCAGAGTGACGTCTGTCAGCGTCACAAATATTTAGCGATGGCCCCTGCAAGACTTCTACAGCCTCTGGCACCCTCGAAGAGGGTTTGTGAGGATATTAGCATGGATTTCATCGCGGGGATACGCAGATCAGAGGGTTACAGTGTTATATTCATAGTGGTAGACAGCCTGAGCAAATATGCACACTTTGTACCTTTGAAGCATCCTTATACAACGATGACCATAGCTACAGCGTTCATGAGAGAGGTGGTCCGCTTGCATGGGTTCCCTGCTTCCATAGTATCAGACCGGGATAAGGTATTCATGAGCAGCTTTTGGCAAGAGTTATTCAAGGTTCAGGGGGACTAAGCTGAAGAGGAGCACGGTCTATCACCCACAGACAGATGGACAGATCGAGGTGGTGAATAGGAGCGTGGAGACCTACTTGAGTTGCTTTGCTTCAGATTCACCGAAGCAGTGGGCCAGGTGGTTGGCATGGGCTGAATATTGGTACAACACTTCATACCACTCGGCAACCCAGAGCACTCCTTTTCGTATTCTGTACGGGCGAGACCCTTCCCAGTTGATCCATTACAGTAGGGGCACGACTCCAGTCTCACAGGTTGAGTAGTATTTAGAGGAGCGAGACCGGCACTTAGATGAGCTGAAGCGACACTTACTACGTGCCCAGCAAGTTATGAAAACTAAAGCGGACGAGCACATGAGGGATGTACAGCTTGTGGTAGAGGATCGGGTTTACCTCAAGCTGCGACCATACAGACAGAAGACACTGGCTCGTAGGAGCAATGAGAAGCTGGCGGTTCGTTATTATGGGCCATTCGAGGTTACCGTCCAAATCAGAAAGGTGGTGTATCGTCTGAAGTTACCTGGTACATCTACCATCCACCCAGTTTTCCACGTATCGCAATTGAGACGAGCTGTTGGGAACTACACTCTCTCGTCTACTCTCCCTTCCACTCTGACTTATGACATGGAGGTGTTGCTTGAGCTCCAGGAGCTTACCGGTGTGTGACAGACCGCAGAGGGGACACAAGAAGTGTTAATCAGATGGCGATGGCTAACGGACTATGACGCTACGTCGGAGGCCCGTGAGGTGATACGAGACCAATTCCCAGACTTCTACCTTGAGTACAAGGTGGCACTTTTAGGGGGAGTAATGATGCGGCACGGGTTCAAGGAGAGGGTGCGGCAGAGCCAGGTGTGCGGGTTTATCAAAGAGGAGGCACGAGTCCGCCACGGACCCGTAAAAAACTTGTAGTTCCGTGACAAGGAGAGGAGTTGCTTCATAATTCAACACTTGTGCTAATTCCCCCTTAAACAATAGGGCCGGTCGGCCCTAGCGGCTTATCGAAAAATTGATTTGTAAGTTTTATTCCTAAGCCCTAGATTACTTTGCTAGCTAATTGTTCTTCAATTCCCTAGAGTAATTAGCCTTTAGATAAATCATTTTCAGATCTGCGTTGTATATTAAAAATCCCATTTTTACCTTCCACACTTACTAAAAATCCTACCTTTATTCCACCAAAAAGCCCTAGACGTATCAGGGCGACGGCGGCCACACCCACCGTCGCCCCCAAAACTCTAACCTAGGGTATTTCCATCCCTTGTAGGCCAGCCCACCAGCATTTATATAAAAAAATTCAAAGCCCAATGGGCTAAACCCCGCGACAGCGGCGAGCTTCAGCCCGCGAACGGAAGAATAAATTTTTTTAAAAGAGAGATGGCTGGGCTTTTGTTTTTTGGGCTTGTTTTGGGTTTTTACTACAAATTAAAGGGAGGAAATTAAATGGCATATGATATATTTTTTCCTTGAGAATATTTTTGTGTTAAACTTTTTGGTTTCTATTTAAATTCGAATTTTTAGACATGGTTGATTATATATTTCGAAATAAATTAATCAAAACAACAACCCACCAAAGTGGCATCTCTTCTAAAAATAGTTTTATTTCAAAATATAAAAGGTTGTTAACATACTTTTGTATGAAATTTTTGTGTAAAATTTGAATTTAATAAAGGAGGAAATAAAAGGTGTATTGTATATTTTCTCTTAAGGATAATTTTTGTATCAATGTTGCTACAATTAAAATTCGAATTTGCATGGATATATATATATATATAGGTAAGTTGACTGAAACAACAACCCACCAGAGTGGGCTCTTTTCTGGAAATTAATTTTATTTCAAAATACAACAGGTTTTGTGCACATACTTTATGTGAATATTTATCGGCTGAAAGAAAGATTAAATGGTTGACATAATTATATGTGCATTTTGTGGTAATAAATGTGTGATTATTATTCGGTTTTACATGTAAATTATAAATCAGCCTACATGTTACTTATTATCTTTGATTATTACACCAATATATCAATTACAAGTTAATACGTTGTCCAAAGATAAATATTAATGGGGTGCTTTATATCTTGAAAATAGGAATTGCATTTAATTTGAATTTATTGTTGCTTTTAATTTACGCGTGTGAGCTTGTGTCATATTTTTGTTCTCTTTTCAACTTTAACTCCTGCTAATATTACTACCAGCAGTAATTCAATTCCAGTTCTAAATGGCTCAAACTTCAAATCATGAAAGGAGAACTTGCTAATAGTTCTCAGGGTCATAGATCTTGACCTTGCGATGAGGACTGACTCTCCTCCAGCTCTTACAGAAAATACCTCTGATGAAAAGAGGGAGATGGAAATGTAGAAGAAGTCAAATCGCATGTGCATGCTGATTATGAAAAAGGCCATTCTAGATGCTTTCAGGGACACAATGTCCAATAAAATTACTACTGCAAAATGGTTTCTTTCTGACATTGAAAAGAGATTTGTCAAGAATGAAAAGGCTGAAATTGGTACTCTTGGAAATCTAATTTCAATGAGGTATAAAGGTAAGAAGAACATCAAGGAGTACATTTTGGAAATGTCTCGTCTTATTTCTAAATTGAAAGTACTAAAGCTTGAAGTCTCTGAGGACTTGCTAGTGCATTTGGTTCTGATATCTCTTCCTACTCAGTTTGGCCAGTTTAAGTTGAGCTATAATTGCCAGAAAGAGACTTGGTCTCTAAATAAGCTCATGTCGCACTGTGTTCAGGAAGAGAAAAGGTTGAAGCAAGATAAGACAGAAAGTGCTTCTTTGACCTCTACCTCTAAGGATAAGAAAAGAAAAAGGGCAAAGAAGCTGCAGATACATCAACACAAAAGAAAAACAAAAAAAACTAATAAAGAAAGAAGGCAATGGTTGTTTCTTCTGTGGGACTGAAGGGCATCAAAAGAAGCAGTGCACCAATTATTGCGCTTGACGTGCTAAGAAAAGTATGCTTCTTATTATGGTTTGTTCTGAAGTTAATTTAACTTCGGTAATTATAGATACATGATGGAAAGTTCCTGGTACAACCACTCACATCAGTTTGTCTATGCAGGGTTGCCTAAGATGCCAAAAGCCGAATGATAGTGAAAGATACACCCGTGTAGGTGATGACAAGATGTTAAGCACTTGAAAATTTATATTATTAAAGACTAGATTGTATTTGGATCTTGATGAGACATTTATTGGACCATTTTTAATGGAATTTGATTTCTATTTCTGTTTTGGACAAATTTGGTTATTATTGTTCAATTGGAAATGGAAAAGTCAATTTGTCTCATGATTCAAAATGAGTTGGTTCTAGTTCTTTATCGGTTTATAATAATTTTATTGTTTCATTTAAGTAATACATGCATTTAAGTACACAAAGTATAGAGAGAAAGTTAACAAATGAAAATTGAGTTACATTATAACATAAGAGTTAGAATATTATCTCTGAATGGAGAAACAGAGAGACTTATGTCAAATGAAATTCTCGATTCCTTAGATTTCGCAAACTTTGAAGTTTGTGTTAAACACATAAAGGGCAAATTAACCAATAAAATAAGATATAAAACCAATAAGACTTTAGGCATCTTAGAACTTATACATTGTGGATATTTGTGGGTAATCACATACGGTTGCTTGGTCAACAATATTTCATAAAGTTCATAGATGACTTTTAAGATATGGCTACGTATATCTCATTTATAAAAGCACTTAAGATTGCAGCTTATATTCTTTACAGAGTTTCAACTAAAGCAACTAAATCACTTACATGTTTGAGATGTCTAGCTAAATCACTTGATTTAGTTGCTTTAGCGAGACATCTCAAACATGCAAGTGATTTAGTTGCTTTAGTTGAAACTCTGTGAAGAATATAAACTGCAATCTTAAGTGCTTTTATAAATGAGATATACGTAGCCATATCTGAAAAATCATCTATGAACTTTATAAAATATTGATGACCATTTCAAGCAACCATAAGGGATGTCCCACAAATATCCTCAATATATAAGTTCTAATATGCCCAAGGTCTTATTAGCTTTATATCTCCTTTTATTGGTTTGTTTGCCCTTTATGTGTTTAACACAAACTTCAAAGTCTGCAAAATATAATGCATTGAGAATTTCATTTGACATAAGTCTCTTTGTTTCTCCATTCGGAAATATATTCTAACTCTTATGTCATAATGTAACTGAATTCTCATTTGTTTATTTTCTCTTTATACTTCGTGTACTCAAATGCAGATATTACTTAAATGAAGCAATAAAATTATTATAAACCGACAAAGAACTAGGAACCAACTCATTTTGAATCATGAGACGAACTGACTTTTCCATTTCCAAAGGAACAATAATAACAAAATTTGTCCAAAACTGAAATAGAAATTAAATTCCATTAAAAATGGTACAATAAATGTCTCATCAAGATCCAAATACAATCTAGTCTTTAATAATAATCTAAATTTTCCATTGCTTCAATTTGAACCGTCTTACCATCACCTACAGAGATGTATCTTTCACCATCATTCGGCTTTTAGCATCTTAGGCAACCCGGCATAGACAAACTGATGTGAGTGGTTGTACCAGGATCTTTCCATCATGTGTCTATAAATACAGAAGTTAAATTAACTTCAAAACAAACCAAATTAAGAAGCATACCTTTCTTAGCAAGCCAAGCGTGATAATTGGTGCACTGCTTCTTTTGATGCCCTTCAGCCCCACCGAAGAAACAATTATTGCCTTCGTTCTTTATTGGTTTCTTTTGTCGTTTCTTTTGTGTTGATGTATCTGCAGCTTCTTTGCTCTTTTTTTTTCTTAACCTTAGAGATAAAAGTCAAATGAGCACTTTTTGTTTTATCTTGCTTCAGTCTTTTCTCTTCCTGAACACATCGCGAGTCTGCGAGATGGGCTCATTCAGAGACCAAGGCTCTTTCTAGCAATTATAGCTCAACTTGAACTGGCGAAACTGAGTACGAAGTGGTATCAGAACCAAATGCACACTAGCAAGTCCTCAGAGAGTTCAAGCTTTAGTGCTTTCAACTTAAAAACAAGATGAGACATTTCCAAAATGTACTCACTGATGTTCCACTTATCCTATACCTCATTGAAATTAGATTTGTCAATAGTGTACCAATTTCAGCCTTTTCATTCTTGACAAATCTCTTTTCAATGTCAGAAAGGAACCATTTTGTAGTATTAATTTTATCGGACATTGTGCCCATGAAGCTTCTGAAATGGCCTTCTTCATAATTAGCATGCACATACGATTTGACTTCTTCTACCTTTCCATCTCCCGCTTTTCATCAGAGATATTTTTTTCTATAAGAGGTGGGGGGTCGGTCCTCATCGCAATGTCAAGATCCATAACCCCGAGAACTGTTAACAAGTTCTCCTTCCATGATTTGAAGTTTGAGCTAGTCAGAACTGGAATTGAATTGATACTGACAGTAATATTGGCAGGAGTTAAGCTAAAAAGAAAACAACAAAAATATGCCACAAACTCACATGAGTAAATTGAAAGCAACAATAAATTCAAATTAAATTCAATTCCCATCTTTCAATATCACATTAATATTTATCTTTGGACAACTTATTAACTTGTAATTGATATTTTGGTGTAGTGATCAAACACTGATAATAAGTAACATGTCAAATAATAAATCTTCCTTTGAACTGATTTATAATTTGCATGTAAAACCAAATAATTATCACACGTTTATTTCCACAAAATGCACATATAATTATGTCAAACATTTAATCTTCCTTTGGGCTGATAAATATTTACATAAAGTATATGCACAAAACCTTTTATATTTTGAAATAAAATTAATTTCTACAAGAAAGTCCACTTTGGTGGGTTGTTGTTTCAATCAACTTACTTCAAAATATATATTTATCCATGCAAATTTGAATTTTAATAATAGCAACATTGATACAAAAATTATGCTTATGGGGAAATATGCAATACACCTTTTATTCTCTTTTATTTATATACAAATTTTAGGCAAAAATTTCATACAAAAGTATGGTAACAACCTTTTATATTTCGAAATAAAACAATTTCCACAAGAGAGCCCACTTTGGTGGGTTGTTGTTTTGATTAATTTATTTCGAAATATATGATCAACCATGCCCAAAAATTCAAATTTAAATAGAAACCAAAATTTTAACACAAAAATGTTCTCAAGGGAAAATTATATTCCATAGGCCATTTATTTCATCCCTTTAATTTGTGTTAAAACACCCAAAACAGGACCAAAAACAAAAGCCCAACCATCTCTTTTTATATAAAAATTCTTCCTTTCGCGGACTGAAGCCCGCTGGGCTTTGAAAAAAAATTTATATAAATGCTGGTGGGCCGGCCCATGGGGGGCCGGCCCACAAGGTCTGGAAATACCCTAAGTTAGGGATTTGGGGTAGCGGCGGTTATGGCTGCCACCGTCCCATGTTTCTGCGGGGTCCGGCATTGACAGCCGCCGCCCCTCTAACTTAAATTTTTTTAACAAAGAAAAAACACAAAAGGGGTTTGACAATACCTATGGCCATCGCCACCCCGGCCTGCTGGATCTGCGAGGGTCCGACGGCCGCTGCCACTCCCCTTTAATTTTTTTAAAAGGGAAAAGAGAAACCCCCCTAAGGGAGTTTGGTAGCAGAGGTGGCCACCACTGCCCCCTCTCCTGGCCTACTGTTGCTGCAGGGGCCGACAGCCGACGGTCGCCGCCCCTCTAAGTTTTTTTATTTTTCCGAAAAATAAACCCAAAAATAAAAAAACTGATTTTGATCCAAGAAAATTCCAAAACTTATTCTACAATAATATGACATTATTGATCTCATAGATCTAACATGATGAGGCTCTGATACCAAATGTTGGGCCTGGAGCTAAATTATTTTACAAAAACAATCGCTAATAATCTAGATTAATCATGTCAAATCAAAAATTGACACAACTTACATCACTCTTATCCAGACAAGCTCAAAACCACATGCAATAAGCCCTAAAAGAAAATTCTCAAATCTCAATGTATGACCCTTAAGATATGGCTACCATCAGCTCGTAAATTAGTAAATTAGGTAAGATATCTTAATTTGGACAATAATTTAAGTCAAAAAAGACCTCGTCGAAGACATTGTTGATTGTAAGCCACATCAACACTCCACCCAAAACTGCACCCAAAGTTTAGAGAACATACTAATGATTAATTCCCTTCATGTGCTTTCTCGTGATGGATCTACACAAAGAGTCTAGATTCCATTCTTTTTCTCATATAGAGATACCACCTTCCTGGATATTACCATGCAACCCAGAAGTCTAGCTTTCTCGATAGCGGTTTGAAACTTATCAACCGACCCTTTTCTTTTCATAGATGTGCCATTCATTTTAGTAACAATCTTTAATGCCTTTTTGTAAACCACTATACATATGATTTCACTTTCTCCCTCTATATTTCGTGATTCGTGATGTCAAGAGATGAGCCAATCTTCTCGGATCAACAACCCCACATTAACATATGTAATTATGCAACATTTCTATCCAAGTCTTGAAATGTAGATGTTAATACTTTGACTATCTATAAGGATTTGAGGTTTGAATTATTCCATATCATCTCTCCCTGCAAACCAAGGTTTTAGATCACGGTATCGGTTTTGATTTTGGTCTTTCAAAAATTTGGGTTTCGGTATTGGTATCGCCCGTTTCGGTGGTTTCAGAAATTTCGGAAGTAAGTTTCGGTTCTTCTGTATCGGTAGTTTTAAATACTTAAATACCTATCAAATACTATCTACTACTAAAATATTGCATTTATTTACAAGTTTGTCAATTAGTGCTGCAAGTCACTTACACATTTTGCCAAATGTATTACATTTATTTACAAGTTTGCCAATTAGTGGCTTAGTTTTGTTAGTCACATACACATTTTGCAAAACGTATTACATTTAATTTACAAGTTGTGCTGCTGCTTTCTTTACATTTGCTTATATTTGTATATACACATTTTGCTAGTCACTTACCCATATTGCCTTTATTTATAAGTTTGCCACTTAATGGCTTGTGCAGCTGCTAGTCCCGTACACATTTTGCTAAAGACATGCCTTTATTTAGAAGTTTGCCCAAAAGCTTATAAAGGGCCTAGCGCTTTCTCTCGTGTCTTGCCCCGTCAACTCGACGAAAAAACGAAGGCGTCGTAGTAGGCATTAGCTTGAGGCGGCGGGAGATGATGGGAGGCGGTGCCCAGGCCAAGGTAAGTCCATGTTCCTCTTCATCCTCTTCTTCTTTTTTCATATTTTTTAAAAATATTTTGGGCTGCTATGATTCTTCTTTTCTTGATCTTCCTTTTCTCTATCTCTCTTCTTCTTTTTCTTCTAGGAATTTGGCTGGAACGGCAACATTCCGGCCGAAACCGAAACACTCCGGCCGGTTTCGTCTCGGTTATGGGCGAAACCGGGATGAAACGCTCGCTACCGGTTGGTATCGGGTGATGCCTTATACCATGCTGCAAACTATGCCTTACATTTCGGATAGAGTGTATTTTCATAACTATATATCATAAGATCTTCCTAAGGCCTCAACAATTTCTCTTTAAGACGATAATTGCTGATCCCCTATTACGTTAATCTGGTTATATTCTTTCCTTGCAGTTGTCGAAATTTTGTCCTTCAGCCAAACCAAGTTATTCTGGCCATGTCCACTGGATAATTTTCACCTTTCCAATAGTAGATCCCCAGCTCTTGAGCTCTTCGGAATGTTTAAATTTTCCATTTCTTATTTTCAAGATACTTCCAAACTGAGACCTTGCCCATCCGTACTTCTCCTTTTAATAGAAATTAACATTGTAAGTATAATTCCAAACAAAACGTGTTTTTCACACCATTCTCTACAAATCAATCTTGATCTTAAACTGAGTAGGATCATGTAGCTCCAGTGTTTTATAGGAACAAACAGCGCTTCCATAATTCTTAAAAAGTACCAGCATGATTTCATTTATTCATGTCCCCATGGTCTCGTAAATTCCATGAATTATACTTTGATACGAAAGGAATAGCCGACTCAAAACCAACAGAGCATTCATACACATGACCTCTCCTTCTCCAACTCCTTGGATATTTTGTCATTATCTCTGCATTAGATCTGCTTGGGTATATTAAATCAAAAATTACTAAATGAATCAAATTCTGCATTACTATAGGAATTAAAAGTAATTATTTTCCATAATGGTTCTAAAGTAATAATAGGAGACTGACCTTGATGAGCAATTAGAGAAGATCCCGAAAGATTCGACTCCAAAGACCGGGCCTTCTTGAGATTCATGGCGCGGTCCATGATAGATTCATTCCCTTTAGCTCTCTGCCTTGCACTCCTCCGAACCACCTCCGGCTCATCCATACCGTGTTCTCCTCTCACATCAAATTATTCTCTCTTCCTCTTTGTCCGAGTGGCCAGCCGGCCTTACAGAAATCTGAGCCAAAGGAGCTACAAGTGTTGCATAAAGATTATTCATCTTTCAATAGAACTAATCATCTATTCAAGATGAAAATATTAACATTCATTCCTTAATATGATCTCACCACCCAGCATATTTAGGGGTTATTTCTAGGTAAAAAAATAAGAGAGCATAATGGTAAATATGTACATTAGTTCCTTGTGATATTCAAAGGTTTGGCTGCTGAAATTCAAAAGTCTGATGAAAATATTAACATTCATTCCTTAATATGATCTCACCACCCAGCATATTTAGGTGTTATTTCTAGGTAAAAACCAAGTGAGCATGATGGTAAATATGTACATTAGTTCTTTGTGATGTTCAAAGGTTTGGCTGCAGAAATTCAAAAGTCTGATCAGATATCAAATAATTGAACTAAGAAGATGATTGTGAGGATAGCCTGCAGAAATTATATGGTTGCATGGAGCATGGAGCACCTTAAGGTCAATTTAGGCTATATGATGGATGAAGTTCAAAGTAGTACAATTTAGTAGGCAAAATAACCATGGGAATACATATATTATAGGTAACGATGTTTTATTGTGGAATTAGCTCATATCTTTTTACGGATTAATATGAAGTCATATACATACTAATGGAGCCAAAACAAGAAAAAATGCAAGAGAAATCCTGAATAGTGAATATTATAATAAAAAATTAGAGACTGACATCTAAGCTAGAACGGCTGCTGCATGTCCCTTTTTGCTTTGGAATATGAAGCCTAAAAAGGAAAGAACACCCTTTCATAGCCGAACGTGGTATATTCTCAAATTTAACATTTTTTTACAAAAAATTTAGTTTTAAGTCTCTGTGTGTGTAATTTATTATTGCATTAACGTTTGAAAATTTTGTGTGTGTTTTGAGAATAGTTTCTTATTTTTTAAAAAAATTGGGATTTAATAAAGAATAAGAACATGTTGGTCACAACATGGTCATGTGACTTGCATATGACTAAATTTGGATGGCCGCTTGACGAATTTGGGTTTTTTAAAACAGTACAGGAAAGTTTGTTGCATAAAAAATTAATAGAGGTTTTCTTAAATTGGGCCAAAGTTCATTGGGGCTTTTCAAAATTTAGCCAGGCATCTGTTAGAAAGCTATAATGTCAAATGCATGTGTTGATATTTTAAGCAATGGAAATCACAATGTGCATAAGGTAGTTTTAATTTGTTAAAGAGAAATAATATAATCACAATGCAAAAGTTGACAAATGCCAAGTGGCAAAGATGGAAAGGTAGCCATGAGTACCTTTCAGAGCAAATACGATGCATGTCAGTTAAGGTCATGAAGATGGTTCAAATGTAGAAAGTATAACAAGAAGGTAACAGACCAAGTCAGTGCCATGCTCCTAGCTGAGACAACTATAAGACAGACTTTGTGTCATATAACTTCGGCGGTGCAAAACCTCCCTTTTTTAGCAAAGCTCCAATTTTCTCTATACTAGATAAATAGTTCGCCAAGCTAATATGATATTCCAACACAACAAATAGACTCATCATGATGGAACTTTCAAAATAATTCACCAAGTTTTCTTCATTATGAACCGGCTTTAAGTCATCACATCAGAGCAAGATGCCCAGAGATGCTTAACTACTACATTTGAGATAAGATTCCGTAAACAGCAGAAATCATAAAATTAAGCACGCTGAAAAGTGAACTTCAGTGTAACAAAATCTGAGAAGGCATCTATTAGAAGAACCCAAAATTAATAATATATTAATGTTCGAAGACATCCTGAAAGCCACCAAAATAAATGCCAGCCAAAAATTACAGTACATACACAGTATATCCGTAATATATGCACATCCACAAATTTTAAGAAGCACAAATTTCAGCAGCACAGTCCTGCAATGGTCCCATACCATGCAATAATCCAACAACAAAAAAGCATACAAAATTTCTATGAACGCTGCAGATTTACGCAATATATATGCCTGGAGACTTCCCCAACCAGCACAAAACAAAATACACACATCCACCAATGTGCCCATTGTTTAACAATCGTTAAAAGACCTCTTCTCCAACACATAAATATCCAGCTGCATTCGATGGGATATGAGAGGGGGTTCGTTAAATAAAACAACCATCAAGTAAACCACTTTCTTAAGAAAGGGTTTTCAATCTTTAAAAAAAGAAATGGTTTTCGATCAATGCCATGATTGCCCTCAATATAGACTGAATAAAAAAAGAGCCCATGTCAAAAAATCAGAAACCCTACAGACTGTCTAGCAAAAGACTATCTTTGCACCACTGACCAAGAACCAAGTAAACCACTTTCTTAAGAAAGGGTTTTCAATCTTTAATTAAAAAAGAAATAGTTTTCGATCAATGCCATCAATATAGACTGAATAAAAAAAGAGCCCGTGTCAAAAAAATCAGAAACCCTAAAGATTGTCTAGCAAAATACTATCTATACACCACTGATCAAGAACCAAAGAGAATATTAATAAAAATGATAAATGCAGGGGGGGGGGTTAAAATCGTTACCATGATCTAGCGAGGGATTCGGAATTCTTAGAGCTCCGGCAATCAAATCGAGAGATAAAAGAGAAATGACCTAAGAAATTGAAAAGGCAAGAAAAATCGAGGGTTTTTGTTTTTGCCTCTCTGATCATAGAAGAAGCGGAAGGGGTTATCATCGCGGGCACTGCTTATATATAGGGTCCGGTGGAGCCCACAACGTTGCGACGGCCCAATTCTCTTTGATATCTTAGTTCTCAATTCTTATAATAGTTTATTATTAATGATATGGCATGTTGATTAATAAGGAATTTTTGGATAAACTAACAGAAAAGAATATGCATCAAGTGCCTCTTGATTTGAAAAGCTTGTAAATTAAAATTTTAATTTTCGATCATAGTCAAATGATATTTTATTGATTAAAATAAAATAAAAATATATTTAACAATAGAGTCCATACTTAGTAATAATCATATATGCATTTTAAAAAAGGCCAATTAAATTATATACGATTTTTCATACATATTTGTCTCGTAAATCATGCGTATTCGGCTATTAGTCCCTTAAATATGAGTATTTACTAGTTTCTCTCAAGTCCATTAAATCTTAAACTTTACCCTAAATAGTTCATCCATGATACTCTGTAAGAGAGTTAACCCAACATAAATAGTTCAAGTTGAATTGACGATCGAACGACCAATTGCGTTGTAGAAGCCAAATGCCCAGCATCCTCGTATCTGACTTGTGCAGAGTTAGATAAGTCGAATCCGAGCACAGTCGAGTTATCTATGCACAAGGTAACTCGTCTGTAATATGACTGCTTCTCATCCACCGAATCGAGTCAATCTTCTCCACAAATCTCCACCTTGGCGAGATTCGAGCCTCAGTCCAACGGACGACCCTCACTGAAGTTTGTAGAGCATCGAATGGCGTTCCCCCCATTTTGTCCGAAGAACCAAATGTCCCGAAGGACCAAATGCTTCGCCAGTGCTACGACTGTCTCCTCCTGCGACTGGCTTGACTCTTTCGAGGCTCAACTGTCTCCTCCGAGCCTAAATGCCCCCCCCCCCCGGGGGGGGGGGGGGGGGGGGGGGGGGGGCCGACGTCAACTTCGTTGAGGAACCACATTGAGCAAGTCTAAAACAGTGCTTGAACTTAACTCCCGATACAACCTTCGTCAGTATGTCCGCCGAGTTGTCATCTATTCTGATCTTCAGCAAGGTGATGTCATCGTCTTCTTCTCCCACATAGTCCCTGATAAAGTGGAATCGAACATCGATATGCTTGGTACGAGCATGGAAGGTCTGATTCTTAGCCAAGTGCACTGCACTCTATATATCACAATGGACATCATACCATTCTTAGTAGACTCCCAGATCATCCATCAAGTCCATCAGCCATATCGTCTCCTTCAACGCTTCAGTCTATGCCATATACTTTGCCTCCGTAGTAGACAAGGCCACCATAGACTGAAGGATACTCCGCTAACGTATTGGAGCACCTGACAGGGTGAAGACGTAGACTGTCATCGATCGCTTTCCATCCAAGTAGCATGCATAGTCGGAGTCGACATACCCAACAATGTGCGGACGATGAACAATTCGGCCGTATGTCAATTCAACGTCGACTGTACCATTGATGTAGCGCAAGATCCAATGCACTGCTCGCCATGCTCTCTCCCCGGGTTATGCATGTATATACTCATCATGCTAACAGCATGTGATAAATCAGGTCGAGTACATACCATTGCGTACATCAAGGCCCTTACCGCATTGTCATACGGTACGTTCGCCGTGAGCTTCTTCTCCTCTTCGTTCTTCGGACAATGCTCGGCACTGAGTTTGAAGTGAGGTGCAAGCGGAGTAACTACGGTCTTCATCTTCTCACAACCAAACTTTTGTCTAACAGACTTCAAATAGCGACTCTGTGAAAGATGAACTGTACATCCACTTCGATTTCTTGTGATCTCCATCTCAAGAATCCTCCGTGCCTCGCCAAGATCCTTCATCTCAAATGCAGAATTCAACTGAGACTTCGATCTCCGAATCTCCTCTTTATTCGACGAAGCTATAAGCATATTATCTACATTGAGAAGAAGATAGATGAAGGACCCGTCAACCAACTTCTGATAGAACTCGCAATGATCATATGGACTACGAACATACCCTTGATCATTTGTCATAAAGCATTCGAAACGCTTATACCACTTCTGTGGTGATTGCTTCAACACGTAGAGTAACTTCTTCAATCGACATGCACGACCGTCACCACTCTCATAGCCATCGGGCTGAGCCATATAGATCGCATTCTTAAGCTCTCCATGCAAGAATGTCGTCATGACATCTAGCTGCACCAGTTAAAGGTCGAACTGAGCAACCAATGCCAATAGGATCCGAATCAAGCAATGTTTCACCACATGAGAAAAGACCTCGTTGTATTTAATGCCTTCTCTCTATGCGAAGCTCTTCACTACCAATTGAGCCATATAACGAACATCTCTAAATTCGACCCATTGCTTCTTGGTGTAGACCCATTTACACCCAATTGCCTTCTTGCCCTTCGGAAGTTACATGAGATCCCATGTGTCATTCTTAGCCAGTGACTCCATCTCTTTGTCCATCGCACTTCTCCACCACTTCGGGTCTTCGGTTTGCTTCACCTCAACGAATGGGTTAGGAACATCGATACATACTGCGAAAAAGGCAAATGAGACCAACTCCAAGTACCTTGCAAATTTGTTTATCTCACACTTCGGCCTCAATACATCGATAGAATCCCTCGACTGAAAGACCCCGTGAGACGAGCTATCTCCACCAACTGACACAATCTATGGCCTGGAGCACGTCTTCTGCTACTTCTGGTGTGAGCCGATCCGAGTCGTCGATCGACTATTGTGGAGTATCAGACACGTTGTCGAAGACATGCTTCAACTGTGTTTGTTTGAGCTCCACCTTTGGTTCTTGCTCCTTCTTCAGTAACGTCGACTCATCAAACGGTACGTCTCTACTTAGGATCACCTTCATAGGTGTCCGACACCACAGTCGATATCCAATGACACCTTTGCTGAAGCCTAAGAAGGTGGCTTTCTTGGCTCGAGCAGCGAGTTTGTATTCCTTCACGGCATAGGACAGCCCCAAACTTGAAGTGATCCATAGTCGGGAACTAGCTTTTCCGACCATTCCTCCAAAGGAGGTCTTCCTTCCAATGTGTCACGCCCCGCTTCCCATTATAATTGGGGCGAGGACGTGAGTGGGTCCGCATGTGCTTAAAGCAAAGAAGATGTACTTTTTTTCCTTCTTCCTTGACTTAAGCACACTAAGCGTGATTTTAGCGAAGGCAGGTCCCTGCACGCGAATCTTCACAAGCAGCACAATTATTCATTACATTACAACACCAGCGTCCAAAGCAAACACACAGATAATTTAGGCCTAGCATGGCCGTACAAACTGCTGAAGCAAACACACCTGAAAATAAAATACAACAATACTGAAATATAAAAGTCCCGCTCTAGTCTTCCGCGGGGAGGATCTCAGTGTCCTCGTAACTCTGGTCAGCGGGGTCCACCTCTAAGGTGGGATCCTCAAGAGTAGTGTCCTCTGGGTACTCTGTCTCTAAACCTAACATATATTTCAAAACACGTTGAAATATATGTCAGCGATAAGCTCGGCAAGATATTTTAAATCAATGAATGAAGAACAACTATAAGGGACAAAAAGCGTTAGTACACAGTTATGAATAATAAGTGCAGAAAGTAAAGTACAAGCACGCATGAGTTTTGCAGTTTTAAAAGTAAGGTAGTTGTAAATTGAGTATTTGTGCTCGTGATAAGTCCGTGTCTGAGAAAGTAATGTTCTCGATACACCCTATCATCGGGGGCTTACCGTGACGCTTCTTGCCATTCCAACCTGGAATATGGTCAAGCTGCTTGCCTCCGTTAGTGTGGTTTTGGAGGTAGCCGAAAGGTGTTCAAGCAACAATTACAGACTCTACTACAAGAACCAACCCCACCCAAGTGTCATGTTTAGTCATTGACCAAGTTTCACCCCATCTGTATTCGATGGCTTTACCCCCATCTGTATTCGATGGTTATCACCTTGTGTTTGCAACATATCCATTTTTCCCAATTAAATTAGTTGTTAACATGCGGATGGTAAAAGCAGACCAACAAAAAGCAATAAGCAAGGTGCAATATGGTATCCGGCTACCAGAATTTGATAAACACAACAAATTTAGCACTAAGTTTGAACGGTTAGGTTTGTAGTTCATTTACTCAAAATACTTGCCTTGACGCGGGTGTCCAGGCTGTGGTGACGCGTGACACGTTTTATCTGCGTCAAAGAATTTTGGTATTAGTTTTCTGGTTATTATCCAGTTAAAACTAGTTCACGAACGTTAACTTAAAGGAGCTAACATTAATTTAGTACTAATTTAACTTTAACTACTTTTAATAAAAATTTTAACTTACTTAACTAAACTTATTAGTTACTAACATATATTGATCATTTAATAACTAACATGTCACCTCTGTAAATTTACAAAACTAATACAACTTATAAACTTATGAAACTTTATAACAGTTAATAATAAATTTATAACTTATAATTATAATCATAATAATAATCAACTTAATAATAACTAATTAATAGGATTTCATAATAATAATAATAATAATAATGTTACCTTATTAAAATCCCCCCCACAACTTCTCTCCTTCCCCCTCTCTGTCGCGTCTCTCTCTCTGCCTCTTTCTTCCGTTTTTTTTCGTCTCTCGTTGCAGGCGAAGGGCGGCAGGGGGGCGGCGGCTTCGGGGGTCGGGCGGCGGCGGAATCGGGTCGGCGACGGTGCGACGGGCGGCGAGCGAAGCACAGGGGCGACGGCGTCTTCCCAGGGTGCGAGGCGGCGGCTCGGGGGCGGCGTACGGCGCGGATCGGCGGCGATCGGGGCGGATCGGGCTTGGGTACGGCGGCTCCGGACTTGGCGGCTTCGGGATCGGAGCTCGGTGCGACGTGATCGAGGCGGTGGCGCTTCGAAACGGGCGGCGGCGGCGGCTTCCTCACGGCGATGGGTGCTATCGAGGGTAGCGGCCTCGAGAGGGTCACGGCGAATCGAACGGGGGTGATGGCGGCTTTGTGCGAGGAGGCAAGATTGGGGGGTTCGGTCTGGGGGTTGATTTGGGTTGATTTGGGGTTCCAATTTGGGGTTGGGTTGATCTGTGATTTGATTTCTGTTTTGTTTTGGGTTGAAAGGGGGTTGTGGAATGCTGATGTTGTGGTGTGGATGAGGTGGTGGCTGATGGGGGAGATGGTGCTGATGGTGTCGTTGGTGTTGGTTGTCGGAGGAGTGGTTTGTTGTTTCTGTGATGCTGCTGTGTATTCCTGTAGGGGGTTTAAGAAAGATAGGGGAGAGGACAGATTAAATTGAAGTTGTTGATGGTAGGGGAGGTGATGAATACTGATGTCGGATCTCACCAAATAGTTGTTGAGGAGAAAATGCTGTAGTGTTTAGGGTTGATTAGAGTAGGTGGGAGTTGGGGCAAGGTAAATGGTAATAGTAATATAGGAAAAGTAATTAGTGAAAGTAATTTAGTAAAATGACTTAGTTAAAAAAAATAATAATAAGTTAATTAATTAACTTGTAATTAGCGATTACTAGTAATTAATTAATTAGAGATTAATTCTTAATTAAAAGTAATTAATAATTAACTTAAAAATAATTACGATTCGTAGATGAAAATTACGCTACGGTAAACTGAAAACGACGTGCAAACGAACATCTACTCGGACAAAAAGTAATAGAATCGACAAGGTAAAATATAAGCAAACAACAATCAAAATGCGACTAGAAAACATGTCGTTACACAATGCAACAGATGGTAGCCGATTGACCAAGTAGGTCGCATACGCTAGGGTCTCTGCCCAAAACTCCTTCGATAGGTCAGCATTCGACATCATGCATCGAACTTTCTCCAGCAAGGTTTGATTCATCATCTCTGCTACCACATTCTGCTGTGATGTACCGGCAATGGTGAAGTGTCTTTATATTCCTTCTGATCTGCAGAACTTCTCGAAGAGATCTGACCTATACTCACCACCATTGTCACTTCGAAGACGCCTGACTCGTCGACCAGTCTGAGTCTCGGCCAGCTTCTTCCACTCGATGAAAGTGCTAAGAACTTAGTTCTTCGACTTCAACGGAAACATCCATACCATGCATAAGAAGTCGGCGATAAACGACACAAAGTAGTGTTTTCCTCCCAATGAGGTCATCCTACTCGGGCCCTAAACGTCGGTGTGTACATAGGCGAGCGATCCATTCGTACTGTGGATGGCCATCACAAATGAAGCACATGTCTGTTTCCCAAACACGCAGTGCTCGAAGAACTCGATCTTCCCATTCTTGGCTCCCTTTAGACGACCCCAACGATAAGCTTCTGCAAAGCTTTCTCGCCCACATGACATACTCGCATGTGCCATAACATTGGGTCGTTCACCTCATCCTCACGAGTCAGAGCCGTTGTACCGGCAACGACCGAACCATCCAAGTAATAGAGGTTGCCTTGGTTCTTTCCCTTCATCACGATCATTGCTCCTCTAGTCACCCTCAGAGCTCCATTCTCCATGGTTACTCGACAACCCTTAGATTCGAGTGAACCGAGTGATATGAGATTACATCTTAGGTCGGGAACAAAGCGCACCTCCTCGATATCTCGCGTAACACCGTTGCTCATCCTCATCTGCACTGTATCAACGCCTGCCGTGCTACAGGCTCGGTCATTGTCCAACAAGACTGTACACTTAACACCTTCCGTGAAGGTCGTAAAATACTTTCGATGTGGTGTCATATGAAATGAGCACCCAGAGTCGAGCACCCAACCATCTGACGTCACGCCCTCCGAAGCACCGACCAATACATACTCCTCGACCTCAACGCCCTTCGCGACGTTGGCAGTTGCGTCGTGCTTCTTCTTCGCTTTAGGGCAGTCTCTGACCCAATGTCCTCTTTCTTTGCAGAAAGCACATTGGTCCTTTGCCACCATGTGCTGGAGGCCTCTTGTCTTGTCTCTGGACTTGGATCTGAAATACCACTTTCTATCTCCACCCTTCTCACCACTACGACCCCTTACGCCTGTAAGAGCGTCGCTCGAAGCTCGGCTGCATGTGTCCACATCGTTCTTACTGAACTCGTTGCTCGTCAGAGCATTGGACACATCCTAAAATGTGATCGATTCCTTACCATAGGTAAGAACCGACACCAAGTACTCATTCTCGATGGGTAGACAATTGAGGAGAATCATCGCCTCGTCTTCATCGTCGACCTTCACATCGACGTTCCTCAGGTCGGTAAGAAGCTTGTTGTAGTAGTCGAGGTGTTCCTCCATAGAAACCCCCTCGGTTAACTTCAAACCGAAAAACTTCTTCTTCAAGTGTAGCCGGTTCTGGATGTTCTTCTTTATGTACTTGTTGTCGAATTCCTTTCAGAACTTGCTTGCACTTGTCTTGTAACGGCCTGTATTTTTCAAATACATTTAAATTAAGTATTTAACATAATTTCATTTTTAAAGGTATTTTGTAGTGGTTGATCAGGAGTCTTAAATGATTTCAAGAATTTCTTATAAAAATATTTTGAAGTAGTAAACTAGTTATGGTGTATTTCAGTAAGTTCAGCTTTCCTCAAATACCTCTAAACATTTTGATAAATCAATTATTACTGTTTTAGCTTAATGAATTTATTTTCGATAAAAACATACTCAAAATGTTTTTGAACTTTTACAGTATCATCCTATGATCATTTAGGGCTTCCCACATTATTTTTGTATTTTTCTGATATCAAATCGACCTAAAACCCGCAAGCCCGCTTTCTAAACGTTTTGGCCTAAAACTAGTATATCCGTAGCTCAAACCCTGAATTAGATCTCGTATTCGTGATCCTCGCGATGATACGATCCCGTGGGTATGTTTTCGTCATTTTTCGGAGTCGTATGCAAAAACGTGTTTGTATTCCTCCGCTTTTGCTAATTACATTCACTAATTACTATTACTATTACTAATCACCTTTACGAAGTCACTTTTACCCCCTAACCCTAGATCTACCCCTAGTGTAACGACCTGTATTTTTCGTAAACATTTAAGCTAAATATTTAAAGTAATTTCATTTTAAAAGACATTTGTAATGGTTGATCAGGAGTTTTAAACGGATTTCAAAAAAATTCTTATAAAAATATTTTGAAACACTAGACTTATTAAAAAGTATTTCAGCAATTTCAGATTTCCTCAAATACCCAAAACATTTCTGTTAAAATTCATCTTTCAAAATTACCGTTTTGATTCGACGAATTTATTTTCTATACAAACGTCTTCAAAACGTTTTCAAACTTCTGCAGTAGCATCCTATGATCATTTAGGGCTCCCCACATTAATTTCGTAATTTTCAGATATCATTTCAGCCTAGAACCCACATACCCGCTTTCTAAACGTTTTGGCCTAAAACTAGTATTTCCGTAGCTCAAATCCCAGAACGGATCTTGTATTCGCGATCCTCGCGTCGATACGATCCCGTGGGTATGTTTTCGTAATTTTCGGACACGTTTACTAGTAGGGTCAAAATCGTAATTTTGTGATCATTTTACCTATTATGGTTTTCCTAAATACTTTTACTTAACTACTAATTATCCTAATTATTTTTGACCTAACCCGATTGTAGCCATGTGTTTCATACCAACACCATTTTCTAAGGTTAGTCAATACTAACCACCTAACCCATTTAATCCTATAGACTAAGTATTAATTTCATTATTATTTAACTAAGTTTAATTAACCTATAAATTATCTCCCTCACCTTTCTCCTTCACATGAATCCCCAGGCGAAACCCAACCCATGCTCAAATCCCCCTCTACTCTCTATCTCTCGTTCTCCTCTTCCCCCGTCTCCCTCCCTCCAACGAGGCGCGTCGCCATCCTCATCGCCGGAGCAGACCCGAACCCATGCACCCACGGCGACGGCGACCCACGGCACCGCCGCCTCCCTCGACCCGACGCCAGCTCCCCCAGACTCATGCACCGGACCCCCGCTGCCGCCAGACACCGCATCGAGCCCCCCAGTCCCACCACCGCCTCGCACGGCCTCGTCTCGAGCCCCCCAGTCCCGCCGCCGCCATCCGTCCAAGCCGCCGACGAACACCCCGAACGGCCCCCAGCCGCTGCCTCCGTGCCCTCCGCCGCAGCAACCGCCCCGAGCCGCCGCCTTGTCGTCGCCGCAGTCGCCCCGAGCCGCCGACCTTCGCCCCCGCCGCTCGCTCGAGGAGCACATCCCCCCTCCGACGAAGTAAGCGTCGGGGCAGCGTAAGTTTGCACAATGGCAAACTTGTAAATACGAAGAAATTCGTAATTTTCGTAATTTTATATGATTAATAATTGGGTTTTAGGGTTTTTAACCCATAACTAATTATACAGGGCCCAGAAAAATGTGCGGATAGCTCCAGAAAATCAGAAACATCATTCCGGATCCAACGACGCTAGTCTCATCTCGATCAGACGTCTACTTTTCCCAGAAAAAATTTTTAAACCTTAAGAATAAATAGGTATAATTCATTCTAAAAATCGTAGCTCGCTGGTTTTACATACACTACTAAGTGATAAAAATATATGTTAAAGAACTCTCCGAGACGGCCATTTTGACAGTTCATTTGCAACTTTCCGATACCGATTGCACCCAGAAGAAATGTTTGAATAAATACGTTACTAATTGAAAAATAGTTTTAAAATTGTTTTTGAGCTTTTAAAAATTATAAAAATTAACAGAGACTTCTGAAAAATATTTTCTCTTGCAGTAATATTATTTTCAACATATCTAGTCTATAGAAAAATTTAGAATGTTTTCCGACACCGTTTTATCAGTTTTAAAAATCAAAATGATCAGATTATTTAAATAGGAAATGTAGCGTTCTTTAACCAAGTATTCTTGTGATTGCAGGTGCACCAACATCCGTAGAAGCCTTAGATCCAGTTCCGGATTTCTACGTCGATCTCAAAATCAGTAAGTCACGACTAATTCTAAAATTAGAAAATTAGATAAGTGCCCCCGTATGAACTTAAAACATCACATATAGCCTCAGAACGGCTACTTGACTTGAACCGAACTAGAGACCTAATTTAATAAGGAAGTAATCAACTATAGATTACTTTGCCAACTTTCAACTTTGGTGGTTGTTAAACACAAACATCAACTTGGGTAAATTATGTGCTAACGAAACTATCACCCTTAAACCAACAATTTTTGTATTCCATGTTTGTTGGACTTGTCTTTATCCTCAAATTTCTTAGCATATACTCTGCTTTACTTTCTGGTTTTCAAACCAGTGGTCCTGGTTAATTATCATCGTGAACAAGGAATTGATAACATCTTGCGAAACATGTTGTGGAACATGTTGTGGAATATCTGGTGGAACATCGCATGGAACATCTTGTGGAACATCCCGTATAAAACATGTACACAGAACACTTAACACTTCACTGGGGTTTTGGGGTAACTCATAGTTTGAGAGAGTATGGGAGTGACTGGAGTTCAATCTTCTCGTCCCGCTGCCTGTGTTCTGGCATACCGTCCCGCTGCCTGTGTTTCGGCAAAATACATGTACCGTGCCTGTGTTTCGGCATTCGTCTGGGTCGCGCCCAGGCAAGAGATGGACTTGATGGTTACATATTGTACTCTCCGACTTGAGTCACGTAGTGTAGTTACTTTTGCACAGTCACTTTTACTTTACGCATTACAGTCACCTTTACTTTACACGTTCCATGCACGTTACTTACTACACTTATACAGTCACCAATACTATACCTGTCATACTTTTAGCTACAGCAGTAGTATGTTTCACTTACCTAGCCTACTTTACACAGTACAGTGGTTCTCTCCTTTCAGTTCAGTTTGCCTTTACTTTTCAGTTGTGTACAGTTGTTACTCAGTACTTTACTTTTCACTCTGATTTGATTGTACGTAGTTATTTTTGTCATACCTGTGCACTGCTTCTTTTCTATATTTAGAATTGTTGTGACTTACCTACGGTTCCATCTCCGTGGCACCGCAGACGACGTACAGATGAAGATAGATGCTCCTGAGCTAATAGCGCCAGAGTTCGACCGCAGCTTCTAGAGTTATTTTAACTTATGTACTTTTCTCCTTTCATGTATATTTGTTGGGACATCTTGTACGGTACGGATTGTAATAATTGGACACTATTTGGGTATTTTTGTACATCTCTGCATCATGGCTATTTTGAATTCACTGGTAACCTGCAGGACATGCGCAAATATCAAATAAGTAACGGGCCCCGGGGGCGGGTCGTTACACATAGTCACTACCTTAACCTCACCCCAATTAACCCACCGTATGGTGTGGGTGAGATCCAACATCCACCTCCCCCAAATTCATTACAATGTTCTTTATTATTATTTTTATTATCACTATTATAATCTACATCCCTATATTGAATCCTATATAACAAACCCCAGGCTATCATAACCCACACATCATTCTCTCTTTCTCTTTCTTTTTGTTTTCGTTCGAAATTACCCAGGCCACAAACTCCCCCGCTCTCAACTCTCCCTCTATATCTCTCGCACGCTCTCTCACTTCCCACTCTCTCTATCTCTCTCGCCACAGAGGTCCGACCGTCGCCCTCTGGACGTCGACCGCCGATCGCCCGCCTCATCTCCGATGTTCGCCTCTGTCACCCCTCGAGAGCATCCCCGCACGCCGTCGTGCTCGCTTCCTCGTCCGACACCCAAGCGGAGCGCCCCGCTCCTCCCTAAGCTCCGACAAAGCTCCCCCGCTTCGCCAAGGTACCCTCGACTCCGCCCCGACATTCTCCGAGCTCGACGAGCTCCGCTTGCTCCGATGCAGCCCAGACCCACACTCGACTTACCGCCTCCCTTCGACGCGGCGCAGCTGACGTCGTCGCCTCCGATCCTTCACCTCGCAGCTAGGGCTGTTGACGAACGAGCTTGAACGAGCTTGAACGGGGAGCTTGGTTTTGTTCATGAACAAAATCCATGTTCAAGCTCTGTTCGTTTACTAACCGAGCTCTAAAAACATGTTCAAGCTTGTTCGTTAATCTTACCGAACGAACGTAAACGAACAGTTACCGAGCTTGTTCACGAGTAGTTAATCGAACATTATGTTCGTTAACAAGACTTATCGAGCTTGTTCGTGAACATGGTCAGGAACATGTTCGTGAGCACACAATCAATCTTATTCATGAACATATTTTCAATCAAACGAACGAACGCCAATTTTTTAATCAGTAATAATACTATTTAAACATAATTGCCAATGACTAAATCAATTAAATAAAAGGATTAAATATTTGCAGGACAAAAACAAATAAATCTAGCATAATAGCTCCATAAATCCCATTACAAGTGTCCATTTCAAGTATAGTAAACAATATAGTATTTGTCTAAATTTATTATTTTCGATACATGTTCGTTCACGAACACTTAACGAGCTTGTTCATGAACATCACTTAACGAGCTTGTTTACGAACACTTAACGAGCTTGTTCATGAACATAAATGAACGAACACAGTTATGTTCAAGCTCTGTTCGTTTATTAACCGAGCTCTAAAAATCTGTTCAAGCTTGTTCGTTAAGCTTCATGAACAAACGTAAACGAACATGTACCGAGCTTGTTCACGAGTAGTTCGTCGAACGTTCTGTTCGTCAACAGCCCTACTCGCAGTCGCAGCCACATACGCCCGTCGCCGCTGCAAACAGCACCCCCTCCGACGTATCAGCCCGACGCTTCCCCCGCCGCTCCGAGCTCTGCAGCTCACCCCTGTCAGCCCCGATGACGACGTCGTCGCCTCGCCGTACCGCTTATCACCGCCCCCCCATTCCACCGAGCACCGGCCGCACTGCCCTTCGACGCCGCCCTAGTCGGACTCCCCGCCGTCGTCGAGCACAGCTTGAACCCTCGCCCCATGCACTGAGCGAACGTGGAAACAACAAAGGGTGAGATGATTTTCGAACGTAGTTAAGTAAATACGAAAACATATTTTCGTATTTCGTATTTTTATAATTAATAATAGGGATTTTATGGTTTTAAATCCATAACTAAAAATATAGTCCTCAGAAAATGTGGGACTAGCTCCAGAAAATTGGAAATAATATTCTGGATCCAACGGCGCTAATCTCATCTCGATCATACACTTAATTTTTCCAGAATCATTTTTTTGCCTCAAACTTAATTACATAAAATTCCTTCTAAAATCAATAACATTTTATTTTTACCTACACTGATACACGATAAAAATATATGTATTAGTAATCTTCGAGACAGTCGTTTTGACTGCTCACTCGAGTATTTCCGACTAGTTTTGCACCCGGAAGAAATTACGGAAGTTTTACGTTACTTAAGAAAATTGAGTTTTTAAAAATGATTTTCAAGCTTCTAAAAATTATAAAAAATAGCAGGAGCTTCTGAAAATATTTTCCTTTTGCAGTAAAATTCTAATATTCATTTTCAGCTTATATAAATATTTTGAACGATTTCCGACACCGTTTCGACCAGTTTCAAAAATCAAAACGATCAGAGTATTTAGATAGAAAAGTTGTGTTTTCTAACTGATTATTTTTGTGTTTTAGGTACAAACTCTTGTGCACCAACTTCAGAGGAAGTCATAGATCCACTCCCGGCCTGCTACGACAACCTTGAAATTTGTAAGTCACGACGAATTCTAAGTTTAAAAAACTAGTCTAATGTACCTGTATGAACTCATAGAACACTCCTATAGCCTCAGAACGGCTATTGGACTTGAACCGAACTAGAGACATAATAGGAAAGTAGTCAACCAAAGATTACTTTGCCAACTTTCTACTTTGGTGGTTGTAGCACACAACAACCAACTTGGTTAAATTGTGTGCTAAACCACACTATCACGTGCTCGAAGCACGGAAGTGACACTTCTACTGTTGGACTTGTACACACTGTGCTTTGACACAGTCTGTTTTGGAACGAGTTTCCTACTTTCTGGTATTCAATAAGAAAGTCAACTAGTTGTCTTGGTTTGACTAGTAACATGTGGAACATCTTGTGGAACTTTTCGGTAAAGAGCTTGTACTTGACACATCACTGGGGTTTTGGGGTAACTCACAGTTCGTGAGAGTGCGGGAGTGACTAAAGTTCATCTACATGTCTAGCTACATGGGTTTTGGCATCCTGTCTAGCTGCCTGTGTTTCGACAGACATATATGCTGATTGCCATTCGTCTGGATAACCGCACCCGGGTAAGAGATGAACTCAACGGTCACATATTATACCATCCGACTTGAGTCACGTAGTTACTTATGCACAGTCACCGTATTTTACTTGTCATACTTTTAGTTACATTAGTATCCTGTTACACCTGCACTCTCACATTCAGTTGTTCTCTCCTTTCGGTGTTGTTTACTTTACCACTCAGTTGTTCTGTTACTTTACTTTTCACTTTGGTTTAGTTACCTTTGTCATACTTGTACAGTACTTCGTTTCTTTATTTAGAATTGTTGTGACTTACGTTCGGTTCTATTTATGGCACCGATAGACGACGACCTGATCGAGGAGATTGCCTCAGAGTTCGAGGAGCCTGCATTTGACCCAGATGCCGCAGAGTTTTAGCTCTTTGTGTTGGTATGTGTGTTGTACTATGTATTTTTCTCTTCCGCATTTCCTTTCAGTACTTCCTTTATGTATTCTGGTGAGAGAGTGATGCTGCTTGTTGTACTTTAATTTGGACTGCAATAATGTCTGTACGCTGGTTTGAGTATTCTGGTACATCTCTGGATTGTGACTATATTGATTTCACTGGTAAACTACAAGACCTGCAAATAAATCAAAGGGTAAATGACTGGAAAATACCCTAACGTTTCAGTGTTTCTCATAAATATACCATATCGTTCATTTTAGGACACATTGGTCCAAACATTTGGCAAAAATTGATAATGTTGTACCCTTTTTGAGTTTGCCGTCAGAAAAAGTCTTCAAAATACCCTAACGTTTCAGATTTTCTCACAAAAATACCCTAACGTTTCAGCGTTTCTCACAAAAATACCGTAACGTTTCAGCGTTTCTCACAAGAATACCCTAACGATAAGGTATTTTTGTGAGCATGCTGAAACGTTAGGATATTTTTGTGAGAAAATCTGAAACGTTAGGGTATTTTGAAGACCTTTTCTGACGGACAACTCAAAAAGGGTACAACGTTGTCAATTTTTGCCAAACGTTTGGATCAATGTGTCCCAAAATGAACGACAGGGTATATTTGTGAGAAACGCTGAAACGTTAGGGTATTTTCTAGTCATTTACCCTAAATCAAATAAGTAACAGGCCCCCGAGAGCAGGTCGTTACAAGTCTCCTCCATATCTGGGTATTTCTTCTCCTTTGAAAAATACATGCAGATGGTACCACATGCACTCTGATTCAGAGTTCGCCACTCCTGATCAGACATGTCTGTCTGCTTCTCATCCAATGCGATATCTTGACCAAGTTGGTTCAAGATATCCATGACTTCGCATGTCCACATACTGAAGTTGATATTTCCATCAAACTTCTCAATTTCAAACTTCGTGTTAGACACGATAATTCGAGATGATGAAGAATACACAGAAGTTGATGCCGTTGAGGAATCTTCATTGCCATAGCTACTCATCTTCTACTCCTCCGTTGATCTCCGAAACCGAACGCTCTGATACCAGTTTGTTGTGCAGCCAACCCAGTTGAACACACCTAACAGACCGGAATACACAGTATCGCCGAAGAACCCCGTAACAAAGATGGGCAAATAAACAAACAGAGCACAAAGAGAAATATTGCTTTTAGGCCGTGAACTGGCTAAGGGGGAACACCGATGAGCTTTATTATCAAATGAAAGAACAATGCAAATCTTCTTTTCGTCCAACGAAGAATAAGCACACAAGATCTCTCCAAAAGCTCACGACACAGGCTCTCAAAGTTGGCTCTCACAAATGGCGGCTCTATCAAAGGATACAAAATGGCGGCGTCCACCACAAAACCATACCTAAAACCCCATATATTTAACCCTAGGTTACAATAGGTGTTATCATTAGCTAGGAATTCCAGAGATACGGATCCCGATAATTACGACATCCAATCCAATCACTGCTCCTACGTAATCAATGCACTGCACACTAGTGGGCCCTCTGACGCTTCCTAGTAGGCCGCATCCCATTGGTCTCCCTTCGACCGAACGACGTTCCTTCTGTATCGAACGACCGAAGAGCCGAGCCACGCGTATGAGCCTTGGACCAATGAGCCTCCATACGATCGTTTGATCGAACACAGACTCTAACCGCGTTACGACCCAACCACCCAATGCTGAGCGTTCGACCCTCAGACTTGAACTTACGACCGAATGACCAACTGCGATGTAGAAGCCAATGCCCAATATCCTTGGATCTAACTTGTGCAGAGTCAGATAAGTCGAATCCGAGCACCGTCGAGTTATCTCTGCACAAGGTAACTTGTCTGTAATATGACTGCTTTTCCAGTGCCGAATCGAGCCAATCTTATCCATAGGCGGCACAACCTCCCCGTCATTTTTTGGGACTAGGAGGCGGCAGCACCACCTCCACCCCATCCTCCTCGTCGGGTTTTTGCAAGGGGCGGCGACTGCGGTTCCTTTCCCTCCTCTTCGTCGGTTGTTTGCGGGTGGAGGAGTAGCCTCATCCCCCCTCCCCCCTGCAAAAAACCGACGAGAAGGAGGGGGAGCCTCCTCCTCCATGTGAACCGTTCAGACACCCCCAAACCAAAAGCCCCCACGTCCTAACCAACATCTAACAGAATATTCCCTCTTTTGTTAGATTTTAACAGAAAATTAGAGAGAATGACTAATTAGGTTAAAGTTTAAGATTTGAGAGACTTAGGAGAAAACACTCATATTTCAGGGACTAATAGCCAAATACGCATGATTTAAGAGACGGATATGCGAAAAACATGTATATAGTATCAATGGATTTATCTTGAAATCTAGTTTTCTACCCTTTTTGTTTCATGAAAGTAAACTTGTGCTCTATATAAGCGAAATCACTCATATTTGGCCTTTGTCATGTTTGCTGGGTTGCCAACCCCCGTCAATTTGATTCTCTTTATCTTCGGCTCATCTTATGTTCTTTTTTTTCACTTTGGTAATGATGATTTTAGACATTTGTATCGACATTTTTTAAATAAAAGTGTTGCATGTTGGAACTTATCTGTAACGACTGGTTTTCTTGTATCTGGGTTTATTATATTATAATATATGTTTTGGTGGATTTTCTCTTCATGTGTGGTTTTCGTCCCCGTAGCTTTCATTTTCGATCGTTTCGTCGTGTTTTCTCGTTTCTTCCTTAGGATCGTCGATTTCGAAGTATGTCATTCGTGACGGGCTTCATAACGGTCGTATCTTACTGTTAGATCAAGCCTAGGAGTCTTAGGAATCGATCCCGGGGCTCCGCGCTCCGTATCGGAACTTTTGGTGCTTATTAGCCGGTGTAAGAAGGGGCACCGAACGACTAGATGACGATCCAGTCGGTCGGCAATCCTTCTTGGACCGACTAGTTGGCTTTCTAAATTATTCAGGAGTTACTGTTTATCGTTAGTCGGTCTAAGAACGTTGGTTGACCGACTAGGTTGCAAACTAGTCGGTCAGCAATGCTTCTTTAACCGACTAACTCTTCATCTAAATTTTAGTATCTGTACTGTTCATTCTTAGTCGGTCTAAGTTCATCTTTCGACCGACTAGTTGTTAAACTAGTCGGTTAAGTTTTGTACTCAGACCGACTAATTCCAAATCCTATTTTCGTTCAGAAGTTACTGTTTACACTTAGTCGGTCTGCGTTGGTCGACCGACCGACTAGTTGCCAAACTAGTCGGTCAGTGGTTGCTCTTTGACCGACTAATCTGTTAAAACCCTAATTTCTGGGCAGCCGCCAGCCCATCCTATTTAAACCCCCCAAACGTTTTCTTCTTCCTCCACTCGACCCAAAACCCTAGTTTCTCCCCCATTGAGCCCACATCTTCCTCAAACCCTTATTCCTCCATTCCAAGCTCATCCTCCATCATCCAAACCATCCCTCAACACCTACTACCTCTCATCTTCCCCAAATCTCATCAAACCCCCAAAATCCCCCTAAAACCCCAGTTCTCCAAACTTCTACATTCGTTTTCAGATCTGGTCCCTAGGTTCTCCGGAGTGTTTCTTCCGCCTTCTCTCGGTAAGAAATCAATCTCTTGATGTTTTCACAACCTATTTGTATTTTTATGAAACCCTAATGAATGAATGTTGTTTTGATGATTGTTTCCCCATAACAGCGATTTCCCCGTAGATTAGCATCCGTGAGACGAACCTTCGTGATCGTCATCCCCGGTGCTAGGCAAGTGAAACTTGCCACTTAGGGTTTAGGCCATGTTTTAGGCCATTTGCTTGTTGTAGGCGTAAAAGAGGCTAGGCGACGAAATGATACTCGCCTAGGCGCAAATTTAGGAACTAGCTTGACAACGAAGCTAGATCCGACATTTATCATGTTGCACAATTACCATGTCATGTTTAAATTCCATTAACGGTACACAAAATTTATTGTCATGTCATTGCATTCCTTAAGTGATCACGTGATTGCGTAGCATCGCTACAATACTTGTGTTTCCTGGCTCGTGACCAGAAGCGAGCATAATGAGTTGCTAACCCCAACGCTTGATATTGAATTGTGAACTAAGAAACAAGCTCCCGTGCGGGGCAACCCTAGCTCACTTGCTGGGCTCATGTGCAGGGACCCTGGCTTGTTTACGTGTGGGATGGGGTAAGAGTTAAGCGGTCATTCAACTGGGGGTCTGCCTGATCAGCAACTGCAGTTGTAAGGCGTAAACTCTGGGGTGGGGTAGTGTTTAGTGCCGATCAGCGTGAATGTTGTACCATTCAGCTGAAGGGCGTAAACATCAACAAACAACAGTGAAACGTGAATAGTGAATTGATTGAGATTGTTAGTAGCTTGGCTACTCTTGTCTTGTCCCGATAATTGTTCTCTTGTACTTATTGTTCACCATGTCTTGCATGTGCATTCATGTTATAACTGCCATGTCATGCATACTAAAACTGCTAGGTTGCTAGTTGCCTTACTTTCAGTTTCCTTGCCCAAGTCTTTTAGACTTGTTGACATGTGCCCCTTTACTCTTTTGGGTGACACATGTTAGATCCTGAGCCTGAGTACCTTGTTGAGGACGAGGTGTTTGCTGACGCCGAGCCCGAGCTTGTGTTTGACGGGGAGTACGTGGACACTGGGGACCAGTCCTAGTGTTTTCGTTGTGTTTTTCTTTTGTTTAGACTGCTGTTTTATTGTCGGTGCGTAGCACCTATACTTTGTTACGTTGTTGCTTTTGTTGGCCTTGTTCTGGGCCTTAGACTCTTTCTTTTAGCCTGGTGGCTTTTCTGGATGTTGGACTTATTTTCATGTTGGACAATTTATGAGATATGAGATTTTATTTCAGTCTCTCCTTGTGTTATTATTGTTGTTCCGTTGTGGTTACAGGGACCTGCTTATGTTTTATTGACGCTTATCGGGTTTGGGGCTTCACAGCTCCACTCTCGTGCGGACCTTTTCACGTCTCGCCTCCATTTTTGGGAAGCGGGTCGTGACATTATCCAACTAAGTTAGATCTTAATCCAACATTGGGCTTATATGCGATAAATAATTATATGGTGCTACAATGTCATATTGAAGCCTAATGTATAAGTGATCTCATTTATTTAGTTAAGTGGGCTTAAATGAGTCGGGTAGGTTGTTGGCCTTTATGTGTGGTGACTATTGGGCTTCAATTCGTTGATGGGCCGAATTGGAAACAATAGGGCTAAGGAGGCTAGCCCATATATATATGCGGTCATGATCCCTGGAGCACACGAACAAGTTAGCCGTCTTTTCTACGCCCCGTCGCTAGGAGAGAAACCAGGAGAAAGCCAAAAGATTTCTCCAATGGTTGATTCATGCTGTTCTGGAAGATCATCCGCTTCGTTATCGTCAGGATCTCTTTCAGAATATTAGCGATGGATTCAGGTACGCTTCCGCTAAACAGAGTATGTAATGTTTTAAGATTCAGCATGTGGTATATCTATATTATTATTTGCATGGTCTTGCTTAATGATTAATCTAGATCTTTAGTTTCTACAAGTGGTATCAGAGCCGCCTTGCTTGGATCTTATTATTTTGCCTCCTCGATGGGTAGATCTGTTAAAAATCAGATTTTAATCTGTTTCTGGATTCAGATCTGATAAAAATTAGATTTTTATCAGTTTTAAGTTTCAGATCTATGCAAAATTGGGGTTTTTGATTGATTTTTCCTGTTAAAATTTACGAACCCTATATCGGGGGCGGCCCGCCGGCCGCCGCACGGCACAGCAAAAGATCGGCGTCGGCAACGCCTGTGCCGATGAGGAACAGCAAAGGGCGGCACAGCTGTAGGATCCTTTTCAAAACAGAGTTAGGATCGATAATATGAAGTTTAGACTTACGCTTGCGTACGCTGCACGGTAGTCTACGAACTTCGCCTTCGGATTCGCCACGACGGATCGAGTCTTCTCACGAACGGAGTAAGGCTACTAATCCACAATCTAAATCTCTATTTTAGATTAAGAACTTGGATGGAGGGAGAGGAAATATTTCTGCAGAGCTTCGCTATGAAGAAGATGCATGCATGAATTTCATGCAAATGGTGTAATGAAAATGGCTACCCTTGGGTCTTATTTATAGCCCCCAAGGTAGTTATTTTAGGGTAAGTTGTTCCTTTGGAACAACTTAATTAAGGTGTACCATGATACATGGCACATTATAAGCTTAAGTTGTACCATATGCATGGTACAACATAAGCTTAAGATATTCCCCCTTTATTAGCCATATGTCGCATGCATTTATGCATATATAATACGACTTTCCCACTCATACAGAGATCCTCTCCGCTAGGGAACAGATTCCCTTTGCACACGACTTCGTGTGCGCGACGTTCGAGGTCCGTATTCCCTCGTACATCCCCCACAAGGGTGTACAAACGTCTTCCATATCCAACATCTCCCACTCACACTTGAGGGGATTGTAAGAGAACGTCTTTCCCTTAGTTCTTTCATCTATCATACCGAGAAATAGACCGTGCGACCGTCATGCGCGTAGAGTCTGTTGTTGTGCACTTGTTAGAGATACACAACGACCTCGAAGGTGCAAAGTTGAGTAGTTCAACGCATGCTTTACCCTAGATTATTTCTTCGCATTTCTTATACTTTATATTCAACAATTGAATCCCATCTGGATTACAATTGGCTGGCCAGCTTTGAATCATTAAAGTCCAAATGCGAATATGAAATCAATCTTCCTCTTCTTGCGAACCTTCTGATCTTGACTTGATTCGCTTTTCTAACGTGCCCCGCCGAGCCGAATTACCATAGCCCATTAGCAACACGCTAAGATAGCGATCATCTCGTCAAATCTAAAGGAACCAATTGGAGTCCTTGAGGGTAAGAGTTAAGACCCGTATGGCCTTTGAGTCTCACATAATAGCAAACACTATTGCTACTAACTCAGTGGTCGAAATGCATACGTGGTATGAACACGTATTACAACATCACTCCTTTCCCATGGAGAGTATGTCTTAATGATGTTGTACGGATGAAAAGATCAGACACCGCAGTGCCTATCTTTTTGAGTCCCCTTACTACTCGTGAAATATTCACGGACTCTCATCCTGCATAAGACAGATAGGATTTAAAAAATCCTACGAGATCTCTTTCAAATATCCTTGTGATACAGATCTCAGATCTTTTGTAAGCATCCATATGATGCAGATCTTTCATTCGACTATCTTGTTTAAGTCATGACTCCAAATCATTTGTCTAATGATTTTGACTTTAAACTGGTCTCATCTCTATCTTATCCATCTGATAAGATAAGGCGGTTGCTCATGTGAGAGAGCCAACCTTTATCTGTCCGACATACACACAATTCAGCTGAGATTTCAAAAATGTACACAAACATTTCTTAAGAAATTCATATGCAATGCTTGAAAAAGAACTTATTCTTTTATTAAATTTGATCTTTCTTAGACATGGGAATATATATTGGTACAACTCAGCTCATACGCAATCCTTGGGATGATAAGTGTTTATAAAACACATTTCTGGGGATTGCTTTCGTAAGCTGATCCTCTATCATCTCATGCGTAGATATGTACTTTATGTCTACCTTCTTGGTTTTATCATAGTCTTTTGCAAACCTGCAGTTCCTTTAAGATACTGCATTATCCTCTTAACCGCTTTCCAGTGTTCTTGCCCTGGGTTGGATTGGTAACAGCTTACCATTTCCAACGGCAAAACAGATGTCCGGTCTCGTACACACCATAGCGTACATAAGACTATCAACTGCACTGGAATATGGAACTTTTTCCATAATTTCCTTTTCCTTTTTGGTTCTTTGGACACGATTCCAGATATAAATTATCGCATATGCTTATATGAATATCAATGGACTTGCAGTCCTGCATATTAAATCGTTCTAGAACCTTCTTTATATAAGTCTCCTGTGAAAGAGAAAGAAGTTTCTTCGAACGATTCCTTGAAATCTTAACTCCAAGGATATATGCGGCTTTTCCTATGCCTTTCATTTCAAATACTGATGAAAGCCAAGCCTTGATACTCATCACAAAGCCCTTGTCATTTCTGGCTATTAAAATGTCATCTACATATAGAGACATAATAACATGCTTGCTTTTAATCCTCTTGATATATACGTAGTTATCTTCATCAAGTATGGAAAATCCATTTGATAAGACAATTTCTTGAAATCGTATATACCATTGCCTCGAGGATTATTTAAGACTATATATGGACTTACGAAGTTTACAAACCTTATGTTCGTTTCCTTCTTTTACAAACCCTGTTGGTTGTTCCATATAGATCTCCTCGTCCAATTCTCCATTGAGAAAGGCAGTCTTTACATCCATCTGATGTAATTCGAGGTATAAGCAAGCTACCATTGCCAGAATCAGGCGAATCGAGGTAAAACGCACAACAGGTGAGAAGGTCTCTTGTTGCGTAAAACCTTTCGCGACAAGGCGAGCTTTATATCTATCTATAGAGCTATCAGCCTTATGCTTGATCTTGAGAACCCATTTGTTCCCAATTGCTCTATGTCCTCTGGGTGAGTTAACTAAGTCCCTGACTTGGTTAACTTTCATGGATTTCAATTCCTCCTTCATCGCTTCCATCCATTTGTCATTTGCAGGGCATGATGTGGCATATTTGAGATTCTTCAAGTCCTTGTTGACTCGAATTTAGATCAATTCTAATATCACTCCCACTTGAAATGTTGTTAGAATTGCTCCCACTTGGATCATTATTCCCGTATGGAAATAGGATAATCGTCATTCGTATAATCCATTGGTGAAGGTTGAAAAGTATTTTCGTTTTCACCAAGAATTCTCCCACTCGAATGAGGTAATCCTTCTTGATCACAAATCTCAAATAGAGATAAGTCCTGACTTATCTCGCCCTGTCTTGGAAACTCGTTTTCCAAGAAAGTGACATCCCTCGACTCAAACTCAATTAGCACACCATTGTCTTCCTGACTAACAAAAACATAACCTTTGGAGTTTAATGCGTATCGTTTAAAGATACATTTCCTTCCCCATGGCCCAAGTTTGCCATACTTATGGGAGGAAATATGTGCGTTGAATGCACAAACTCAAGGTAAAATGTTTAAGCCAGGAGACCTTTAGTTCCACAACTCATAAGGAGTGGAGCTAACTGATTTCGAGGGTACGCGGTTTAAAATGAAAACGGTTGTCAATAATGCATCACCCCAAAAGGTGATTGGCAAGTTAGCTTGCGCCATCATTGAACAGACCATTTTTCATTAAAGTCCTATACCTCCTTTCTGCAACACCAATTTGTTGAGGAGTATAAGGCATAGTTACCTGATGTACTATGCCTTTTTCATCACAAAGTTCCTTTAAACTTGTTGATTGATATTCACCACCCCTATCGGTTCGCACGACCTTAATCTTGCGATCTAATTGATTCTCCACTAAACTCATATAGTTTTTAAAGCAGGTTTAGTGCTTTCACTTTTGTGGGATATCAAATAGATATGACCGAATCGGGTGAAATCATCAATTAAAAGTGATGAAATAGGACTTCCCGCGTCTTGTCTTGACATTCATCGGACCACATATGTCCGAATGGATAAGCTGTAATGGAACCTTGGCCCTTGTGCCGGTTCCAAAACGGCTTGCGACAAGATTTCCCCACAAGGCAATGTTCGCAGGTCGACTTTTCAACCTTTGAAACATTTGATAGAAGGCCACGTTTGGCAAATCTATCCATACGCGTTGGTCCAATATGACCAAGTCTTGTGTGCCAACAAATTATATTAGACTCATTAGTCAAAGAATTTGTCACAAGGAAATTTTCATTACATGAGGAATCATATATTGTACTTATTACAATAAATCCTTTGAAATACATAACCCAGAACCAATAAAAGAATTATTACAAAATAGGTCCACTTTACAATCATGAAGGAACCAACTATTACAAAGACCCATTAAATTGACCACAGTTTTAATATTCCTTTGAATATATGGAATGAAGAGAACATCATGTAGTAGGAGAGTGAGGCCGTTGTCCAAGACAAGCTTGCGAGTCCCAACGCCTTTCACTTCAACACGTGTGTTGTTTCCTACATTGGTCCACTTCATTCCTTGGGTATCCGGTGATACTCCACGAAGGACCGTCTGTCCTTTGCTATGTGGTCGGTGGCACCTGAATCAATTATCCCAAAATGGATTAGATTCCACAAGAAATAGTGAACTAGAAACACATATGTAACTAGTATTACAAGTTACCTCGTCACTTCCACTCGTACACGAACGAGCATAGTGACCGAGCTTGTTGCACTTGAAGCACTTGATCCTTTTCAAGTCTTTCTTCTTGTGCCATTTCTTGTGCCCACCCTTATGTTTGGGTTCCTTGGTAGACTCAGGTTGCTTATTACGTTCATTAGAAGACTTCGAACGATCTTTACGTTTCTTTCCCCCGTGTGAGGAACTAGCAACCATGTGCACTTCTGCACCTGGCTTGGCAGCCGCAAGCCGCTCTTCCTCTAATTCGAGGTGCTTGGAAACATCGTTGAAGGTCTTGATGCTCTCATTATGAGTGAGATGCATCTTCATCTGATCCCACCCATTTGGTAGGGAACGTATGACTGCTTGGATTTGTTGCTCATCCGTGAGCACATGACCTGCGTCCTTTAACTCTGATATAAGGTTCGCCATATGTCGCAGATGTTTCCCCATGGAATGATCTGGATGTTTCTTATATGTATCGAACTTTATAGTTAAGGCGCGAAGTTTGGACACCGATGTGCCACCGAACTTCTCCTCTAGCTTGGACCATATGTCTATGGCTAGGTCATGTTCTCGGAAGATGCGCATTATGTCATCAGCCATACTGCTTAATAACGTAATGCGCGCTATCTTATTCTTCCGAGACCAAGCATCAAAAGCTTCCTTGTCTCTTCGGTGTTGGGCCGTAGTGCCCAACTCGGGTTCAATCATTACGTTCTTTAGAGTTTCGAGCACTTCTTGCTCCTCTAAAACGTATTGTATCTTAATGGACCAAAGTTTGTAATTATCGCCGTTGAGTTTTTCACCTTTGTTTAACTCAGCGACGATATTCTTTGAAGCGGAAGACATTTTACTTTTAAAATGCTGCAAAAGACACAAAACCGAAGGTTCGATCAAAAACATTGCATAAAAAATTCTTAAAATATAACTCCCACTTGAAATGATAATAGAGTATCCCATTTGGATAGTTCTAAAAATTCAAATCCCACTTGGAATTATATTATATTTGATAAGTTACTTTCGAAAAATATTGAAGATGTTGTTCTAGAATCGAAAAGGTCTCTATGATTCCAATCACCATCTAGAACAACTTTCAATATTCCCCCATCACTTATCAAACAATAGTACTCTTATAGTACTAGCAGCGGAAAATGAGCATTTGATAAGTTACTTTCGAAAAATATTGAAGATGTTACTCTAGAATCGGAAAGGTCACTATGTTTTCAATCACCATCTAGAGTAACTTTCAATATTTCTCCCTCACTTTATCAAATGTTAGTACTCGTATAGTACTTTGCAGCGGAAAAGCGTTTTTGAAAACGTATTTTTCAAAACGAATTTAAAATACATTGGCTAATCTCCGTAGAGTAGAGCACAACGTCATAAGTTCATTGGCTAATCTCCGTGGAGTAGAGCACAATGACATGGCTAATCTCGCATGAAGTAGAGCATTACGGCTAATCTTCAAGGAGTAGCGCACAATTACATAAGTACATTGGCTAATCTCCGTAGAGTAGAGCACAATGACTTGGCTAATCTCGCATGAAGTAGAGCACTATGGCTAGTCTTCAAGGAGTAGAGCCCAATGAAAAACTTCATTAAAACGTTAGTCCCGTATGAACTAGTCGGCACTGTGGTTAGCCCCGTATGGGCTAATCGACACATTCGAGTTTGACCAATGCTCTTTGTCACCCCATATGGGTCAGTTGACAAATTTGCAGCCGACTCAGACCTTCTGCCAGATTGGTCGACCAAAAACACAAAATTGGTCGACCAATTTTCGAAATGCAAATTCTCCCGACCATGGCCTCTGCCCTGGCCGGGGCTTGGCCAAGGGCCGGCCAGGGCCTCTGCCCTGGCCGGCCAGGGCCGGCCGGCCAGGCCACTGGCCGGGGCCAGGGCTCCTACCCTGCCTCGGCCAGGCACTGGCCTGAGGCCAGGGCGCTGCCCTGGCCTCTGCCAGGGCGGCCTGGCCGCTGGCCGGGGCCAGGGCTCCTGCCCTGGCCTCTGCCAGGGCCGGCTTGGCCGGCCAAGGGCCGGCCCTGGCCACTGCCAGGGCCGGCTTGGCCACTGCCAGGGCCGGCCTGGCCGGCAGGGCTTGGCCAAGGCCGGCCACTGCCGGCCTGGCCATGGCCGGCCATGGCTTGGCCATGGCCGGTCATGGCCAAGGCCATTCTGCGTTGGCCGGCCATGGCCCCTTTGGCCATGGCCGGCCACCCCCCTTTAAATGGGGTTGCCGCACTCATTCCTCCCCCTTGATGGGGTGGTCGCCGGTGGTTATTGGCCGTAGCCAACCCCCTCCGCATGGGGAGAGGGGGTGCATGGCCTTCATAGCCCATTTGGCCATGGTGCACATGCACCAAATTTTCCTCTTACCCGATTGAAATAACTACCATCATCTTCCTCGATGAAGCACCCGTTCGTCGATGAAGCATCCGTTTGTCGAGAAATTAGTTATTTCCTAATGGTCGTGTGCCAAAAATGAATAACATACTACGTGAACGGTCGGTTCTTCCCGTCACGGAGAGTTCCTACCATATCCGTAATGATAGGAGACCCTAACGTGAAAAGAACAACCGCTGCGTTCTCTCCGTTACGAAGCGTTCCTACCATATCCGTAATGGTAGGAGACCCATTCGTGAAAAAGACAACGACTCGTTCATAGTTTCGACGGGACGACGGTTTAACCGGGGCGAACCCATATGGCTCTGATACCAATGTAGGATCCTTTTCAAAACAGAGTTAGGATCGATAATATGAAGTTTAGACTTACGCTTGCGTACGCTGCACGGTAGTCTACGAACTTCACCTTCGGATTCGCCACGACGGATCGAGTCTTCTCACGAACGGAGTAAGGCTACTAATCCACAATCTAAATCTCTATTTTAGATTAAGAACTTGGATGGAGGGAGAGGAAATATTTCTGCAGAGCTTCGCTATGAAGAAGATGCATGCATGAATTTCATGCAAATGGTGTAATGAAAATGGCTACCCTTGGGTCTTATTTATAGCCCCCAAGGTAGTTATTTTAGGGTAAGTTGTTCCTTTGGAACAACTTAATTAAGGTGTACCATGATACATGGCACATTATAAGCTTAAGTTGTACCATATGCATGGTACAACATAAGCTTAAGATATTCCCCCTTTATTAGCCATATGTCGCATGCATTTATGCATATATAATGCGACTTTCCCACTCATACAGAGATCCTCTCCGCTAGGGAACAGATTCCCTTTGCACACGACTTCGTGTGCGCGACGTTCGAGGTCCGTATTCCCTCGTACATCCCCCACAAGGGTGTACAAACGTCTTCCATATCCAACAACAGCGGCCCCTGTCGGACAAACTGAAGGCAGTGAGGGGGGCGGCTGCCCCCCCATCGAAAAACTGTAGAGAAAGGGGGCGGCAGGCGCCGCCCCCTGTTGGGTCTTCGACAAGGAGCAAGGGGGGCGGCACCCTGCCGCCCCCATCGGCATTAGAAGGGGCTGCCGCCGCCGCCCCTGTTGGGTTTGAACCGGGGGGGGCAGCCCAGCCGCCCCCAGCCGGGCCTGCCACAGACTGCGAGGGGGGCGGCGAGTGCCGCCCCCGTCGACGATCAGGCGCCGGCCCCCTGGCCGGCGCTTGACTCAGTGCACGGGGGCGGCTTTGCCATGCCATGTCGGGAATCAGGCGCGGGGCGGCGACGGTGGCCGCCGCCCCCATCAGAAGAAAAAACCTACCCCCGTTTCCCTGTTCAGCCCCATGGGCCGGCCCCCTTGGGCCGACCCATAAGCTGTTTAAAAAAATTACTGTTTTTTAAAGAGGGGAGGGCTGGGCTGTTAAATTTGGGCCCTTTGGGTTATTTGGAAGATTTGAACACCATTTTGGGCATGTCCCTTAAGTATATTAACACAACTATAGATGAGGAAATAATAGGCTCTTTCATTCATATATATTTCCTTTGAGGTATAGTTTTTTGTGTTAAAATAGTTTAATTAAATTCAATTTTAGGCACGCTTCATTGTATATATATATTTCGAAATGATTGTAATTAAATCAAAATCCCACCAAATTGGGCTTTATCGTGGCGATTACTCTTATTTCGAAATATAAAAAGCTGCGGACATACTTTGTATGTAAAATCACTGCCTAAAATTTTAAATTTAAATTCGTTAAATGATAAAATAAATGGTTGTGTGTATATATATTTCCTTTAAGCTCAAATTTGTGTGTTAAAATATGTTCATTCCATTTTAATTCTTTTAGGCATTCTTTATTTTATTTATGCGTTTCGAAATTGTTTTAATTATTACGAGACCCCACCAAAGTGAGCTCTACAGTTAAATTATTATTATTTCGGAATGTAAACGGTTAAATACATACGTTGTATGATCAGTTGTTTGGATGAGTTTTAAATGGATCGAATGAGTAAATAAAAAGTTTTCATATATATTTACATTCAAATTCAGTTTCATTTGAATTTAATTGTTGGGCACAAATGGTTACATGTTTCAAAATAATTTTAATTATTATGGGATCCCACCAAAGTGGGCTCTACAGTTAAATTATTATTATTTCAGAACATAAACAGTTAAATACATACGTTGTATGATTAGTTGCCCAATATTGAATTTAATTGGATTGCAGGAGGAAATAAGAAGCTTCCGTGTATATTTCGCCTCAAAGATAAATTTTGTGCTATTTGTGCTAAAATAAATTTAAATTCTAAGTGTAAGGCATTAAACCATATATATATATATTTCGGTATATAACTAGTTGACTTCATACCTTGGTATGAAAATTCAATTTGCCTAAATTTAGATTTAAATTAAAACACAAAATTCAAGTAATTTCTTCGGGGGCAAATAAAAGGCTTTAACATATATTTCTCCTCACGGATAAGTTTAAAAGGCCTTAAGGATTTTTTTGTGCACTAACCATCAAGTAAATGGTCTTAAGGGAATTTGACACATTTTAAAGTTCGGGTTATTTAGTATCAGCACCATGTGTTTTCTCCGTATTTAGCAACCCCCCTATGGTTTCAATTATTAGTAAGACCCCCCTGATGTCTCCAATTTGGACTCCCCCGCCCCCTCCAAACAGGGGGCGGAGGAGTCCAAATTGGATACTTCAGGGGTCTTACTAATAATTGAAACCATAGGGGGTGATATTAATTATGGAGAAAACACAGGGGGTCGGTACTAAATAACCCTTAAAGTTATATATATATATAATGGGATATGGTGTGTATATATATATATATATATCCATGTATGTTCATATACACATTAGTGCACCTATATACCCCATTTTTAAGAAGAAAATTTGTGTTGAAGTTATGGATTTTATTTAATTTAATATAAATGATTAGAAGGGTGTAATAAAAGGTTCTTATATATATTTCCACTTAGTGTAATCATTTTGTGTTAAATTCAGTTTAGTTTCAAATTCAATTTTTGGCACAATTAATTATATATTTCGAATATAGATTGATTGGATCATCAACTCATCAAAGTGAGTTGTAACGACCTGTTTTTCTAGTCGTATTTTGACCGTTGTGTGCGTGTATTTTTTTTTACTTATTTGTTCTGGTTATTTTCGTCCGAGGGATTTTTTTCGTCTGTACGTTGACGCGAGTGCGTCTTTATTTTAGTTTTGTCGTGGCGTAACTATTGGCCGAGTAACCATAACTATTTACTAAATAACTAATTGATACTAACTAATTTAAAATCACAAAATTACTTTTAACTAAAAGTTAGTTTCAAAATTAACTTATTATTTTGACTAAATTAATTTTACTAAATTACCTTTCCTAAATTACTTTTACCATCTACTTTACCCTAACCCTAACCTACCCAATTGAATCCCACCGAAAGAATCGGTGAGATCCAACATCTACTTTCATTTCTTCCCTACCATCAACCACCCCCTTCAAAGAGCTGTCTCCTCCCTCCCTCGTTCTTAAAACAAACATACAGGAATCAAACAGCAGCAACGCAACAACAGAAGCCTACAACACTACAACAACCAGACCTTCATCCCTCATCCCACCATCATCATCCCCTCCACCCTCAGCCACCCTCCTCCATACAGCAACAAATCAGACATACCCATCACCTCCTCCACACAACAAACACTTCACCTCCTCCACACAACAAACACTTCACCTCCCCTTACAACCCAACACAAAATCCAACCAGAAACACAAAACAAACAGAAAACCAAATCCAAAATCAACCAATTGCAACCCAATCAAACCCCCGCCCAAAGCTGTCGGAAGCCCGAACGCTACGCACATCGTGCCCCCGTCCCCCTTGGCTGCGACGTCGACCTCAGGCACCGCTGATCCCCGATCGCCACCGTGCCCCTCTTGAAGCGCCGCCCCGCCGTGACCCCGATCAGCCCCGCCGGCCTCCTCTGCAGATCCGCCCCGCCGCCGTACGACCCGCCGTCGTGCGCCGCTCCGATCCGCCGAGATCAGCCCGCCGCCGTCGCATCCAAGCCGCCCCATCGATCCGCCCCGCCCCGACCACAGATCCGCCCAGGCCCCCTCCCCCCGAGAGCCGCCCTACCCCCGCGCCGCCACGCCCTTGGCCGCCGCTCCATCCCCGCGTCGTGCGCCCCTGCAGGAGAAGAAACGAAAAAAAAAAAAAAGAAATAAAGAGCAGAGAAGAAAAACGAGAGAGAAGAGGGTGAGTAAGAGAGAAGAGGGTAAAGTTTTAATATAAGTTTTATTAATATTATTATATAAGTTATCAGTTATATTGTTATTGTTATAAATTATTAAGTTTTTAGTTTTAGTTATGAAATTACATTATTTTATAAGTTAGTAACAGTAATTATTTTAAGTATAAGTTTTTAAACCTAAGTTAATTTTTATACTAAGTTAGGTTATAAAGTTAAGTTAATTTTGTGTATTAAGTTAAGTTATGTTTTAACTATAAGCCAAGTTAAATTTTCATAAATTAAGTTCATAAGTGAAGTTATCTTAAGTTAAGAAATTCTTACATTAAGTTTTAGCTATAAGTTGGTGTAACTTGCACTCTTAACGTATTAATAAATTTCGTAGCTAACTCGTTCGTAACGTGTGAACCAGGTACACCGACCGCCTTTCAAAACGCGCCTTTCACGACAAGGCGATTTTTGGTAACTCATCGTACCCTTGACATGGGTCTTAAAACAATAACAAATGCATGCCAACCTAGTTTTATTTCGTTATCACAGTGTTTCCATTTTTGAACTGTTAGTTAAAATTGCACGGTATCGTATCGTAAATTGCACAGTATCGTAAAGGGAGCAGAATTGGTCTACTTGACTTGATTGACAGAAAATTGTGACTGGAAATGTGACATTCTAGTAAATTGCACCGACACTGGGTTTTGGGGTAACTTATAATAGCGAGGGTGCGGGAGCGACTAGTCCAGCCTTTGTTGTCACCGTGCGGGTTCTAGCAACCCATCATAGTAGCCGGTGACAACCATCACAGATCACAGAGTATTGCATAGTATTCATAGTATTCATAGCATAGTTCGCCCGGGTAGCACCCGTGGTAAGAGGTGGCCTCTTGGTTGCTCATTGCACCCCGCATTATAAGTCACGGTCTAAGTATAGGCACAAATAGACTCTTGTTACATAGTCACTTTTAATATTGCACTTTTAATTGCTAGAAATAGATGATGGATGTAAAACTGCAAAGTTACCTATCTGCTCTCTTTTTCCCTTACCAGTATTGTTTGCACTTTACCTCTTTACTTTTAGATTGCCATGCTTGTATATTTGTTTCAATATCCATGTATAGAGATACTTTGAGTTACGTCTGATCCTGGCGACCCTTCTCTTTGTGGTGGACTCGCCAGATATCTCACAGGTCGAGGAATTTGCACCAGAGGCCGCAGACGCTGAGTTTGTGGTTGAGTACGACCAGCAGGACCAGCAGGACCCTGTGTATTGAGAGTGAGTGTGAGAGATTTGCTATGTTGCTTTCAGTATGGATTGATGTATCTTTTGAATTCTGTTGTATTTTCCTTTCCTGTTAGCTGCTGGGTTGTAATAAGGTTGTAAAACCACTTTCATTATCAGTATTTTGGCGTATTTCTGCAACATAGCCTGTGTTGACTTCATTGGTGCCTAGCAGGACTTGTGCATGTTCCAAGCAGTAACGGGCCCCGTAAGTGGGTCGTTACAAGTTTGGTGGCCCATGCAGGTCCGCGCTAAAAGCCACATGAACAATACAGGAAGTTCAGAATATGTCGTATAAAAATACTTGATGGAACTGATCAAACCTTATGAAATGCAGATAAGCCATGGAAAGGAACACTTCGGGAAGCGAAGACAGTGCCTTTGGATCCGGGATCAACCACCCGAATGAGGGTCCCAACCAGAATGATGCTGGCAATGGAGCCAACAACGGTTCGGGTGCAACAGCATTCCCGACTGCACCGTTGTCTGCAGAAGATTGCATGCGGGGCATGTATGCCCTTCATCAGCAGCTTGGACAGGCCTTGGAACAGGCTTTGCACAGAGAGCAACGAGCTGACCCAAGTGCTTATCACTTTCGAGGGATGAGCCCGAAGACCTTCGCAGGGACTGAGAGCCATCTTCAGGCAGAAGAATGGCTCAAGCGCATCACTGATGATCTGAGAGCATCTCAGATTCGAGAAGAAGCCTGGGTGGCTGTCGTCAAGAGGCAACTGACGGATGGTGCTAGAGACTGGTGGCAGGCGGTTGAAGACCGCTTGGGATTGCCGATTTCGTGGGATGTATTTACAAGTACCTTCAACGCTCAGTACTTTCCCCCACACGCAACGATCAAGATGAGGAAGAAGTTCATCAACCTGAAGCAGGGTTCGATGACGGTGGATCAGTATGACGCTGAGTTCTCCAGGCTCAGCAGGTTTGCTCCAGAGATGGTTACAAATGCTTTGACTCGAGCCCAGCAGTTCCAGCAGGGGCTCAATATTGAGATTCGAAGGATGATGGTCGGTGCTAGCCCGACCACACATGCTGAAGTTCTGGCCATTGCTCGTAACCATGAGATGGTCGAAGAGGAGGAAAAGGAAGAACGCATGCTGGCAACATCTGCGAGGCCCCCACTGACCCAAGCTGGGCCAAGCAGACGGCCCCAGATGCCTCGTCCTATTCAGCAGGTTCAGTTTAAGAGGCCAGGACCACAGCAGCAGGCCCTCCCGGTCTGCCACTTTTGCGGAAAGTCTGGACACTTCAAATCTGAGTGTCGAGCTTTTCTGGGCCTTTGTCTGGTGTGTGGAGAGACTGGGCACGTGGCTAGGAATTGCCCGCATCATAGGTCACGTGCTCCAGCTCCAGCTCCGGTTCCAGCTCCCCGTGCTGCACCAACCGGGATCGCTCCACAGCGTCCACCACTACCTCCACAGCAGAGGGTGTTCCAGCAGGGAAGGCAGCCACCACCGAGACGCCAGGCTTACACCATGACTGTCGAAGAGGCCGAGGCCACCGGTGAAGTGATCACAGGTATAATTCTTGCATTATTAGTATATCTTTTCTTTCATTAGCATTGGTTGCTTAGATTAGTGTTTGAACCTAGGTGTCGTGCTAGTAGCTGGGAATCCCGCCCTCTCCTTGTTCGACTCGGGAGCATCACACTGCTTTCTAGCGAGTCGATTCGTTCGCACCCATACCGTTCCTGTTACAACCTTATCTACTGGTTGGAACGTCAATACGGGTGGCGGAGTGATAAAGGCGACCAGTGGGTATCCTCAATGCCCCGTGGTAATTTGTGGGCGAGCTTTATTCGCTAACTTCATGATGATTGATATCCCGAACTTTGATGCTGTATTCGGGATGGATTGGTTGGGAACTTTCCATGCCACCATCGACTGTTGTCGAAGGAGGGTAGCCTTCGACATTCCTGATCATCCGAAGTTCGAGTTCATTAGTGGGAGCAGATTTGTGGGACCGGTGAAGTACAAGGCCAAGTCGACCGAAGCAGTAGCAGCCGCGATGGACGCTGAGCCCGAGATACCAGAAGTGGTTCGAGAGTTCTTGGATGTGTTTCCAGACGACCTTACAGGTTTGCCTCCAGATCGCACCCTTAAATTTGCCATCGAACTAATGCCAGGAGCCCAGCCTATGTCCAAGGGACCGTATCGTTTGGCACCATCTGAGCTAGAAGAATTGCGGGTCCAACTTGATGATCTACTGAAGAAGGGATGGATACGACCCAGTGTATCTCCCTGGGGATCTCCTATATTGCTGGTGAAGAAGAAAGACGGATCCCTTCGTATGTGCGTTGACTACCGCGAGCTGAACAAAGTCACCGTGAAGAACAAGTACCCTCTACCGCGCATCGACGATCTTTTCGACCAGCTCGGTGGGTCAAGCGTTTATTCAAAGCTGGATCTGAGGACAGGGTACCATCAGGTGAAGGTGAAGGATGAAGATGTTCCCAAGACTGCATTCAGGACCAGATACGGACATTATGAGTACTTAGTGATGCCGTTTGGTGTGACCAATGCACCCGCGGTGTTTATGAGTCTCATGAACCAAGTATTGTATGAATACTTGGATAAGTTCGTAGTAGTCTACATCGACGACATTCTCATCTACTCGAAGAATGCGGTGGAGCATGCAGAGCATCTCAGGAAGGTTCTCGAGACCCTGAGAAGACACCAGCTTTATGCCAAACTTAGCAAGTGCGAGTTCTGGCTAAACGAGGTGGCATTTCTAGGCCACGTGGTGTCAGGAACAGGGATTGCTGTTGATCCTGAAAAAGTAGCCGCTGTTCAAAACTGGCCAGTCCCCCGAACGGTAACCGAGATTCGAAGCTTCTTGGGACTAGCTGGCTACTACCGGAGGTTCATCAAAGACTTCTCGAAGATCGCGGGAGCCATGACGCGATTAACGAGAAAGGATGTGATGTTTGTTTGGTCGAAAGCATGCGAGGATGCTTTCCAGGAGCTGAAGAGGAGATTGACGACTGCACCCATCTTGATCATTCCAGACCGATCTGGAGGATTCGAAGTCTTCTGTGATGCATCTGGCAAAGGACTCGGATGCGTGCTACATCAGCATGGTCGAGTCGTAGCATATGCATCCAGGCAGTTGAAGATCCATGAGAAGAACTACCCCACTCACGATCTTGAGTTGGCGGCAGTGATTTTTGCACTGAAGATTTGGAGGCACTTCCTATTGGGTGAGCACGTGAAGGTATTTTCGGATCATAAGAGTCTGAAGTATCTCTTCACTCAGAAGGAGCTCAACATGCGTCAGCGACGATGGGTCGAGCTCATGGCAGACTATGACATTGACCTTCAGTACCATCCGGGGAAAGTCAATGTTGTACCGGATGCATTGAGTCGTCTTCCAGCAGTGATGACCCTTACGACTCAGTGGAGATTGCAGCAAGAGATCCGAGACATGGGTATAGAAGTGATTCTACCAGGGATGACTGCATCTTTGATGGGCATGCATATCCAGTCGACCTTGGTAGAGAGGATCAAGTCAACTCAGATGGACGACGAGAAGCTACGGAAGATTAGAGATCTGGTGATGGCAGGCCAAAGACCAGAGTTCAAGATTCATGCAGATGGGTCCTTGAGGTTTGAGGACAGGATCTGTGTACCGTCTGGTGCCATTAGAGATGAGTTATTGGAGGAAGCTCACAGTTCTCCTTACTCTATACATCCTGGAGGTACCAAGATGTATCAGGATCTGCGACAGCATTACTGGTGGCATGGCATGAAGAGAAGCGTCGCACGGAGCGTAGCAAAGTGTATTGTGTGCCAACAGGTGAAGGCTGAACACCAGAGGACTGCTGGTTTGTTGCAGCCATTGCCCATTCCGGAGTGGAAATGGCAGCACATCACGATGGACTTCGTGACTGGTCTACCCAAGAGTTCAAAGCAGAATGACGCTGTCTGGGTGATCGTAGATCGATTGACCAAGTCAGCGCACTTCATTCCTTTCAGAGTGGGCCAGTCTACAGAAGTATTGGCCAAGAAGTACATGGATGAGATTGTAAAGCTGCATGGAGTTCCTATCAGCATTGTCTCGGACAGAGACACCAGGTTCACATCTCGTTTCTGGAGGAGCCTTCAGGAGAGCTTGGGAACCCACTTGAGTTTTAGTACGGCTTACCATCCGCAGACAGATGGTCAGTCAGAGCGTACTATTCAGATACTGGAAGACATGCTGCGGGCATGTATGCTGGACTTCAAAGGATCATGGGAAGATCATCTCCATTTGGTGGAGTTTGCATACATCAACAGCTACCAATCTAGTATTGGTATGGCACCTTTTGCGGCACTGTATGGGAGGAAGTGCCGATCCCCCTTGAGCTGGGATGATGTAGGAGATCGAGAGTTGGTTGGTCCTGAGCTAATCACCGAAGCCGTGGATGTGGTTCGGATCATCAGAGAGAAGCTGCAGCTGGCTCAGGACAGGTACAAGCATTGGGCAGATGCGAAGCGTCGACATCTGGAGTTCCAGCCCGGTGATCATGTATTTCTGAAGATCTCGCCCAACCGAGGATTGATTCGTTTTGGTCGGAGAGGAAAGCTCAGTCCCCGATTCATTGGGCCTTTCGATATTCTGGAGCGAGTAGGAGAGGTGGCATACAAGCTTGCACTGCCCCCTGCCTTAGAGGGAGTGCACAATGTATTCCACATTTCGCAGTTGCGTCGCTATGTGAGCGACCCGAGTCATGTCGTGGACTACTCAGAGATCGCTGTTCGTCCAGACTTGACGTACGAGCAGCAACCCGTAGAGATCCTCGATCGACGCCAGAAGGTCTTTAGGAACAGGACTATTGACCTAGTCAGAGTGATGTGGCGTCGAGACTCACCAGGGGAGTCTACCTGGGAGCGAGAGGATGAGATGCGAGGACGTCACCCCTATCTTTTCCATACCCCGTAGAGAATTCCGAGGACGGAATTATTCTAAGGAGGGTAGGATGTAACGACCTGTTTTTCTAGTCGTATTTTGACCGTTGTGTGCGTGTATTTTTTTTTACTTATTTGTTCTGGTTATTTTCGTCCGAGGGATTTTTTTCGTCTGTACGTTGACGCGAGTGCGTCTTTATTTTAGTTTTGTCGTGGCGTAACTATTGGCCGAGTAACCATAACTATTTACTAAATAACTAATTGATACTAACTAATTTAAAATCACAAAATTACTTTTAACTAAAAGTTAGTTTCAAAATTAACTTATTATTTTGACTAAATTAATTTTACTAAATTACCTTTCCTAAATTACTTTTACCATCTACTTTACCCTAACCCTAACCTACCCAATTGAATCCCACCGAAAGAATCGGTGAGATCCAACATCTACTTTCATTTCTTCCCTACCATCAACCACCCCCTTCAAAGAGCTGTCTCCTCCCTCCCTCGTTCTTAAAACAAACATACAGGAATCAAACAGCAGCAACGCAACAACAGAAGCCTACAACACTACAACAACCAGACCTTCATCCCTCATCCCACCATCATCATCCCCTCCACCCTCAGCCACCCTCCTCCATACAGCAACAAATCAGACATACCCATCACCTCCTCCACACAACAAACACTTCACCTCCTCCACACAACAAACACTTCACCTCCCCTTACAACCCAACACAAAATCCAACCAGAAACACAAAACAAACAGAAAACCAAATCCAAAATCAACCAATTGCAACCCAATCAAACCCCCGCCCAAAGCTGTCGGAAGCCCGAACGCTACGCACATCGTGCCCCCGTCCCCCTTGGCTGCGACGTCGACCTCAGGCACCGCTGATCCCCGATCGCCACCGTGCCCCTCTTGAAGCGCCGCCCCGCCGTGACCCCGATCAGCCCCGCCGGCCTCCTCTGCAGATCCGCCCCGCCGCCGTACGACCCGCCGTCGTGCGCCGCTCCGATCCGCCGAGATCAGCCCGCCGCCGTCGCATCCAAGCCGCCCCATCGATCCGCCCCGCCCCGACCACAGATCCGCCCAGGCCCCCTCCCCCCGAGAGCCGCCCTACCCCCGCGCCGCCACGCCCTTGGCCGCCGCTCCATCCCCGCGTCGTGCGCCCCTGCAGGAGAAGAAACGAAAAAAAAAAAAAGAAATAAAGAGCAGAGAAGAAGAACGAGAGAGAAGAGGGTGAGTAAGAGAGAAGAGGGTAAAGTTTTAATATAAGTTTTATTAATATTATTATATAAGTTATCAGTTATATTGTTATTGTTATAAATTATTAAGTTTTTAGTTTTAGTTATGAAATTACATTATTTTATAAGTTAGTAACAGTAATTATTTTAAGTATAAGTTTTTAAACCTAAGTTAATTTTTATACTAAGTTAGGTTATAAAGTTAAGTTAATTTTGTGTATTAAGTTAAGTTATGTTTTAACTATAAGCCAAGTTAAATTTTCATAAATTAAGTTCATAAGTGAAGTTATCTTAAGTTAAGAAATTCTTACATTAAGTTTTAGCTATAAGTTGGTGTAACTTGCACTCTTAACGTATTAATAAATTTCGTAGCTAACTCGTTCGTAACGTGTGAACCAGGTACACCGACCGCCTTTCAAAACGCGCCTTTCACGACAAGGCGATTTTTGGTAACTCATCGTACCCTTGACATGGGTCTTAAAACAATAACAAATGCATGCCAACCTAGTTTTATTTCGTTATCACAGTGTTTCCATTTTTGAACTGTTAGTTAAAATTGCACGGTATCGTATCGTAAATTGCACAGTATCGTAAAGGGAGCAGAATTGGTCTACTTGACTTGATTGACAGAAAATTGTGACTGGAAATGTGACATTCTAGTAAATTGCACCGACACTGGGTTTTGGGGTAACTTATAATAGCGAGGGTGCGGGAGCGACTAGTCCAGCCTTTGTTGTCACCGTGCGGGTTCTAGCAACCCATCATAGTAGCCGGTGACAACCATCACAGATCACAGAGTATTGCATAGTATTCATAGTATTCATAGCATAGTTCGCCCGGGTAGCACCCGTGGTAAGAGGTGGCCTCTTGGTTGCTCATTGCACCCCGCATTATAAGTCACGGTCTAAGTATAGGCACAAATAGACTCTTGTTACATAGTCACTTTTAATATTGCACTTTTAATTGCTAGAAATAGATGATGGATGTAAAACTGCAAAGTTACCTATCTGCTCTCTTTTTCCCTTACCAGTATTGTTTGCACTTTACCTCTTTACTTTTAGATTGCCATGCTTGTATATTTGTTTCAATATCCATGTATAGAGATACTTTGAGTTACGTCTGATCCTGGCGACCCTTCTCTTTGTGGTGGACTCGCCAGATATCTCACAGGTCGAGGAATTTGCACCAGAGGCCGCAGACGCTGAGTTTGTGGTTGAGTACGACCAGCAGGACCAGCAGGACCCTGTGTATTGAGAGTGAGTGTGAGAGATTTGCTATGTTGCTTTCAGTATGGATTGATGTATCTTTTGAATTCTGTTGTATTTTCCTTTCCTGTTAGCTGCTGGGTTGTAATAAGGTTGTAAAACCACTTTCATTATCAGTATTTTGGCGTATTTCTGCAACATAGCCTGTGTTGACTTCATTGGTGCCTAGCAGGACTTGTGCATGTTCCAAGCAGTAACGGGCCCCGTAAGTGGGTCGTTACATGAGTTTTCTTGTGAAGATTAATTTTACTCTCGAAATTTAACAAGTTGAATACATACTTTTGTATGAAAATTTTGGTTGCCGTAAATTTGATTTTGAAAAAAAGTGGACTTGAATATCTCTACTTAAAGTATAAATTCATGTATTAAATTGCGACATAGATTCAAATTTTGCAATAGGTATATTTTTTTTGAAATGACTTTGTGCAATCATCATCTCGTCAAAGTGGGCTCTGTTGTTTTGCATTATTTCATTTCATAAATATAAAAAGAATTTAATGTGCCAATGATTTTCGTAAGAATGCTTAATCGGCCCAAAGGAAGATTACCGTTCTATTCCATTTCATGTGTACTAGTGGCAATAGACAAGGTGATGATTAGTGAGTCAATGCATGCAATTTAATTCGGCCCAAAGGAAGTTTTATTTTTGGCATGTTATTATTGTCATTGTCTGATTGCTACAACAAGATGTCAATGACTAGTCAATAGATTATCCAAAGATAAATATTGGGCTAGTGGGGGATGTCTTGAGATGGGAAAATAACATTAATTTGAATTTGTTGTTGTTTTATTTAATACGCATATGAACATGTTAAAAAAATTGTTTTCTTGTTCTCTTTTCAGCTATTATTCCTGAAAATTTTTCTGCCAACCTCAAATCTATTTCAGTACTTAATGGCACTAACTTCAAGGCATGGAAGGAAAATCTTTTGATAATCCTCGGAGTCATGGATCTTGATCTGGCATTAAGGACTCAAAGTCCTCCACCACTCACTAAAGAGAGTACCTCTGTTTCACAGAGGGAGATGGAAGAGTGGAAAAGATCAAATTGCATGTGCCTAATGCTTATGAAGAATGCCATTCCAGAAAATCTCAGGGGCACTATTTCAGATAAAATTACTGCAGCTAAAGGATACCTTTCTAATATTGAAAATAGATTTGTTAATAATGAAAGGGGTGAAATTGGTACACTCTTGACAATTCTAAATTCAATGAGGTATAATGGTGCGTGAAAAATTAGGGAGCACATATTGAAGATGTTTAATATTGCTTCAAGGTTGAAAGCACTTGAGCTAGACCTCTCTGAGGCTCTGCTAGTGCATTTTGTTTTGATATCTCTTCCATCACAGTCCAACCAGTTTAAGATGAGCTACAATCTGAAGGATGAGACTTGGTCTCTGGATGAGCTCATCTCGCACTGTGTCCAGGAAGAGAACATGCTTGAGCAAGGAAGACAGAAAGTGCTCATATGCTCATATGATCTCTACCACTAAAAGATAAGAAAGGTATTCTGCGAAATTTGGTTTAATTCTAAGGTAATTTCGTTTCTTGCAAACCTTGGTAATTATAGACACATGATGGAAAGATACTGGTTTAACCATTCACATCATTGTGTCTATGCAGGATTGCCTAAGATTCCAAGAGCCGAATGATGTTGAAAGATACATCGATATGGGCAATGGCAAGATGGTTCAAATAGAAGCAAATTAAATTTAGAGTATTTCTTTTAAAGGCTAGATTGTATTTGAATCTTTATGAGACTATTATGTACCATTTTTCGGGATTTGGATTCCTATTTATATTTTTGAACAAATTATATTATTATTGTTCAAAACTGAATGGAAAATTTGGTTGTCTCTTGATTTAAAATTAGTTTATTCTGGTTCTTTAAAATATCATTATAATATTCATTTATTTGGAAATGCTTCTTCATTTATAGAATTCATGCATTAATGTACATGTGTTATAAAGAAAGAATTAACAGTTTAGAATTCAGTTATTTATTGACTGCAGCTTATATCATTACTAAAGTTTCAACAAATGAACTTAAAATCACTTGCATGTTTGGAGATGTCCAACTAAGGTAAGGCTTTATAAGCCTAATAAAGAAATAGGACATAATGCTAATGATTTTCTAGTTTTGTTGAATAGTTTAAAGTTGATATTATTTCGTATGATTTTACATAATCCCACTATTAAGTTAATTTACAAATTAGGAAATGCACATCTATTTGAGGATGATGAGTTTGAGGGGGAAATTTAGTGAGTGACATTATTCTTGCAGAGGATTATATCCCCACAGGTATTGTTGGCATTGTTCAGGATGGTATTCCTGACATTGTTCAAGACAATAAATTCAAGATAATGTTGCAATTTCTCTCATTCGGGAAATTGTTCACAAGGAAAAACTCTAGCACCTCAAAGCACTAATTGCCATTCAGGAAATCCATTAAAGAGATGACAAGTTCATTGTTGACATTAGGATGATGGAAGTTCGACTTACATCAAGTCATAAAAGTTCTACATCTCTAAAATGGATTAATGCATTAATTAAGAAATTCTTTGAATGATACTTAAAATCTTTTCTCATTGCCATAAGGTTTGAAACCTATTGATCGTAAATAGTTTTTTATAATCAAAATGGATTCAAAAGGGCATTAAGAAAAGATTTAAAGCGTATCACTCAAAGATTTTATACGGAAAAGAACGCATTAATTGTAAAGAGACTTTCTATTCAGTTTTCATGAAAGACTCTGTAAGGTTTATAATGGCATTAGTAGAGCATTTCAATATCGTTAATGATATATTGAATTTCATTAAGCGATCACCTCGTTCGGTTTTGAGATGATGTTTAATGATGTTATATATCTTAAGTTCTGTGGGATCATGTAATTTCTATAATATCTATGTGGTAATGAATGTTAAATTCTGTGGGAGACAAGTTTAGTCTCAATAATTGCCCTGAGAATAATCTTCAAAAGATTCCCTATATCTCACCGTTAGGGAGTCTAACGTATGCTCAGTTTTATATGCATTTGGTTATTGCATATATTACAGGTGTGTTGGGTAGATTGTTAAGTTCAGGAGTTGACCATTTGACAACAGCCAAATGTGTCTTACTGTATTTATGGAGAACAAAAGGGCTACATGTTCAAGGATCAGTAGTCAAAAGGGTTTGAGATCATTTTGGTATACTGACTTTGATCATTTATTGAATGCAAAGAATGTGTGAAAATCTATGTTAGGCGCCATCCACTAGAAGAGATTTAAATGGTCTTCTTATATAGTCTCTTCTGACATGGCTTTAGATTTCATATCATATTATGTGACATCCAAATCATGAAATATATCTGCATATTTTATCACTATGCTGCAAATTATGGATGGTGTTGGAACACCACACAGTTTATTTAGTGACAATGAAGTCTGCAGTTTTATATTCCAGCAACAACAGGAACTCGACAAAGTTTAGATATTCAGAGATCAAGTTCCTAGATTGTTGATTAATAATAGGAGTGTATAATTGTCTAATGAGCACATCGGAACAAACCATGTAATTACGGATCCGTTATAGTAAGTAAATGTCATCCAAAAGTTTTTTTTGAGCTCGCTACTCATATGGATGTCATTTCATTAAGAACATTTAGTTTTGTGGGAGTTTGTTCTTTTGGGTGCTCATATGATAGACAAAAATTAAGTCTCCAGCTTAAGCTTGAAGTTATTTTCTGATCAGAAATAAAGTTTTTGGTTCAGTTCGGCTTCACTCCGATTTTGTTTTGTTTATGATCTCACTAAGGTTAAGGAGGATCAGTTGGAAATAGACATGTTATATAACATTACATGTAATTTCCATGCTACACATCCACTTCATAATCCATGTCATTCTTTGGATGAGCTCATCTCGCAGAGCCGAATGATGTTGAAAGATACATCGATATGGGCAATGGCAAGATGGTTCAAATAGAAGCAAATTAAATTTAGAGTATTTCTTTTAAAGGCTAGATTGTATTTGAATCTTTATGAGACTATTATGTACCATTTTTCGGGATTTGGATTCCTATTTATATTTTTGAACAAATTATATTATTATCGTTTAAAACTGAATGGAAAATTTGGTTGTCTCTTGATTTAAAATTAGTTTATTCTGGTTCTTTAAAATATCATTATAATATTCATTTATTTGGAAATGCTTCTTCATTTATAGAATTCATGCATTAATGTACATGTGTTATAAAGAAAGAATTAACAGTTTAGAATTCAGTTATTTATTGACTACAGCTTATATCATTACTAAAGTTTCAACAAATGAACTTAAAATCACTTGCATGTTTGGAGATGTCCAACTAAGGTAAGGCTTTATAAGCCTAATAAAGAAATAGGACATAATGCTAATGATTTTCTAGTTTTGTTGAATAGTTTAAAGTTGATATTATTTCGTATGATTTTACATAATCCCACTATTAAGTTAATTTACAAATTAGGAAATGCACATATATTTGAGGATGATGAGTTTGAGGGGGAAATTTAGTTAGTGACATTATTCTTGCAAAGGATTATATCCCCACAGGTATTGTTGGCATTGTTCAGGATGGTATTCCTGACATTGTTCAAGACAATAAATTCAAGATAATGTTGCAATTTCTCTCATTCGGGAAATTGTTCACAAGGAAAAACTCTAGCACCTCAAAGCACTAATTGCCATTCAGGAAATCCATTAAAGAGATGACAAGTTCATTGTTGACATTAGGATGATGGAAGTTCGACTTACATCAAGTCATAAAAGTTCTACATCTCTAAAATGGATTAATGCATTAATTAAGAAATTCTTTGAATGATACTTAAAATCTTTTCTCATTGCCATAAGGTTTGAAACCTATTGATCGTAAATAGTTTTTTATAATCAAAATGGATTCAAAAGGGCATTAAGAAAAGATTTAAAGCGTATCACTCAAAGATTTTATACGGAAAAGAACGCATTAATTGTAAAGAGATTTTCTATTCAGTTTTCATGAAAGACTCTGTAAGGTTTATAATGGCATTAGTAGAGCATTTCAATATCGTTAATGATATATTGAATTTCATTAAGCGATCACCTCGTTCGGTTTTGAGATGATGTTTAATGATGTTATATATCTTAAGTTCTGTGGGATCACGTAATTTCTATAATATCTATGTGGTAATGAATGTTAAATTCTGTGGGAGACAAGTTTAGTCTCAATAATTGCCCTGAGAATAATCTTCAAAAGATTCCCTATATCTCACCATTAGGGAGTCTAACGTATGCTCAGTTTTATATGCATTTGGTTATTGCATATATTACAGGTGTGTTGGGTAGATTGTTAAGTTCAGGAGTTGACCATTTGACAACAGCCAAATGTGTCTTACTGTATTTATGGAGAACAAAAGGGCTACATGTTCAAGGATCAGTAGTCAAAAGGGTTTGAGATCATTTTGGTATACTGACTTTGATCATTTATTGAATGCAAAGAATGTGTGAAAATCTATGTTAGGCGCCATCCACTAGAAGAGATTTAAATGGTCTTCTTATATAGTCTCTTCTGACATGGCTTTAGATTTCATATCATATTATGTGACATCCAAATCATGAAATATATCTGCATATTTTATCACTATGCTGCAAATTATGGATGGTGTTGGAACACCACACAGTTTATTTAGTGACAATGAAGTCTGCAGTTTTATATTCCAGCAACAACAGGAACTCGACAAAGTTTAGATATTCAGAGATCAAGTTCCTAGATTGTTGATTAATAATAGGAGTGTATAATTGTCTAATGAGCACATCGGAACAAACCATGTAATTACGGATCCGTTATAGTAAGTAAATGTCATCCAAAAGTTTTTTTTGAGCTCGCTACTCATATGGATGTCATTTCATTAAGAACATTTAGTTTTGTGGGAGTTTGTTCTTTTGGGTGCTCATATGATAGACAAAAATTAAGTCTCCAGCTTAAGCTTGAAGTTATTTTCTGATCAGAAATAAAGTTTTTGGTTCAGTTCGGCTTCACTCCGATTTTGTTTTGTTTATGATCTCACTAAGGTTAAGGAGGATCAGTTGGAAATAGACATGTTATATAACATTACATGTAATTTCCATGCTACACATCCACTTCATAATCCATGTCATTCTTTGGATGAGCTCATCTCGCAGAGCCGAATGATGTTGAAAGATACATCGATATGGGCAATGGCAAGATGGTTCAAATAGAAGCAAATTAAATTTAGAGTATTTCTTTTAAAGGCTAGATTGTATTTGAATCTTTATGAGACTATTATGTACCATTTTTCGGGATTTGGATTCCTATTTATATTTTTGAACAAATTATATTATTATCGTTTAAAACTGAATGGAAAATTTGGTTGTCTCTTGATTTAAAATTAGTTTATTCTGGTTCTTTAAAATATCATTATAATATTCATTTATTTGGAAATGCTTCTTCATTTATAGAATTCATGCATTAATGTACATGTGTTATAAAGAAAGAATTAACAGTTTAGAATTCAGTTATTTATTGACTACAGCTTATTCGTTGATGGGCCGAATTGGAAACCCTAGGGCTAAGGAGGCTAGCCCCTATATATATGTGGTCATGATCCCCGGAGCACACGAATAAGTTAGCCGTCTTTCTTACGCCACGTCGCTAGGAGAGAAACCGGGAGAAAGCCAAAGGATTTCTCCAACGGTTGATTCATGCTGTTCTGGAAGATCATCCGCTTTGTTATCGTCAGGATCTCTTTCAGAATATTAGCGATGGATTCAGGTACGCTTCCGCCAAACAGAGTAGGTAATGTTTTAAGATTCAGCATGTGGTATATCTAGATTATTATTTACATGGTCTTGCTTAATGATTAATCTAGATCTTTAGTTTCTACATTGGATGCTGGAAATACTTCCTGAGATGGAGTAAAATGGGTTATTTACTTGAATAATAAATGCACAATGTGGGCACAACTCTTGCATGATGATATTCTTAGTTCTTATGCATGAATTTCACCATCGAAGCTCCATACAAAGGATTGGAATTTCTTATGCATACGGTGTATATAACCACCATGACTCACTTAAATGAAAGAGATGGGCCTTGAAATTCATAAAGAATCCACAAATAAATCAAGATATGATTAGAAAGGAGTCGTTACTTGTTTTTCAAATTTTCGTTTGCAACAAAACAAAGTGGGAGTGGATTGTTGGGCCAAAATTACAATCAAGTTTGGCATCTGGGTTATTTCAGAGTTAACGTCGGAGCATTTGAATCGTAAACCATCTAGCTTGGATGACGCAATGATTTTTTTTCGTACACGCAAAGGCATGCACCATTTGAAGGACGCTAGAAACTTAAGGGCCTGTTCTTTTACGTTTAAATGTTTGTGAAAGTGGGAGATTCCACTATTCCTCCCACTATTCACTCATTTTCATCCTCACTTTCACTCGTCCTGTTCTTTTGTGTTGGCTTCTTTGACTATGAAAGTTGCTGACGTGGCCACAAAACACACACAATAAAGTTGTGTGGGACCCACAAAAAATTCCAACATCCACATTCACAATCCACTTTCACCCAAAATAACACAATACTCACTTTCACCACACTATTCACAACTTCAACCAACTCAAATTTAAACACAAAAGAACATGCCCTAAGTGGATGTTAGTGATACTTTAGGCTGGGGCACGTCACAGCTGGGGCCTAGCCAGACCTTACGACGAGGGCCCATTGTGCCCAAGTTCAAAATCTACACATGTCTCCCGGGGCCGCTCGACAGCAACTGGGAGGTCGGTCCGGCCAAGCTGTGGATACATCCCTACAAGGACAACCTACACTCCCCGATTCAGGTTGGCAAGCACCCTATTGGGACAACCTTCACGAGGTCAGCTCCATCTCGCTAGCAAGAACGGCCTACACGAGGTCTTGTAGCATATTAACGGGGATGAACACATCACCTTCTTCTTCACCACTGAACAGAAACAAGAGGAGGAATTATGTTGCATCATCATTGATACTTTTGACATGAATTTAATTAGCAATCAGATCAGCCAAGCAAATTAATACATCGTCAAAAATATCAAGCGTCCATCATAGATCATTATACAATAATTTTTCACTTCAATTACTTTTCATTGTATAATAGACAACCACTGCATGAAACTCATGCATATATTATATATGCAATGTAGCTGTATGGTAGTGCAATAATATAGTTAGGGTGCCACTTCATCACAATGGATTTTAACTACATCACTTACTGTCTTAATCTATGCAACTTTTGGACAGTGCGAATGTATAGTTTATTGCTCACATGCAACATTCTCGGCTAAATTTATCAAATCTGTTAAATCCTTTTGGTGGGTTTGACTAAAAAATTTCAATCTTTGAAAACTAAATCTAATTACCAAAAAATTTATTTTGCATAAAATTGTCACACACAAAATTTCGTATAGATTTTTAAGAAAAATTGTTAATACTACCCCATACAATTGAAGTTGTTTAATTTAATTATATTATACTTTTAAAAAGTTTATAAAGGCGACACCGTGTGATCAATGGCAGAAATGTTTTTGGAAATTATCTTTAATTTTGGAAAGTTGGTCGATACGCGCACTTGCGCACGACCGTCACCCACGTATTTACAAGTTTGCCACTGAAAATTGCTCATCGCGTACATCCGGGGCAACATTCCAAAACTGCCACTAGTTGTGAGCGGTGAGTAAAACGGCCGAACGACTATCGCCCCTCCGCTAACCCCTTTTGCCGATCTTCACCTCATTCGACCTCCCCAGCCCTGTTGCCCCCTCCTCCGACGTCCCTAGCCCGCCACTCCCTCCTCCAATCTCCACATCCGTCTCTCCCTCCTCTGATCTCCCCTATCCCTCTTCCCCCCGACCCCTCGTTCGACCTCCCAAGCCAGCCTCCTCCTCATTCGATCTCCCCCTCCGCATCTCCATCCACATATCTCCCCTTTCACTCTTCCCGCGCCTCCTCCTCCGACCTAGCTCCCAAGCCAGTCTCTTCCTCCGTTGATCTCCCCCTCCGCATCGCACTCCACAGATATCCCCAGTCCAACTTCCCCCTCTTTCAACCTCCCCAGCCCAACTCCCTCCTCTCCCCCTCCAACCTACCCGGCCACTCTGCCGCCCCTCATCCGACCAGCCAGCCTCCTCCTCCGACAGACGAGGGTAAAAAAGGAATAATGTCAAACTTGTAAATAAGTGGGTTGTGCACGGGAGTTAATGGCAAACCTGTAAGCAATCCGGTCGTGCACAGACCAAAAACCGTAGTGCGTGTGGCAACTCACTTTTGGAAAATTAGAATGTTTTCTTTGATGGTTGTGATAAGGGGAGGACTAAATGCACCTCAGATTGAGGTGCATGGATGTGAAGTGAGCTTAAAACAGAAAAAAAAAGTGAAGAAAGAGGAGGTGAAATGAGGTTTGATATGATATTTTTTTTCTGTTTTTGATAAAACGTCTCTTACATGCACCTCAGTAGTTCCCTCCAATGATTGGTGTCTTTAAAAACTGCACGGGATCGGAATCCATATATTTTATCCTATCAAATCAGCTATGTTATCAGGATGCAGTCGGCACAGTTACAAAAACATTGTCTCATTAGCTGTGATCCCATACCTAACATTGGTATGAGATCAGCACATGCATTAATTATTCAACAGTCCACTGCAAAGAGTAGAGGCGAAGGGATGCAACCCAACAACATGATGCCTTGTGTAAAACAATCAGTGCGATACACTCAGAAGACGTGAGCTGGCCACGTTGTTATGTTTCTCTCGGCTCTGGCAATCGCCACTGTCCAAACAGTGTCTGCACATGCAGACATCTCCACTGTTTAAAAATAACCAACCATGCAACTCCAGTGTGATAAAAAATTTTAAAAAATGTTGGTGATGAATTTGAATTTGGTTTTCGTTGGTGATTCAAATCCCAATCCGAAGCATAGTAGTTCATCTTCTGATCTCATTCCCAAGCATAGTCTATATTATTCTAAATAAGGATATTTTAAAGCTAATTAAGGACTGTGGTTCAGCGGCATTAACTCCGCTTCCCAGCAACAAGGTTAAAATAAAATTACAAAACATGCCATTGCTTCGGTAAGTCCATTTCCAATATTAATTTCAACTGTCAGTCATCTACAAATTTCGTATTCTCGAACATCTAATTTATCTTTAAACCCATGTTTTTTCCAAAAACAGTTAGCTATGAACAAAAAGCAAGCTAATCATAAGTTTCAATTTTTTTTCCATAAGAATCCAAAAAGGTTACTAATAAGGGAAAGAAAGCCGCCAAAAAACCACAACATCAAGTGGGCATTGAGTGCAAAAAACTACCACATCCCCTGACCTCATCCTCCAGAAAAAGTTGCCTTTCATGGCATGCAAAGCAAGAATATTTTGGGGGGCATCACTCCGGGCCCCACCTCCCAAATAAGCCGGCATCCCTAGTGAATTAAAGGGGATTGCTATACGCACAGGCCTAATTGCTTCACACACACACACCACACACACCGACCATTTATTTACAAGTTTCCCTTTTATAATTTACGAATTTTCATTCAAATTTTTTCTCTATTTTATCCCCTCACTTTTTCCTCCTCCTCACTCTCCTCTTCCTCTTCTTCTCTGCCGTCGTCGCCGTCGCCCACCACCTCGGCGGCCTTCATCTCCCATCTGCCTAGGTCGTCGTCTCCTCGGCAACCCTATCCTTCTCCGGTAGAGGCAGAAGAGAAGATGAGAGGATAAAGAAAAAGCAGATGGGATTGGATAGAGGAGATGTTGACGCCGATGGATGCGGCAAGAGTTGATAGGAAATGTTGACGGCGACAGATGCTGTGGCTGCACTTGTGGCAAAGGCGGAAGAGGACAAAGGGTAATGAAGGAAAATGAGAGGGGGGTTATAAAGAGATGTTGGTGGTGGACGAGGGGTATGTGTAGAATTTGGGGAGAAAAAGGAAAATTGGTAATTTTGGGATATGAGTGTGTTTAGAGTGAAAAACTGAATTTTAAATAATATTAGGTGAATGTAAAGTAGTCTGTGTAAAAGCAATTATAGATTTTCCCTCAATTAACGAGTAAGATTTTCCCTCAATTAACGAGTAAATTATAAGAAAATATCGCTCGGATGGCTTTCAAGTTAATATCGTATATATTTCTACTTAGAAACAGATAGCTTCTGTTGGCTCTTAACTATCAAAAAGCTCGCCTCATATGGCACATTTTTAAAACATGTTAGATATCAACTTAAAAGAAAATTTATATCATCGTGTCAACTTAACCGAAAATTAAAGTGTGTTTTTAATCGTAATTTACCATCACGCAACTAACACATTTATATAATGAGTATATAAACGTGTCTGATGAATATAATATGACATACGGACGTACTATTATATATGATGACGTCACGCGTTTTTTCTTCACATGTAGCTTGTACACCATATGAAGAGGGGTGTGCAAAGTCATCCACGATGGACTAATCTCATATGCAATATGATACACATTATTTCGGGATATACCTAATTGCATTTCACATAGATCACTGATTTATAAGGTTGCCATTAAAATTTTACGAGTTAGCCATTACATTTTTTTGCTCTTTTACCCTCGTACTCTCTTCATCGTCCAAATGCTCATCTCATTTCTTCGTCTCCTTCTTCGACGAACTTTGCCTTCTCCCATGTTATTTGTCATGACAAGCTTCGCCTACATCCCAACGAGCTCTGCCCCCGGATATGTATGAAAGAGAAATTGGGGGAAGAGAGAGGGATGGAGGCATGGAGAAGAAGATGTGATAAAGAGGGATTGATGAGAAGGCGGAGGGATGGCGGTGCTTTAGTGAGACAACGACGAATGAGGTTAAGGGAGAGAGGCGCCTGTGAGTGGGGTTTATAAAAGTCAGAAGAATATTGAGAGAGGGGGAGACGAGTGAGAGACGGAGCTAGTGAGTGAGGATGGGCGTAGGCGAAGCGAGAGGCTGTCGATGGAGGCGGGGTGGGAGAGGATGAAGAGGAGATAATAGGAAGATCACAAGGGTAATTTGAGAATATACATGTGTGTATCTAGATTTTAAATATAACTGGGTGCGTTAAAAGTGGTCTGTGTGTAGGGCCTGTTCTTTTGATGGAATAGGGAAGAATGGAATAAGGGAAAATTTGTATTTCAAGGAGAGAGAAAATGGAGTTTTATGTTCTTTTGAGTGGAATAGAGTATGGAAAGTGGGGTTTGGAATAGAAAGTGAGGTCCACATTCTATTATTGTGTTCTTTTGGGATTGGAGAGTTGGAATGAAAAAATGGAAAGGGGATGTGTTGGAATGGAGAGATAGAGAGATATGAGAGACTGAGGCCCACCATTCATAAGGATTCCATTGTATTCCAAGCAAAAAGCTTGGAATACAAAAGTGCTCATCATTACCAAATTGGAATAGGCACGTAGGATTCTATTCCACGCCCAAAAGAACAACCGCTTGGAATACAAACTTGGAATAGAGTGAATAGTACAGTAATAGTGTCCCTATTCCCATTCCAATCACTATTTTTGGCAAAAGAACCGGCCCTAAAGAGATTTGGTCTGTGTGCATAGAATCTCCCAATCATTCATTCCATTATATTACAGTGGACAATACCAGAGTCATCCTCTTCATATTCTTCTTTGCATAGTTTCAATTATTTGAAAATGGGGACGAGAAGAATATCCGAATCTGTTCTTCTGCTTCTTCTAGTCTTTCTTCTTGCTTCTTTCATTTCATCATCGTCTTCGTCGTCGTCTTCTATTTCAGATCTTGTTGATATTTCTCTTTCAAAGGCTCAGCAGGAGAATGACAAGGTCCAGACTTTGCCTGGCCAGAACTTTGATGTGAGCTTTGCCCATTACTCTGGCTACATCACAATCGATAAACACTCTGAAAAAGCCCTCTTTTACTGGTTCTTTGAGGCTGATGCGGATCCTGCCTCCAAGCCTCTCGTTCTTTGGTTGAATGGAGGTCAGTAGTTTGCTTTTCTATTTTTGAGGAAAGATTGGATTATGAAAATTGGGGTCTGTTCTGTTTGGTAGGCTGCTCATAAAAACGACACAGTCTAGTGTAAAGTTGTGTTGCGTTGATGTTATATTTGAATCATGGAATGGAATTTGGACTTTGGCAATTGGCAAAGTTTGTAGCATGCCCGGTGTTTGTTCCTTTGCATCAAAGAAACCGTGTCAAAGTTTTTCTGATTCAAAGGTTCAATTTTTTTGTTAGGGCCTGGCTGTTCTTCTATTGCTTATGGAGTGGCAGAGGAAGTAGGGCCTTTTCATGTCAACCCAGATGGGAAGAGCGTTTATTTGAATCCTTATTCATGGAATCAAGGTAAGAAGCAAAGGTTGCATCTTTTTCTTTTTAATTTTTTTATTAAAACATTATCATGGGCCATGCTCAATAGAAGATTTAAGGCTACACAAACATTGTTGCATATTCAGTAATAAGCTAGCTATATTTACTTTTCTCCAATCTTACTTATTTGTTGGCGTAACCAGGATTACTCTTTGACGTGGGCGAAAATAAAGATGATACAAAGAATAATATTTAAAAATACTATTGACTTTCTACCACATGCTTCATGTCAAACATAGATCACCATGTTGTAATTTCAATAATGATGAAAGTTTATCACAGCTAAGAATATGTTTTTAGATATTTATGTAACTATTTAAAAAATTCATACTTAGTTTGGGTGTTGATTCGGAAATTATTTTTCCAGTGAACTAACTAGCATACACATGGTGCCAAAGTAAAAAATACTGATATTAACCAATGGTAATATTAAAAATTTAAGAAGAAAAAGTCATTCCTAATAAATGTTCTACTAGGATCAAAATATAAAAAAAGAGATGAAATCTCTATTAAACATCAAAGAAAAATATCCAAACACATTAATTCTATATCAAAATAAATACCAAATTCAATGCAAAACCCAGTTTTGCAGCTAAAAAAATTAAAATAATAAATTTATACTGAATGGTAATGCAGTCAAAACAAAATCTTAAGATAATTAGAGCTGAATACAAGATCGAATAAATCAAGAAAGACAGTCTTTGAAAAATCAATGATTTAGCCAAAAAATACACCCGAAAAAGGGGGAAACCCCGATTTAAGTAAATCAAAATAATTATGGAACTAGCAAGTGGAAACCCTAAAAATATTATCAAATTCAAAACAAAGTATAATATCAAAACCCATCTAGAACCATCGGGGTCAATTTGAAAAAAAGCATAAAACAAAAAACCTTAAATAAGTTAGATGCCTTGAAACCGCGTAACAACTCCTTAAATTAAATGGTACATGTACTGAGAGAAATAGGTCTATTTGCATTGCAACACCTTTTAAAAAATTTATGACCAAATTTTTTTTAATAAACGGCGTGTGTTCTGGCAATTAAGTCTGTTTGCTTAGGAACTCCCTTTGTGACCAAAGAAAAAATTAAGCCAGTTTGCATAGCAAATCCCTTTATGACCAAAGAAAAATAAATTTAAAATATAAGGACATGGCCCAAAACAGGTTTTGAACCTGGGATCCTGCGATTACCAACGTCATGTTTTAGCCAAATGAGAAAGCAAGCCCGGCTTCTACTACTTATAAATAGTTTTTATTTGATTTTGCCCAGGGCAGCTGCCCAGGGCATAGTAAGCGTGGTTACGCCCCTGCCTTCACCACAATCAAATTCAATGCCATCAATTCTTCTGCCTCCTTTCCCTTATTCCCTTTTCTATGTGTCATTTATTATTCTGTTCTTCTTGATAGAGTTTTTTTATGTAACTACGTGTTAAGCATCGAAGTAATTGTTGCACTCTTATACGATTGACACAGTAACGGAATTATGTTATCATTTACTGAAAATATTTTTCATGTGAATCTCCATCATGTACTGAAATGCACCTAAACTTGACGTATTGCAGCGGCCAATCTTTTGTTCCTTGATTCCCCAGTGGGTGTTGGCTTTTCCTACTCCAACAACTCAAATGATGTCTTGAGCAATGGAGATGAAAGGACTGGTACAACTTTTGCTTTCTTCTTTACCTACATTTACTCTGTGATGACCATGGTCATTGGAGAGATTAATTTTATGCATTACCATCATAAGTTCTTTCTTTCATGTCATGCAGCCCAGGATTCTTTAAAATTTCTACAGAAGTGGTTCAAGCGATTTCCTCAGTATAAGGGACGTGATTTTTATTTATCTGGAGAAAGCTACGCAGGTTCAGGATGATTGCATAGTTGATATGAATCTCTTCTTGTATCTTTCAAATTACTCATGAACGTCAAGTTTCTTGCCTGGTCATTATTATACTGATCCATCTGAAACCCTTCTTCCAGGACATTATGTTCCTCAGTTGGCCCAAGCCATTGTAAGGTCTCAAAAATTGACGGGAGACAGGTCAATTAATTTAAAGGGATACATGGTATGAATTCATGGTCATGATGTGTGTGTGTTTTACCTTTTGATATGAAATGATCAAGAAAATTCACGTCTTTGATACATGCCTTGAAATGTGCAGGTGGGGAATGCTCTAACCGATGATTTTCACGATCATATGGGAGTCTTCCAATTCATGTGGAGTGCTGGCTTGATATCTGATCAGACATACAAGCAATTAAATGCTTTATGTGACTACCAGTCATTTGTACATACATCATCAGAATGTGAAATGGTCCTTGACATTGCTAGCAATGAACTTGGAAACATCGATCCATACAGCATCTTTACTCCTTCCTGTCCAGGAAATGCTACGTTCTCACGGAATAAACTACTTAAAAGATTACATGTAAGTATTTGCATAATCAGAGAAAAACTATGAGATCACAAATTTGCATGCTTGAATCCGTTGCCAATATGCAATGGTTAGAAATCTGTCAAAGAAATGTATCATGTAACTGGCTTCTAAATTTTTGGTGTTGCTGCTGTATGAATATAAACTTAGAGCACCTGATAACTTATCTTCTTTTACCATTCCACAGCTATATAAATTTATTTGGTCGATTAACGTTGTTGCTAAAATTTGACAGTCAGTTGGACGAATAGGTGAAAAGTATGATCCATGCACCGAAAAGCACTCAACTGTTTATTTCAACTTGCTGGAGGTTCAAAAGAAACTTCATGTTAATCCCGCTTTTGCACCGTCAAAGTGGGAAACTTGCAGGTAAAAACTACATGGAACTTTTGTTTTGATCCTGCATTTACTTTGTATGCGCTTAGCAGGTTACTTCTGTTGTCAACTCAATGTTGGCTGCAACTCTTAATTAGCTACCATCTCTTCAATTTACTCCATAAAACATTAAGATGAGGCAGGCTTGCTTCATTATAGACTTTTCATATCTTGAAGATGCATTCAACATGTTTCAACTTCAAGTCTAGCTGATCTAGAGTTACCATCAACAACGTTAAGTCCATTGTTGTAAATTGTTGTGCCCTTTGCTGCGTCTAGGAACAGATATCAGGACATTCTGGCTGTCATGTTTTTTATTGTTTTCGAATGATTTGTCTTTAAAGGAAAAAGGAAAATGTCCAGTTACAATTGTTATATTCAAGCATCATCTGACACTGATTTGTTAACTGTTCATACTGATATGCATTGATTTCTGGCTTCAGGTTTATGTTCGTTTGTTTTCAGTTGCATCTGATACAGATATACTTTCATCTGATTATTCCACTACTAATAATTAAACAAATGTAATTTGTTGGGTTTTTATATTGACTTTTAGAATACTATTTTTCTTATAATTATGTAACTGTTCAATTCATGGCCTAACATTGCATCATGCCTCTGTTTGGTTAATGGAGCTATGACTAGGAATTACTGCTTCTGTATAATGTTTGTTCCTCATTTTTGTTGTGGACATTTCCTACCCCAGTTTTATTTAGAGACCTGCTCTTCAATCTTAACAAGTTTAAAATGTTTCTTGAAATTAGGGACAATAAGTATGCCTTTTGCTTTATACTGATCCAAAATAACCGAACAAGACAGAAACATTTAAGTTTGTTCCTAAAGTGTATCCAATAATTATATGCATATATAGATTCAATAGCTTAAGAATGAGCTTTGCAAGGTCACTGGTTCACTACCTTAGAACTCTCATTACCTTAAAATAATGATTGGCATTTTTAATCTTTCAGACTTCTCCATATGCTTCATAACCTGTGATGGGATTCGTCCCTCACCCTCGCCCTCCGATGCACTTCCTGTGCATATTGGTCATGCTTTTCAAGCTACAGGAAGATAGTTTTAATATTCTTATGTGGAGCTGAGGGAGCACATGCCCAATTTAACTTGTTAGCTAAAATGAGACCGAACGTTTGTTTATCATTTTTGTGTTTTGATGCAGAGAACTCTATGATCTTTCTCTAACCAAATCACTCAACATGTCTCCCCCACTAAAATGTCCAATATCCGTATACTCCATACTCAACTACCTGTTTCCTAAGGTTCTTGTTTACACCGGCACCATTGTGTAATAACCATATATATGGCTCTATTTTGTTGAACCTTCACTCTTTTCACAGGGTTCTACTTAGTGATACTTGCATCATTATGCAATAACGGTATACATATCTTTATTTTGTTCATCCTTCAATTTCCATAGTTTTTAACAAATTGTGTAATGCGACCATTATGATTAAGCCTGTGGGATTTCTCAAAAGTATGTCCTCTTTCTGTATATTTGTCCATGTTAATCTGTCAATTGATTTCCAATTATGAAGATGTCTGAACAGTCCTTATGTTCTCTTCTTTGCTCTGTGTCTATCTAATCTACCATGCAGGCTTGCTATTTTGCATACATATTATTTCCAGAATGGGGTCAGAAGCTTTACAGACAAATTCTAGATTGCTCTTGTACTATGATCTTCCATGCATTCTATGCTAAATGTAATCCGTAGCCTAACCCCATCCCCACCTTTCAGAAGATAATAATAATCTATGTTAAAGTTAATCAGTAGATTAACACCATCTTTGCCTGTCAAAAAATTAAAAAAAAATATTTATGTACAACATGTGTAGGAAATTTCCTACTTCGGTGTTCACAAACTCCCCGATCCACTTGATTGTTTGATGATCGGCGATGTTCATGTTGTTCATGCACTAAAACCCAAATGTCCACAAATTTAGTGAATCACAAGCTCTTTTCTTGTTGATCCAAAGGTGAGAAAAAGTTACAGTAAAAATGTTCAACTTCTTACGATCCGATATATGATCCGATTTATGTGTAAATAATTTGAAAATCACAAGATTATTGGAATACTTGTGTTTAGCATATGATGATAAGCATGAATGCCGCCAATCATAATATAAGTGGAAAGTAGAGGTTTTGAGGGTCTATGTAGGAAGTTTCCTTCACTAGCTGCTCACATGCTTTGTTACGGATTGTAAAAGTACAGAAGCAAATTGTAGTTGCATAAAATAGAAAGTAAAAAGTAAAGAAGTAACATCGACGATAAAAAAGATTTACGTGGTTCGTCGATGTCTTACCTTCATGGTCAGTTACCTTCATGGTCAGTGACAACTCGATGTTCACTCTATCAGAAGGGGAGAATACAAAGTACAAAATGATAAATCGTTGGAACCTGAATCCACAAATAAAATTCCAGAAGAAACTCCCAAATTTCTTGTACAAGAGAAGAAGAAAGATCATTTGAACTTGATACTTTAAAAAAGACTACAATACATACTTTACGTAGAAGATTTTTATAGCCTATTATCTTCAATCTGTTAGGATTAAATAATTAATCCTATACCAATTTATATTTGCACCCCTCTTGTATGAATCACCACATGCATGAAATAGAATTTGAGTTGAACTTAAATTATTATCTTAGTTGAATTCTATTCAAATTCTCACATATGAACTTCATGTAAAAGAATCTTTTCTTGACTCAAATTATTATTCTTTATCATAAACCAATTAGGAGCCTTCAATTTGACTCATGCATAGGGATTGTCAATTGTAATTCTTCTTCAACATAACTTCGGATTCGAATATGGATGGATTTAGAATTTTATTAGCATCAAACTTAACAAACCTTCACCAATAGATCACTCATTTGTCACATTAACTCGAACACAATTGCGTAGTTAATAAACAAACATATATGTTGCCGTCAACTCCTTCTATGGCTCAGCTTTATAAACGAGAAATATTAAGCAAGTTCAAGCAATACATGAACTTGTGCGAAAAAACAAGCTTGGTCATCATATCAGCTGGATTGTATTGAATACCAATCTTCTTCACCTTGATAACGTTTAATTCTTGGATGGAGTAGTGCATGATATTAATTTGTTTAATCCTTTCGTGATACATGCTATCCATAATTTAGTGAGTTACACTTTGACTATCATAGTACACTATAATTATTTGGTGTAAACCAAGATCATTGATCGAACCTCTTAACCATATCACTTCTTTGACTACTTCAACAACTGTTATATACTCTACCTTGTTGTAGATAAAGTAATTGTTGATTGTAGAGTTGCTATCAAACCGATGGCACAATTTGTTAGCTTGAAAACATATCCTATCACGGTTTTTATTCTATCAAAATCACTCACATAATCATAATCCGAATATCTGATCAAATCGCAAAAACCACCTGATTGTCTAATGTATACCAAACCAATATTTGCAATCCCTTTAAAATACCAAAATATCCACTTTATAGCTTCCAGGGTAATTGATGGGCCTCCCGGCCCATCCAGCCGCCTGCGGGTTATACCCGCAGGAAAGGGGACGGGCCCAAGCACAAGCCCAGGCCGCCCCCATTGCCGCATGACCTAGCCCTAGCCACCCCCTTTAGCCGCATGCACTACCCCCTTTGACCTGGTTTTTATTTTAAATAGGGGGCTAGCCGCCTTGGTTTAGCTATGCTTTTGATTATTGTGATTTGTGTGATTCCATAGGTAGAAGAGTGCGGACATCCTCTTCGGCGTCTTGGGAGGAGAGCACACCTCTTTTGTGCTCAATTATTTTATTCTTCATTATTAGTTCTCTATAAAATTGCATCTTTTGCTAGTTCCTAACAATTTGGTATCAGAGCACGTGACGATCGATGGCGGCTACAACGAGATCACATGATAAAATTGAGGCATTGGAGGCAAAGTTCACGAGCGAGATCGAGGCAATCAAAAAGTCGTTGGCGGGAAACGATGAGTTCATGACGAAATTAACTACTTCCATCTCCCAATTGGCGTCGAATCAAGCGAAGTACGACGATCAATTCGCGCAATTGATGGGAGCCCTACATCAATTGGCGACGAACAACAAAGGGGAGGGAAACCCTAAGGTGGTGGAAAAGGCGGCACCTTTGGGCAAGGGGAAGGAGAAAGTTGAGGACTTTGACCCGGAAAACGATTTTTTGGTTGAGGAATTTGTCGAAGATGAGGAAGAGGGGCCATGGAGGGTCGACTACCGCGAAGAAGTGAGGCGGAAGGCGGCGAAAGCTCAAGGATGGACCTGCGGCCACACCCCACCCCAACGACAGGCGCGCGAAGCACATGGGGGGCCGCAGCCGCCCCCAGGCCTTCGCCGCCCCCCAGGAGGGCCGCCAGCGAGGCGGCAGCCCCTCTTGGCTTCGCCCGAGGGCGGCGAAGCCCCCAGGGGGGCCGGCGACCCCTGCCGCCCCCCGGGGGGCCGCTGGGGCCCCCAGGATGCCTGGGCCGGGCCGGCAGCCCCGCCCCAGGCGGGCCGGCAGCCCCGCCCCAGGCATGCCGCGGCCCCGCAGACAGCCGGAGGCCCTCGCGCGGCGAATTTCAGGCGTCGCGCGGCGTTCTTCAACCCTTTTACGATGGTCAGCCACCTCGGGAGTTACCGGCACGTGACTTTTTGGAGGAGATGTGACCCGGAGAACTTCAAGGGCACGGAGACTACGACAAGGGTTATCGGGATCCCCCTGACCCTCGATTTGGTGACAGTAGGTGGCAGCCACCGCCCCACCACCTGGAGGGACGCACTGCAGGCGCATGTGAGGGACACAGAAACTTCCAGGAGAGGCCAGAGGACAGGTTTGGAGGCGACGAGGGGTACGGAGAACGAGGAGGATGGCCCCATGGGGGCTACGAGCGGCGCCAGGAGAGGTATCAGCACTACCATCAGCCTAGATAGGGAGGGGGTCGCGGGGACCAGGGAGGATTCAATATGGACCGCCTAAGGAAGCCGAAGATGCCTATATTCGATGGAGGGGACCCGGTCTCGCGGGTCTACAGGGCGGGGAGATTTTTTAGTGTCTCATGCATGACGGAGGAGCAAAAGTTGGAGGCTGCGGGCATATGCTTGGATGGGAAGGCCCTGGCGTGGTTTCAGTGGAAGAACGCGAGGCGCCCTTTTCGCTCTTGGGAGGAGATCAGTGACCAGATGGTAGAGATGTTCAAGGACCCCCACGTGGAGAACGTACGGGAGCAGCTGCTTTCTCTCCGACAGGAGGGGACGATGATGGACTACTTAGAGAGGTTCGAGGCCCTTTCAGGACAGGTGCACGGGGTGACCGACGAGACGATGGAGAGCACCTTCATGAAGGGGCTGAAGCCCACTGTTCGAGCAACCGTTCATGCATAAGCCGCAGAGTTTGATGGAGGTCATGGAGTACGCTCAAATGGCAGAGGACTTTCAGCTGGAGGATAGGAGGGTCCGTGGTGGTTGGAGCGGATCGACGGGTCGTAGTCAGCCTGTGACAGGAGGACAGCAGAGGGCCACTACGAGGACTGATTCGAGGGTCAGGGAGAAGGCTGGAGAGAAGGGTAGTGCCCCACAGCCTGTGGAGAAGTTCAGGCGCATGACAGACACTGAGATGAGAGAGAAGAGGCAGAAGGGTTTGTGTTTTAGATGCGATGAGTGATTCTCACTAGGCCATCGGTGTGCGGGGCGCAAGCTTCAGGTGATTCTGTTGGAGGACGACGACGACGAGGCTGACATTGAGGAGGAGACAGCTGAGGCAGAGGAGGAGTTGGAGGGCCAGCAGTTGGACGTGGCCGAGGTGTCCCGCAACTCTGTGGTAGGGTTTACACCGAACCACACCATGAAGTTGAGGGGGAGATCAGCGACCAGTAGGTGATCATGCTCATTGACAGTGGGGCTACCCATAATTTCATCTCCAGGAGGGTGGTGGCACAGCATGGACTGCAGCTGACAGATTGTGGCAGTTTCATCGTGATGATGGGGACGGAAAAGAAGGAGAGCAGCCGAGGAGTTTACAGGTGGCTGTTACTGACCATGCAGGGGATACATGTTATTGCAGATTTTTTACCTCTGGAACTGTGGAGCACCGATATCATTTTAGGCTTGACCTGGCTACAGACGTTAGGGGAGATGACAATAAATTTGAAGCTGCCGCGGATGGAGTTTCAGGAGGCAAGGAGAGCAGTGATACTCCAGGGGGATCACAGTCTCTGCAGAGTTTTCGTCTCTTTGAAGACCATGGTGAGGACCATCCAGATAGAGGGAGGAGGATATTTAGTGGAGTTGTACTCGTTGGCAGGTGAGGGAGGCGTAGATGCCAGTACAGAGCAGCCCATCACAGGAGAGGTGCAGCAGCTGATCGAGCAGTTTGAGGAGATCTTCCAGGAGCCTCGGGGTCTCCCACCACCACGGGACCACGAGCATGCCATTGTTCTACGAGAGGGTGTGTCCCCATTAGCGTGCGGCCCTATCGATACCCACAGCAGCAGAAGAACGAGATAGAGAGAATGGTGTCAGAGATGGTGCAGGCAAGGGTGATCCAACCGAGTGTGAGTCCGTTCTCGAGCCCAGTGCTGTTAGTAAAGAAGAAGGATGGTAGTTGGTGGTTCTGCGTAGACTATAGGGCGCTGAACACGGAGACGGTCCCAGATAAATTCCATATACCGGTGATTGACGAGCTCCTGGACGAGCTACACGGGCAGCCTGGTTCAGCAAGTTAGATCTTAAGTCCGGCTACCACCAGATCAGGATGCGACGGGAGGATGTACCCAAGACGGCGTTCAGGATGCATGAGGGTCACTATGAGTTTCTTGTCATGCCCTTCGGTTTGACAAACGCACCTGCCACTTTTCAGGCTCTTATGAATAAGGTATTCCGACACTTTCTCAGGCGATTCGTACTAGTTTTCTTCGATGATATTTTGGTGTACAGTCATACTCTGGAGGAGTATTTGGACCACCTGCAGGTGGTGTTTCAGGAGCTGCAGTACCATCAGCTTTATGTGAACAGAAAGAAGTGTCTTTTCGGGCAGCCACATGTGGAGTATTTGGGACACGTGGTATCAGCAGGAGGGGTGGCATCAGATAGAGCAAAGATGGCGGCCATGCTGGAGTGGCTGCGCCCTACCACGCTCAGAGGGCTACGGGGCTTCTTGTGGCTGACAGGATAGTATCGCAGGTTCGTGGAGGGGTATAGGACGATTGCCTGGCCGCTGACGGAGTTATTGAAGAAGGACCAGTTTCACTGGGGAGAGGAGGCGACGACAACATTTGAGGCCATGAAAAGGGCAATGATCACTGTGCCAGTATTGGCATTGCCTGATTTTTCCAGACCTTTCGTGGTAGAGGCAGACACACCAGGACATGGGCTGGGAGCAGTATTGATGCAGGAGCATCAGCCTATAGCTTACTACAGCCAGGTGTTGACCACGAGTGCCCGACTGCGGTCGGTTTACGAGAGAGAGCTGATGTCCATAGTGTTGTCCATACAGAAGTGGAGGCCATTCTTGTTGGGGCAGAGCTTCATAGTACGTACAGATCAGCGGAGCCTGAAGTACCTGTTGAAGCAGCGGATGGTAGCGGAGGAACATCAGAAATGGCTGCGGAAGTTGATGGAATACAGGTTTGAGATTGAGTATCGCCCAGGGCTGGAAAACAAGTCTGCAAATGCATTATCCTAGCGAGAGGAGGAGGTGGAGCTGGCAGCACTAGCAGTATCCGTTCTTCAGGATTTGAGGCCGCTACAGCAGGAGGTAGAGCAGGATTCGGAGCTAGCAGGTATACATGAGGCTCTTCTGCAGGGGTCTACGGAGTTTCCGGGGTATTCTCTACAGGAGGGACGGTTGCTGTACTGGGGGAGGTTGGCGATACCGAGGACTTCCACATATATACCAGCCATACTCCAGGATTTTCATGGCAGTGCCATTGGAGGACATTCTGGGTTCTCAAGACCTATCAGCGGCTGGCTAGGGAGGTTTACTAAAGAGTGATGAAGAAGGAGGTGGTGAGGTTTGTGGCGGAGTGTGACGTGTGCCAGCGTCAGAAGTACCAGGCTATGTCCCCAGGAGGACTACTACAGCCGCTATCCTTACCTGAGCGAGTATGGGAGGACCTCTCCATGGATTTCATTGATGGGTTACCGAAGTCGGAAGGATACACTGTCATTTTTGTTGTTGTCGACCGCCTCAGCAACTATGCACACTTTGTTCCGCTTCGGCATCCTTACAGCGCCGTCACCGTTGCTGAGGTATTTGTGAGGGAGGTCATTCGCCTGCATGGACCTCCAAAGTTCATAGTCTCGGATCGAGACAAGGTGTTTCAGAGCAGATTCTGGCAGGAGCTTTTTAGGTTGCAGGGGACAGCATTGAAGCGAAGCACGGCCTACCATCCCCAGACTGATGGTCAGACAGAGGTGGTGAATAGGAGTGTGGAGATTTATTTGCGATGCTTCATTTCAGAGAATCTTAAGGAGTGGGCGCGTTGGCTAGCCTGGGCAGAATATTGGTATAATAATTCATATCACACGGCGGCGCAGACTGCACCATTTAGGATTTTATATGGCAGAGATCCCCAGCACTTACTACATTATGGGTAGGAGACGACACCTGTGTCGGATGTGGAGCAGTATTTGGTAGAGAGGGACCTGATTCTGGAGGAGCTGAAGCTCCATTTGGCAAGGGCTCAGCAAATGATGAAGGCTCAGGCAGACTTACACCGCCGTGACATACAGTTTGAGGTAGGAGACATGGTGTATCTAAAGCTGAGGCCCTACAGACAGAAATCAGTGGCTCACAGGAAGAATAAAAATCTGGCACCACGGTATTTTGGACCCTTCGAGGTCGAGGCGAGAGTGGGGCCGGTGGCCCACAGATTGAGCTTACCCCCAGGATCGGCCATTCACCCAGTCTTCTACGTTTCGCAGTTGCGTCGGGCCATAGGCGACCACACATCTTCCCCTTCATTACCCGAGACTCTTACTGCTGATATGGAGGTGAGACTGGAGCCAGAGGTTCTGAAGGGGGTTCGGTGTAGCAAGACAGGAGGGCTGCAGGTTTTGTTGCAGTGTAGGGGCTTACCAGAGCACGATAGCACGTGGGAGGACATGTACGAGATGGCGGCGCGTTTTCCAGACTTCCACCTTGAGGACACGGTGGCTCTTGGGGGGAGTATTGATGGGCCTCCCGGCCCATCCAGCCGCCTGCGGGTTTATACCCATAGGAAAGGGGGGCGGTCCCAAGCACAAGCCCAGGCCGCCCCCATTGCCGCATGCCCTAGCCCTAGCCGCCCTCTTTAGCCGCATGCCATAGCCCCCTTTGCACTAGTTTTTATTATAAATAGGGGGCTAGCCGCCTTGGTTTAGCTGTGCTTTTGATTATTGTGATTTGTGTGATTCCATAGGTAGACGAGTGCGGACGTCCTCTTTGGCGTCTTGGGAGGAGAGCACACCTCTTTTGTGCTCAATTATCTTGTTCTTCATTATTAGTTCTCTATAAAAATTGCATCTTTTGCTAGTTCCTAACAGTAATCCATCAAGGATTACCCATATATCAATAAGTCTACAAGGCTAGGAATCCTACTCTAATTAAGAGAAGCAGAAATGATAAAATTTAAAAAATTTATTCCTAACACATCTATCTAAGATATATAGAAAATATAAATTAATGCTAAAATAAAAATCATATATTTGCAAAGATATTTATAAGCAATATCTGCTATCCATAACTTGGTGAAGGTTCCAGATCTTTTCACCAACCAGTGTCGATAGATATTTCATTTTGATGATGAAACCTTTCATAATCTATGAATTTACCAATAGAAACCTGAACTCGGTCTCAAACGTTGTTGGTGTTTGTGAGAAAGAGAAGAAATTTATTACTTCGAGATGTAATTTTAATTTAGAGCCAAAGCTTTTAAGTTATTCAACTTTTAAATTTTTTTGATACTTTTTGAGAAGAGAAGAGATATCTTTATATAGTACTTGGCATACCTTTCAAATCTGTTATCTTAGGTGTGAGTCTAAAAGATAACTCTTTATTTTAAGTCAAATTTGAATCAAAATAAAGTTAGATTCAAAATCTCAATTTAAACGAACTTGGCTTATCTTAAGTCAAATTTGAATCCAGATAAAGTTAGATTCAAAATCATTCTCCAACCTTTGGACTTGAACCTAACTAGACTTGAATAATAATTTTGGGAACAATTAAATTTCTATTTTATTTGTTTTTAAATAATAATTAGGAATTGATAATTAATTATTCCATTCCAATCATATAATATATTAGAAGTCCAAAACAAATAAGATTTCTAATTACAATTGAAATCTGATGGGCTTATCGTGTATCAGAGGCGCAACAAGCTGGGGGCACGCAAGGGGGGAGCGACCTGACCTTCCTAAGGGCGTTTCGTTAAACTTAATCCCTTTTTCCTAATTAATTATCTGGGAGTGGCAAACTTGTAATTAGAGGGACGAGGTTTTATATTTAATCCTAGGGTTAGCCGTCAGTTTTGGGGATGCTTATTATTGATATTTTGTGAGATTTCTTTGAGAGTTCTTCGAGGGATCTTAGGAGAGCAGACGTCCTCGCTTATCTGCGTCTTGGAAGAGTGGTTTCCCCTATAATTGTAGCCAAACCTATCTTTTTATCGCTGTTTTATTCAATATAAGTTCAGATTTGCGTGAGTCCTATCAATTTGGTATCAAAGCTCGCAACGATCCATGGCGGTGTCAACAAGGCAAAAGAACGAGTTCGAGGTTTTGGAGGAGAAATTCAATGGCAAGATTGAAGGGGTGAAGAAAACGCTAGCGGGGCACGAGGAATCAATGGAAAAATTGACAGCTTCCGTTAACAGATTGACGACTTCCATTGAAAAGGTTGCGGCGAAGCAAGAGAAGAACGATGAGCAATTCGCGCACCTAATTTTTCAGTTGGTGGCCAATGCAGAAAAAGGAGGAAAAGGGGACGAGAACCCTAAATCAGCGAAAAAGGCGCCACCGTTAGTCAAGGGGAAGGAAAAAGTTGAGCCTTTTGATGCGGAAAAGTCCACGTGGAGGAGGAAAAGAGGAAGAAGAGGAGACGTGGAAGGTGCATTATCGCGAGGAAGTGCGGCTGAATCAAGAAGGGGGCGACGGCCCTAGTTGCCCGGCAAGGTGCGGTGGGGGAGGGGGACTTCCCCTGGGCCACACCGACACCCAGGACAGTCGTCTGAGAGGCGGCACCCCTCCGCGGCTTTGCTCGGGGTTGGCGAAGCCACCGGGACGTCCGACGACCCCCACCGACCAATGAGGGGCCGCTGGGGCCCCCGGGGACATCAAGCGGGGCCGGTGGGGCCACCCCAAGCACGCCCCGGCCCCACAAACCACATGGAGCCTCCGCGAGGTGGATTCGAGGCACAGGAAGGGGGTTTTCAGCAGTTTTGTGACAACCAGCCCCATATGGAGGACCCGACACGCTATTTCGAGGAGGAATTTGACCCCGGGGACTTCCAGGAGCACATAGATGAGGGCGAGGGGTATCGGGGCCCTCCCGAACCTCGATTTGGTAATGGCAGGTGGCAGCATCCACCACCACTCCATGACGGTCGCATCGGAGGTGTGGGAGGAGGTTACAGAGACTTCCAGGAGGGGCCAAGGGGACAGGTTTGGAGGCGACGAAGGGGGTGGACATGTGGATCAGGGAGGAGGCCTATAGGGGGACCACGGTGTCCATGGGAGAGAGGCCTCCATGGGGTTATGAGCGACACCAGGAGAGGTGGCCGCACTACCACGAGCCTAGACACGGTAGAGGACGAGGGGACCAGGGGAATTCAATTTGGATAGACCGAGGGAGTTGAAAATGCCTATATTCGATGGGGTGGACCCGGTCTCGTAGATCTACAGAGCGGAGAGATTTTTAGAGTCTTCCGCATGACTGAGGAGCAGAAGCTGGAGGCAGCAGGCATCTGTCTGGATGGAAATGCCCTTGCTTGGTTTCAGTGGAAGGATGCGAGGCGCCCTTTTCGCTCGTGGGAGGAAATCTCAAGGATCAGATGGTGAAGAGGTTCAGAGACACCCACTTGGGGAACATACGAGAGCAGTTGTTATCACTTAGACATGAGGGCACTGTGAGAGACTATCTATAGAGGTTTGATGCCCTATCAGGACATGTGCACGGGTTGACAGATGAGACGATAGAGAGCACCTTCATGAAGGGGTTGAAGGCCACTATACGAGCAGCGGTGCGCATGCAGAAGCTTCAGAGTCTGATGGAGGCCATGCAATACGCTCAGATGGTGGAGAATTGACAGATGGATGAGAGGAAGACGAGGGGTGGCTAGAGTGCACCAGTTTTCCGGAGTCAGACAGCGACAGGAGGGCAGCAGAGAGCCACTACGGGAGCATATCTGGCCACCAAGGAGACGAGTGGGGAGAAGAGCAGTGCACTACAAGTTGGGGACAGTTCAGGCGGATGACTGATGCAGAGATGAGGGAGAAGCGATAGAAGAGCCTATGCTTTAGATGCGATGAGCGGTTCACACTAGGCCACAGATGTACGAGACGCAAGCTCTAGCTACTGCTGCTAGAGGATAAGGAGGACGAGGCGGAGGCAGAGGACGAGACCGCTGAGGTCGAGGAGGAGGAGCCTGAGGACCACCAGCTAGACGTGGCGGAGGTTTCTCTTAACTCCGTGGTGGGGTTCACAACGAACCATACCATGAAGCTGAGATGGCATATTGGCGACCAGGAGGTGACCGTGCTTATTGACAGTGGGGCGACTCACAATTTCATTTTCAGGAGAGTGGTGGCCCAGCAGGGGCTTCAGCTGACAGACTATGGGAGTTAGTGTCATGATGGTGACAGAAAAGGAGAGCAGTCGGAGAGTTTGCCGACGGCTGGTGCTGACAGTACTGGGGGTGCAGTTGATCGCCAATTTTTTGCCTCTAGACCTGGGAAGCACCGACGTCATCCTGGGCATGACGTGGTTGCAGACGTTGGGGAAGATGACAGTGAATTGGAAACCGCTTAGGATAGAGTTTCAGGGGGAGTGAAGAGCAGTCACACTACATAGGGACCCCAGCGTTTGCAGAGTATTGGTCTCACTGAAGACATGGTGAGGACCTTTCAGACGGAGGGCGGAGGATACTTGGTGGAGTTATATTCACTGACGGGAGAGGGAGGCGCTGAGGCCAGTGCCTATTTCAGGAGAGGTACAATAGCCAATGGGACAGTTTGAGGAGATCTTTCAGGAGCCCCGAGGTCTCCTACCATCGATGGATCACAGCACACCATAATAATGCGGGAGGGGATGTCCCTCATCAGCGTGAGGCCCTACAGTTACCCCAGCATCAGAAGGACAAGATTGAGCGGATGGTGGCAGAGATGGTGCAGGCGGGAGTGATACAGCCTAGTGTGAGTATCTTTTCCAGTCCAGTACTGTTAGTGAAGGAGGATGTGAGTTGGCGCTTCTGCGTGGACTACATGGCCTTGAACAAGGAGATAGTACCCGATAAGTTTCCTCATACCGGTTATTGATGAGCTCTTGGACGAGTTGCATGGGACAACCCTATTCGCCAAGATAGATCTCAAGTCGGACTACCACTAGATACAGATGCAGCGGAAGGATGTGCCAAGACGGCGTTTAGGACGCATGCGGGTCACTACAATTTCTAGTCATGCCTTTTGGCTTGACTAATGTATCACCTACTTTCCAGGCTTTGATGAACAAAGGTATTCTGCACTTATCTGCGACGATTTGTACTAGTTTTCTTTGATGATATATTGGTGTACAGTCGTACCTTGGAGGAGCACTTGGACCACCTGCAGGTCATGTTCCAGGAGATGCAGTACCATTAGCTGTTCGCGAACAGAAAGAAGTGCTTATTTGGACAGCCACATGTGGAGTATCTGGGGCATGTGGTGTCGGCAGACATGGTGATAGCGGATATATCCAAGATTGCGGCGATGCTAGATTGGCCGCGCCCCACCACTCTGAGGGGATTGCGGGGATTCTTGGGCTTGACAGGATACTATTGCAGATTTGTGCAGGGGTACGGGACTATCGCATGGCCACTGACTGAGCTACTGAAGAAGGACCAGTTCATTAGGGGGAGGAGGCGACAACAGCATTTGAGGCCTTGAAAAAGACCATGACCACCATACTAATTTTGGCGTTGACAGACTTTTCCAGACCCTTCGTGGTGGAGGCAGACGCACCGGGACATGGACTCGGAGCAGTATTGATGCAGGATCAACGGCCCATTGCATATTTCAGTCAGTTGTTGATCGCTAGAGCCAGGCTGCGATCTGTCTACGAGAGGGAGTTGATGGCCATTGTCCTGTCTATTCAGAAGTGGATGTCGTACTTGTTGGGGAGGAGTTTTCTGGTGCGCACAGATCAGCGGAGCCTCAAATACTTATTAGAGTAGCGTGTAGCAGAGGAGCATCAGAAGTGGCTGCGAAAGCTGCTTGGGTACATGTTTGAGATTGAGTATCGCCCGGGGCTAGAGAACAAGGCAGCTGACACACTTTTACGGCGAGAGGAGGTAGAGTTGGCGGCCTTGGCAGTTTCAGCGCTCCAGGACTGGGAGCCATTGCAGCAGGAAGTGGAGCAGGACCATGACTTGGTAGGCATACATGCGGCGCTATTACATGGATCTACAGAGTGCCCAGGGTATTCTAAATGAATGGTTACTGCATTGGGGGAGATTGGTTCTGCCGAGGGCTTCGGCATATATATCGACCATACTCCAGGAGTTCCACAACAGCACGGTAGGAGGACACTCTGGGGCCCTCAAGACCTACCAGAGACTGGCAAGAGAGGTCCACTGGAAGGGAATGAACAAGGATGTGGCAAAGATGGTTGCAGAGTGTGACATTTACCGGCGTCACAAGTAGCATGCGATGTCCTCAGGATGATTACTACAGCCGCTGTCCTTATCCGATCGGGTGTGGGAGGACCTCTATATGGACTTCATTGATGGACTGCCAAAGTCGGGAGGATATACAGTCATATTTGTTGTGGTGGACTGCCTCAGCAAGTATGCACACTTTGTACCGCTTCGGCATCCGTACAGCGCAATATCAGTGGCAAATGTTTTTGTGAGAGATGTTATTCGCTTACATGGGCCCCCAATGCCCATTGTCTCTGATAGAGACCATGTGTTCCTTAGTAAATTCTGGCAGAAGCTTTTCAGGCTTCAGGGGATAGTGTTGAGACGGAGCACAGCCTACCACCCGCAGAGCAATGGACAAATAGAGGTCATCAAGAGGAGTGTGGAGACTTATCTGCGGTGCTTTATTTCAGAAAATCCCAGGGAGTGGGCTCGTTGACTGGCATGGACAGAGTACTGGTATAATACCTCTTACCACACTGCAGCTCAGAGGACACCGTTCAGGATTCTGTATGGCAGACACTCTATGCATTTACTACATTATGGGCATGAGACGACACCAGTATCAGATGTGGATCGGTATTTGACAGAGAGAGATCAGATTTTGGAGGAGCTGAAGCTCCATTTGGCTAGAGCTCAGCATGTTATGAAGACGAGAGCAGACTTACACCGCAGAGATGTGCAGTTTGCAGTATGAGATATGGTGCACCTGAAATTGAGACTCAACAGGCAGAGATCCTTGATCTACAGGAGGAACGAGAAGTTAGCGTCGCGATATTATGGACCCTTCGAGGTCGAGGCGAGAGTGAGACCAGTGGCTTACAGGTTGATACTACCCCAAGATATGTTATTCACTCGGTATTTCATGTGTTACAGTTTTGCCAAGTTATCGGGGACCACACCCCCTCACCCACTCTTATGGAGACATTGACAGTTGACATGGAAATGGAAGTGAGGCTGGAGCCAGATGAGTTGAAAGGGGTCCGTAGAGGGAGCACAGTAGAGCGTGAGGTTCTCCTACAGTGGAAGGGGTTACCAAAGCACGAGAGCACATGAGAGTCCTTGAAAGTGATGGCTCAGCAGTTTTCAGACTTCCACCTTGATGACAAGGTGGCTTTTTGTAGCGGGAGTAGTGATGGGCTTATCGTGTATCAGAGGCGCAACAAGCTGGCGCGCGCAAGGGGGGAGTGGCCGGACCTTCCTAGGGGCGTTTTCGTTAAACTTAATCCCTAGTTTCTAATTAATTATTTGGGAATGGCAAACTTGTAATTAGAGGGAAGTGGTTTTATATTTAATCCTAGGGTTAGCCGCCGGTTTTGGGGATGTTTATTATTGATACTTTGTGAGATTTCTTTGAGAGTTCTTCGAGGGATCTTAGGAGAGTGCGGGCGTCCTCGCTTATCGGCGTCTTGGGAGGGTGGTTACCCCTATAATTGTAGCCAAACCTATCTTTTTATCGATGTTTTATTCAATATAAGTTCAGATTTGCGTGATTCGTATCAAAATCTAATTTGAAGGTTTTTATTTTGCATAAAATACTTTGAAATAAGTTTCTAAACTTTAATAAATTTTAAAGTTGTAATTCAATATTGATATAGCGATTTCATTTCGAATAAAAAAACATGTAAGGAAGAAAAACATAATGATAGTAATATGTGCTCATTCCAAACATGCTGCATGAATTTTATAAAGTTGAAGTTTTCAAATACTTTCAGGTATCTAATGCAAAGTAAGAATTATTAAATTATATTTCATTTGCATTTTTATGAAATTCTACTTTCGATGTTTCTTATTAATTTATATATCATTTTATTTGTCCACTGGAATTAATATCTCATATTTGTTTGTGATAGAATCAACAGTTAGGGTTATTTGCAAATAATCAGTTTCCAATATTAATTAATTTATAATAGAATCTAAGGGTTGATGTTTTTAATTTATAATTAAGGGTCAAGATTAATTAACTTATGAGAATCAATGGCTAGATGCCTTAAATTTGTAGTTAAGAGTCAACAATAAGTAACTTATGATAGAATAACCGGCTATGATAATTTGTGATAATTAATGGTTACGATTAATTTGCTTATGAACGAATAAATGCTTAGGATTTGCTCTGAGTGAAACCTTTACTAGATTGATGCTTTAATAGTAGTAACGATAAAATTAAAAATAATGATAAAAAATATAAGTAGACAACGATTTCAAATCAAAATAATTATTACATTAAATAATTCTAATCAATTAAGTATTTTGCATAATAAATTAATATAGTAAAATCAAAATCACATATGAATATCAACAGTTAACTAATTTATTAAGATTTTTAATTTGATCATCCTATAGTTTCAATAAATTTTAAGATACATAATTTAAAAAATATTTACCTGAACTTAACTTCTGATTCAATTGGGGTTCTAACCAAATGTGAATTTAAAAATAATTATTATATCATACTCAAGTATTATTATTTAGGGTTTTTTGCATATCTGTCCCTTAAACCTTGCGTATTTTGATATCTGTCTCTCAAATCTTGGTATTTGCTCTCAAGTCCCTTAAATTTTAAACTTGTAAGCTTAACAGTCACTCTCTCTAAATTTCTGTTAAAATCTAACGGAATGGGAATATTCCGTTAGATTAAGGGGTTAATTGGTGGGTTAGGGTTAAGATTAGGGTTAGAGTTAGGGTTAGGAGGGGGAGAGGTGGCGCCCCCTCCGCCTCCGCCTCAGACAGCGGAGGGGGAGGGGGCGCACCCCTCCCACTGTTTTCTTGGGGGAGGGGCGACTGTTCTAAAACACGTTATATGCACCCGCATATGCGTCCGCATATAAGGAGGCGGCCTTTGGCCGAATGAATAATTAGATATCGGGCCGCATATCTGATGTAATGCGTCCGCATATACGAATATGCAGGCGCATAATCGGCAACTAAAAAATCCCGACACCTTAAGAAACCCGAACCGTTAAGCATAAAAATCAGTTTTTTTTAATTTCAAAGTTGTATTTGACATGCTTTTGATTTCGACGTAAAACTAAATATTTATGTTGTGTGTGTAGATTGCTTTAGACATTAGATTTTAGTTATTTTATGTATTGATCGTCTTGATGATGCTATTGTTTTAGTATGAATTAATCCATATTTTTAAATGTTGATATGATTTTTTCCTTGTTCCTATCTTTTAATATTTTTTTAATATAATATACATAAACACTCACAGAAACTTATTGATTCTTTATGTACTAAAATATTCACTTTTGTGTAATCCGCACAATGGCGACGCCCCCTCCCACTGTTTTCTGGGGGGTAATTAACCCTTAATTAGGGGTGTTTAATGATTAATTAAACGTAATTTCTTAATTAACTAACTATACTCGTTAATTAATTTAACTTTTTAACAGAAAACAGGATGGAAGGACTATTAAGGTTAACGTTTAAAAGTTGAGGGACTTATTAGCAAATAAGAAGATTTGAGGGACAGTTGTCAAAACATGCAAGATTTAAGGGACAGATATGCAAAAAACCCCTATTATTTATATTTAGATTCCCTTTTTAGTCAAATAAGAATTTTAATTCATAAATAATTTTTTAAATACTAAATATATTATTTAAAGTATAAAGTTGTTTTAATTAACCATGGCACAAAGATTTTACGAAGCTGAAGATTTTTAGTTTATTTCTATTGCATATTATCCGTTAATATCCTATTATCTATGTATTATTGACTTCATCTTGAGGTCTAATTTTGACTTCAATTTGTTTTAGATTAATTGAAATTGTATAGCAAGAGATAGAGCTCAAATACCACAGATTGTGCAGAAATGTCAGATTGCAATAAAATAAGTTAAGTGTAGATTAAATGGACATAGTAGATTCGATGGTTCAGATTTACTCTGCGTGAAAACTACTTGTGCTTTTATTCTCTCCCTCTCTCTCTCTCTGTGTGCGTGTGCACGGTGCGCCCGCGCCCGCGCCCGCGCCCGCGCGCGAGTGTCTTATGGCTTGTCCCTTTGGCGCCCTGTCCAGAAGCATGAAGTGGTGATTTTGTTTCTTTCTGCTTATCCTCATTTGTGTTGTCCCCACCACTATTATAGAGCTGTCCAATTCATTTTTCTAACAGTTCATGAATCTGATCATTTGTCAACACTCATGAACACTAGCAATCCACACCATCCATTTCTTTGGGTTCAATCCACAATGCACTACTCTTATAATGATTGATTTTTTAACCTGAATTTTTTTTTTCATTATGCCGTACTATGCACTTTATGATATGGCATTTCTTACATTAAATATCCAAACAGGAGGGTGTTACTGCATATTGCATATTGGTGATTGTTTAATTGTCCAGTGTGTGGCTAAGCCTCCAAATTGCCCCATTTCCTGGTAGAGTTGTGGGGTGCATATGATTTGTCACATGATGTAAATCCTACCATTTAATTGGTATCCACAGTTTTTAGGAAGAAGCAAGCTACAATTTCATTTTCAGATGTGTTTGCTATTCTGCCTTGTGCAATTGTTATCCAGATTTAAGTTTCAAATGTACATCATGTTGGCTCAACTTGTTTGTTTTATTTATGGCGTGCCTTGAATTGGTTCTGGAGAAGTGTAATCATGGTTTTCTAGAGAGCGGGAACAACCTTTCAAAATATTATGTATTGGCATCTCAGAGCTGCATGTTTATTTTGTTGTTTTTGAATTGGGGGTTTTGCTATTATTAGTTAAAGTTAATCATCACAGTTTCTACATACCTTAAACGTTTGGTCTTAAGCTTATTATCCAATTTCATCTTTTGTTTTTATCATTTAAAATTAAGTCCCATACTCCCTTCTGCTTTGGTTTCTTCATTTTGCAGTAATGCTGTTAACGAAAACTGGAAGGACTCACCCACGTCTATGCTGCCCGTTTATCGTGATCTTATTGATCATGGCATTCGCATATGGGTATTCAGGTGAGTTATAATCTCAAGAATTTTTTTTCTTGAAGTCATTATCAGATAATTGCAAAATTTATGCCTTCGATGATTGATGTGTGATCTTGTTAATAAACTAAAACATCTCATATACATGTGCTTGTCCAACCTTGCTAGATAATGCATCTTTCAGCTAATCATTCTAGGCGCTAAAACTATTGTTGATTCTCTTAAATGAAATATGCTCGACCAAAAAACCATTTCCATGGTGATGCTTTTTATTTATACCAAATAAGCAAGCAACACCACGAAATATTGAGTGTTCTCCGCTTTTGGTGAATGTCTATTTACATTATTACTTTTGTTTACATATTCCAAAGATAGTGCATGTTTCATATCGCCTTAAAGAGGCCTGTTATTTCATGAAATAAGTTTCTGTTGTATACTATATGCCTAAGAAATTTTATTTGCGTTTGTGCAGTGGGGACACGGATGCAGTAATTCCAGTTACTTCGACCCGGTACAGTATTGATGCTCTCAAACTCCCAACCGTTACTCCATGGCATCCCTGGTATGATGATGGTCAGGTATGTCAACATGTTTTCCACCAGAATCGCGGTCGCTATTTTAAACATGAATAAGACAATTAAGTAATGGAACACGGATATTCATGGTAACTTCTTTGTCAAGTTGATTGACTGATGTTCCTTCATTATAGTCTCACGTTGTAGGGTTCACTCAGAGTTACTTAAATGAAACGAGTTCTTTAACCTTGCACAATGTGAATGTTGTTGGCATGTTACATGCATGAATTTCTTCTTATTTTGAATCAGTATATCAATGACGATCATGCATTTCGTTGATAGTGTTAGTACAGTGTTTCTTTGGTACCCAAACTGATGAAATCATGAAGTTTTATTTTCATGAAGATGGCAAGAATAATAGTCTTCTTTCGTTCCATTTCTTTTCTTTTCTTATCAATTAAAGAATCACATGCTTCTCCTTGGTTCTCTTGCTCGTAATTTCAAACGAGGATAAAGAAGCCAACTAAAACTCTTTGGGTGTTTGAACTCGTTTGATTAGCGAGATTCCGTCCTCAGACCAAAGTGCTGGTGTGTTGAAACAGGTCGGCGGATGGACCCAGGTGTACAAGGGACTCACATTTGTTACGGTGAGGGGAGCTGGCCACGAGGTTCCTCTGCATCGCCCCAAGCAGGCGCTGGTACTCCTCAAGTCATTCTTGTCTGGAAGTCCCATGCCTGTGCTCTCTCAGGTTGAAGACTCTTAGCCTTGACTGTGGCAAGCTTGAGCACTGTCCGAGCTAGTTCAGCCTCTGGTCTGAAGGCGGCACATAAGGAACTTAGGATAAGTTGTTCTCCCTCCCTACGAATAAGAGTCTTGTAAAGGGAGACTGTGATTTTTAGCTTGTTTATTATGCGCAACATGTATCCTTTTGCAAAGCATGAAATAATGCGGTGCTTTTCCTGTGTATGATATCATTTTAGATTATTGTCTTTCCTTTATGAAGTCTTCTGGGTCAGTACGGAAGATCGCTAGTATCACATGAAATATATGCTGAAAATAAAACAAAAAGTACGTCCGATCATGTTCATTCAAAGCTCATTCAGGATGTCATCAACATGATGTTCAAACCAGCAGTGCTTGTTGGCTACCACCAACATCAGTTGCCAAGAGCAAATGACAGTAACATTGCAAAGGGAAAGAAAATACAATTAGCTCAGCATGGATTCATTGCATACCAAAACTATATAAAAACATGATACTATGAGGATAAAGGTGGAGTGACAAACTGAATCCCTCGTCGTCAAGCACACTCGCTCAAGAGTGGAAGAATATAATGCTGAGGCTGATGTGCGTCTAACCATGTATGGGGTCTCTTGACAGTTAATTCATTCATTATGATAAAAACTCTAGAGTCATTGCCCCGTAAAACATTTTGAAAATACTCGGAAGCAGCACCAAAATTGCTATGGAGAGGCCAAGGAAGCCATCGGCACCAAAACAATGCGAGAATTGCATCACAACGAAGAGCACCAAACCATAACTAAGCTTGGGCGCGCAACCAACCATAAAACAATAATTGGCCAACATCCACATCTCAAATGCACATGAGGATTGCTATATAAGCCTTTTTTGGCCAAAAAAACAATCATATCACCAGTTACATCACCAATAATTCAACACTCTCTCCTCTTTTTTGCCGTTTTTGACAAGTTATCATTACATACACACCCTTTAATAGTCCTTGCAAATGCACAATCGGAAACACTGGAAACCAGGCCGCTCAGCATCAAGGTTAAAGGGCAATACAGAAGGGACAATAGCAGAATCATTGACATACACAAAGACGGAGGCAAGGCTATGCACTGACAAACAATAGCTGAAGCATCCACTTCCATGGAACCATCTCTGAATGAAGTTGGGGCATCATCATCTGAAACCACGAATGCGAATTTACATGACATTACCAATTTAAGCTTATTTTCCTTTCCTTCTCCTTTCCTTGTCCCTTTCTCTGTTTCTATCCCTTTCATGATCATCTCTCTCTCTACTTCCACTCTTCTCACGCTCCCTCCCCCTTCCATTTTCTGCCTCATATGACCAGCCTCGTTCATGATGTTTATCCCTATCTCCATCTCTACCTGCATCACCCTCCCTTTCCCTGTCTCTTGTTGATGACCTCTTCTGTGGGCTGCGGCTTCTGCTCTGACTGCGGTGGCGCTTCCTAGAAGAATCGTAACCATCATCGCGTCTTCCCTTCCTCTCCATAGATGTTCTGTCTGCAATGTGAATGATATATCATATATCATAAACTTGAACAAACAATTATCAGGTTTTCTGATTCCATGGTTATTTAACAAGAGTCCTCGTGTCAATTCACAAAGGTGTGTTCAATATCCAACTTTATCTCTACAATCATATATAGTGACGGTATTTAAGTCCAAAAGGTTTGATATTTTGAATCAGATGTGAGTTATTTAAATAACTAGTTCAACATTGCTGAACTCTCCAAAAAAAAGGAATATAAAAGAAGAAATAAAGGAAACGGTACGGTTGTCAAAATGGATAATAGCTACCTCATCCTCAATCAATCAAGGTATGACGTCATACTGTCAATCCAAGATTTTATGGACAAATGAACAAAAGTTAAGTGATTGGACAATAAAAACAGAAGGAACTTGATACAAGCTAGGAAGCAGTGATATTGAATGATGATAAAGTAAAAGATGCTTCCAGATCATATGCTCTTGGACACAGACACGCTCTGAAATGGCGAGATCCTATGCTCTTGGACATAGACACACATTGACACGGTGAAGATATAACAAGACATAATGACACTCAAGAAACTTCAAAAAATTCAAAGAGGAGGTTCGTGTTTAGTACGTGTATCCGACAAGACATGGTTTCATGGTTGAAGTCGGACAAAGATCCATGGTTGAAGTGTTTGTGAACCTAGAATGGATCCCAAAAGAAGCATTTCATGCCTTCAAAGTTGCAAACCAAAATAGAGAGAAATCACTGTAGAAAGATACAGTATCATGTGTTTTATACTTACGAGAAGATTGCCTACTTGAGCCTCCTATAGTGTCTAGCAAACCAAATTCTGCCTGAAGCCGTCTCCGATGAATTGCGACCTTCTTTTCTTTTTCTTCCTGATTCCGGATACCTCGTTCTTCAAGAGCTTCGCGGTATTCCATTACAGCAACCTCCACACGCCTTAGTTTCTGTCTGCAGGACTAGAAATAGACATTAGGTTCCAATCAAACCATGTATCACATGTTTCAAAATAACCTATAATGCATAATCAATAAAAGAGGATGCATTGTGACCTGTGCTCTTCACTCATGCTACTCTCAGGACGAGGGGCACTGCCAAAGTCGGCTGTTACCTCAGTCTCATCACCCTTCTCAGGACCAACACCAGCATTTTCACTTCCAGATGAAGAATAACTTAAGCCTAGACCTCGACCTCCTTTCTCGTCTTCATCATCACTTCCATCGTCCTCCCGAGCCCATTTAGAAGCTGGTAAAACAGGGTCAGATTTTCCTTTCTTGTTTGAGAATGCTTGTAGCTCGTGATGAGGAATTGCAAGTGTTGGTGCTACAGAGACAGAAGCGCCTCTAACATTCACATGAATTGTTTCCTCATCATGACGGTTCCACTTGAACGAGCTTATTGGTTCATGGTTAGTTTCTCTACGGCTAGAACTATTTCCACAACTGTCATCCTCTCTAGCATACTTACTGGAATGGCTATGTGCATATTTCATATCATCGTCTCGACCATAACCTCTCTGCTTTTCTGCTTCCTCCAGACTCAGCAATCTTGCAACCATCATTTCCCTACCACCACTAAGAGAGAGACCATTGTGCCTGCACCGCCTTTCCAGTTCAGTAAGAGGAAGGCCTAACAGTTCCTGCATGGCTGCTCCCTTCCCCAATGCCAGTGCAGCATCTTGGTTAATTTTGTTCACTTCGGGAAGATTTTCGGAACTACTTTTGTTTTCAATTTCGGATGCATCCCCACATATAGAGTGGAAAGGTGTAACACCAGAGTTCCCTGAACGAAGGAAAGTAGCACACATCCCATTGACATAAGCATCAGAAAAGAGAAACCAGTCAGCCCATACTTGAAGAACCTTCAAAACTCGTTCCTGAAGAAACCAACAATTAATTGCAGCATGTTTCGGAAGAAGCATATTCCTCAAAGACGATCACTAATTACATTACCTTGAGGGCCTCGGCGGTGATCCTTCCTGTAATACTACAATACAAGTCATTGAAGCTTTCCATAATATCAGGTAGAGTTGCTTCAAATTTTGTGCGATAAGCCGAAGCATTTTTCACCGGAGCACTACTGTTGTGCAGGATATCAGAAACTAGCATAAGCCTCGCAACCTTCGTTGGTATAGGTGTTTCTTTAAGCGTCAATGATTCTGTGAGAACTTCAACCACCTACAAATAAACAAGAATGCCAAAAATTAGGATACTACACATTGATATGCACATGCAAACGCTGTAAATGCATAAATAGGGACAAAGTTAGTGAGCATATGACAACAATATGAGATCAGTACTTTCTGCAAGCCGTCAAGCACACTGTCTATTTGATGTCCATAATGTGAGATTGCCAATAAGGTCTATCCAGTTCAATTGCTTAGTAAGGTAGGTAATATTGTATTAAATGTTTTATAGCAACTTTTGTGAAAGAGTCCAACGCAAAATGATTGATCGTTCTTGCTACTATGATGCAAATTTCAATACCTCTCCAGCTGCATCAGCATTATCCAAGGCAAAACCCATAGCTCCTTTTATTTGGCTCCTCTCCAAAGTCAATGAGCGCAGCATATCCTCAAATTCATCTCGTTGTGGATCTGTTAGCGTCCTTTCCAACTCCACACGCTATAAAAGATTAATAGTAATTCACTTAAAAAGATCACTTCCAACGAGTGCATGTTTGGTGTATCCACAAATCATTTTACAATTAAACTATAACCAGACCCCGATTAACAAAGTAAATGTCCAGGTCACTGTGAATATGAGAGCCAGCTCACCCTGCTTTTACCAGCAGCATATGTGGACGTAGATTCTTTCTCATGTTCTGGACTTCGAATAGCAGGCATAGACGGTGGAATCCATCTAGAAAGGGATAAAGTGAGTGCGTGTGGTGAAAGTTACATGTTAAGCGGTAATATGCAACAAAGAGTAAGGTAACATTTATGGTTACCTCCCACTTCCAGTAATCATGATGAATGGCTCAATCCTCCACCGTTGAAGTGTATCACCCTGCATTAAACAATAATGAAAGAAATATAATTTAGAGAGGGATTGCCAACATGGTTTCCCATGAATTGCATTCTTCATACAATGAATTACAACAGCTAAATCCACAAATTTGTGTGAGGGATGTACATCCTTTACAATAGACTCCTTGATCTAGAAAAGGTTATGCACCGCGTTTGTGCAAGCATTTTCCTTGTTCTTGACTTTACACCGAAATTAGGATGCACTATCAATGACCTTATTCAAATAAAAACAGTTCAGTGACCATCTATTCAGTGGTGGGTGCAAGATTTTTTTGGCTAATTTTCAGAAATATGATGGTTTTATGTTTCACCATTTTTTGAAAATACTGCCCTAAACTTTGAAGATATTACCTCACTTTTTTCAAATTAGTCCTCTAAGTCATTACAAAATAGCGGTAGTTTTCTGACATGTTATTAAAAATTGAGTTAGTTTGTTAAGACTTATAAAAATGTTGGAGGAAATACTTTGAGCATGTTTAGAAAGATTGGGATAGTTTGGGATTTTGCTAACGGTGTTAGAAGTCTAACGTGAAAAAAGTAAATTTTAGGATAATTTTCTAGTTTTCTGTTATTTACAAAATTTAGAATAGTACTTTGGGAAACGGTGAAACATAACGATAGTTTTCTGAAATTAGCCTTAATTTAAAATTGTTGATGTAATGGAATAATACTAACTTTATCTGATGGCATACTAACACAGTAGTAAATCTCACATCACATCTTCTAAGATAGATGTCAATGTAGATTTTATCAGATCCACTAATAAAAGACTGTTGAATTTTTATCAGTGGAAAAGGGACCAGCATGTCTCTTATCATAAAGTCAAAACATGTATTTTTAGGTCTAAATTAAGAAAGGTCCAAAATCTTTTAATTACTAAACATATTCTGATTATTTTTGGCATGTGACATTGTGTTTTTTTTTCATTTTTTAAAGGTTTGGGTGTTTTTGCTTTCATTGCGGTTTTGGGGGGGTTGTGGGGTGAGTGGGATCCCATAATCTTGTCACCTGAGTGACACCTCACTTGCAAAGTCTAAATCAGCAATAAGGTAATAAATTAAAGAGGTTTTGCATGAAGATATTAAAGTTCCACATGATGGATTCCAAAATGTGTGAAGTGAAGTGCAGGTCCACTCTTATTGCAGTCAATCTCTGCAATAATTTGATGGGAACTTGTGGGAAAGTGAGGTGAATAGGTCAACGCGTGGGAGGCGCTTTTATCCTCCGAGCATGAGCATTAGTGCAAGGCTCAAACGTGTCGTTGGCAATTTGTGGGAAGTATATCAAACACAAACGTGGTCAGACAATATTTCGACCACTTGCTTCAACTGAAGATCAACACAGTGCTCCATTATGAGGCCTCAAGGAAAAAGATTTACGAGGGCACATCATGCCATGCTTCTTTGAAGCATATACACATGTTGCATGCACATAAAAACGCTGACATGGCGACAAGCCGACATGAGACGGCACTAAAAACAAATTCTAAGAAGTATACTCCAAATATAAGTATAACGTGTGATTCGTGATAGACCCATGTTTGACATGTGTTCGCCACAACATGGCTCCATAGGTGAACTGTCTGTTCTGCCTAGGAACCTGGAGATACACTCAAATACATGGAATCAAACACATCATGGCAAAGTTATGAACTTCCTAAATATGCATTAGAATTCAAGGTCTTCCACACGAGAAATCATGTATTCACTACCTGTTATATAGACTGACAACTAATATAGATTAAGAACTAATTTAAAACAAAATATAGGCAACTCAGCAGGTTTAAAGTGGAAATTATTGTTACCCATTTTTTACAATGAACCAAAAATAAACTACTAATTCTTCTTCTTCTTCTTTCCCTTGTTTTTTCTTTCTTTATTTATTTATTTTATTTCTTGGGTGGGGACCTACAAATGGCAATAATTATGAGAGTATCAATCTAGGAAAAAAACAAATACTATTATTACTTGAACTTCAAAAGCAACTATTTCATTATTTTGCAACCGACTGGGAAGAGAAAAACCGCAAGGAACAAAGGAAATACAAATAGTCAACAAAAGTTAGGTATGTGTGCTGGGAAGCTCCATTGCATTGGATTATCATCTTCTCACTAGGAATGTGGGAGCATGACTCACGGGCATGGTAAGAAAATTCAGTGAAAATCACAATGGTGTCTTTCAGGGGAAAAAAATGTTTCCTCGCCTGAGGGTCTGGGATAAAAGAGATAAGGATGGGGAACAAAAGAATAGCACACTGCAATGCTATTATTTAAATTGTTAAGTTTTAAAGGTTGATTGTCCTCTATAATCGTCTCCTTACAATAATGTCTCATTTATAATGAACAAATCCATTTACAAATGTAGTATACATGTCATGCTGACAATAGAAACATCATTGTATATAAAGCATTCCAATGGATGCCAGTGATAGGTTTTAATCAAACTCTGTCAAACAGAACCTATTAGCGGACCTCCGAAGTCTTTTCTCCACCTCTCATCAATCGCACCATTGTGGGTGTTGAAGGATAAGAGATGACATTAAACATGGGGAATGTTAAACAAGGAAAATATACCTGGGCGAAGGAGTAGAGTCTCCAAACATAGTATGTATGCTCTTTGGATCCAAGCTCAAATAAGAAGTTAAAAAGAGGATTTCCACGACCTCTCTCCATAACGGCTTGTTCAAACGCACATCCACCATCAAGAACATATAGGGCCATTGTGTCAATAACATGCCGTAGATGTTTATCCTCCGGAGGAACAACCAATATATCCGGAATGTTTGGAGTGAGCACCTACACAGCAATTCAACCAAAGCATGATACATTGATTTAGGTGATAATAATACTAATAAGGACAATTTTTGCAAAGAGGCCAAAATAAAATTTTAATTAGGAAAAACGACCTTAAAAAAATTTAATTAGCAAAATCGACCTCTTTTGCAAAAGGGGTCGATTTTGGACCCGTGGGGCATGCGCCGTTCGGCCGCACTCTGGGAGTGCGGCCCTGGGCCGCACTCTGGGAGTGTGGCCCTCGGCCGCACTCTGAAGATTCCCTGGGCCGCACTCTTTTTTAATTACTCTGTCGGGGTACCATTTTGAATCAAAGTTTAGCATGTGTCATTCAAAGTGAAGGAGTTAACTCTCATGTTTTGTACTAGGACAATTTTTGCAAGGCCATAAACAAGGCAAAAGAACATTCAGAATGCTTTGAATGACACATGCTAAACTTTGATTCAAAATGGTACCCCGACAGAGTAATTAAAAAAGAGTGCGGCCCAGGGAATCTTCAGAGTGCGGCCGAGGGCCACACTCCCAGAGTGCGGCCCAGGGCCGCACTCCCAGAGTGCGGCCTAACGGCGCATGCCCCACGGGTCCAAAATCGACCTCTTTTGCAAAAGAGGTCGATTTTGCTAATTAATTTTTTTAAAGGTCGTTTTTCCTAATTAAAATTTTATTTTGGCCTCTTTGCAAAAATTGTCCTACTAATAATAACAATAACACATGAGAAAACGGAAAATAAGGTGTCATAGGAAAAAAGTCATATATATGGGAAAATGAGAAATAGGTTGACACTTGAGAAAAGTCTCTCATGTGACAGTCAAAAAGTTCACTTCTCATATTTTTTGGATGATCAGTACTGTTCAAGTTGATCTAAATATCCTTACATATAGATAACTATACATATATCAAAACTCTTGTGATTCACATGTCTGCACATGCATCAGATCATTGAAAATTTAACAATTTTGCAGTAATATTACTTTACTCACTTCTTAAATTAAGAAGTTTAGGGTTCACTAGATCTTTATTGTTTTATAGTTTTAGAATATGAAGATCAACTTGAGCGGTACCAATCATCTAATAACACGTGGGGAATGGACTTTTTGACCGTCACATGAGAGAATTTTCTCCTGTGATACCATATTTTCGTTTCCTGTGTGTATGTGCAAGCAAGGGTGTGCACGCCCACACATATACAGTATATAGTCATATGCATGCATGCATGCATATGTATGTATATATGAATGAATATTTGAATGAATAAACAACTGAACATACTAAATCTATATGATGAATGCCAATAATTGAATAATATTGGCATCCTATTTGAAGGTAAAGCAAGGACAAATTCCATTGTGAAACAAAATTACCATTGTAAACATGTTTGATGTATCAAATAGGAAAGTTGATAAGAATATGCTAGAATCTGGATTAACTTACCAGCTCGGAGATTTGACTAGTCACAGAAGTCACTGGAGGGCCATCAGGACCTGACAAAATTACAGTGCCTCCCTGACAAACAGCCAAAAAATATATTTTAAGTTCTAAACAGCAATTACTACACAGTTCAAGAATCATATAATAATTAGCTATACAGATGGAGTGAACCATAAAGCATGGTAAAGGGGAGAGAGAAGAGGGGGGGGGGGGGGTGCAAAAAATTTAGAAAAGGATAATGTATTAAATTGCACTTTTCACTCAAGCAAAAAAAAACCTAAGTTAAAGAAAGGGCATGATGAAAATCATGGTAAACAATAAAGATAAGGGGAAAACCTCCGTGTTTCTAATAGCCATGTGTCCTGGCGGAGGAGCTGGCAGGGCCTGGGCAGGAAGTGACACAGATTTACCCCACCCAATCTTCAATTCATATTCATAAACTACTACACCTGCAAAAAGAAACTAAATTGAATAATCAGTTCGAACCTATGAAGTGAATTGATTTTTTCCACAGAAGCTAATTGTTGCCAGAAAGTGATGGAGTGTACGTGAATTTCTTTGTTATACTAATGCTTACAGACCATATGAAAGAGCTTTCAGATCTGACTTTGCCACGTAGAATTTTGTAGGAAGTTTTCCAGGTGCATAACCATCATATGTACAAAGAAAGTAATATAAATTTAACATAGGCCCAATTAGACAAGCAAATACCAGAAACCACACGCACCTTTTAACTCCCGGTACATAAGAAAAGCCGGCTCACAACATATAGGGAAAACACATACAGTTTGTTGCTGCTTTTATTATTCGAAAAGAACACGTTACACAACACAAGAATTATACTAACACAGACAGACAGCTTTTCCCACCATGAGTCTCCCTTTTCTTTTCAATCGTTATTTTTATGTTTTTAAAGTATTATGCATGTCAACGTTTGAGAACTCGGTTTCATCCCCTACATAAATTCCTGATTTCAACGGAGTTTCAGTGTAAGTTTCATTTTCGCTCCCTTTCACACATATGCATGCACACAGACACACAAACACAGGTCACTTATACCATATATAATGACATGATGCAATCTCGTCCATAAAAAAAGGGGCATCACATGGGTGGCAACAAGTGCATTGTCCTACATGAGCAAACTTGCTAGTAATGCATATGATACCCATTTTTCTTACACACACATGACTTGGACCTACAAAATTTCAATTTATTGTTTAAACAAAACCTTAGCACCCCCAATATAAACTTGGTGACCCAAAGCACAAATCCATTCCATTGGATGTGATCTAATTCCACTGAATTATCTACAAAGAAAAATTCAAACAATTTTAAACTTGGTGACCCAAAGCACAAATCTACAATTTCCATATGTTTTATGCATGCATCAAAGAGGTAGCAAATTAGTCACTTCTAATAAAATTTGGAATGTTGATTTGTCGCCACTTTGATGAATGGATAAACATATCCAAATCATTTGAAATTTAGTTTAAAAGAGTCGATCACCTCCAAGGCTCCAACTGAATGAATTTGTGATTTGGGTTGACAATATGCTTATCGAGGATGGTAAGTGAAAATTTTTGTAGGACAAATCACACACACACACACACACACTACATGTATATGAGTAAAATGAGTATCATATAACATATAATCAAGTTTGCACATATACAATGATGTGACCCGATCTCATGCATATCCATAAGGAAGGGTCACCAGAGGGTATATTTTTTTGCCTCCCATGTGCTCTTTCTTATGGATGAGATTGTGGGATGCCATTGTATATGATACAAGTGATATGTGTGTGTCTGTGCATACATGTGTGAAAGGTAAGCATGAAAGTTCAAACTTCAAACCTTCCCTGCATGATAATGGTTGTCATGAACCGTCTAATACATTTATACATACATGTAAGTATGTACTTGTAACTACCATTATATATGTAACTATACTGTACATATGAATGCACTGCATAAATTTAAGTATGCGTATACATAAAATATCTAGAAGTACTCTAACAAAGAAAATAGTTTAGAGACTTGATCGACATTCTTTTCTTCCTTCCTAGATGGGTATTTTAGTCATTAATAGAAATTAGAACAATCAATTTTAAATAGGAATAGATTAGTCGTCGAAGATAATCTAATAATAAATAAAGAAAAATCTCGAAGTCTTTGCGAAATTTATCCCAAATCTAAATTAAATCTCAAGAAATCTAAATCCATTCATACTGAATCATTACTCAATCAACTAATTCCACTTCATTATCTCTTCCAACATTTTAGAAGTAACATATATCTCTACATCTAAAACTATAAAAGACATTTGAAAGGATAACAATCAGCTAACGCAGCTTGCCTGCCTTAAGCAGCGCTGCACATCTTTCGTTGTGAAAGGTCATGGGTTCAAATATCTGCATCGGCAGTGAGCAATGTGATTATCAAATTACAATCCAGGGGTCCAAATTCACCCGGAAATAACTTTTGTCCGTGGTACGTGAAGAATGTTCGCATAGGTTCAGAGTGATTCACCCTTGCAAGTTCAACTCCCCCCCCCCCAAATAAAATAAAATAAATAAATAAATAAATAAATAAAAAATAAAAAAAATAAAAAATAAAAAAAACCCAAAACAAAAGCCAAAAAAACTGCAGAGCAAGGGTTTCTTTCCCTAATTTAGGTCTATGATGCACGTCTATAGGCCACTCCCAAAAAAAGAAAATAGGAAAACAAATACGCTAAAACGCAATCATTGTAAAGCCTTATCCCCTATTCTTCTTAATACAAGCCAACAAGTGTATAATAGGCAACACGTTCAAGAAGAAAAATTAATAAACTTCAAATTCCGTTGAAATCTATCCAATGTAATATTGTTAAATTTTGAAGTATATACTTTATTTTGTTCCATTATTAATAAACATATACGATCATCAAGAAATTCTAAATACTCACTTAACATTTCTCTTAATTTTTAGAGATTACACACACATATATTATCACAACATTCAAAACTAAAGAACACAAGCTTGAAAATATAAATATGAAACTCCTTTTTTAATAAATAAATAAATAAAGATTTATCAATGAAGGTTGTGCTTTTTTATATTTTAAAGATGAAATAATGTCCTATTGAAATCTCTATAATCTAAATATGTTATGTATATCAAAATTTTACAGCATTATAAACTTATGTGTTTTATTCAAATCTGTCCATACCCAATCATCATTGCAAGTTCTCTTTTTCAAAAAGAAATGGCATGTATCCTTACTATCAAATGAAAGAACATTCAAAAAGGAGAATCGCATGCATCATAAGCCATATAAGGAAATAATCTCCTATGATGGCCAAAACGGTCCAATTTATGCTTTTGGAAACAATCAGCACTATTAATGTTCATCTTATCTTCTTACAACATATGTAGACCAAACTATTTTGATGTTCATAATCTTTTTACCCTTTCATCGAGAGGTTGGAAACTTGACATCTTCTCAATAATGGAATATGTTCCATCCTTAAATCCATGGGTGAAGAGCACACAGATCATAAGATTGGTTTACCTATACATAAAGGTCAACATGAATTATGTAAATTATCAAAAATGAGTGTAGTATTTGGTCAACATGGGATAACATTTCCCCATATGACATACAATAACAATTGTTCTCACTTCCAAGAGAGCCATGAAGTTTCTGCATATAAATAATTTAAATATAAATATAAAATAGATAGCCAACAAATTAGGGTTCAAATTTTCAAAAATAAAACCCATTAAATTAGAATCTCCAATCAGGATTCAAAAAAGAAAGCTCGTTAAATTAGAATCTCATAAAGCTTTAAAAGGGTCTGGACATTGAAATCAGAGACATACTTGAATAATGTACATTTCTTGACGTTTGAAGTTCTTTTTTTAATTTATTTGTTAATGTAATGCAAGGATGCAAAAAGTTGGGGCCGTTCAAATACGCAGATGTTCATCCTCTTAGTATCCATAAATGTATATATGAGCAAACCGAGCTTAAGCTCAAGCGACATGCCATGTTCTTTCTCAACTGGATGTCATGCATTCGAATCTTTGTATCAGCACCCACCAATATGCAAGAATATTTTCGAAGTAAGAATACATGGGGCACAAATTTAGCACGTAATGACTCGGATTCGCAGCACACGAAGACTACAAGGAAGCTAAAGTGGCATGTGGAGATCGATTGTGCACCAGGCACAAGAGTTTTTTTTCTCAAATAATGGGAGTTTCTTCCCCGCCTAGTGTAGCGTATCTGATGCGAAATGCACATGGACTACATGCAAGCTTTAATGAAAATCGAAACAACTCCTAATGAAGGAAAATGTAGAAGGAAAACAAGTTGACTTTCTTTAAACATTTGAGTAAATCCTTAGAACCTCGGGTCAATTTAGAGTTTAATTATTTGAGTTCTATTATACTTTGTTATTTGAGTCCTTTTGAGCTTTTAAAGGTCTTTTAAAGTTTCTTTTGAAAGAAGATTTTTGTTTTGTTTTGTTTTGTTTTGTTTAAGAGTTTGAGTCCTATTAGGGGGAGTGAGTTTGAGTTTAGATTGAATTTTATTTCTTTTCTTACGGATGAGTTTGTAATCAATTTTTAAAATTTAGGATTTGTAAACTTTGTAACTATTAAATTTTTTTGCTTGAGATGCAAGAGTGTGTAAGAAATCATCTGGACGAGGGGTTGGAAAGAATCTTCAATGTTTAAGGCGTTGAAATTGGTGATCATTCTATTTTCGTAGTAAGCAACCTAAACCTATTCATCATATATCTTTACAAACCCATAAATTAGTTTTTCCTCCATTCCTTCCACCACATCTTGTTCTCCTTACAGTAACCATGTCAATTGGTGTCAGAACTACAAGATCCTATCTTCTCATCATCATCCTTCTCATTTTTAGCATAGTTTAGGTTTTCATTTTAGTTAGCCAAAAAAATTAGAAAATCGAGTGGAAAATCAGGAAAAAAATCTCAAAATGTGAAAGAGAATAGAAAAGGTCAAATAAATTTGAAAAAGCATTAAAATTAAAAAAAATTACCGTTCATCGATATTGTTCCTATAATGTTTGTTCCTATAATGTTCACCGCCATTGTTGCACTGTTCATCTAAGAATATTTTAATGATTTTTGAGTCTTATTATCGATTTTCGAGTAATTTGAAACTAGATTTGAGTCTCAACTAAATTGAAGCCATTTGTTAATATTTTGAAATATATTTTTCTTTTTTCGCATATTTTCTATGGCTTTTATAGACACTGCCTATCTAGAGAGCAGTTTGATAAAAACTATGATGTCTCCACTTTGTACAGCTTTGAAGGTCAACATAGGTATAAAAATGGACACTATTATTGAACATTACTTCACTTGCTATGACAAATGCCGAGGAGCAGGAGCACATATATGTCTGACGAGCAAGCTAAAAGAAAAACCCTACTATTGGTACGAAGATTATAGTAAAGGTTGGGAACAATATTCACAAATGAATCCCAAACTTCAACTTTTGTATCTACCCAAATACCAACCAATCTATCGCCCTTCGCAACCATCTTTAATATCAAAGTCAACCCCGCATGAAAACTTAAAAACAGAATGACAGCATAGTCTATGAGATGAAAATGAAAGTACAAACTTTGTAGTTATGACTACAAGATTTGATTTATATATATCGAAAGATAATAGCCCAGAATGAACTAGAACTTAAGCCATAACCAGAGCCTAGGCTTGAGCCCAAGCCCAAATCTATGATTGAGTTTGAATTAGATTCTGAACCTGATCCTGAGATGAAGCTACAATTTTAGACAAAATCATAGGCAGAGTCAAAATCAACGTCCCAGATAGAATCCCCGATTGAGCAGCCATTCAAGCTACTTGTTGAATTTGAGATAAGAGCACATAAATTTTGCTCTTTCAACTGATCCACTGCTTACAAGCCAGCAGATATTGCGTCTTCTCATATACACATCTTTGCCACAGTTGATTCGTTACTCCCGACACCGATGCCTGGGCTTTTTTTATTGTGCTACTATAAAATACTCAAGGTCGAGTTTTCTTCAACGGAAGGAGATTTGACGCAGAACAAATATGGACTACGTGCATGTTTTATTAGGAATTGAAGTGAATACTAATCAAGGAAGGACTCCTAATCATAAAAGGAAAAGAAGTTAGGAAAAGAAGTTAAATTTTTTAAGAGGTCAAGTCAATTTTATGAGTTCGGGTAAGTTTAGACCTTTACTTCGAGTCCTTTTATTCTTGTTATTTATTTTTTTTTTGAGTTTTTCTAATGTCTTTTAGAGTTTCTTTTGAAGGAATACATTTTTTTGTTCGTTTAGGAGTTTGAGTCTATTAGAATATTGATTATAAATTTAGATTGAAGTTTGTTTCTATTTTCTATAAATATGAATCTGTAATTAAATTTTTAGAAACGGTGTGATTGAACAAAAGTTAAGATTTGTGTACTTCATTTGCAACTATTGAAATTTTTCCGCGAGGGATGAGAGAAGGTGAGAAATCACTTGGACGAGATATTTGAATAAATATTCAATGTGTAAGGCATTGCAATCGGTGATTGTTTGGTTTTCGCGATGAGTCCTAAAACATATTTATCTTTTATATTTACAAATCCTACAATTTAGTCTTTCCCGGTTTATTTCCATCTCGTCTTATTCTCCTTCCGTAACCCCCATCCATTTCTTTCCCTATTTAGGGCATATGATGTAAACCTTCTGGCCTTTCTAACAAAACGAACAAATAAATGTATATAGTTGCTAGTATCTTTGCCATATAAGTATGATTTCAGCAAGCTATGAAAACTTAATTTCAATCTCAGTTTCAATCCCTTAAAAAAATTTGATTTCGCTAAGTTCAGTTAATTTTGTTTTAAGTTTCGGTTGCCAATTGAACTATAGTATATATATGATCATCTTCCAGTGTGAATTTCAGACAAGAAGATGGTGTGATAACATTTTAAAAGCTTTTTATATTTTTAATCAAATGTTTTGAGGTTTAACCTAAACATATATATATACCCCCAATAAAAAATATAAGTAAACCCTAAGGTGATTTGACACTCGATCAAAATATTACAAATGCAATAGTTTCAGAACAATAAAGCATCTTGCAACAATCCGATCGAGGGATCAATAAAAATGATTTTTTTAATTTTTGGTATGCATGTGTATTAGCATGTGTAGATCACATCCAATGGTTTGGACCTTTTAAAACCCTAAAAAGCTTTTTCGCATGTGCGATTTTTTGCATAAGAAAATTTTCATATGTGTGTGTGCCATGTGTATTTGAAACAATTAAATTTTGCCCAGATGTTATGTATGCAATAGATTATTCTTGTGTTATCAAACACAATTTGTCATGCAAATCAAGTTTTATAAGATTTTTGGATTAAGTTCTAAGTAATTCTAACAATGTTAAATGCTATTAGTAAACAAAAAATTTAAAAGTAATATGTTCAAATCTGAAGATCTTAAATGAAATTCAGTACTAAAAAGAAAATTGGCTTTGGGTTTAAATACCCAAAACCTATTTAACTTAAAACATATTTAAGTCAAATAGGGTAACATATGTGTTTGGAGTTGTACACCCGAAACTCAGTTGACTTGAATAGGTTAAATCCAAACGGGGCTTGGGTTTAAAAACTGTTGCCCATATGAAAGCATTAAGGCCTAACCCTAACCTAAAGGTATTGAATCATTTCTCATCCTCCCGACCTAGATGGTTAGTGGCAGCTTCTCCCAGCAACCCTCCTCTTGATCAATCAGATGGTGGCTCCTCTCGATCACATGGTGAGCAGATCATGCCAGCCTTTCTATCTTCCTTCTTTTAACTATTGCCTGAATTTTTTGTTTTTTGTTGTCAATCACTCTTTTTTTTAATAATTTGTTGATGGCTTTGATTAGATTATTGTTAATGCGCAGATATCATTACCACCTTTTGAATGTTTTAAGTTTTTTTGAGATCTCGGCCAAAACTGAGTTTTAGGGCTTGTTTCATAACAGTTTCCGGCAAAACCGGCACAAACCTTGATCCTTGGATTTCAGCCAGGAAAAAACATAATTTCTGAACATAGACATTTTATTACATTTTTTTGAATTGATAAGCTTTGGCATATTGCTAATGGAACCCACTGGCGCAGCTCAAACTTAGCAGAATTATATCCAAGACAGCAGAAAGCAACTGTAAAAAATGAAATTCGATTGGCCAATACCGAGATCTGTCCAAAACTGGCCGCAACATGCCAAAATCTGGATGAAACATGGAAACTACCAAGGACACTAGCCAAAGCAGATTTTTTATACCAAAGTGCAAATTGGTGAAACTGAAATAGATCCGTCAAAACTTGAACATTTTAGTAATGCTACATCAGTTGATGGCCGAAAAATTAGAAGAGTGTGCCAATAGTCAATTTGGACAGTCCACATTGATTGGAACATCCCCATCCACTGAATGTGCATGTGTTACCTAGCACATTAATGTTAAATGCATTTATTATACTTATTAGACCCCTTGATTCGCATTCAACAATAGAGTTTTCGAAGGTACAATTCAACATGAACAGCATCCCCTACAGTGTTTGCATTTCTCTAATTTTTCCACAATTTAAGGTCTTCCTGACATAATACTAATCTACACAACTTTCAACAAAATTAGAGGTTCAATGTTAATCGTGAAACTCTAGTCCAATGAAAATATCACATATCATGTCATCAATCTGACGTATTTCAAACTTATATTCAAACTTACACTGCATTAAGGGTTAAGACCTAAAGAATAACTACACCATCAACACCAAAGCCTTTACCCCATATACAGGGTCGATTACATGAAGCCTTTTTTAATCCATCAACTCAGCCAACGCTTAACAATTTGTCTTTTTCATTATACTGCATACATCCAAGTCCCTATAGAACTATATATAGGCCTTGTTGGTCCCAAAACCATCATTCTACCACTCCCTAGGCTATAGTCCAGTTGCAAATCTGCACGCTAGATCAAATGATTCTCTCTGCCCGTCAATTGGATCTATGTCAAGCATCTTATGATTGCACTAGTTTCATGTGCAGTCTTTAGTGATTTGGCACTCCTTCATATAGACATTATTATTCCAGCTCCACTAATTTTTGAACAAGGCCTTTCTTAAGTGATTAACATCTGACCCATAAAGCCTAACGGGCCGCACAAACATCTTATAGAACTTCAACAAACTGCCATTTAAAAATTGGCGGCTACTAACATGAGTTGAATTACAGAAACAACCTATGCTTGGAGACACAGACACATATGTTGCACTTCGATACAAACACATGGTGTTGGGCATAACAATCATCGAAACTCTATGAATAAGGACATGACCATACAAGTATATTTCTTTTGCATGCATGCACTCATGCGCAAAGACATAGCCATATATATAGGGCCATATTCACATGCAAAAATTTCGCATGGGAAGAAGGTGCTTGTGGTATTTTTCTTTGAAATATTTTTCAAATTTTTTTCCAATGTTTTATCCATACATATATACCTCCAAAAAATAATGGGCGAACTCTAGGGGATTTGACCCTCGATCAAGCCGTTACAAATTCAACGGTTTTAAGACAATAGAACATTGTGTACGATCCAATCAAGGGGTAAATGGGGAGCTTTCTTTATTTTTGATATGTTGGTGTATTAGCATGTGTAGCTCATATTCCCCACAAAACTCTTTTCTCATGCTATTTGCACCGAGGACTTTTTGCACATGAAAATTTGCACGCGCGCACACACGCACAAAGAATAATGGGTATCATATGGCATACGAGGCCAAGTCTTATACACCAAGACACAAAAAGGTGGGAAGTACAACAAGTACAAGCCGATGTGGGGCTTGTATTTCCCACCTTTTTGTGTCTTGGTGTATGGGGCTTAGCCGCATATGTCATATGATATCCATTATTCTCATATATATATATATATATAGAGGAAAATTTTCAAATGAGAACATTTCGCACCGTGCGAAAATGTTTAGTTTTTTTTTGAAATTTTTTTTCCAAAAATTCTTTTTTCCACCCTCATTATATGTTGTTATACCCCCCTCAAAAAATAATCATTGAGAAATAATGTCATTTGGCCTTCGATCAAGGCATTTCATCAAATTCGCACGTTTTGAGACCGTTAAATTTGTAACGGGTGGATGGGTGCTCTAATACCCAACGGGTTCACCCATTATTTTCCCTGGGGTATATATTTGTATGGATTAAACATCAAAAAAAAAATTTTGAAAAAAAAATTTCAAAAAAATAAAAAAAATGTTTTCGCACCGTGCGAAAACCCCTTTTTTCGCACCCAAAGATCACTATATATATATATATAAGGCATAACCCGTGCCCGGAGGGCACGGAGGCAGTCATCGCCAGACACAAATGCGGAGATAAGCGGCCGCCAAAGTGAAAAAAGCGTGGGTGTGTGTAAAAGGAGGGTCGGGGACAAAAAGAGAAAAACCAGGAACTAAAACGCAAAAAAAATCACCAAAAACCCATCCCAAAGCCAAGTCTAGAACCCCACCCAACCCCCACATGGCGGCCAAGTCAGCAACCAAAAATATGACTGGGACAAAACTGCCACGTGGGAAAAAAAGGCCACGTAGGCCAAACTTCATAAATTGTATAATAGATATATATGTAAATCTTCTATTGTAAACATTTCGCACGATGCGAAATGTATCTTTTTTGAAAAAAATTTCAATTTTTTTCCATCTTTCATTTTATGTTATACACCCCTCAAAAAATAATGGTTGAAAAATAATGTGATTTGTCTTTCGATCAGCGCATTTCAACAAATTCGAACGTTCTCAAACCGTTAATTTTGTAACGGATAGATAAGTGCTCAAATCTCCCTAGGGTTCACCCATTATTTTCCTTGGGGTATATAATTGTATGGATTAAACATAAAAAATTTGAAAAAAAATAAAAATCTTTTCGCACGGTGCGAAAAGCCAGCCTCTTTTTCGCACATGAAGATTACTATATATATAGTGATATTCTAGTGTGAAAAAGTGGGCGTTTCGCACCGTGTGACAACTTTTTTATGATTTTTTTAGGAAATTTTTTTTGCATTTTTTATGTTTAATCCATGCAATTATATACCCCAGGGAAAATAATGGGTGAACCCTAGGGGATTTGAGCATCGATCAACCCGTTACAAAATTTAATGGTTTTAGAATAATAGAACTTTTTGTAATGCCTTGATAGAAGGCCAATCACATTATTTTTAACCATTATTTTTTGAGTAATGTATAACAAAATGAAATAAATGTGGAAAAAAGTTTTGAAAAAAAATCTCAAAAAAATAATAAAATTTTCGCACGGAAATTTTAGGGCGAAATGTTCTCATTTGAAGATTTACATACATACATACATACATATGAAACTAAATATGTGCTATCAGCACATAAACCCAGTTTCCTGCATTTTTTCGAAATTTTTTCAAAGATTGTTGTGCACATTCTAAAACCTCAAATATAAGTGAACCAATGACCATCGATCTACTCGTTACAAAAGATTCCCCGTGATTCTATTGTTCTGAAATCATTGATTTTGTACTAATCGGATCGATGGTTAAATAACATTAGATTCATTTGCTTTTTTGGTATATCGATCATCCTGTGTAGAACAAATCTAGAAAAAAATTTAATAAAATAAAATAAACAGTATGTGTCAACGTGGGAAGTACATCAACGCAGTAAATTCTGACATCATAGATACATTATTCTAATATTTGACATATATGACTAAGCCACATGTGCCTTGAAAAATTTACATTCTCCAATTTTTTAGGACGATGGGAACCATTTATTTTAATCTTCATATTTAAAAACTCCAAAACACCAAATATTAAGTGAACCCAATAAGTTTTGCACATTCATATATGTTTCACAAATTTAACGACTTCTGTGATATGTAGATGAATGAGTAAAACCAATGGGCTCATCTCATATTTGATATTTTAAGCTTTTAGAATATGAACATCAATATCAACAGTTCCAATTATTTAAAAAATAAGACAGGTTGAAGTTTTTGAGAGTACGACATATGTGGCTCAACATATATCATATGTTTCATATTATTCTATATATTTATTATACAAAAGAGGGGGACCCACATGGCTTTGTCTGACTAAGCAACTGTGGGGAAATCTCCCTCCCCCAAAGAGGCCCCCTTGGCCTCGAATTTACAGGGTTGCCCTTGCCCCTTCTGCAGCCCAAGTATCCACCCTCCAAAATAAACCGCCTTGGCTATATTTATGGGTCTGCCATTGGAACTTTCAACACCCAATAAAACCACCACTCCTTCCAATTATTTGCGGCTTTGCTATTGGGACTTTTTCCCTTTATCCCACCATTTTTTTCCACTTCCCCACAGATTCACTTTTATCCCCTGACGATACCCACCCACACCCACTCTTCCCTCTCCTTTACCACTTCGCGTGTGCCCCACATCCTTTGCGTGGGGTTTTTGCATCCCCATGCACTGTGCACAGGTTATTTCTAGTATTTATATATATGTTAATAGATATGTACTGTTAGTGCATGAAATTTTATATGTTGGAAGCACATAATCCATCATTTTTATTTATTTTCAAATTTTTTGTATGAAGTCGTACCATTCTAAAACATAAAACCCCAAATATATGTAAACCCTAGAGATATGTGACCCTCGATCAGCTTGATACAAAAAAGTTAATGTTTTAAAAACATTAAATTTATAATGATCATATTGAGTGGCAAATAGAGAAAATGAACTGATTTTTGGTACAAGGATCATCCATGATGCGTAGATTACTTGTAAAAAAATTTAAAAATAAAAAACAATGTATACATTCATTAACGCTGGAATTTTTCTTACATGATAGTACATATATATTAATCTTATACATATAGCGCGTGCACACACACACACAATGATACACTTAGATAGATCAAACGTGTAAAGTCTACCAACCCAAATTAAAAATAGTTCATCCAAATTAAAAATTCATTCTAATGGATGTGATTTAACATGTTTGAAAAATTAAATTTCAAACGATGCGGACATATTTTACGCATGCAAAATGTGACGACCATCAACATTTTAGAATGTTATAAAATTGACACACTTGATGCATACGTCAAGAATAGGTGAAACATGTTGAAATCATTAAAAATTTAATTTGTAAGTGTTTAAAATTTAAAATTCAACTAAATGGATTTTTAATTTGTATTACCGTTTTTAAATTTGGTCTAAAATGACCTGCTTGTTTAATCCATGTGAGTGTATCAGTCTCATATATATATAGTCATAACCTGTGTTCGCAGACACGGTTCATTTAAAATTTTCCGCCGCGAAATTTTTGTTCCCAAAAAAATTATTAAAATTTAACAGAACAACAAATTATCGTAAAAATATCTAGCGGCACAGACGCCTTCGACGCGGAACAAAAAATTCGGGAGCGGAACAAAATATTAGCGTAGGACAACAAATTCGGCGCAGGCGCCTCCAGCTCAGAACAACAAATTAGTGCAAAAAACCGTGCCCGCGAGCACGGTTCATTTAAGATTTTCGCACACGAAATCTTTGTTTCCCAAAAAATTATTAAAATTTAAAAGAACAATAAATTTGCGTAAAAATATTTAGCGACGCGGGGCCTTCGACACGGAACAACAAATTCGACGCAGGCGCCTTCGACACGGAACAACAAATTCGGCGTTAGCGCCTTCGGCGCGGAACAACAAATTCGCGTAGAACAAATTCGACACAGGTGCATTCGACGCGGAACAAATCAGCGTAAAAAAATTTAACGGGCGACAAATTCAGCACAGGTGCCTTCGGTGCGGAACAACAAATCAGCGTAAAAAAATTTAGCAGGCGCCTTCGACTTGAAACAGGTTCACTGGTTGTTTTGAGGACCAAATTTCAAATTTGGACCAAATTTCAAGCTCACATTCATGGTTTCAAAGCTCCCTTCATTTCAAATTTGGACCAAATTTGAAAGCTCATATTCATGGTTTCAAAGCTTCATCTCCATCTTCCATTTTACAAGATCAAATCCCAGCCCCTCTTTATTTTGTTCTAGTCAGCCCTAGAATTCAAAAAATGTTGTCAAATGTATAATATGTATATATGAGAAAACAAGAAATACTGAAATAGGATGTCATAGAAGAAAATCCTCTCCTATTGTGGTTAAAAATTTCACTCTCCGAATATTTTTCGGACGATCGGCATCGTTCAACTTGTTCTTCATATTCTATAACCCAAAAACACCGAAAAGCCTGACCAAAAAAATCTAATGAACCCTAGGCTTTTTGGTGACTAATTTAGAATTCAAAAAATGTTCTATTACTATAAAATTGTTTAAATTTTAACCATCCGATACATGTGCAAACAATATGATAATCACAAGATTTTTGATCTATTTACAATTAAGGAAATGCAGATGAACTTCAATGGTATCGGTCGTCCAAACAATATGCAGGGTATAATTTCTACCTACCATAGGAGAGAATTTTCTCATGACACCCTAATTCCCGTTTGCCATATATATAGGAAAATTTTCAATTGCAAACATTTCCACGGAAATTTCCGTGCGAAAATGTTTTTATTTTTTTGAATTTTTTTCAAAAAAATTTCCCCAGTTGTTATACACCTCTAAAAATTATGGTTGAAAAATAATGTGATTTGGTCTTCGATCGAGGCATTACAAAAAGTTATATTGTTCTGAAACCGTTAAATTTGTAATTGTTTGATCGGTGCTCAAATCCCCTCACGGTTCTTCTATTATTTTTCATGTGGTATATAATTGTATGGATTAAACCCTGCATATAATTGTATGGATTTTTCCCGCATTATTTTTCATGTGGTTTATAATTGTATGGATTAAAATGTTTTCACACAGTGTGAAAACCATTTGTTTTTGCACGGTGCGAAAACTACTATATATATGTATATAGCATATGATTTCTTGCTCATATGCAATGATTTAGTGTATTTTCCTTCGCACAGTACATGAAGTCACATGGGATACATTTTTATCCATCATGCCTCTTGTGCATGAGAATATTGCATGATATCGTCACATGCGAGCGATTTTTTTATCCCTCACGCCTCTTGTGCATGAGATTATTGCACAACATCGTCATATATGAGAGATATATCATGTCACATATGGCCCATGTGTGTGTGGGTGTTTTCTATATTAGTATAAAACAACTTAATTATTAGACTGATTTATATAAACCAATAGTTTTTGTCAAGAGAGTGCATACCATATCTCATATGATCCATGTTCTTAGTTGAATTACAATGTACATATCTGTAAATGCCGGCCATATAAGAATGCTTGTATCGTGTCCGGTGTGTCGGATACGGCAATTTTTTATTAGTCATGCATATCATAGGAAACAGCAATAATAACTAAACATGCATCCCATTTTTCTGGTCAGTTATATGAATCCCCCTTTTTAAAGCTCTCATAAGGGACATTCTCTGGATTAAATCAGTACCTACCATATTCCTTTCAATTGCCTCCATGCTAGTTCTAGCTGTAGTTATCATGGCTCCTTCCAATAACTACCATCATATCACTCTCCTAAATGGCACCCTCAATGACCTCTTTGCACATGCCAAAGCCTTTATCCTCACAAAAAGCAACCTTTAACTCCAATTAGAGTAAACTTGCTAATAGAACACAAGACATGATAGGTAAACGCCAAAATACCAAAACTGACTTCGCATAATTAAAGTCATCGATATGTCCATTTTAACATCTTGAAAAATATCACCATAAAAACATGGCTGATGATGTGAATAGAACTATACAAATAATGGTAGACTTAAAATTCCAATAGTTATCAAACCTTGCATCTCATCCTTGGCTGACTGTCCATCAGTTCTGTTCATGAATGCAACAAACCCACAATTTCTTTGTCTTTTGTGTTCCTCTTCTGTTCGAGGCCACATTATTTTCACACTAGCAATGGGTCCAAACCTTCCGAACGTCCTTAAAAGAAAATTTTCATCCACCTGACATAACCAACAAGGAAGTTAATGAACCAAAGTAAAATACATTTGAAAGATTAGCAGGTGCTGATATATTCTGCCACCTGTGGTGAAAGATTTCCAACATAGAGATTTGTAGTCTGGGGATCCCCATCATCAAATGATCCTGGAAGTTTCCCACTTGGATCAAAGTCATCCGGCAACTCGTCAAAATGGCTCAATGACTGAAAATGAAGCAGTTAAGTTGTAAAATACTAACAGCTCTACAGTGAGCAAATACAGTGATTAAGGATAAAGAAATGTACACATGAAACCATAATCCAAAGCAGACTTAAATGCATTGAGTAAGACATGATCTTTGGACATCGTTGTATGCAAAAATAGGAATTAAAGGATATGAAAGACATGTTTCTGTTGGCTAAGGTGGACACATATGGAAGGGAAGGAAAAAAGGTTGGGTTCATTTTCTATTTCTGATAAGAAATCATTCAAGGATACACCTGGAAAGGCAGCTCTGTTTGGCCATGTAATTTGCTAAGTGGATTTGCCAACCAAGCTGAAAAAAAGAACCAGATAACAACCCAAAGATGCAATAATAAATGCAAAAAATCATTGGAGATAAGCATGCCATAAATAAAACCTATCACTCCCTAGCTTTAACGAGCCTTTACACATTTTCAGATGTATGATCTTGTTAGAAACAAGAATAAAACAACAATATTGTGGTGTGTGCATGCAGACTATGCAAGGGAAGAGGTCTCAACCAACCAATGACTGCAACTCTGACCCAAGCCCAACACAAACTTAGCTGGTAAAGTTAGGTATGAATGCGATCCAAGCAGGTTATCATGTAGGTATTGGTCTTTCATCCCATTTAATACGATTTGACTAGTTTTTGTTTTCCTATGACAAAAATAAAAAACAGAGTAACACAACCATTCTCCAAAATTATTTCAGGTCCTTGTGGCAGTTATGATAGTGTCCAGACACCGCTTAACATGCTCTAACAACATAATGTGCCTTATGCTAGTGACAATTAAAATTAGAGACAGATGAATACTTACAGCGGAACTCTCTCCGGGGCAGCCTTCACGCCCGTGTTCACGTTCTTGAATACGCTTCTCTCTTAACTCTTGTTCATGCTTCAGCTCTTCCAGGAAATTATCGATAGCACGCGGTTTTCCCTTCTCCTTCTCCTTTGGTTTTTCATCATCCTTCTGCAAGTTGCCAAAAGATCTTCAGATTTCATCTTGCAAAATGCCTTATAAAGGCATTTATTAACTATTGCACTTCGTATGCTATGAACAAAAGTAAATAAGGTCACAATGCATGATCAGCTTAAAAATCGGACTACACCAGAGTAATCAGAGGAATGATGAATCCATCCATCCACACTCATGTATTCTTCGAAAAAAAATGTTACTATTAATCAGAAGTTTAAAAAGATTTCCAGCATTCCACTCAATCAGCCATCTTCCATTGCAAGAGTGTGCCATTCATTTTCCATGAACAGAGATAATGATCAAAAGTTCGGGGCATCTGATAAGGAGTAAGCTACCGTTAGGATTTAAAAAAATCACTTTTATCTGAAGGAATATGATTCATAAGCAATCTCCTAGAGTTTTCCACCATAAACATACTCTTTAATCATGCAAGGATATAGGCTGAATTTTCTCGTTGCACATATCCAGATATATGAACTACTAAATGAAACAGAAGCAACGGAAGAAAAAAAATCCCAGCCGTAACTTGTTCCAAGGTTCTATAATCGCATCCCAAAAATCTCTACAGTTATCAGCAACTATCACAGTTTGTCTATCCAAAGGTTGATCAGCACCAGTGCTCATCAGGTACAACTATGGTGATATAAAGGATGGAAGATCTCTGTCAACATTATAAACAGACCATCATTCTTGCCGAACTTGACATAAAGTGGTGTGCTTCCAAATTATAACTTAGCAAGGAATTGATAGGTTTACATAAAATATATGTATTTGCAAGAAAACAATGTTGTGAATCTTGTGGCTAAATAAGAACCACATAAAATTAGAATGAGCAAGTTATACACAACACATTTACACTGTAGTGTTCTTACTTTACCCCGTAAAGAAAAGGAAACCTGAATAAAGTGCATGATGGGAAAACACCAGCAAACATGAACATGGTCATGTGCCCAGTAACTATCTTGACTTTGGAATTTCCAGAACATCACCGATTTGTCATGAAAACAAGTTTTGACAATGGATATTATAAATTGAAGTTTAGATCTATGGGCTTTAGAATGAAGCAGAGTGTTGAAAGTTAAAGAGGGGTAGTGTGGAAATTTTATACACAAGCTGGTCAGTTCGTAGCAAGGAGAACGCTATATTCTGTAGTAGTCCAACATTATTTTTCCTTTGGGTTTCTAGGTGCCGACAAATCACCCCTAGAACGATGGTTTACATGCAATTTATCCAATTTGAAAAGGCCAATGTTCCAGAAAACATAGTACACAAAAAAATTAAGTCTTATCCCACAATGAGAACGCTATATTCTGGAGTAGTCCAACGGTATTTTTCCTTTGGGTTTCTAGGTGCCAATAAACCACCCCTAGAACAATGGTTTACAAGCAATTTATCCAATTTGAAAAGGCCAATGTTCCAGAAACCATAGTACAAAAAAAATTAAGTCTTATCCCACAACTACTTCAGACAAGTTGGACACAGGAATTCAAATGCAAGATCTTTGGTGTAGGATCACCTAATACCAGTCCTATCTGGTTGAGTCATCAACGAAATAACAGTAAAGAGAGGCCATCATGGCCGCTTAGGAACCTGCAAATTTGAAGCTAGGAGAGAGTTTGTGCTCTATACAAGGACACTAATATGCAAGTATAAGATAAGTTTGCACTTTACAATGCACTGGTATTGCAGGCAGTAGAAGAAAGCAAGCAGCAACGGGAGAATACTACGAGAGGTAAGCTCAACGTTTGATGCAACAGTAGGCTGAATGAGATTGATCCAGAATGATTCTATGTCCAGCATGATGCAATTCCAAATTATCAAAACTACATTTAGTTAATATTTTTCCCAATTTACGTGTACATCTAAACATACTTTTATTATGCTTTCACAAACTCCACTAAAAATAAATAACCAGATGCTGAAAATCTGTTTTACAAAAAATACTGAAAATCTACTAATTGCAAGGCATTACTAATTTGCACCATGAATCTCCATCCTTCATTAACCCCATGTCCTTCAAGAACAACAACTTGTGTGCTTCTCTAATTCTTTGAAAGTTTAAAGCAAGAATGAACATGCTTAATGGCATTCACCAAATCTGCAGGGTACATCAAGGAGAAGGCACCCAAAACTTCACCCCAACTCCTTCTGGATACAAGAAATACTTGGCAAAAATCAATCATACAAATATAATCGGGTACATAAACTTAGAACCAAAATAAGTGAGATCTTCTGTAGGATGCCAAATAATGTAAAACTGATGAATTAAAAAGTAAGCATTCTACCTTTTTCTCCGGCTCTCTCCCTTTAGAAGCCGGAGGTAAGAAGGAAGGCACATATCTACAAAAACCAGTGAGAAGATTATGGTTATGGCCCAACAATAATGTAAATTTTGTGTGTGCATACCCCCCCCCCACACACACACACACACATAGTGATCATCCATTGCGAAAAATGACATTATTTCTCAACGATTATTTTTGAAGGGTGTGGAAAAAAAATTTCAAAAAAAAATAAAATTATTTTCGCACCGTGCGAAATGTTTGCATTTGAAGATTTACATGTATATGGTGATCTCATATTGCGAAAAAATGGTGCGAAAACTGTTTTTTTTTTTTTGAAATTTTTTTTGATGTTTGATCCATACATATACCCGAACGAAAATAATGGGTGAACCCTAGGGGGACTAGAGCACACATCCACCCGTTACAAATTTAACGGTCTCAAAACGTGCGAATTTGTTGAAATGCCTTGATCGAAGGCCAAATGACATTATTTCTCAACGATTATTTTTTGCGTGGGGTATAACAACATATAATGAAGGTGGAAAAAAGAATTTTAAAAAAAATTCAAAAAAAAACTAATAACATTTTTGCACCGTGCGAAATGTTTGCATTTGAAGATTTACACACACACACATAGACTAATGGAGAAGTGCTGACAGCGCTGGAAATTTTTCCAGCGTGTCAGCGATCTGGGGTTGCTACAGTTTTTTTTTTAAATTTTTTTGCAATTGATAGATATACTTGTTAGATAGCTCCCCACAAATTTTCAGGTCGATCCAACACCGTTTGAGCCTCCGCTCATCAATTTCAAAAACGTTGCGCAAAACTGCAGGAATTTTTTAAAAAAAATACTCTAACGACCCCAGATCGATCCAACACCGTTTGAGCCTCCGCTCATCAATTTCAAAAACGTTGCGCAAAACTGCAGGATTTTTTTTTAAAAAAATACTCTAACGACCCCAGATCGCTGACAGCGCTGGAAAAATTTCCAGCGCTGTCAGCACTTCTCCATTATTCTCATATATATATATATATATGAGAAAGGGGGGTGTGTGTAGAAATAATTCGTATCATGACGTATGAGAAATCTTTGTCATATACTCTAATTTGTTACACTCCTCCGCATAATACAAAGGATCATGTGAGGTGTATGCTCCCCTCCATGTCCTTTGTGATGGAAAATGTGTCACGTCATCGTATATATGAGAGAGATCTCTCATCGATCATATGATACCCATTATTCTCATACCCATTTTTCTCATATGAGAAAATGGGCTAAGTATATGACACATGGGAGGAAGCCTCGGATACAACAGAGAAAATCCACTCTCTAGTATTATTTGGAAGATTGACTCTGTTAATTTTTATCTTCATATTTTAATACCATAAAACATCAAATATTAGGTGAACCCAAAGCTTTTTTTTAAATGTCGATCTAGATGTGATAAACAGTCTATTGCTATAAAATCGTTATTTTCCCATGAAAATATTAATGAGCAAAATCCTTTGGGTTCACATGATCTTTGTTGTTTTGATGTTTTAGAAAATGAATATAAAAAATAAATGGAGCCGATCCTCCAAAAAATAGTGGAGTGGACTTTTCAAGGTTGAATGCAGGCTTCCTCCAATAAGTCATATGATAATCATTTTTCACATATATATGTATATGTATAAATATGTATATATGTATATATGTATGAGAATTGATCTATTATTATTGAACTGACCAGCTCGGGCCTGGTCTTGTATGTATGTTTGAGAATTGATCTATTATTATTGAGCTGACCAGCTCATGCCTGATTTTTAGACGACAATGGTTAAACACAATCACAAGTCAATGACACAAAACTACCTATCTTCACTTGGAAGCAGCTTTCGTTCCAGACAGGTCTGTATAGGTATAGGGAAACATGAGTTTGATCGTATTGAGCTTGTGCTTAACCAGTGTCCACTAACCATAGCAAACAATTATTATAAAACCACATACAGCTAACTCAAAATATGGCTATAGGCTTTTGACCGAGATACCTCAAGTGTTCTCCTCAATAATAGCAAACAATTCAAAAGTGCTTCCTAGAAAATGACAAGCTATTTTTTTATCATTTTCTTGACTACATTCCTCTTTTTCTTAATAATCAAATAGAGCAAAACTTTTTGCCATGCTTGGAATATAAAATAGATACTAATGTAAATAATGACAAAAAAGTGAGAAAAAGACTCAAAGAGCCTCATCACTAAGAATAAATAATAATTTCTTACAGAGTAGTTAAAAATAGGTTTGAGGTATCGCCCGATACCTCTTGGTATCGGGCGTATCGGACCGGTACCGCCCAGTACCGGTCCGAAACTGCGGCAGAAAATCGGTATCGGCCGAAACCCTAGGGTTTCGGCCGGTTTCGTCGAGTATCGGGCGAAACTGGCCGAAACCCTAGGGTTTCGGCCAGCAAATGTGAAAAAAAGGGATCAAAATCGAAAATAAGAGGAGGAAGAAGAAGAAAAATGGAAGAAATTGAAAAAAAGAAAATCGAACTTACCTCGCCGCCGCTCGCCGCCGCTCGTCGCCGCCTGCCTCCACGCCTCGCCGCCGCCTGATGTGGCACCGACGATGCGCTGCTCCTCTGCCGCTCCCGCCGCTCCTGAGAGTGAGAGAGAGAGGACCGAGAGAGAGAGAGAGGGAGAACGACGTGCGCAAGAGAGGATTGGGAAATTTTGAAGGGTAAACTTGTAAATAAGTTATAGATGTGTAGAGTAAGATATTTTATGGCAAACTTGTAAATAAGTGATATGTGCACAAATCAAAATGGTATGTGCACAAAGCAAATCTAAGACAAACTTGCAAATAAGTGGTGCGTGTGCAAAGTAAAACGGTGGGTGTGCAAGGCAAAATTGTAGCTACTTTAATTTTTTTACGTATCTAATAGATTTTATGTATTTAAAACTACCGATACTGACCAACCGAAACCCACGTCCGATACCGTCGAAACGGACGATACCGATACCGAAACTTAAATTTTCGAGAGAGCGATACTGATACCCAAACCGAGACCTCAAACCTTGGTTAAAATGTGTTAATCTAGTTACAGAAACCTACATGACTACGCATGTGTGAACAAGTTAATCTGCTTTGAGTAACTGGCATTTCTCAAGGCCATATGTGCATCTACTTTCTAACATAAAATGATTCAACTCTTAATGTAGGAACAGTAGAATATGGCCCATTTAAATGCAATAATTAATGTCTGCAGTAATGAAACATAACGAGATTCAGGATAACCCTGGATGAGGTCACATTTGGCCAAAAAGAAGAGAATCAGTAATGTTCATTAGACTAAAAATTCACCCACACAGAAAAGGTACAGATCCTTTTAAGTTACGGACGGCACCAGTCAAATAGTTGTCATACTCTCATTCTGACAGTATTAAAAATAACAGTCAAAGCTGCACCATCCTTTCTTCACCCTCATATTTTCCTTCTGACTGTTTTACTTCTCCATCTTTGCCATCAGTTCCCTGGCCATGTTGGTTCTTTTGCTTATCATATTTGTTAGAAGAAAGAACCCGCGGCTCCAAATGAACAACTATGATTGCCTTAATTCCTCTAAATCCCAATGAAACATTACTATATGGCTACATATATATTCTTAAACATTCACATGGCCTTTTTAGTTTATTATTAAATCAATTAGCATGCCTCCTTACTTTATGCAGAACGTTTTAGATATTAAACTATAGACATTAATTCCAATACCATAATACCTATCGTCTCAAGTCACAACCTTCTGAACCAAGCACGATTCCCAATGTAACCATTTTGACAATTACCATAGCCTTAAATCCCACCTAATGTCATGAATCTCGAAACCGGAAAGACTGAAACAGTAATGTGGTCCTTCTTGACACCTTCCTCAGTCTTTGAAGTTGCAGCTGAGGAGTTCTATACTGCACTGGCTTCTAAATTCTCCTAATTCAGCCTATCAATTAAATTCAAGCATGATATTCATATCAGGGAAGAATACTATATTTTTTTGACCTATCAATTTTCATGCAAACTTTTGTTTGGTGCCAAAAAGGTGCAGATATGTTTACATCATATTATAAAATATTGCAGATAATGCATCAGGTAGTACTATCCATCAACATTTAGAAAGCAGGGTGACTGTTGACACAAAATGCTTGCAAAACCAATAAGCTGAACTTGGCATTGTCTTCAAATTAACAGACAACAGGTTTGGAGAAGAAACATCAAACATTTTGTCCGGGAATGATACGTCTGATAGATTTGTCCACCCAAATCACATGTCCTTTTCTGTAAGAAGAATGGTGGGGACAACCATGCTCAATGGCATAAACTCGCGATAAACAAACGCAGAAGGAAATCAAAATAAGCTAATGCTTTCATATCAATGAAAACATTGCAGTGCAAAACCTAGTACCAATCTTTGGTCCTGATGTAGAACAATCTAACCGGGAGACAGCTCAGGTCCAGGAGCAAATGCTTCATATATCAATGCAAGCAAAGATATTACGCAAGAACATTGGAGCTTTGCTGCAAGAAAGGGCCAAAGAAAATTGTCTAATTTGGTTAATCATGGCGTGCACAGATCACCAACGAATTGAAGTAGGATAATATATGATATCAGAACAAGTCTTTGCCCAGTTTTCTAGTATCAGATTAAAACTAGTGTGCTGCAATCACAAATAACTCCTACAGTCCTGCTACATCAGTAAATGTGATTGAAGGATGTACCATGCTGATGGTGATAAAAGGAACAAAAAATGAAGGCTGGATGAGGAGAAATAAGAGTGAAAAGGTAAACAAAATGAAGGAAAAGATTGAACACTTTCCAATTGCTATTCCTTTTGTTTCTCAGAGGTGGTAGCCAGCTTTTGCAGGTGCGTTAAATTTCCATAGTGAGACCAAAGTTAGCACTACAGTTTTCTAGAAGTGTATGCTGCCAGTTTGAGGATACTTCAGATCACTCCAAAAACATATTGCTGACATATCAGGGTGAGGCCCAACCACCTTCCCACTAGATTTTTTCAAGGAAAGATCAAAATCCAATTTATACATTTTACAGCTAATACGCTACCTTGACATTCAAGCATACGCATATACTTGTATATGCTCAAATGTAGCTGCATTTTTACATCAAACTTTTAGGAAGTTCTGTGCAGATACCTTTTGGACATATGACTATATAAATTTGACATTTGAAAAAGTAGATTTTTTAATAGTCAAAATTTTATTAGGTTCTCCTTCAAAGAGACAGTTAACCTACGTCACTTGCATTTAGCGTTGGATGTCCATCTATCTATCTATATAAGTCGGTGTTCATACACAGAGAGAATGAGAGAGGCAAGGAAGCAAGGGTAAAAGAAGGATGAGAATGAAGCTACAGAAGAAAGTTTTATTAAGATTTTATCGACAAAACGAAGCACATTCTGAGATCAAAGGGGACTAAAACGGGGGGTATCGTCTCACCAGGGAATCCTGTTCGCAATCCCAAATATTTGATCAGCATCATGAAAACGAACTGAGATTTCGTTTCCTCCTTGGTCCACGAGCTGGACTATTGGCAGCCGGCGATAGAGTGATCCTTCCGGGGCCGTCTTCCAATAGTATGTAAGTCTTTCAGTCGTAGGAGCAGTTGGTCTTTCGACTACCGTTCCACTCACGCACCCCTTAAGCAACTAACTGTTTTTGGCGTTAGAGACCCCGTCGGCTCGTCGCAACGAGGCACAAGTTCTATGACGAACGGCTGACCAGACACGTCCCTCTTTCCTGCTACACTTTTAAGTTCAATCAAATGCGCGGTTCATGCAGCGTGCGCTGGAAGTCAACGAGCCAATCTCTTTCGTTCGACGAACATGCAAGAGAGGGTGACGGATGCGGTGGGCCGGAAGAGAAAGTTTGACTCTTCTCTTCTTATTATAAGAGAATAGACGAAAGCAGACAGGTGAGAGACCAAAGGAGAATGGCTTCTGAGTCGACTTCGGTAGAATCTGGTCGATTCCGCAGAAGTTTTGCCTTCGGACACAGTCGAAGCATCATCAGATCTCAGTCAACGTAAGAGCGCGCGTCCTAGGTTGTGTGAAGGTGTGTATGGCCTTCGTCGGCAGCGAAATTGTTCCTCTAGTTGGGAAGGCCGCTACGCACACTCGATCTCAGAAAGATCGTAATTAGAGTTCCCACTCGTTGTGACCCACACACGGCGTTAGAGCGAGGTTGATTGCGCTCAGAAGTACAAAAGATAGTAGTCGATCGTAATTAGCCCCGGAGAGATGACGAAGCGTGTGTAGGAGATGGACGAGTTTCCTAAGAGGGACCCGAGATTTAGATGCAACGCCGCCTATGCATCTACTGTAAAATGGTACGTAACCAAGTGGGACTCAATCAAGTTATATCAATGTTCCAAACTGATGCAATAATCATAAACTTTCATTGAAACTTCTAGCTTTGAAGAGATAGTTCCCAATGAGAACCTATTTCCATCCATGTAAGTTGCAACTAAAATTGACTCACCGTTAACTGGCTTGATAATGTGACATCATTGCTCTTTGGCTTAACTTGTGCCTTATAATTGAATATGATTCTATAAATCAAATACTGCAAAATTTATGGCTGAACTCCTCGTCAAGACTCTTCCCAGTTTATAGGTATATGGAATGTTGCAGTGGTTGTATGAACGTAACCTGCATCTCCAAGAAAAGGCAGGCTTGCCTGCCAATCTCATTCTTTTATGGTCGGCTCTCTCGCCAAGAAAAGGCAGGCTTAACCTTGACCCGAAATCTTCCAACAGTTGAAATGCCGGTGAATAAAGAAATCTGTGCTTGTTGATCGAGTAAATGGTAGTTAAACAAATGCCCTGACAAATGAACCAAATAACCCTGTCCATTCCAAAACCATAGCGCAGGATAACTAATGTAGGCTTGAAAGCCAGATGAATCTTTTGTCGATTTTGTCTACTAAGATTGTGTTGGTCATAATTAGAAGTCCTTCCTTCAAGTTAAGATAAAACAGCCTTTTAGTCGTCGGCTTCGTTAATTGACTCCAAGCTTATGCTCTAAGTTACAATGTTACCAAGTCTAGGTAGTCTAAACCTGTTACTATTTCAAGTTTTAACTAAGTAGTTACAATATCAGGTTAATAGCAACTGGCAATAACCAACTTCCCTTATAGACATAAAAGCATTCTAAATTACATATATGTAATTGAAATCACTAGTAAATTGTATCAGCCATATTTCTATTAACCTACATATAGGGATGACTTTGATCAAAGAAATGTACTATTCTCTCCTCTAACATTCTTCTTTTCTTTCCATGCTTGCTTTCTATGCTCACATCTGGATGGCAAATCCAGCTTTTCTTTAATCTCAAATCTCTCACTTATAAAAGCTCCGAATCCAAATCCTTACCCTTGTAGTCTGGCAGTCCAAGGCCACACACAATCATTTACTAGCATCAGCCTTGTCAAAGCATACCGCCAATAAAAAGTCTGCTAAAATTTACAAAAATTCGCTATTTTCGCAACTGCTGTTACCACTATTCTAAATAATAACTAAATGCAATGCCCGTATGCATGTTGTCTACATGTCTACTTTTCAATAGAAAACTCACTGAAGTTAAAGGACTTTCTGATCTATTCAAGGGAGTTAAAATAAACAAAAAATCAATGCAAAGATGGTTCAACAATCCTGAACCTCTCCAAAGTATAAAGTAAATGCAGTGTATTAACACAATTAATGACCGTCATAAGTGATCTCATTATTTTTAGAGTATTGCTCTCATAAGTCATAATATGTGAACAAAGAATTATCTGGCTCTGCAAGAAGCATGATGCACTTTTAAATGGATAGGGAAAACAGGAATGCAATATAAAATCTTCCCAGCCTATTTGCCCAGCAAAAGTAACTCCAAGTCTGGGCTAAGTAGAACAACTACACAAAACAACCCACTGCTAAAGAAAATGAACTACTATTCCCAATAGGGCATGCTACAGAAGGAAAGCAATCTGCTTAACGTGATCAACTATACAAGTTCATGCTTGGAAAATGTGCTGCCAATGAAGATCACAATCGTACTCTTGATATATGTCTAGTCCAAGCAGATTTAAATTCTTCGGTTACTGTTACTGCATAGCTGCAGATAGTCTGTTATAGCTATTCCAAAGCTGAAATCACACATGACATGACTCGCAGCTTTATTATTTATACTATTTACAATTTGTGGCGAGTATTATGGTGTCAGAGTGGCACATCCATGTCAATGCTTCTTACACTGGCAGACGAAACATCAGAAAAGTTGAATGCTGACACCTTGCACATACTATAAACTCAAAGACTTGTTGGAGCAGATTACAACTGACACCTTCATCCAGTCCATTACTAGTGCAGTCTCAGATAATATACACCCTCAAATAAAGGAACCCCTTGATGCAAATCATTGTGTATATCTGGCGCCGCCTTTGTTCTCATACATCCATCAGCAACGGTAGTCCCTTCCATTGTCTACATCATAATAAACCATACCAGCAATCTACCGTGAATAGAAGAAAATGGCATATCTTTGCATGCTCGGTTTAGGAATTTTGTATGGATGCGTCTAGGTACCATGTTGCACTGATGCTTCAGTCTAGACACATTCGGCTCATGATCTATAAGTATTTTTAAAGGATAACATTGACTTCACCCTTTTCAGAGAGTGTTTTACTCTTTAAACATGATTTAACTTTGACAAGCCTCTCTAATCTACACTAATTATTTGAAAACATGGAATCTCTATATAAATCTGTATAATACATCAAACTATTGAAAGATCTAAAGTTACACATATTCCCTTTTTTAAAACCTAACAAAATCTATTCATTCCCAAAGGAAACAGTGAGTGCCTAATTATCTAGCTTTCACTTATTATATATCTTTATATCTATCGTTACTACTCAGACATATAAGAATAGCCCATGAAATCAACTCAAGTAACAATGATATCATTTACAGTGCTATTAAAGTAAAAGACATGTTTAAACAGACATTTAAACTGACTCAAATAAACAATAAATATAACAGGATCCCACTAAAATATAATTTCTGTACATCATCACATTGAAATCAATCTCAATTATATTAAAAAATATAAGCATTATTCTAAGTTAAAAATATCAAACAATAGAACTTACACATCAGCTGGATTTTGAATTTAGATTACTCACAAAAATATATAGGTTTAGCATATGGGGATTATCGCAAATATGGGTGCTACTCGAAATCTTTTTTTCTTCTTTTTTTTCCTTCTTGTCCTTCCTACCGTTCCTCAAACCCTGTACTTTTCAGTTGAGTGAGATTTGCTCTCTCCCATTTGGGTTAAAACGAGAATGGTCTGTTTTTTCAATTTTTTTGTGATAGTTTTTTTAAAGTTGAATCATCACATATTGATAATAACAAATTTAGTATATCTCAAAATCTTATCAAGTATCTTTTTCCCCTAACAGAATGATAATCTTAGATAATCTTCATGTATTTGTACTATTTTGATTTTAATTTATTATATTCTTATCTAATGTCAAAACTATTCAATCCAAAAAATCATATTTATTTTGACTTAAATCTATTCAATGAATGGACCTACTGCATGAGATTTTGATCCATTAAACCTTTTACATAAATATCTCTATATTTTTGTAATCTTCTATTTAGATACAAATTTGCATATAATTTAACTTTAAATTCTATATCTCCGAGTTACTCACACTTTTTGTTTCTAGTTAAACACGAATTGTAATTGTATATTTAGTATACAGATAACATAATTATATAATAACTCTAAAAAGATATATTGTAATTACTAACTTTTGAATTTTTTTCTCTAGTGATGTGCATTGTCCGCGGCCCATATGATGGTCAGAGGTAAAATGACTCAAACATAATTCAATGTCTATATAAACTGTTGGTGAAAAGAAATACTCCTAGCGTTTACACATATAAATGTCCTTCATTAATGAATAATTAACTTGAACTCAAACCCATCAAAAATTACGAGGACTTCCAATTAGTTAATACTGTATATCTAGCTTCATGAAACATGCTATCAGTTTTCCCTGCAAAAAAGAAGTTTGAATCCTATTGCTTGACATGATAAGAAAGGGATATCAATCATCATGAAGGAATGACTATAAAAGGATGCAACATCAAGGAACTCAATCAGTCGACCCGGCTGGCAGTAAAGGGAAATCAGTAATTCTGTCAATAATCATTTCTTAAACCATTAGACATAACATTCATTAGACAAAAGAAAAAATGGTGGAGTCGACTCTACCTTGCTTCCATCTGACATTCATTTGGCTAGAAACTCTCTCGGTAACGGAAAGTGATAGTCTCTACCATATATGTTCACATATCCATCGCAACATTTGCATCTCTATCATATATGTATGTTGTTCATATTTCTTAGTGCTAACCAAACATTCTGTAACAAATAATTATATAATTATATAATAAATCTAAAAAGATATATTGTAATTACTAACTTTTGAATTTTTTTCTCTAGTGATGTGCATTGTCCGTGGCCCATATGATGGTCAGAGGTAAAATGACTCAAACATAATTCAATGTCTATATAAACTGTTGGTGAAAAGAAATACTCCTAGCGTTTACACATATAAATGTCCTTCATTAATGAATAATTAACTTGAACTCAAACCCATCAAAAATTACGAGGCCTTCCAATTAGTTAATACTGTATATCTAGCTTCATGAAACATGCTATCAGTTTTCCCTGCAAAAAAGAAGTTTGAATCCTATTGCTTGACATGATAAGAAAGGGATATCAATCATCATGAAGGAATGACTATAAAAGGATGCAACATCAAGGAACTCAATCAGTCGATCCGGCTGGCAGTAAAGGGAAATCAGTAATTCTGTCAATAATCATTTCTTAAACCATTAGACATAACATTCATTAGACAAAAGAAAAAATGGTGGAGTGACTCTACCTTGCTTCCATCTGACATTCATTTGGCTAGAAACTCTCTCGGTAACGGAAAGTAATAGTGACAGCACACTTACTGCAGAGAGGTAGTGATTCGTAAAGTAAAATTCAATGAATATGATAATCAATTTGGTGTTCTTCTTCATCACATCATCATGATGTCGGATACTTTTATTACGCATTATGATCTAAAGCATTCTCTTCCATCAAACCAAAATCTTTCATATCCACTCTTATTGCTTCTTTCTGGACATCTTCAGTCTACCTCTCTTTCTCTTGATTTCAATATTCATATATTCTGTATTTCTAACTGATGCGTCAACAAGTCTTTGACATACATGGTCAAACCATCTCAAATGATGGTCTTTCATTTTATCCTCTATAGAGCGCCACGCCTACCTTCTCTTTGATATCCTCGTTTCTCACCATATTTTTCCTAGTGTTTTCACCTATCCATCACAACATTTGCATCTCTACCATATATGTTCACATATCCATCGCAACATTTGCATCTCTATCATATATGTATGTTGTTCATATTTCTTAGTGCTAATCCAACAAATAATTATATAATTATATAATAAATCTAAAAAGATATATTGTAATTACTAACTTTTGAATTTTTTTCTCTAGTGATGTGCATTGTCCGTGGCCCATATGATGGTCAGAGGTAAAATGACTCAAACATAATTCAATGTCTATATAAACTGTTGGTGAAAAGAAATACTCCTAGCGTTTACACATATAAATGTCCTTCATTAATGAATAATTAACTTGAACTCAAACCCATCAAAAATTACGAGGCCTTCCAATTAGTTAATACTGTATATCTAGCTTCATGAAACATGCTATCAGTTTTCCCTGCAAAAAAGAAGTTTGAATCCTATTGCTTGACATGATAAGAAAGGGATATCAATCATCATGAAGGAATGACTATAAAAGGATGCAACATCAAGGAACTCAATCAGTCGATCCGGCTGGCAGTAAAGGGAAATCAGTAATTCTGTCAATAATCATTTCTTAAACCATTAGACATAACATTCATTAGACAAAAGAAAAAATGGTGGAGTGACTCTACCTTGCTTCCATCTGACATTCATTTGGCTAGAAACTCTCTCGGTAACGGAAAGTAATAGTGACAGCACACTTACTGCAGAGAGGTAGTGATTCGTAAAGTAAAATTCAATGAATATGATAATCAATTTGGTGTTCTTCTTCATCACATCATCATGATGTCGGATACTTTTACTTACGCATTATGATCTAAAGCATTCTCTTCCATCAAACCAAAATCTTTCATATCCACTCTTATTGCTTCTTTCTGGACATCTTCAGTCTACCTCTCTTTCTCTTGATTTCAATATTCATATTCATATATTCTGTATTTCTATCCGACGCGTCAACGAGTCTTTGACATACATGGTCAAACCATCTCAAATGATGTTCTTTCATTTTATCCTCTATAGAGCGCCACGCCTACCTTCTCTTTGATATCCTCGTTTCTCACCATATTTTTCCTAGTGTTTTCACTATCCATCACAACATTTGCATCTCTACCATATATGTTCACATATCCATCGCAACATTTGCATCTCTATCATATATGTATGTTGTTCATATTTCTTAGTGCTAATCCAACATTCTGTACCAAATAACAAAACTGATCTAATTGATATCCTATAAAATTTACCTTTAACCCAAATGGTATAGTCTAATAATACAACATTGATGCTGCAGTTCTCCACTTCAATTAACCTGCTTAATTCTATGATCTATCATATGCATCCTAATAAATTACCAACCCGATATGCCTAAAGTACTAGCTCACTATTATGATTTTCCTATCCAGCTTCGTCACACCATAATCTTTATGTCTCACTCTACTAAATTTGCATTCTATATAGTATATATTTGATTTTTTCCCTGTTAATTCTAAAACGTTGAGTCTCCAAAATCTGACTCTAAAATTTAAACTTTACATTTACCTCACCTTTGGTCTCATCTATTAAAACAATGTCTGCAAATAATATACAACAAGGCGTCTCATCTTGAATAACAATGTCTGCAAATAATATACAACAAGGCGCCTCATCTTTGAATATATGCCTAATGAACGTATTAATCACTATAACAAATAGTATGGGATTCAGAATTGAGCCATGATGCAATCCGATGGTGTTTAGAAAATTATCTGGTATTCCCCCATAAGTATTCCTATTAGTAATTGCTCCTTGATACATGCCTTGAATTAGAGTAACATATCTTAAAGAGACCATTCATAAAGTATGATGACTAAATGCAATAGTGGCATGGTACAATAGTGATAAACAAAGATTTTTGAAACATTGATGACAACAAGAAAAGGGATTATAACATCATTAGACAACCAAGGTTGCGGTAGATAGCAAATTACCCACAAGGACCTTAATGAGAAACTAAATTTTTCCTTAGAAATATATTTAGGTTAATGCTTATCATAAATCTTTTTCGTTGAGAATCCGTTTCCTCCTGCAATCTCCTATAATGGTATATAATCATGAGCTGAGTGTAATAGATGACTAGCAAAGAAGTTGAACTGCTAGATTGTTTTCCTATCAAATCTGAAGCAGTCAAACTTCTGAGTTACAGTTGGTGCATTTAGCTTTACTTCTTATAAAAATAAGAATGGAGGGAATAAAAAATCAACAAAGCATAGGAAGAAAAATAAGATAATCATGCAGAGGAAAAGGAAAAAATGCAAAAAAAAAAAAACTGAAACTACTGAAGATGCACAATACCATTCTTGAAACCTATATTTTTGCAATCGGGACTGTTTTCATAACACAAATTTCTTCTGCTTTCTTCCTAAAATTCTGGGAATGCATTGCTGTCGTGAATTTCAGCAGACAATTTTTGCAGATACCTGGACCACAATGGGGTGGGCAAGAAAAACTCACATCCACTTTGTCATCAGCATCGCCTTTTATGATATTGAAAGGCTCAATAGGCTATGAGTATAATAGACAACAAAGAAGCCATGCAGGCAGGAGGAGGATATCCACAACAGCTCCATTATCTCCTAAGGTTTCAATACCATATGTACCCTTAACCAGTAAGTTGTCCATTATATCCTCCACTGATGTCAAAAAAATCAATAATAAGCAATTGGGTTTCTCCCCTTCACAGAACTAGGTAAAGGAGATTGGCCACTGGACGATAGAACAGGAGTTCAACATATGATTGATATTTGATCATCATCTTTACTATCACAATTTATCTCAGTCTTTTCCCAATAGATATTATGTACTGAAGTTTTCCTAATAGAGTGAATAATTGTACAACAAGGTCAACATCGCATCAACCATCGGAACCTGAGTATACCTACTTCCAAACCTGTTAGTGGCATCAAATACCTAGCTAAGAAGAAAATTAGAGGGACGGGTTGTTATCATAAAACCTAGTTGTCCAGCCGCATGTAGAAAAAAATACCCCCATAGAACCACAGAGAAAATCATAAAATTATTCCGGACAACAGAAGATCTACCTTAGATGAAGGAATGATAAATTTGTTTCAAGGAATTGCCTTCATATCTGAGGCATGACCAAAGTCACAATGCCAACAAAGGTCATTCCTAAATTAAGATTTCCAAGTTATTGCCAGTAAATGTTAACCCAGAACACATAGAACATGTAACATGTTTTCAATTGGATAATATCAAAAAAGAATCAAATGAGGTCCTCTAGTAAGCATTTAAGCAAAAGTGTCAAACAGGTAGTTGTTAAAATATTTTCTTACATGTTCATGTGCTCATTACCATCTTCTATTGAGCACACAATACAATCATTATTTCTTACCTGATCACATTCTATCTTAAAGTATCACTTTATAAAATAAAAGATTTTTATTTTCTACTGCACTGTCACCACTGGCAGTCAGAAAGTGATACATCCAACCAAAAAATCTGAATCACATTTTTAGCCCCAAGCAAGTAATCATGCTATTCTTTAGGCACCTAAATGAGGCGGTTGCTTAACAAAATGCGAACAAAGAAATGTATGTCCATATATCACTTTTCCGGATATCAAAAAATAAAGAAAAAAGTTGCAATTGCCAATCAATATGATTCGAAGGAACACTTGCACATACAAAAGTGTTAGGGTCACAAGGATCGTTATTTTATAGTCCACTGCAAGTAAGAAATCAGGAAACTGAATATACAAAACAAATCTAATGCCCCCAATGCCTTTAGATCCTTTGTACCATGCAACTCATCATCAGTGTGCTTATCTCAGATTTTATATTAGATTTAGGACTTGTCAGTACACATGGTGTGTACCAATTATAGATGTTAAATAGCAGACACATTAGCAGGACTTTACTGGGACGTGTTATGGAACTCATCTCAATAAAAAGGTGACAACTGTACCGTTAAGTTGCAGCTTTCTTAGGGTATCGACTGTTGACAATCTCATAAATGCATGGACTAAATTGTGGGTTTCTTTTTCTACATATTACAAAAAGTGTAGGTTCAAAGCTAGAAATGTTAATACTTAGTTTCCAAATTCTATAAGTGGTGAACAGTGCAATTTCTCACGGGTATGATTATTAAACTTTCATGTTTAGTTGGATCAAGAACAAAAGCTTTGATATGTATGATCTAACAGAGAAATACAATGCTCTTTACACCTATATATTACTTTCCAGATGTAATAGAGCGTCTCTAAATAAGAGATGGAAAAAAAGAAGCATGCAGTATTGTGAACTGTCATCAAGAAACCAGGTAAAAATCGGAACCCTTAGCCAAAATATGAAGAAGGCAAAAGGGGGAAAGACCCCATTTTCGGGTTTATATCTGCATGATAGTGTATTTCCATATCTATATAAATAGTGTTTATCTACAAAGCAACAAACCTCATGCATAATTATCAATTCATGTTGATTGATAGTCAAAACTTGCAATACCCTTCGGGAATTAAAACTACAATGCTCTATATTTTAAGAATGGGATATGGTCAGAACCAGGATTCCATCTTCTAATAATCAAGTACATTTCAGTTACCTAGTTCCCTTCTTTGGAACAGATAGCCCATCTTTGGAATTTCCACCTGCGATCGTCGAATGAATGAAAAAGTCCCATCTTTTTAATAAATATAATCATATAGTAGAAAGCTTAAGCATGTATCCATTTGTGAGAACTTGACGGGAAAAAGTTAAGGCTTTTTAAAAAGAGTACAAAACTCCTTGAGACTAACCTTCTGAAGTTGCCTTCAGCTTCTCATTCGGATCAACTGTCCCACCTCTAATGAAAGCCTTTGATCCGGGTGCATCATTCCCTTGAAAGGATTCCACAAATTCGGCATACAAACGGGCAGTTTCATCCTCAGCTCTCTTCAGAATTGACCGATAAAAATGAAGAATTAATCAAACAATTGAAAAGAATTTCTAAATGGTGTATTTATATACTTCCATATAACACACAAGGATTTTTTTCCTCTCTCCATATATTACAATAGACGATATTAAAAAATTAAACCCTTGGATGATCGCATGTTGTTTGATAACAAAAGCAACACGTTCAAAATAACCAAAACCACACTGAACCTTGTCCAACGATAATGAAAAATATCAAAGTTTATTACACAAATGAGAAATTAGGCGGCACAATAGAACTCTAAAGTCTAAACACTTGGAATGACAACAATATTTGTTTTACTCTTTATAAAATCAGCCAACATCAGATATTTTGTATTTTACCGTTGGATCCCAATGGAACCAGTGAATAAGCATGGAACCAAAACAACAACAAACAACAATAAATTACCACAAAAATTTTGGAGCCGGATAAATGAAGCATTCTCTCCAAACAGCTCTCTCCGTTAAATTAGCAAGTAGCATATATTTTTTGCTGCCTCTATCAGATAAATATATCAAAATCTTATATAGTCATCATTCTCTCCAAGATAAATTAACAGATCATAATGTGGAATAGTCAATCTACAAGTTAGTACAATCCAGTCGGCAGCAATGACCTTTAGGACTAGTTTTCTTCAAAATCAAAGTTTTATGTGTGTTTGCATCAAAAAGGGAGATGGGAAACCGCATCTGGTCCTAAAATGCCGCCCTCATAATTTTCCAGTAAACATGAAGACTTAAAACATGCAGCTTTCCTCGTTTTAACATTTGAGATGGGAAACCGCATCTGGTCCTAAAATGATAATTTTCCAGTAAACATGAAGACTTAAAACATGCAGCTTTCCTCGTTTTAACATTTCAAATTATTCGCTCTTCTCGTAGACATTTCAGGTAAAATCTCCGCAGTTGAAGATCCATTAAAACAGTAAAAATCTTTTTTAAAAGTTACCTTCTTCTTCGCCTCTTCCTCTTCGCGATGCTTTTGGAAAGGCGTCTTCTTTCGGGCCATAGAGAAGTTCATCGCTCTAATCTAATGCTAAAAACAGCAAAAATCAAATTAAAACCCATCAACGATCGCAAAAGGAACAAATTTACTGCGTATAAGCACAGAACCCAATCTAATCACGAAAATCGAAAAATGAAAATGAAAAATGAAAAAGAGGCATACGTAGGGTAGACGAATTGACATCAAGTAAACCATACAAGAAAGGGAAATGAGATTGAAGGGAAGCTTTGCAATCCAGCTGCGGATTCGACGGTGAAGCGAGATTTAGGGTTTCAGTGTTCGGGGCGATCCGAGTGAGAGAAATTGAAGATACGAGAGAGGAACCAATTCTTCCATGTCGATCTCGAGAAACGGAGAGAGAGCGTGTGTGTTGTCATTTGAGGTTTCTAGGGGGATCTCAGTCGAGTCGGGTCCGTGATTCATACCAACATGAATCTGTATTATGGTAAAAAGAATCCTGGCTACAATTGAGAGATTGTTATAAATCAACTACTGAGGGGAGAGCCCTCAAGTCTATATTTATAGCCAAAGGGGAGAATACAAGTGGGTATGGGCCCAACCACTTGGGTTGGCCCAATAACTCATCAACCCAGTAAATACACATTCACAACACTCCCGCTTATCCAGCCATGGTTGTGGACCCCGCTCATGAATACTTCAGGATTCTGAGCCTGTATGGGTCTCACATGGGGTGGATACTTCAGGATCCTGAGTTGGTGAGATTTGCCTCGTTAAAACCTTTGGCTATGGAAAACCCAGTGGGAAAAACCATAGTTAAGGAAAAAGAGTGCAAACGCTCTTTGACTCCCCCTGATTTGTACAAGTGACTCTGCTCATGAATACTTCTGGATTCTGAGCGTCACTGAGGGGTGGATACTTCAGGATCCAGAGTTGATGTGATTTGCCTCGTTAAAACCTTTGGCTATGGAAAACCCAGTGGGAAAAACCATAGCTAAGGGAAAAGAGTACAAATTCTGTCAACTCCCTCTGATCTGTAAAAGCTCTTAGGCTTTCAGATCTCTTAGGCTTATCTCATCACTCCTATTTACAATATTCCGAAAATGTACACAGATTACAAATTTTGTCACCATCAAGCAGCTGCTGAATCCAGAAACTCTGGAGAGGTGTGCTAAGTTTCGTCGCCTCTGATGGGGTCTTCAGACTATATGGTCAGCTCCACGGAACCAGCCTCTATCCCAATCGTCACTGGGATGTGATGTACCACCAGGCGCCCTTAAATACACCATTGGTGTGATTCTGGAATGGTGAGGATCTCGGAATTATAGGATGATGTTGCCTTCATAAGTTGCTTTGCATATTTGCAGTAGATGGTCATCCCACTGTTGGTACCTGTTCTGTGATTTCACAGCATAGGGACTGGACCTGAAACCTGCATTTGCATAAACATTGGAGGATGCTACTACATTTTGTAAGTCCGAATATTTCGACCCTTGGAGTAAGCGCAGAAGGCTTAACTCAGGTCTAATGGCCCTTTTTAGGTGCCAACTATCTCTGGCTAATGAGTTTACTGCAATTGTTATACCGGGACACATGCAGTTAGCCAGGAGTGCATGATTGCACTAAGATAAGGGACTTTAGGACCAGTTATATCCTCCCCCTCTTCCAGCGATCGGAAGGGTTCTTTTTGTTCATCCAGTAAGTGTACCACCGTAGGTGTTCTTTGGATGACAATGGTCCTGTTAATATCTCCCACGCACTTCTGGGCGTTTGTAACAGGATTCTATGAGCCATGACTTTATATTTGCATAGGTCTTTTTTATTTCATGTTTTAAAAGTCAGGCTTGTACATTTATTTCGGTTTTCTCTTCAGGAGATCCGATGAGATGTTAGTTGTCTACAACTAAGATCTCTAATCCTGTTCTTTGCATAGATGCAAAGACAACCTTCAGAAGGAATCATTGACTTGTCAAGTGATTCTCTTGGTTGTACATTTATTTATACTTATTGTTTTTCTTGAATAGACGTCCCGAAGTCTATTCAGGCAATTTAAGGAGATGTGGAAATTATCTTTACAAGATATCCACGAAGGTATGCCGTCACAACATCCAATAACAGCATATCCAAAATTTTCCTTCGCCAAATCGTAAGGTATTCGCTTTTGATAACTTAGGGAGACTGATGCATCATTTATGAGACATGCTCATTTGAATTTGTTTCGATCCCTAGTTTCAGCGAAATTTTCCTTGGGCTATAGGTTGTACCGTATAGCATACGATTTTGTATTTATTTTTCTTATGTTAGCAATACTTTGTTTTATCCACAGGTTTGACACCTTTTGGTGTCTGGACTTCAGGTCCGAACATTTCACGTTTCATAAGTGAGTCCAGCTCATCTTTTATTGCCACGTTCCACGTTTGGCCAATCTCTACGTTTGCCTTCTAGCAACGGAGTGTGGAACGATAATTTATAAACATCATCGCCATTGCGATGTATATGGCAATATGATACGTGAATACATTGTCGACAATTTTTGTTCTATCTGTCCAACACCTCCCCAGTACGTACAACATTTACTTAATTTCACTTTTCCCCGGCAATTCCTCTGCAGTGGATTCCGGTAAGGGTGATGGTGTGGACAGGAGTTCATTGTCCTGTGGTAGTATTGTCTTAAGGTCTCCAGGAGTTTCTGTCCTTGGAGCCTGGTGGTCTGCCTCTTTTCTGTTGAGGATCAGCCACTTCTGCTGCTGGTGGATTGCATCCATTCTCGGGGATGTCAATCCTAGCTGGAGTTTTTGCCGTAGGGATGTGTGATCTGACAATCTTCTGGTTGTCAATAAATGATTCCGGTAATTGGTAGACAGTGTTCTGTATGTGGAGGATCTTCGGGATCTCTTCTACACATTGTATTGTTACCGGATCATGGTGGGTCAAACTTTTTGTATCCCACGTTATAATTTTCTTCGCACCAGATTTTCTAGTATCTGGGCATATATTTGGGAAACTTGTCTCATCGAAATCACAGTCTTCAAGATGTGCCTTAAATGCGTCCCCCGTTTGGGGTTCTAGGTATCTTATAAGTGAGGGTGAGTCAAACCCTGCATGGATACCTAGGCGACGTTGAGTACCGTTTTGGTCCTCTTTGGTGGTGCGATGGGGATTTAAGACTGCGCGACCGGAGATTCTCAGATGAGAGATGTTCGGTGGCATTCCATATGCAAATTGCATTGGAGACTCTGACCTCCAGAGGGTCTTATTTTCATTTACGATGCAGCATGCAGAGTTTGCATGTCTCCATGCATCCATAGGCAATCGGGATTTAATGGACGTTTAGTCCATTGGAGTCTACTTTTCAGTAACTCTGCCGACCCATTTTGGGTATGAACATGCGGCACTTGTATGTTCATTTTCAATTCCCGTTGATTTGCAGTACTCTTGAAAAGACTGGGAGGTATATTTCCCAACATTAACCAGACTTATTTACAATATTTTATTGTCTGGGAAATGTGCCCGCAACATTTTTATTCTTGTGCCAATAGCTTTTGGAAAAGCTAAGTTGCGGGTCTTGTAGTAGACATACGTACGAATATTCTGAGGATGCATTTATCAGTACAATGAAGTACCAAAATAGCCCACTAGGGGTGGTGGATTTTATCCACATCTGTCTCCTTGTATTCTTTTTGAGGAAGCGTGGAGATTCTTTTTCAACTTATTGTGGAGATGGCCTTGCAATTAGTCTTCCCTTATAGTAAGGGATGCGAGGGAATTTTCCCTTCTGAAGAATCTTCTGGTTCTTCAAGTCATACCCATAGGATAAGATGCTGTGCATCACAAATCCAGGGTGGCCAAGTCCAACATGCCAGAGTGAAAACTCGGCTGATGTAGGGCACTTCAGGTGCTCCGTTTAATTCTGCTTCCTTTCTCCGAATCTTCGTATGGTAGAGGCCTATAAGGCTCTCAAAACGTTCAAGTGTGGATTTTACTCCTTTTTCTTGAGACGTTGCATACGGTAATTTTTCTTTTACATTTGATGTTTCCAAATGGGATCCGTTGAAACGGATGTCCTTGAAACTTAGAAAGTTTCTTTTTGGAATTCGGAGGGATTAATGCATCCATTATTTTTGTGTCGTTTGGGGGCAACTGTGTTGCATTCCCTGGATCTTCAATATAGCCCTGATATTGGGCTTTGTATTGATATAAATCGTACGTGTTTATTGTCTACTAAGCATTTATGAGAGCAGTTTCAAAAGATGAAACGTATCGGCACATGCATATTTAGATAAACATTTTCATTTATTGTCTACTAAACATTTTCATTCAGAACAAATTTCATAAAAATGCTCTCATAAATTATTCTCAAAACAAATTGCTAAGATAAAAATAAGGGCTAATCAAGCAAGTCATCATTTTCGAAGTTGTCAGCTGAAAACTTGACTGGAGCATCAGATGTCATCAGGTTTGTTTCAACTTTATTTTTCTTGTTCTTTTTATACAAATCCTGGAGATGATGCGGAGTTCGGCACACTCTGGACCAGTGGCTTTTCAAGCCACAATTGTGGCACTAGTCTTCCCATTCCCTCTTGGGTGGGGGTGAATTATTTTTGTCATTTCTGTGCCACGTGAACTTCCGCTTATTTCGCTGCTGCTGTACATGGCCCTTGGCATTTTTCTGTTGACCCCCCTTCTGTGGTCTTTCTTTTCTTTTTATTATCTCTCTTCTTTTTGAAGGAAGAGGAATAGTGAGCTTCTGGTGGGGGGCAGTGCCGGGGAGCGTAGATTGTGAGTGGAGAGGAGAAGCTCTCTGTTTTGCTCAGCCATGAGTAAACACGACAGCAGCTCGGAATACTTGGTGAACTTGCGTTCACGGTATTGCTGCATGAGTATCGCATCTTTTTTTTATGGAAGGACGTATACGTCTTTTCCAGCATGCGATTTTCTGAGACTTTTTCACCACACAACTTCAGGCGTGCGGTGATGCTAAAAAGTGCTGAGTTGTACTCAGCGACGGACTTTAAGTCCTACAGTCTCAGGTTCTCCCACTCGTATCGTGCCCTTGGGAGTATAACATCTTTCTGATGTTTATACCTGTCCTCAAGGGCAGTCCATAGCTCAAGTGGATCTTCGACCGTAAGGTATTCAGCCTTTAAGGTCTTGTCCACATGGCGGCGAATATAGATGATGGCTTGCGCCATCTCTATATCGCTAACATTTTCTTTTTCATTCACAACAGCGATGAGGGTCTTTTGCCCGCAGGTGAAACTTTACATCTAGCTGCCAGCTTAGATAGTTTCTACCTGATGCTTCCAGTACTTCGAAATTAACGCTTGCAATATTAGCCATTTATCTAGCAGAGCACAAACATGCATGAATTAATAATTAATCAGAGAAAACATTTTCATGCGGAGGCAATATTTAACGAAAAACTAAATGTGTGGATCGGCCAGTCCCACAAGAAAGAGTCCAAAAGTCCACAGTCCAAATTATACAAATTTGCAGCTTTAAAAATGAAAATACAACTTTGGAAACCCCGTGGGTCCCATATGATATCTCCATCTTCAAGCGTGGCCTCCGTCTTCATGGAAGTTGGTCTTCTTTCTTTGACATTTACATAAATTCCTCACTACAATTTCTCTCAAAAATAAAAGAAAAGTGCAGGAAATAAACTGTGGGACTAAACGGCCGATCCAAAAACCACATTTAGCAATTCATGCAAAAATATTGTGCTCATCAACATTTTCATCAGACATTTTCATCACAGGCATCACAGGCATTTAATATTCGCAGAGATGGATAAATAATTTAAACACTTAATAATTATTGGACCACTGGGCAACGTCATACACCGTTAGGTTACTAACGGCAGAGCGGTCGCAGGATCTTCCTAATTATTAAGTTTTAAATACAATGCACAACCACGCATATAATATCCAACAGAATATACCAGAGATGCAAAGCATGTAAATATGATATTTGCAGAAAACATCATTACAATGCAAAGGTTGTAATCCGAATGAGGTTTAATCAATTAAATTGATTAAGAGCCCAAAATAAACATTTTCTTTGTCAGAGGGAAAAGTTTCCCTCATCATCCCAAAAGCCCCCCCAAGAATCCCCAAAAAGTCCTCGCCTGCCCGATATTTGTCCCGTAATATACCGTGATTTTTCACGAATATTTTGCACTTAAATCCCCCTTTTGAATTAATATTTAGGCTAATAAATTGCCTTTTGAGGCGAGTTTATAGCCCTTTGCCTCCCCCAAATTTTTTTTTTCTTTTTTTTCTTTCAGATAAACCAGCCTGCGGGCCTGAAGCCCGCAGTCGACCTATGGGCTTCAGGCCCATATGTCTCTCTCTCTCTCTCTCTTTTTTTTTGGGAAATCTGTGGGCCTGAAGCCCACAGATCTGCTGTGGGCTTCAGGCCCACAGATCTGTTTTTTTTAAGAAAAATTGGCCTGTGGGCCTGAAGCCCACAGGCTGCCTGTGGGCTTCAGGCCCACAGGTTTTTATCTGTTTTTTTATGAGAAAGAGTTCTGTGGGCCTGAAGCCCACAGATCTGCTGTGGGCTTCAGGCCCACAGCACTGTTTTTTTTTCTGTGCGTTAGGGTTACGGCGGGGGGGGCCCGCCGCCGCCGCCGCCGCCCCGCAGAGGGGGGGGGGGCGCGGCCAGGGGGGCCGCCGCCCCCCCGCTGCGGGGGGGAGAGGCGGGGGCCGCTGCCCCCCCGCAGAGGGGGGGGGGCGCGGCTTGGGGGCCGCCCCCCCCGCAGCGGGGGAAGCGGCCTGGGGGCCGCCGCCCCCCTCTGCGGGGGGGGGGGGGACGGCGGGGGGTGCCGCCGCCCCCCGCTGCGGGGGGGGAGCGGCGGGGGCCGCTGCCCCCCGCAGGGGGGGGGGGGGGCGCGGCCTGGGGGCCGCCCCCCCGCAGAGGGGGGAAGCGGCCAGGGGGCCGCCGCCCCCCTCTGCGGGGGGGACGGCGGGGGGGGGGGGGGGGGGGGGGGGCGCCGCCCCCCCTGTAGGGGCGGGGCGGCGGCGGCCGCCCCCCCTGCAGGGGAGGGCGGCGGCAGGGGCCGCGCCGCCCCCCCTGCAGGGGGTGGGCGGCGGCGGCAGGGGGTAGGCCCCCCCCATGGGGGGGGAACGTGGCCGGGGGGATTGGGGGTAGTTTTAGGGTTTGTTTTTCCAAAAAAATTGTGTTTTTACCCTAAAAATTGGGGTTTTACCCCAAAAAATTGGGTTTTTGGGATGAAAAATCCGTTGTTTTCAAGGCGACAATGAATCCCCATGACGATCTTGTGAGATCTAGGGGAGGTTTAATCATACGTATGATTTAAAAACCTTGTTTTTAGAGTTTTTACCTCTATATCCGTCCTCCGGATATAGCGACGGTTGCTCGAAGCCCTACGCGGATGACGACCCTTGATGGAGGAAGCCTTGCACCGCGCTCGTCAATCTCCCGTCTCGCCTTCGCCTTCGCCTTTGCAACGAACGGAAAAAAAATTTGTGGAAAACAAAAAATTTTAGAGGCTCGTGCTGATAACGTGTTATAAATCAACTACTGAGGGGAGAGCCATCAAGTCTATATTTATAGCCAAAGGGGATAATACAAGTGGGTATGGGCCCAACCACTTGGGTTGGCCCAATAACTCATCAACCCAGTAAATACACATTCACAACAGAGATGTTTTTGAATTTGTCTTTTGTATCAATGTCACATCGTCATATAGAGACAACCTTCTTAAACCCAAAACCCAAAAAACCAAAACCACATCCAACCCCCAAAACACATCCAATCCCAAAACACCCAAAATCACACCCCCAATAAAAAAAACAAAAACCCCCAAGTGAATACACTCATCCATGACCACTCCTCATTTTCCCATGTTTTTGCATTCATCGGAACATCCGTGTGGGTCCCGCGTTCTGATTGTGTGGGTTGGTTATTGGGTGTGTCCGTGCACCCTTTGTCCGCGCACCGATTGTGTGGATTAGTCATAACCCGTGCCTATGCGGGCACGGTTCATTTAAGATTTTCACAGGCGAAATCTTTCTTCCCCAAAAAATTATTTCCACAACCAAAATTGCGCGGAACAACAAATTAGCGTAAAAATATTTAGCGGTGCGGACGTCTTCGGCGCGGAACAACGAATTCGGTGGAGGCGCCTTCGACATGCAACAACAAATTCGGCGAAGACCAATAAATTCGGCGTAGAACAACAAATTCGACGCAGGCGCCTTCGGCACGGAACAACAAATTAGCGGGAAAAAATTTAGCGGGCGCCTTCGAAGCGGAACAACAAATTCGGCGTAGAGCAACAAATTCGACGCGGGCACCTTAGGCACGGTACAATAAATTAGCGGGAAAAAATTTAAAGGGGGCCTTCGACATTGAACAACAAATTCGGCGTATAACAACAAATTCAGTGTGGGCGCCTTTGACATGGAACAACAAATTCGGCGTGGACGCCTTCGACGCGCGGAACAAAAAATTAGCATAAAAAATTAACGGGCGCCTTCGGCATAGGAAATTATTATCATCTTGTTGACCTCATGCGTTGAAGAGACCGTGGGCCCCACGTTAAGGGAGAGATCATTCGATCTGCGTCAGCATTCGATCTGCAACATTAAGTGCAAGTTAAAGTTTTTTTCCAAATGCATTAATTGTGTGCACTCTACTATTTCCCAAAAACTTTCATTCTCCAAAAAGTTTCATTTCCCTAGAAACTTTCATTTCCCTAGAAATATTTTTCCCTCCAAAACTTTCCACACAATCTCATCTCAACCATTCATTCCCCAAGATTGAATCTCAGCCGTTCTTCTATCAACCCTTTTGTCCTAGTCAGCCCAAAAACAGTCATCAAACGTAATATAGATTTTGTTTTTCATGAACTCTGATATCAATTAGATTAGAGTTTGATTCCTTGATTAGAGTATCATTGTTAATATTTTCATAGTAGAATTCATAGTTTCACAACCATATTCTCGAAACAGTTAAGCTAAAAATGAATGAATCAAATTTGAAAATTATTTGACTCTTGCGTGATTTGATTGATATTTCTATTGCTTCATGGATGTTTAGTAATTCAAAAGAGATAAGATAACCACACCACAACCAAAGTAGTGACAATTAGAATTCCAGAAACCGAGCCATGTTTAGGTTCTATACTTTTTCCTTCTCTTTTTTGTTTAGCCAAATAAATGATCTTTGATCATACTTTGCATTCCATCGCATTTACGTGAGTTTGCAAAAATCCCAATAATACAAAAATCAAACAAATATCCTGAATAAAAGGCCCTAGGGGTTCTTTGTAATCCGATGCCCTAAGACCGTCTGGTTTGGGATGCATATGCCGCCTCTTGTATATATTGAGTTATCTCGCGTATATAAAGAAAGAAAAATATGCATATAAAAAAATGTATAGCAAAAAACAATTGTAAAAAGAAAAAATTCCATATCCTTCCCCCCACTTTCTATTTAGAATAGAGATTTGGTAAAGTTGACAGATTCTAGGAATCATGAAACGAGCATAGTGTGATGATGCCTTACCTTAATTAAATTAACTAACTCATTCCGTGAAGCTTAAGAAAACACCACGCATGCTTGAAACTTTTTGATCTTACATATTTACATTGCTTAGAGAATGAGTAGTGAATGTTGGATTCATTTATGTGAACTTAGCATATTTCATGATAAATTATGATATGATGTAGCTCTGCTCTCATTTTATTGTTTATCGAGTTCATACATTTATTGAAATCCACAGTATCTTCATTTGAGCGAGATTTAAGTATTTTGCGTGAAATTACGTTCTAATCGTTCTTATGTGTGTTCACACATTCTTCTATCCTTGGGTTCATATAATTGCTGTGTTTTAAGAATGAGCCCATTGTCGCTATTACACTCCATCGCCTCATCTCTCCATTGTATTCATCTCCCGGGTTCGCTTCTTACTAGTCTTCCTCGAGGACGAATAAGAGGTAAGCTTGGGGGAATTTGATTTGTCATGATATTACAAAATATAAATATTTGTTTACATGTCAAAATGATCGCTTTAATCCATTTAATAGTGATAATTGGAACTATTTGACTTCGCAAGCGTTTTGATGCATTTCAGTAATATCGAGCGATTTGGAGCATATTGGAGAGGAAGACATGATCGTCGACGCCGGAGCGTCAATGGCGTCGTGTTCAAGGGTTCATGTTGCTGGATAGAAGCAATAAGAAGCAAAGAAGAAGAGAGGAGATGAGTTGAGAAAAGAGAGAAGCCTGGAGATGAGTTCCAGGTCGCTCGGTCGAGCGCTCTGTGCGCTCGACCGAGCCATGATACAATGAGCAAGAAGCAAAGCTACGAGGGGTCGCTCGGCCGAGCGACCCAACTCGCTCGGCCGAGCGACCCCCTACGCTCGACCGAGTGACCCCCTACACTCGACCGAGCCAGCTGTCAGGAGAGCCCAAGAATTTGCCTCGCAACTATCTGGAAGTTTGGCTTTTAATTCGCTCGGTTGAGCGAGTTGCCGCTCGACCGAGCGACATCAATTCTAGCCGAGCGAGATCAAGTCCTCTAAGAGGGCGCTTGGTCGAGCGGCTTCACCGCTCGACCGAGCGACCCTCCTCTGTGCAGCCAGCTGAAAGTGTCAAGGGAGCGCTCGGCCGAGCGCCAGGGCGCGCTCGGCCGAGCGCCAGGGCGCGCTCGACCGAGCGCCATATCGGGAAACTGCTCTTAGGGCATTTTTAGGGGTTTGGGGGGAAGGCTATAAATAGGGAGTTGTAGCCACCATTTGGGGAGGCCGGTTTTAACCCCTTTCACTTATTTTCTGTCTTGGGGGATGATTTTCAGAGATTATGCTATGCCGCAGGCCCCCCGCTTGGATGATTATGTACCGGATCTTCATTAGTTAAGTATATTCTCATTTGTAAATCTCTTTTATTGTCTCTCTTATATGTTTTCATTGTTGAATCCTTTATTGCTTTCATATTACTTGCTTGTGATGTTAATTCCTCTTATTTCTATCTCTTGTGCAATGATTGAATAGGTCTATTGCTAGGATTAGGGATGAACCCTAGGATTCAAGGGCTAGGATGATAGGTCAATGGTTGAACGAGAAAACGCACACAAGAGCGCTAACGGTTGAAAAGTGAGTGAGGCCGTGGGCAGCAAGTGGGGTGCAATGCTAGGATGATACTATCACACAAGAAATATTCCGACTCAAAACAAACATCTATAAGAGAATGGGGAGAATCCTCTAAGCTCCAAGGAACAGCCGAAAAAACGGCCCTTAATGTTGCGAGCAAAGGCGCCCGCTCGCGCGGGTCGGCCCGCAAGTACTGCGGCGGCCCGGACGCCCCCAAGTAATTCTATTTTCTGGCCTTTTAACCACATTTCTCCTCCAAATAATTCACCAAAAATACCCAGAAATCTCAGAAAAATCCCAGAAAATTCTGAAAAATCCCCAAGACTCCCAAAAGTATCTGAAAAATATGAGAAAGAGAAATTAGTCCATTTGATTATGAAATGAATATAATGACTATTATAACACACTATTGACCTCCAATAACCCATACAATTCTCAAAAATTGTACCTTTCACCCCGAATCACACACCCCCAACTAGCTTTTTGCTAGTCCCTAGCAAAATATGCGATAAGTTCGGATTGAATTGAAAATATGTACCAAACTCACAATATCCTCATGACATATCACAAATGATATTTCCAAATGATTTCAAAGCCAATATACTCAATGTATGAAAGTAAACAACAAATGACATTCTCCTCAATCCAATTAAAAGAAAAGTAAGGTAATAAGCACAGTATCGCATTCATTGGGATATATCGCAAATGAAAAAGTTTCTAGTTTTCATGGAAATGGCCAAAACAAAAGAAATTCCTCTAAGTTGTGGGAGATGAGATTGCATCACTCATGTTGCTTATTCTTTCATTTATTCATTCATTTTTTTCTTTTTCTTTTCTTTTTCCTTCTTTTTTTGTATTCTTTTTTTTATGTTTATATTTTGCATTCACGCGATAACGCTATGAAATGCAAACACGGCCACCTTTTGCCTACACGCGATAACGCTATATAGACAAAGGGATGGAATGATCCCCTAAATCCCATCTTTGGCATCCTCCTCAATGTTTCGTGGGGCACCGGCTACTCGATTTGATTAGAAAGAAACATTCACTTATATAACTCTCTTTCTCATTCTCAACATGAATTTTCAACTCATCCACATACTCCTTAAGAGGAAAACAAAACATACACAATTGGCCAAATCCAATCCAACCAAAAACTACACCATTCATCCCAATTCATGCAATCACTTACACCAAACTTTTCCCAAATTATCTCAAAGAGAGTATCACAACATTCAAAATAGTTTCATACATGACATATTAACATTTGACTCCAAATTGGAAAAGAAATTAAAACGTGCCAATCAAACATAGAAGAAGTTGATAGTATGGCCAAGGAGGACGAGCAAAGGGTGATGGCGAAATGGAGGTATCTCAAAAAAAATTTAAGCTAAACTAAAAATCCTAAAAATCCTAAAGATTCTAACACTCTCAATTGGTTGAACCGGAGGACGCGCAAGGAGCACGCCTTCCACTCCCAAGCGTAGGAGTGTCAATGCAATAAAAAATAACCGGTGAGTACCGGGTCGGATCACAGGGACAAGTCGTTCTACATTCACAAGTTTGTTCGATAAAGAAAAATAAAGCGTGATTCAACAATCTCGACTACGGTGAATAAGTGGGAAAAAGTGTTGTGAAACCAAAATCCTAACCTAAATGGGTAGGGTTGGAGAACCAAATGGGAAGTTAGGATGGCTAGGCGAGGAGAATGAGTTGTAGGTTCACTAATGTTGGTGTTAATCAAGCTCAAATTACCCACATATAACTCAATTAGGCCTCCGGCTATGGAAAGCTTAATCGGAAAGTTTAGCTTTCATGAACACGATAATTAGCAATAGGGATGGACGTATCATCGTAGCACTAATCAAATTAAGAACATGGTCTCTTTTCTAAGAGGGCCCACTTGGGTCTTAGCCAATTAAAATGTGCCCTAATAATACATCCAACATCAACATTTAAAATGAGCAAGAGAAAATTAAAGCTATAATTAACAACCAACCATCATGATTCACAATCCAAGCCAATCAATAATAAACAAAATGATATTCATAAACCAATTCATCAAAGTTCAATACAAAGAGAGATATCAAACTACAAAGGAGAAGAGGAAGGGTTTCACCAAGATCTCCCCAAATGAGCCCTAGCCTTCTCCAATTTGCTCCTCCACCAAGCTTTTCCAAGCCCCCATGGCTTCCAACCCTAACCCTAACCTATTAGGGAAGAAGAGAGCTTCCAAACCCCTAAAAAAACTCAAAAAACAGCAGCCCCCTTCAATTTTTCGCACATCCCGCATTAAGGCACAGAAATGGGCCGGATATTGGGGGGCGGGCGCCCGCTGCCCGCCCCCGCTTTCATTTTGCGTGCGCCTGGCAGCTGAGCGGGCCGGCCCGCTCGGGCTTATTATTATTTTTTTTAAAGTTGCAGCGGCCCGCTCCAAGAGCGGGTCGCCTGCACTTGATTTTTTTTATTTTTTTTATAAATTCAGCGGCGGCCCGCGAAGGAATTTAGCTGACCGGTTATTTTTTATTGCATTGACACTCCTACGCTTGGGAGTGGAAGGCGTGCTCCTTGCGTGTCCTCCGGTTCAACCAATTGGCGCCGTTGCCGGGGAGCTGAGCGGGCCGGCCCGCTCGGGCTTTTTTTTAGAGCGGGCCGCCTGCACTTGATTTTTTTTAAATTTTTTTATAAATTCAGCGGCGGCCCGCGACGGAATTTAGCTGCTTTTGGCGCCACGTGGCGTCGCGTGGTTGCGCCACGTGGTGCCCCATTGAATTTCCCTTTTCTTGATTTAAACCCCCCTTTCTTCTCCAAATAATTCCAAAAAAAATACCTAGAAATCTCAGAAAAATCCCAGAAAATTCTGGAAAATCCACAAGACTCCAAGGAGTACCTGAAAATAGGAGAAGGAGAAATTAGTCCATTTGATGAGAAAATTAATATAATGACTATTATAAATTAATATTGACCTCCCAAAATTCATATAAAATAATCCATTGCTCAAATAATTCTCAAAAATTGACTATATGATCAAAATAATATCAGGAGCACATGAAAAATAATAGGAAGCCAATAAAAACGATAAAATCCATATTTTGTGCAAAGAATGAGAGTAAGCTCCTAAAATGACATGAAATGAAAATATACCCAAAAGAGCAAGATTAGGTATAATTCTTAGCACAAAATGGGGGTAGTTAGGGGGTATAAATATACACTTTTCACCCCGAATCAGTCAACCTTAGTTGGACGAATCTGGGGTTGCTTTACGATAGTTTGGATAAGGGGTTTTGTGGGATTAGCCCTCGGATCGGAGGGTCGCGAAAGCAACTCCGTTTCCAAGGGAGAATGCCCACAAATCTGATTCGGGCTTAGTGGCCTTTTTCGGAGCTCGCGTTCACGAGAGTGACTCGAGAGCCGGGGGCGATCGGCGATCACTAATCCTAAATCCGCTAGTCAGTGACTACGAGAGTAGTCCGACTGCCTGGACCAACCATAGAGTGGTACCACGGTCTGTAAATCATGAGAGTGAATACATATTTGTGGTACTAGAACCAAGTGTTGAGCGTAATGCACGCATCCCCATGCAAAGCCGACTGCGAAAGCACGGCTGCGCATGGGGAGGCGTTAGACGAGCGTGACGACGAAAGTCAAGTGCTCGTTCACATCTCTGGATGTGACACTCCTACATGCATTCGTCGTTCGACGAAGGGATCCTTGACCCGTTATTCGAACCCGAAAGCCCTAGCAGGATTCCCGACACCCTAGTGATATTTCCCCTCATTCGTTTTCTCTTTTTTTTATTTGTTCTCTTTTGTGTTTTGATGTGCCTTGCTGACAGTGACACCTTCGCATTCCACATTCACCATCATTACAACATTCCATAATCCATCTTCACCCAATAAGCGTTCGAAGCCTAAGTCATCCTAGGATCGATATGTAGTGTGACAACCGCCTCCATGTGGATACGATACCCGCTCGCCACTGTTTACACCGTGCGCTTGTGGTACGACGACATTCGACCACCGTCCCGATTGCACGAGCCACCGGATGGCCGAACAACGACATGATGGGTTTCAGTCCCGCGGTGACTATCAAACTATTTCGGAGGACCCGGCGCGTGGTTCGACGATGGATTTGACCCCGAGAGTTTTTCAGGAGTATGAAGATGATGGAGGAGGGTTTCGGGACCCACCCGACACTCGATATGGTGATGACAGATGGCGACCTCCACCCCCACACCCTTGAGGGACACACTGGAGACTTTGGGGGAGGTTATAGAGACTTCCAGGAGGATCACGAGGGCAGGTTTGGAGGCGACGATGGGAGAGGACATGGGGGTTGAGAAGGAGGCCCACGAGGGGGTCACGGTTTCCATGATGGATGCCAATGTGGGGGCTATGAGCGGCACCATGAGAGGTGGCAGCACTACCTCCAGACTAGACATGCCGAGGGATGAGGAGACCAGGGAACATTCAATATGGACATGCTGCAGAAGCTTAAGATGCTTGTCATCGAGGGAGATGACCCAGTGTCATGGATTTACAAAGGCAAAGAGATTTTAAGGGTCTCTCGTATGACAGAGGAGCAGAAGCTGGAGGCAGCGGCGATTTGTCTGGATGGGAAGGCCCTCGCTTGGTTCCAGTGGAAGGATACGAGACGTCCTTTTAGCTCGTGGGAGGAGATCAGGGATCAGATGGTGGAGAGGTTCAGAGATCTCCATCTGGGAAATATGTGAGAGCAGCTGCTGACACTCATGCTGGATGGCACTGTGAGGGACTATCTGGAGAGGTTTGAGGCCCTATCAGGACAGGTGCACGGGGTGTCTGACGACCTGATGGAGAGCACATTCAAGCTTCATGAAGGGGCTGAAGGCCACTATTCAAGCAGCAGTTTGCATGCAGAAGCCTCAGAACCCGATGGAGGCCATGATGTATGCTCACATGACGGAGGGCTGACAGTTGGAGGTGAGAAAGGCGAGAGGTGGTTGGAGTGGACCGATTTCCTGCAGTGTTCCGACCGCGACAGGAGAACAGAAGGCAGCTACAGGGGCGGATCAGGCGAGTATTGAGAAGATTGGAGAGAAGAGCAGCGCACCGCAAGCAGGTGATCAGTTCAGGAGGATGACTGACGTCGATATGAGGGAGAAGAGGCAGAAAGGGATGTGTTTCAGATGCGATGAGCGGTTCACCCTATGGCACCACTAAGGGGTGCGCAAGCTGCAAGTGCTGATAGTCGGGGAAGACGAGGAGGATGACATGGATGATGAAGAGGTCGGAGTGGAAGACGACTCCCACTTGGAGTAGGACCGTCAGAAACTTCATGCACCACCTTGAGGACAAGGTGGATTTTCGGAGGCATAGTAATGTTAGATCCGGTCGGCCCAATATGGGGGCCCATTTTGAGTGTTTTATGTTATTTTATTAGTGTAAGGGTATTTTGGTAATTGGCGTATTTTGGTAATTGGCTATTTTCTGAAATTGTATTAGAGGAAGGGGTGCAAGCCGGCCCTAGTTTACGCTATTGATTGATGGCTTCCGTTGAACAGTTGATGGCTAAGCAAGATAAATAAGAGGAGGCTCTCGCACACATTATTTTTCAGCTATCAATCCTCACGTGGAAGGAGGGAAAAGGTGATGCGAACCCTAAAATAGCGACAAAGGCGCCACCTTTCGACAAGGGGAAGCACGCAATGACGGATTCATAGGACTAGAGGTACACGGATCTGGAAAACAACGACTCGGAGTTGGAGGAACCTTGCCCGGAGGACGACATCCCCATCAGAAACTTCCGACGGTTACGGCAGCAAGCAGGAGGGCCGTCGGTAACAGCCCAGGAAGCCGTCGGCCCCCATGGGCCTCGGCAGGCCCTTGGGCCCCTCCCACGGGGCCCTAGGGGTCGGCGAAGCAGCAACATGCCATAGCTGGCCCTGCCAAGCAGCGGCAGGGCCGCTGGGGCCCCGATGACCACCGGTGGGGCCCGACGGCCCCTTTCTCTGGCCGTCGAGGCCCCGCCGACCAGAGAGCACCCCCATGGGGGTTTTGGTGCACGACAGGATGGGTTTCAGCCCTGCGGTGACTATCAGCCTATTTCGAAGGACCCGACGCGTGGTTTCGACGATGGATTTGACCCGGTAGTTTTTCAGGAGTATGAGGATGATGGAGGAGGGTTTCGGGACCTACCCGACCTTCGGTATGGTGATGACAGATGGCGAACTCCACCCCACACCCATGAGGGACGTCCTGGAGACTTTAGGGGGAGGTTACAGAGTCTTCCAGGAGGAGCACGAGAGCAGGTTTGGAGGCGATGGTGGGAGAGGACATGGGGGTTGAGGAGGAGGCCCATGACGGGGTCACGATTTCCATGATGGAGGCCAACGTGGGGGCTGTGAGCGGCACCATGAGAGGTGACAGCACTACCACCAGACTAGACATGACGGGGACGAGGAGACCAGGGAACATTCAATATGGACATGCTGCGGAAGCTGAAGATGCATGTCTTCGAGGGAGAGGACCCAGTGTTGTGGATTTCGAGGGAGAGGACCCAGTGTTGTGGATCTACATGATAGAGAGATTTTTAAGGGTCTCTCGTATGACAGAGCAGCAGAAGCTGGAGGCAGCGACGATTTGTCTGGATGGGAAGGCCCTCGCTTGGTTCCAGTGGAAGGATACGAGGCGACCTTTTTGCTCGTGGGAGGAGATTAGGGACCCAATGGTGGAGACGTTCAGAGATCCCCATCTGGGGAATGTGAGGGAGCAGCAGCTGACACTCAGGCTGGATGGCACCGTGAGGGACTATCTGGAGAGGTTTGAGGCCCTATCAGGACAGGTGCACGGGGTGTTTAACGACCTGATGGAGAACACGTTCATAAAGGGGCTGAAGGCCACTATTTGAGCAGCGGTTCTCATGCAGAAGCCTCAGAGCCTGATGGAGGCCATGTAGCATGCTCACATGGCAGAGGATTGCCAGTTAGAGGAGAGAAAGGCGAGAGTAGTTGGAGTGGACCGATTTTCCGCAGTGTTCCGACCGCGACATGAGAACAGAAGGCAGCTACAGGGGCGGATCGGCGAGTATTGAGAAGACTGGGGAGAAGAGCAGCGCACCGAAAGCAGGGGGTCACTTCAGGAGGATGACTTACGTCGAGATGAGAGAGAAGAGGCAAAAAGGGCTGTGTTGCAGATGTGATGAGCAGTTCACCCCAAGGCACCACTATGGGGTGTGCAAGCTGCAAGTGTTGATAGCCAGAAAAGACGAGTAGGATGACGTGTAGGATGAAGAGGTTGGAGTGGAAGACGACTCCCACTTGGAGTAGGACCGCCACAAACTTCATGCACCACCTTGAGGACAAGGTGGATTTTCGGAGGCAGAGTAATGTTAGATCCGGTCGGCCTAATAGGGGAGGCCCATTTTGAGTGTTTTATGTTATTTTATTAGTGTATGGGTATTTTGGTATTTGGCTATTTTCTGAAATTGTATTAGAGGAAGAGGTGCGAGCCGGCCCTAGTTTATGCTAGTGATTTGATTATTTTCATAATAGAGAGAGAATTCTCTTAGTCCTCGGAAAGGTGCGGACGTCCCTTATCAATCGGCGTCTTGGGAGGGCGATTACCCCTTTAAGTGTAATCAATCTATCTTTATTTTCAGTTTATTCTAATAAATTTCAGATTTGCTTTTGGGTTCCAATCATAATCTTGCTTAAAATGCAGCTAGCAAGGTATGGAAGTCGATAACATATTAGAAATATTTATTCTTTTATCAAAGTATCAAACTAATTGGATGGTAGAATTTTGCAGAGTTGCAGAAATATTAAAAATAAAAAGATAACATATAGCTCCTGTGTCCATAACAACAGTTCTTACCATACAAAGACATGTGTGTGTCACTGATACGAGTTGTTGGCATCTGTACATTTATCGCCCATTAAGATTTGTGTTTTCTACGAGAGTCAATCCCAAATAAAAATAAAAAAAACATGTTTTTTTTTAAAATTCTTGTTTGGCATGGACCTTGATGAAGATGGTAGTTCTTGCATTGCACATGTGATAATTTTTGTATGAAGTTATAAACAAGGCCAATTTCTTCATTTGCTATTACTTACTAAAAATCTCCTTTTTTTCTTCTTCTCATGGCAGAAATTTTACAGATAATTTTTTCTTCTTCTGGAAAGGTGCACATTATGAACTCTTTGGTAGATTATCCTTGAAAAGATTGTTGCAATGTAATGCACTCAGAGTTGGTATTCATTATTATTATTATTGGACAAGTTTATGGATGGGTGACTAATAGAAATTGAATTGATTTCCAAACAGAGATGAATTTAGTGAAAAATAGACACCAAGCTACATATGTCTTAACACCAGATCCCGAATTCGGGGGGTTCAAATCTTTGAAAGTGCTTGCGCTCGTTGGTATGACTTTACCATTGGGCCATCTAAGATATCTTCTATCCAATTGCCTGTGTGTGGCAGAACTAACATTTGAAGGCTGTTCGTTTTCGCTTAATTCAGATGATTTAGTGATATCTGAAATGGCGTATCTGACATCCATAAAAGTATTAAATTGTTCCGGAATAAAGAAGGTCATTGTATACAAAGATAGTTTCGAGCTCTTGGACAGTGATCCGCCCTTGGAAAAGGGTCGCCTTTGAAGCATTTGCATTTGATAAGCAGCCAGTTTACATTTGATATTCCCAATTTTGATGGTCTCGAGATAGTTACTTTGGATGACATATTTCTGATGGATGAGGACATATTTCTCGAGATAATTTACACGCATCTCCTCGATATATGAATCAATGCAACATCTACATGCAAAGATGTATGAGTTTTCGTGTGTAAATCCAAGCAAGTACCTATTTGAGTCCGTTAACAGAGGCTAGCTAGCTTCCTGAAAGGTCGATACATTCTCTTGGTTTGAAAAACTTATGGTGCGAATATAAGTATTATCAAAGCCAACCTAGATCTCTGTATGTCTTTTTGATCTGTCTTTATGATCTTTCTGCTGGATAGAACTTCATGTATCAATATCAATATTCAAAGTTCAATATCTGACCATGCAAAATTCTGCAATTTGCAGCAGAACTAAATTGCAGCCAGCAAGTACCATAAACAATCGCTGCTCCAACATAGGAAACGATGTATAAGAGTTGAAGTGCCATAGATAAACCTGTGCGTGTACCGATATATCAAGCTTATAGCGTTTGGCGTTTGGCCTTCACGATAGCCACAGCCTGTTCTGAAATATTCCATATTTACACACCGCATTGCCTATAGCCTGGAAAAAAATAAGTTACTGAATTGCACAAGAGTAGCGAGAGCAAATAAAAAACAGCAACCTTCGTCGTCTCTAGATTGCAGAGTGCCTACACTGCAAGCGTAATATAAAACATATAAGCAGTAGTTATACTGACAAAATGCCATCATGTTTTTATTCGTTAGACGACCACCGAAAATGGCTTGGGCTATTCCTGAAACTTCCATATAAACAATAACCCAACCTCGCTCAATGCAAACATCACAACTGACAAAGCAGAGAATAAAACTGCTGGTTTTGAAAGCTCTTTCATATTTCTCTGGGAACTCGACTTCAGGGCCATATACACTTTAGGCAATTACCACCAACTTTCCACAAGGAAACAACCCCAACTGGGAGTGAATTCACAAAGAAGAACATGGGTGAGCAAATATTAACTCAGGCTTACATCCTGTTTGGTAAACTACAACAAAGGTTTTGACCCTTCTTTTTGTACATTGCTTTTGTGACAGAACCAAACATTACCCCGAGCGTGATGCCAATCTCTTCAGGTGCTGAAACATTTTCTGCTTCACCCATTGCCGGTCATTTGGCAGATAAGCGTGAATCGAGGGATCATACCTATGATTGGATTTCAAAAGGCAAGTTTTAGTTCAAAGCTATAAATAATACATATTTCTATATTCATGACCCGTAGTATAATAATACTTACACCAAGGCACTCAAGTCAGCAAGGCCATCCATGAAATTGTAAAGATCAGCAATGTCATAAGAAATGTTTCTTACTGCTGGGTTGATCTCCTTAAGCTTCCTCTCGTACAGGCCGCAGAGTCCTGTTCATGCAAGGGAAAAGTTAGTAACAGTAAGTGTATCTAAGATATCACCACCTCATAATTCCTTTTCCTTACAAATATATTTGTTATGGAGAGATTAAAAATGTAATCAAGCATTTATTGCAACGAAGCTCAGCTAAAATCTTTCAAAATACAGCAAACTAAACAAAATAAACTAGTCATGTTATGTGATTCCTAAAAAAATTAGATACAGTTCCACAAACGAAACAAAATATATAGTTTATCGTTATAAGATTCCTAGACAATTAGGTAAAACTTCATTGTTTGGGATATTCAATTAACTGAAAATATTTCATCAGAAATACTCTTTTAAATTTCAGAAGTTATACCACGTGTAACAAGTTGGCAGCATGTTCGCCTGGCTCAGTAGCATTTTGTGCTTCAAAGAGGAAAGTAATTCTCAATAGGAAAATCCGGTACTTTCTCTTTCACCCAGACATTATTTCCAATCTGGGGATAGCTTCACAGCTGTGAGGACACGCAAACCAATCCGGGTTTTAGCCAATTATATGTGCAATAAGGATATATCTAAAAATCCCATATGGATTTAAGTTACTAATTGATGCGGATGCCCCTAGCCGCCGCCCGCTTTGCCGATTCGCAGCACCCGGGTCCCACTTGATGCAACAAACCTAGGAGAGACGACAAGCACGAGGTCGAAAACCCTATGTGAATTGGGAGAAAACCAAGGACAAGGCCCAATGGGCCTGCCCCCTAGGGGCCGCGGCCCTATGGGGGCAAGAACCAATTTTGGTGACCACAGATACCGAGGCCGCAGCGGTAGAGATGTGAGATAAGGGGGACATCAATGATCTACCGGGCGGACCGATGCAGTTGACGGAGGATCACCTCCGGGGGTTACATACAACATAGGTCTGTCACCTTAATTGCTTGTTGAAAGCCTTCCTGTAATCACCATCCATTTTCAAAATGATAGCTCATCACAAGAGCTGGTGAGGGACAGAAGATAGACGGCAACCATTAGATTCCCGGGACAAGATATCCACGCTTTATAATTTAACGGCATGTGAAAGAGGACTGATGTTTGGGTTCGGAATTTGAAAGGTACATGGGACTTCTACCGAAAGCAAGAATCATATTCTCCCATAGCAGCAATTTTATACACGTAGCAAAATCAGATTTTTCTTTTTCCTCCCCCCTTTCTATTTCTTTGTATGCATATGCATGTGAATATTTGTGTGTGCAACCATGCCCGTGAGCTTTCTGGTTTTGTTTTGTTTCTTGGGTTGTATTTTCCCCCCTTCCTTTCCTTCCATTTTCTTTCGTTCTTTCTGTTTGGGTTTGGTGTGGAGGATGTTAGGTGGAAGATTGAAAAAATGATAGGGACAGGTGGGTTTTGTTTGCGAGTGTGTGGAGTTATTTGTTTCGTTTTATTTATTTATTTGCACTTTAATTGTTTGCACAGTTGGAGTGGGTGTAGGGGTGGCAAAATGAGCCCGGCCCGATCCGAACCCGGCCTCCTTAACCGGGTATGGGTAGGGGCCAATCCGGGTCAAGTAGAATCTGGGTTGACCCGACCCGGATCTGGGTTGACCCGACCTGGATCGGGTATGGGTTTGGCCTGTCAACCTGGATGACCCGAATTCAACCTGATTTACTTTCTCTATATGTATAAAAATTTAGATAATAACTTCAACACACAGTGCAAGGGAACCTGTGCTTATACGGTTTGTATTGTTGTCCTCTTCTTTAAGAGGTCTTGGATTCAATTCTCTTTACCTACAACTTTTTAGCTAATTTTATTACTTTCGTTAATAAAATGATAAAGTTAATTATTCTTCCTCGCTGTCATCAGTGCGGTTTAAGCGACAAGCTGCTGGAAATTATGCAACACTTAATAAATTGCAGGTGGCTCTTAATAAATACCCAGACATCGAAAAAGGAGCAGTTGTGTATAATTCAAATCTTAAACCGACGGGTTAACCCGAACCCAACCCGAATTCAATCCGGGTCGGGTTAGGGTTTACTCGTATCCAGGTCGGATCAAATCTGACCCGACCTGAACCCGACCCGACCCGTTTGCCACCCATATGGGTGGGGGTTGGGGTTGGGGAGACATGGAGAATCACATTTTAGATTAGATTCCAAGGAAGAGAACTAAAATTGAACGAATGATGTCCAGGTTTAGTGACAGATCCCAACCAAGGTTATGGCAAGAAGAGACATGTGATCATTAGGATTCCCTTTATCACTGAGCCATGTCATGTCGTACACAACACTCTAGGCACATGCTTACTCTTCTTATCCTTTCTTTCACGCAATGTTTTAAAAGGAGGCGGCGGAGGCGTCAGGTCATGACCTAAGGTCACTCAAAATGTGTTGAAATTCTAAAAATTATTTCAAGAGCAATTAAAGTATATAACAAATATCACATTTAATGGTTTAACATTTAAATTTCTAGCTATAAACAAGTTAAGCAATAAACAAACTCGCTTAAGTATTATGCATTTTTCCATGGACATAAACTTATACGACCATTCAAACTTTAAGGCTGTGTTTGGTTGCATGGAAAAGGAAAGAAAGAAAAGTGAAATGAAAAGGAAATAGAAAGAAAAAGAAAAGGAAAAGGAAACCGATTTCTTTTTTATGTTTGGTTTGTGAGGAAAATTGTAAAGAAAATTAAAAGGAAAATGGTAAGGAAAATGATTTCTCATGTTTGGTTGCTTATGAAAATGAAAAGGAAAACTAGAAAGAAAATATGATTTTATTTATAATTAATATTTTAAAGGGTCTCATTTTTCTATTAAACTCAATCCAAACCCATTCTTCTGAAATAAAAAATGAGCAATAACAAAAAGATAATTTTTGGTGTCGATAAAATTTTTGGCTCAGAAAAGGGAAGAAAATTTTTGGGAAAGAAAACGGTTTCCTTCCGATTTGGGAGAGAAAAGTAGAGAGAAAAATTATATATGTTTTTTTCTTTCATTTTCCCTCACTTTCTTTCCTTTTACTTTTCTATACAACCAAACAATGGAAATTAACTTTCCCATCACTTTTCTTTCCTTTTCTTTTCTTTTCCTTGCAACCAAACACAGCCTAAGGAAAAATATATTAAAGTTCTAAAAATTCTATCAAAGCAATAAAAGTACAAAACAAATATCACTTTTAATTTTTTGATCATCAAGTTTCCTACTATATATATGTTAAATGTGGGCAGATGCTAGCTTGCATAATGGGGCTGTCTAAGTTGCATTGACAGGCACTCATGCTGGCTAAATGCCCGCCTAACTGGACATATGCGCATATGAGTGAGCACGTGGGCGGCTGGCCTCTATAAGTAAGGCCCACGCCTTAAGCACGCAACTAAGGGCTTGTTCTTTTGAGTGGAAGTAGGGGAGGGAAAGTTGGGAAGAAAAGGAATTTTGGAGAGAGAAAAATGGGGTTTTGTGTTCTTTTGGGGGGGAGAAGTTGAGAGGAATTTGTAGGGGAAAAGTTATGTGGGTCCCAGTAAACTTTTTTGTGTTCTTTTGATGTTGGGAAAGTTGGGAATGAGAAATGAAATTGTGGTATGTGGTAGGGAGAGGTGAGAATAAGCTAATTTAAACCCCCCAATGGATATCAAATTAAACTTGAACATATCAAACAACACAAAACAAAGAGCATATATGGTATGGCAGCCAGGACCAAGGGGAGGAAAAAAATCAGATTCATATGAATATCAACTGAACCATGCACATATCAACATGGCATGAACAATGAGCATATAGGGTCAGGCAGCCAGGAGAAAGGGGAGAAAAAAATTCGGTTTCATATGGATATCAAAGTAAACTTGCACATATCAACTTTCACAGAGAAATGAGTATATAGGGTATGGAAGACAGGACCAAGGGGAGAAAAAAAATTCAGATTCACATGGATATCAACTTAAACTTGCACATATAAAACAGCACAAAGCAGAGCATATAGGGTATGGAAGACAGGACCAAGGGGAGAAAAAAAATTCAGATTCACATGGATATCAACTTAAACTTGCACATATAAAACAGCACAAAGCAATGAGCATATAGGGTATGGCAGCAAGGAACAATGGGGAAAAAACATCAGATTCACATGGATATCAACTGAAACTTGCACATATCCCAGTCAAACCAAAAATAACAGTTTCATATCCAAATCAGGACAAGTTATCCGACAACCCATTCATACATTCTTCGTGTTCACGACCAACAACATTAAAATGATTAGGCCTAATATAGAAAACAACAAACACTTAATGGTGTCAATATCTCCGATAATCCTATTCATTTTCTCCGTGTTTCTCTCAAGTTGTCCAACTACCGTACCCACCTGCCCCTCTAGATTGTAAACCCTGCTATCCGACAATGTGCTTGAAGAGCTATCCAAAATCTGTCCCCTTTCATTCGCATCCTTCAAAAGGAGTATAACGTTGCGCGACCAAGCATTGTGAGGGAGGTCCTTCCAGTCGAAGAATCCGCAGTGTTCGACGCGAGACGAACAAGTCCAATATCTCCTCCCAGGGTCGCGCCGGGACCAACATGTCTGCCTTGGGCACCTCAGGCCACAGTGGCAAAGCCGGTAGTCTGATGGATCACAGTCCAACTCATCCCGCGGGTGTGATCGTTCTGACGGGTTAGAGCTTGCACTCATTAGACCCTGCAAAATTACAGATTAGTAATGGAAATATGAAAGATACAAGAAACTGATGAGATAATTGTCATTGAAAGACGTACCTATGATGGTATAAGAAGGATGACAATGGAGACGACGTCTTGGAGGAACAAGAAAGAGGAAAAAATTTTTGCATACACAAAATATGACAAACCGTAAATGCAAAAACAACATAAATGCAGAAACCATAAAAGAGTCTATACAATTATAGAGTCTGAAAGACAGAAACAAGGGAAGCAAAAATTTCAGATTCATATGGATTTCAAGTCAAACTTGCACATATCACCCTGAAAAAACCATAAAAGAATTTATACAAGTATAAGCCCTCAGAAATGTAGGTAATCATTTCCCAATTCTGGTTGCTGGCGGTTGCTCAATTTTTATAATTGTATAGACTTGTACATATCAAACAGCACAAAGCAAAATACATATAGGGTATGGAAGCAAGGACCAAGGGGAGAAAAAAATTCAGTTTCATATGGAAATCATAATAAACTTGCACATAATACAGATAATAAAAATGAGCCATCCAGCCAACCTTCCAAGAAATTGGGAGTAGGACGACAAGCGGTCATATGTGAACACCCTTCATCATTGGGCATGAAGTAAACATATCGAGCCTATATGGTAATGCTCACATAACATGGAGCATATAGGGGCTGGAGGCAAGGACAAAGGGGGGGAAAAATCAGATTCACATGGCTATCAATTAAAACTTGCACATATCAAACAGCACAAAGCAATGAGCAGAAAGGGTATGGCAGGCAGGACCAAGGGGAGAAAAAAATTCAGATTCACATGGATATCAACTTAAACTTGCACATATCAAACAGCACAAAGCAATGAGCATATAGGGTATGGAAGACAGGACCAAGGGGAGGAAATAAAATTCAAATTCACATGGATATCATCTTAAACTTGCACATATCAAACATCACAAAGCAATGAGCATATACGGTATGGAAGACAGGACCAAGGGGAGAAAAAAATTCAGATTCACATGGATAGCAATTTATACTTGCCCATATCAAACAGCACAAGGCAATGAGCATATAGGGTATGGAAGACAGGACCAAGGGGAGAAAAAAAATCATATGTCATGTGGATATCAATTTAAACTTGCACATACCAAACAGCACAAAGCAATTCCCATATAGGGTATGGCAGACAGGACCAAAGGGGGGGGGGGGGGGGGGGGGGAAATACAGTTTCACATGGATATCACCTTAAACTTGCACATATCAAACAGCACAAAGCAATGAGAATATACGGTATGGCAGCCAGGAACAAGGGGAGGAAAAAATTCAGATTCACATTGATAGCACCTTAAACTTGCACATATAAAACAGCACAAAGCAATGAGCATATAGGGAATGGAAGACAGCAACAAGGGGAGAAAAAAAAATTCAGTTTCACATGGATATCATCTTAAACTTGCACATATAAAACAGCACAAAGCAATGAGCATATAGGGTATGGCAGCCAGGACCAAGGGGGAAAAAATTCAGAATCACATGGCTATCAATTTAAAGTTGCACATATCAACAAGCACAGAGCATTGAGCATATAGGGGCTGGAAGCAAGGAACTAGGGGAGAAAAAAAATTCAGATTCACATGCATAGCAATTTAAACTTGCACATATCAAACACCACAAAGCAATGAGCATATAGGGTATGGAAGACAGGACCAAGGGGAGAAAAAAAATTCAGATCCACATGGATATCATCTTAAACTTGCACATATAAAACAGCACAAAGCAATGAGCATATAGGGTATGGCAGACAGGACCAAAGGGGGGGGGGGAAATACAGATTCACATGGATATCACCTTAAACTTGCACATATCAAACAGCACAAAGCAATGAGCATATAGGGTATGGAAGACAGGACCAAGGGGAGAAAAAAAATTCAGATTCACATGGATATCAACTTAAACTTGCACATATAAAACAGCACAAAGCAAAGAGCATATAGGGAATGGAAGACAGCAACAAGGGGAGAAAAAAAAATTCAGTTTCACATAGATATCAATTTAAACTTGCCCATATAAAACAGCACAAAGCAATGAGCATATAGGGTATGGCAGCCAGGACCAAGGGGGAAAAAATTCAGAATCACATGGCTATCAATTTAAACTTGCACATATCAACAAGCACAGAGCATTGAGCATAGAGGGGCTGGAAGCAAGGAACTAGGGGAGAAAAAAATTCAGATTCACATGGATAGCAATTTAACCTTGCACATATCAAACACCACAAAGCAATGAGCATATAGGGTATGGAAGACAGGACCAAGGGGAGGAAAAAATTCAAATTCACATGGATATCAATTTAAACTTGCACATACCAAACAGCACAAAGCAATTCCCATATAGGGTATGGCAGACAGGACCAAAGGGGAGGAAAAAATACGGATTCACATGGATATCACCTTAAACTTGCACATATCAAACAGCACAAAGAAATGAGCATATAGGGTATGGCAGACAGGACCAAGGGGAGAAAAAAAATTCAGATTCACATGGATATCATCTTAAACTTGCACATATAAAACAGCACAAAGCAATGAGCATATAGGGAATGGAAGACAGGACCAAGGGGAGAAAAAAAATTTTAGTTTCACATGGATATCAATTTAAACTTGCCCATATAAAACAGCACAAAGCAATGAGCATATAGGGTATGGCAGGCAGGACCAAGGGGGAAAAATTCAGAATCACATGGCTATCAATTTAAACTTGCACATATCACCATGAAAAAACCATAAAAGAGTATATATAATTATAAGCCCTCAGAAATGTAGTTAATCATTTCCCAATTCTGGTTGCTGGCGGTTGCTCAATTTTTATATACCGTTTACATGCGAAAATTCTTATAGTTGTATAGACTTGAACATATCAAACAGCACAAAGCAATGAGCATATAGGGTATGGAAGGCAGGAACAAGGGGAGAAAAAAATTCAGATTCACATGGATATCAACTTAAACTTGCACATAATACAGATAATAAAAATGAGCCATCCAGCCAACCTTCCAAGAAATTGGGAGTAGGATGACAAGCGGTCATATGTGAACACCCTTCATCATTGGGCATGAAGTAAACATATCGAGCCTATATGGTATTGCTCACATAACAGGGAGCATATAGGGGCGGGAAGCCAGGACAAAGGGGGGAAAAATTCAGATTCACATGGCTATCAACTTAAACTTGCACAAAACAAACAGCACAAAGCAATGAGCAGATAGGGTATGGCAGCAAGGACAAAGGGGGAGAAAAAAATTTAGATTCACATGGCTAGATACTTAAACTTGCACATATCAAACAGCACAAAGCAATGAGCAGATAGGGTATGGAAGACAGGACAAAGGGGAGAAAAAAATTCAGATTCATATGGTATTTTATCAACATATCAACATGGCTTCATATAGTATGTAGTCATACAGACATGGCATCATATAGTACGTGGTCATACATACATGGCATCATATAGTAGGGCACAAAACATCATGGCATCATATCGGACTTGGTCAAACAAACCCACACACCAAAAGTATTGTACCAAGTCAAACTACAGAAGCTACATAATACAAAAAGAACAATTGTCTTCAGCACCCATTAGTTAATACTCTCATTCTCCCACCCTCCATCTTCGTAACCGTCATCTCCCTTCTTCTCAAGCTCCGCGATGATGAGCTTTATCTTCATATCCATGGCCGCTGGAGGCATCCCAAGAAACTTCCGACCCCTTGGCTCTACATCGGCGAGATGGTCGTACACCTTTGCCAACATCTCCAACGGATACTCGTTGTGGGAAAAAATACACGATCCCAAATCCTTCTGCCATGAGTTCTTTAAAGCTTCAGCGACATGGTCAACGGCCATACCTACTTTGTCCACTGATGTAACCATTTTCTCCATAATGTCTTGAACATCATGTAGGCGTTGCCGACGGGTTGTCTTCTTCCCCACAGATGAAGGTGTACGAGGTGAAGGCCCCGGTGGAGTAGATACCCCCGATGAACCCGGTGGGATGTACGGGGGGCCCTCAGCGGCCGTCGAATCATGCTCTTGCTGATAATTCGCTGCTTCATCCCCTTCACCATCCGGGTATGGCCCTCCAAAGTTTTGGAATATATCCTTCCTATGGTCCCCTCTTGCCGCATCGTCTCCAACGATTTTACGCAGGTTCGCAAGCCACGGAATGGGTTGATTCACATACTTAATCTTTTTAGGATTGGCCTGCACAAACACATTGACGCATTTAATTGTACGGTTTGTAACATACATATGAAGACGATGTCGCCTTATGTATAAAATTGGAGTTCATACCGCCGCCCACGGGCCATAAGTTTCCGGCTCCATTGTAATCGTATGCGTAACATCACACCATCCTGCGCCACTAATGGCCAAGCAATCATTCACTTCGGCAAGACGAGTCCGGCGGGTTTTATAGTGGTTCTTGACATTTAGCCCGGTATATGTTGTTTGGAATAATGCATTGATGTGGGCCGCTGCGGAGTTGAAGGCAGTAAGTTTAAAGGACTTATCGCCTTTATTTCCTTCATCTACTTGCTCCGCAAGGTAAGGAATAAGTTCCAAATCGTGCTCCCACGGCCAGACTTTGTTCACAGGTGACTTAGACTTTTTCCTTGGGCTTTCCACCGAAGGCTCCTCCGAATCATCGCGACGACTCGACTTACGCGATGAGTCACTTCCCCTCCTCATCGAGTCATTCCCGCTGGGCGATGACGTCATGTGGATACCCATCGGGGGGGACGGGGTAAAATAATGGGGGTTTCCCATTCCTTCCACCATCTCCCCCCTGTAGCATATGCATGTATCCAGGGGGAGAAGGAATTTGCATTGGCATGCTATATTGCGCGTAGTTTTGATAGGGCATACTCGACCCTCCACCTTGCATGCCTTGCGTTGGGTATTGGTAGTCTCCAACCCTACGCGCCATCGGTCGCAACAGCGTATTCTCACTCCAACTTTGGTTTGGATTTGACCGGTCAATCATACGACCTTGGTTCGGATTCCCAGACATGACTGCAATAATAGATATGAAAATATCAAAGGCGAAATGAAAATTTAATAGCTCAAATTTAAAATTCACTTGGTGACATTATAGGAAAACGTTGTTGCATGACATACCCATATATAAGACAAAATTAATGTATTGAGGACACATACATACATGTCATACACATAAATAAAAAATAAAGTGTTGCATGCCATACCTATAATTACCACATTATTAATGTATTGAGGCCACAGACATACATGGTCATAAGCATAAATAAAACATAAAGTCTTACGGGGTCCACATCCTTGCATGCCAAATCCATAATTAAAACATAACAAACACCTCACATGCCATGTTCACTTGTGTTGCCATTATTATGAATTTTACAATAGTCAACCCACATATCCCATGCAATTAAATCCCTCCGCATTTTCCACTGGTCCCTTTGTTGGGTTTGTTCACGTAATGGCACCTGTTGTGACATATCCATAATCGAAGCATCTTGCTCATTGATAACATCACCGTCTTCCTCGATCCCAACACCATCATCTTGGAGATGAGGGTCATGCGGATCTTGTATCTGGATATAATTATGCAAAACCGTGCATGCAAGGACTGTGTCAACCTGGCTTGGGAAGGGATAGTGGGGCTTCGATGTCAAGATCTTGAACTTGTTCTTCAGGATACCAAAGGTAGACTCGATCTTCGTCCTTAAGGAAGAATGGCGCAGGTTGAAAAGTTCTTTGCGATTTCGCGGAACTCGATCGGTATGGTCCTTCAAATGGTATCTAACGCCCCTGAACGGAGATATGAAACCCGGCATGGTAGTATAACCAGCATCACACAGGTAATATTTTCCTACACACAGAAATGCACACGAACTATTCCGTCAAACGACCCCTTTAATATTGGAATATATAAAGTAGGTTTATGTATGAATATTACCTTCATAAACTCGCAACCCGTGGGGGGGTGGTAATGACAAGGCATCTTTAAGGACAGTAAAATCATTTGCGGATCCTTCCCACCCAGCCATGACGTATGTGAATCTTTTGTTTGGTGTCACAGCCGCAAGGACATTTTGTGTCACCCCCTTACGACCTCTAAAACGGGGGGCGAGATGTGCTGGGAGCATGGCATCGATGTGTGTCCCATCGATGAGCCCTATGCAATCCTACATCGTATTAAAGCAGCCAAATGTTACATTTACATTCACGAAATGAAGTCTTAAGGGCCCTATACACGCATACAAGCATACCTTGAAATATGGAAACCACTTTGGATTATTGGCAACCTCGGGAGGAGTCTCATTTGGCGCTTGCTTCATGAACATATCCCTCAAGGCACACACTGCTTGCATTACTTGGTTGAAGTAACGACTGACTGTTGACCCGGATCGGATGAAATCAATTTGCATGACTCTATTCTTTGACTTGTGACCTACGATATGAAGGAACATTGCCAACTGCTCCTCTATGGACACATGAACAGTGTCTTTGAGAATATTCCTATCCCTGATTAATGCTGCCAGGTTAATGAATGCAGCTGTCCTCATTCGTAAGTAGTGCAAACAACTACTCTCACTCCCTAGAAGGATTCTACGCATATGCGATTTCCTATGCAGATCACGCATAACCGAAGGCTCCCTAGGGACTCGTGTACCCATAGCATCATCGTAGTATAGGAGAAATTGTATGACAGAAAAAACGACCGTCGCCGCGGCCGCGCAACATGTTTCAACAGCCACTATTTCATCATTGTGGTCCATCTAAACAAATGTAGGTTCATAAGGATATCATCGTACAAACACGATTATCAACACAGCAGAACACAGTGTGCAAACAAACGAGAAAAATAATCAGTTTCATATGGATTTCAATTGAAATAAACACGGATAACCAAAGCAAAAACATTGAGCAGGAAGGGTATGGCAAACAGGGCCAAGGCCACAACAACATATCAGATGCATATAGACAGAAATTTGAAGTATGGTCATATAAACAAGCCAACTAAAATGAGCATATAGGGTAGGGGGTGTTCTTTAGCATTATTTTTAGAGGGAATCCCGAAATTTACACTGTTGTGCGCACTGTATCGCGAGAAAGTTGGGGTAAAAAAACCCTTGGCCGTTCGATTGCTGAAGCGTGAGAAAGCAATTCCCATTCCCCGCTGGCACACTTTTTCACCATATGGATATACATGGGTGTTCTTTTGGGGTATCAGATTCATATGGAAATCAAATGAAACATGCACATATCACCATGCAAAGCAGACATTGAGCATACAGGGAAAGGCAGACAGAACCAAGGGGGGAGAACATATCAGATTCATATGGAAATCAATTGATACATAAACACATCAGCCTGCACACAAGATATGGAGCATATAGAGCCTGTCAGACAGACCCAAGGGCCTCAAAAACATCAGAATCATTTGGTAATCATTTGAAACTGTGACATATCACCATTCTCAAGACAGTGAGCATATAGAGACTGTCAGGCATACCCAAGGCCATTTAATCCTCTTTTGAAATCCCGAGAAAATGATGCTATGTCAAAATACCGTTATAACATTTTGACTCAATATATTTAGGGGCCCTCAGACATTTGATGTATTTCATTTTCACGAAATCTAGGTGGCTTGGCGTGTGCTCCTTCATTATATGTACCAAAACGCATTAAAATTTGATTTTTTATAGCTTGAAATTAAACATATCACCAAAACCAAAACAGGTACCATGTAGTTGATAATAACACACACTAAAACATATCAACAAAATTTGTTTATAGCTTGAAAATAAACATATCAACAAAACCAACACCCACTTTAATATTGAAGGAACCTTCACGCCAACCATTTTTTATTATCATCGGGCTCGACGCACACAAAACATAACCATATCATTTCGTACACCATGTATCAACATCCAACAATGCCGTACCCATAGCAATATTCCGTCCATTGAATCACAACTATCCACCGTGCCCTCAGAATAACCCACCAATATCCTTTTTTTGATGCTTTCTTGTTATTTATCAGGCGTACCATATCAAGAACCGACCGTATCATCCACATTTAGCATGTGTCGATTTAATTTCTTGGCTTTCATCATAGGGCAACTTCTCAAATGGGTCACCATCTTAAAATTGGGTCAACTTGCTAGGATTGCATTGGGTTGATGAAACATGAATGCACAAAATCATCGGATTACATTTTGCATCTACTGGGAAAACTTGCATACACTTTGCAACTGAAATTATTGGAGCCATCAATGCTGTCTGACAGACCCTATATGCTCATTGCTTTGTGCATGTTGATATGTGCAAGTTTAAATGGATATCCATATGAATCTGATTTTTTTTCTTCCCTTGGTCCTGTGTGCCATACCAGAAATGCTCATAACCCCCCCCAATTTTTTTGCATGCATCATAGATAATAATCTCAGCTAATGGCAACCTAATTCATCACAGAAATTAGCCAAATATTCAGAGAATTTCTTGTAGGTATACATCCCGATTGATCAATCAAAGCCGAGCAGACACAACCCCCAGATCCTGTCAGATCGTAGTGGCAAGGGTAGGCAAGAGCTAGATCAAAGTCGGCAGCCCTAGAATCCACGGGAAGAAGAAGCTCAGCTCAGCAACAGCAGATCCATGGCGGCTAGGTCACCAAAGCGTTGATCATCCGCTTGCAACCCAACCAATCTCCTTGGAGCTTGCCGCTGCAGGAGCTAGGGTTTGAGAACGGAGCAACCGCGGCCAAACAGGAACGGAGACAGCGCCGCTGCCCTCAGATCCTCGTCGCTAGGGTTTGACGTAGGAGCAAGCGAGGCGAAAACGGAGCGAGGGGAGGTGAGAGTAGGCGGCGGGACCCACGAGAGGACGAGGGCTCGTCAGAAATCCCTTCGTTTCGAAGGGATTTGAGAATCGCCAATTTCAGCTGCCAGCGGGGCGAGAGAATTGCTTTCTCACGCTTCAGCAAACGAACGCCCAAGGGTTTTTTTACCCCACTTTCTCGCGCTACAGTGCGAGGAACAGTGTAAATATCGGGATTCCCTCACATTTAACCCGAAAAGAACAAGCCCTAAGAGGAGCTCAGGCAGGGGCAGAGGCCCAAGCATAGGCAAGGGCCTAGGCCACCTAAGCTGGATTTTTTAAAACAATGCTTTCAAATAAATGCGAAGCACATGTTACGAAATTGGTAATTTATCAATAAGATCATGATGGGCTCATCATGTACTCTAGGCGGCGCACCAAGGGGACATCCGGCTCAACCAATTGACTCAGGGACGTGTTCGCACCTTTTGCTTTATTTCCTTTGTTTTTATTATTAAAAGGGGCAAACTTGTAATTTGTTATTTTTGGAAAAAAGGGGATATATGGGAGGGTGCGGCCGCGGCCGGCCAGCCCTAGGTATACTTGGATTATTATTTTGTGACTTCTAGATAGACAAGTGTAGACGTCCTCTTAACGGCGTCTTGGGAGGGTGGTTGCCCCTATCAATTGTAGCCAATTTATCATTTTTTCTTCTATTTTTCTATATAAAGTTCAGATTTTGCCTTCGGATCTATCAATTTGGTATCAAAACGCTACGATTCATGGCGGCGTCAACAAGAAATAAGGATCGAAACGAAGCGGGAGAAGATGAGCAATGAGGAGATCGAGGAGGTGAAGAAAACTGTGGCGGAGAATAGCGAGTCGATCGTTAAATTAACGACGACGGTGGATTGACTCGCCGCTAAACAAGATAGAACGGAGGAAGCCCTCACTCAGATCGTCTTCCAACTTACGGCTCTCAACGAAAAGTTAGGGATCGACGGCGCGAACCTTAGTTCTTCAAAAAAGTCACACCTTTGGAGAGGGGGAAGGAAAAGATGGAGACTTTCAACGAAGGGTTGCTTTCCGATGCTGATGAGTACTTCAAAGATGAGGAGGAACCCTGGAGGATCGAGGAAAGCGTGGATCCACGATGGGGCGTCGAAGGAGAGGTCGGCCGCTCCCCCATATGAACCCTAGGGGCGGTCGAACAACCATGAGGGCGGGGGTCAACGCCCCGTCCCAGAGGTGGGCCGGCAGGGCTGGCCGAATCTTGCCGGTCATCGACAGGGTTGACCGACCCTGCCAGGCCCATCGGAAGGGCTGCCGGGCCACCGTCAGCCCTGGCAGGGTCTGTCGGAGGCCAGGCAGACACGGGCGAAGCCCTGGCAGCCGCCAGGGGTGGTCGCCGAGCACGCCGAGCGCGCCAACCGTCGACCCGGATTTTCTGGGGCTCCGTCGCGTTGCCAAGGACACGAGGATCAGTTTCGGGCTCCCCCGAGTTTCCTGGACATGGGCATGCAGGAGTTTACCATTACATAGACGAATGAGGGGGCAGAAATCTTTATGACGTAGGCATGGGAGCGTACGAAGGTGACTTTGATGCTGGTGAAGGGTGTGAAGATTATAGGGGACATGCGGAAGGGCCACGAGGGAACTATGGGGACCACGGTGGAGGACCGCATGGAGGATATGAGACACAGAACGAGAGATATCAACATTATCAACAGCACAAGTGCACAGAGGGTAGGCCAGACCAGGGACATTTTGGGGATGATGGCAGGGTAAGAAAACTGAAGATGCACGTGTTCGATGGGGAGAATCCGCATGCGTGGCTGTTTCAGGCTGAGAGGTATTTCGCTGCTTATCACATGAAGGAGGCCCAGAAGTTGGAGGCAGCGGCCATATGTATGGAGGGGAGAACTTTGGGGTGGTATCAGTGGAAGTGGAAGGAGAGGAGGCATCATTTTCGCAGTTGGGAGGAGGTTAAGGATCTCATTTTGGAGAAGTTTCGGAATCCCCACCTGGGAAACCTTCACGAGCAGCTATTTTGCCCTCAGGCAGGCGGACCGGTGAGGGATTACATTGAGAAGTTTGAGACCTTGTCGGGACGAGTGCACAGAGTCACTGATGAGTCACTAGAGGGCACATTCATGAAGGGGCTGAAGCCCATTCTTCGGGCTGAGGTTCAGCCATACAAGCCCAAGGGGCTGTCAGAGGTCATGGAGATGACACAGATGGTCGAGGATGTTCAGGCTAAGGAGAGGAGAGTTAGGAGTGTGTATGGTGGCCAGGTGTAGCGCGGGTCCTCAGCCGAGTCAGGGGGTGAAGGCTACCTCTGGGACAGACCAGGCGGGCAAGGAGAAGGCCAAAGAGAGGAGCAGTGCACCACCAGCAGGAGGGCAGTTCAGGAGGATGTCTAATGCGAAGATGTGAGAGAAGCGTCAGAATGGACTCTGCTTTAGGTGTGACGAGCGGTTTACCCCAGGCCACAGATGCGCAAGGCGCAAGTTACAGGTACTGCTGCTGGAGAATGAAGATGATGATGTGAAGGTTGAGGACGAGGCCATTGAGGAGGACACAGAGGACAGACAGCTGGAGGTGGCGAAGGTATCCCTTAACTCTGTGGTAGGGTTCAGCCCGAACCATACCATGAAGTTGAGGGGGACAGATTGGTGTTCAGGAGGTGACAGTTCTCATCGACAGTGGGGCAACCCACAATTTCATCTCCAGGAGGGTAGTAGAGCATTAGGATTGTAACTGGTAGACAGTGGCAGTTTTAGGGTGATGATGGGCACAGGAAAGGAGAGCAGCAGGTGCTTTTGTCGGGGACTGGTGCTAGCGGTGCAGGTGATACAGATAGTGGCAGATTTCTTGCCTTTAGAGTTGGGCAGTACGAATATCATTCTGGGCATGACGTGGCTGCAGACGCTGGGAGAGATAAAGGTGAACTGGAAACTCTCAGGATGGAGTTTCAGGAGGACGGGAGAGCAGTGATGCTGCAGGGGCCCCCATTTTGTGCAGAGTACTGGTCTATATGAAGACCATAGTACGGACCATCCAGGCAGAGTGGGGTGGTTTTCTGGTAAAGTTACACCTGATGGGACGATGGGGGTGCTGATGCGGAGGAGCAGCCGGTCCCACGGGAGGTATAGTTGATACTGGAGCAGTTTGGAGATATTTTTCAGGAGCCACGAGGACTACCTCCTCCTAGGGACCACGAGCACGCCATAGTGTTACGAGAGGGCGTGGCCCCTATCAGTGTTAGGCCCTATCGCTACACCCAGATACGGAAGGATGAGATAGGAAGGATGGTGGCCGAGATGGTTCGGACTGGTGTCATTCAGCCTAGCGTGAGCCCCTTCTCCAGTTCGGTACTGTTGGTGAAAAAGAAGGCTGTGAGCTGGCGTTTTTGCGTAGATTACAGAGCACTTAACAAGGAAAGGGTGCCAGACAAGTTTCCCATACCGGTGATCGAAGAGCTCCTCGATGAAGTACATGGGTCAGCCATATTTTTGAAGATAGATCTTAAATCAAGCTACCATCAGATCCGAATGAGGAGGGAGGATGCACCGAAGACGGCCTTCAAGACACATGAAGGCCACTACGAGTTCTTAGTAATGCCCTTCGGCTTGACTAACGCCCCAGCCACGTTCCAAGCATTAATGAATAAGGTATTCTGGCCTTACCTGAGGAGATTTGTGCTTATGTTTTTTGACAATATCACGTTGTACAGCCGCACGGTGAAGGAGCACTTGGATCATTTGTAGGGGGTGTTCTAGGAGTTTTAGTATCACCAGCTATATGGGAACATGAAGAAATGTTTGTTCGGGCAGCCACATGTAGAGTACTTGTGCCACGTGGTTTCTTCAGAGAGGGTGGCCGCAGATCGGGCGAAAATTGCGGCAATGCTAGACTGCCGCGACCTTCCACTCTTAGGGGGTTGAGAGGGTTCCTAGGCCTCACAGGTTACTACAGGCGGTTTGTAGAGGGGTATAGGACGATCGCCTGGCCGCTCACGGATTTGTTAAAGGATCAGTTTGTGTGGGGCGATGAGGCGACGCGTGCTTTTGAGGCCTTGAAGAAGGCTATGACGACCGTACCAGTGTTGGCACTACCTGATTTCACGAGGCCGTTTGTGGTGGAGGCTGATGCCTCAGGACATGGGCTAGGGACGGTACTGATGCAGGATCAGTGCCCTATTGCTTACTACAGCCAGGTGTTGACGGCGAGGGCTAGGTTGAAGTCAGTATATGAGCGGGAACTGATGACGCTAGTTCTGGATATAATGAAGTGGATGCCATACTTGCTAGGGAGGAGCTTTCTGGTGCACACCAATCAGAGGAGCATCAAGTACTGGTTGGAGCAGTGCATGGTGGCAGATGAGCACCAGAAATTAGGGGTGGCAAACGGGTCGGGTGGGTTCGGGTTCGGGTCGGGTCAGATTTGACCCGACCCGTTTAGGGGTAAACCCTAACCCGACCCGGATTGAATCCGGGTCGGGTTCGGGTGACCCGAAAAATTTCCGGTTCGGGTTCGGGTTAACCCGTCGGGTTAAGATTTGACTTATACACAACTGCTCCTTTTTCGATATCCAGCTATTTATTAAGAGCCACCGACAATTTATTAAGTGTTGCATAATTTGCAGTATCTCGTCGCTTAAACCACACCGATGACATTAATGAAGTATAATTAACATTACCATTTTATTAACGAAAGTAATAAAATTAACTAAAAAGTTGCAAGTAAAGGGAATTGAATACAAGATCTCTTAAAGAAGAGGACAAAAATTCAATCGCACAAGCACAACTCCTCATTGCAACTGTGTATTGAAGTTATTATAAATTTTTTTATATAAATAGAAAAAGTAAACCGGATCGAATTCGGGTCATTCGGGTTGACATGCCAAACCCATACCCGACCCGGATTTTATACGGGTCGGTTCGGGTCAACCCGTATCCTACTTGAGCCGTATTGGCCCCTACCAATACCCGGTTTAGGATGCCGGGTTCGGGTCGGGTCGGGTCGGGCTCATTTTGCCACCCTTACCAGAAATGACTACAGAAACTGATGGAGTACATGTTCCCGATAGAGTACCGCCCAGGTTTGGAGAATAAGGTAGCCGACGCTCTGTCACGGAGGGAGGTTAAGGGGGACCAGGAGCTGGCAGACATTAGAGCGTCACTCTTACAGGGTTCTGCAGATCACCCAGGCTATTCCTTGCAGGAGGGGAGATTGGTGTATTGGGTGCGCCTAGTGATACCGAGGACTTCCGCCCACATCCCAACCATATTACAGGAGTTTCATTGCAGCGCTGTGGGCGAACATTCAGGGTACTAAAGACATACCAGAAATTGGCTAGGGAGGTGTACTAGCGAGGGATGAAGGACGTAGCCAAGATGGTAGTAGAGTGTGACGTGTGCCAGCGACACAAGTATATGGCGATGTCCCCAGGAGGTTTACTGCAGCCACTATCCTTGCCGGAGCGAGTCTGGGAGGACTTACCCATGGACTTTACTGAGGGGTTGCCTAAGTCGGGAGGATTCACGGTGATATTTGTTGTGGTAGACCGCCTTAGCAAATTGCACATTTCATACCGCTCAGACACCCATACATCGCAGTTTCGATGGCGGAGGTATTCTTGAGGGAGGTGATCCGTTTACATGGGCCCCCAAAGTCCATTGTCTCTGATAGGGACAAAGTCTTCCTGAGCAGGTTCTGGCAAGAGCTCTTCAGGTTGCAGGGTATAGTCCTGAAACGTAGTACCGCCTACCATCCCTTGACCGACTGCCAGACAGAGGTTGTCAACAGGAGCATAGAGACTTATTTGCGGTGTTTTATCTCAGAGAGCCCTAAGGAATGGGCACGTTGGCTGGCGTAGGCAGAATACTGGTATAATACATCTTATCACACATCGGCTCAGACACCTTTCCGGATTTTATATGGTCAGGACCCCCACCTCCTGCACTATGGGCATGAGACGACCCTGGTTTCATATGCGGAGCAGTACTTGGCGGAGAGGGCCGGATTTTGGAGGAGTTGAAGCTCCATCTGGCTAGGGCTCAGCAGGTCATGAAGGCGAGGGCTGACTTACACCGCCGAGATGTCTAGTTTGAGGTAGGGGACATGGTCTATATGAAACCGTGTCCCTACAGGCAGAGGTCCCTAGCTCATCGCAGAAATGAGAAGCTGTCTCCCAGGTATTTCGGCCCTTTTGAGGTGGAGGCCAAGGTGGGGCCAGTAGCTTATCGATTGAAGTTGCCCTCAGGATCGATCATACATCCCGTGTTTTACGTATCCCAGCTGCGCCAGGCGATTGGTGACCATACTCTCTCATTCCCTTTCGGAGACACTTACAGAAGACATGGAGGTCTTATTGGAGCCTGATGAGTTAAAGGGGGTGCGAAGGGGAGGGACGGGAGCGTAGGCAGTGTTGGTGCGTTGGAAGGGCTTGCCAGAACATAAAAGCACGCGTGAGTTGGTGAGCGTCATGAAGCAGCAGTTTCCAGATTTCCACCTTGAGAACAAGGTGGCTCTTTTGGGGGGAGTAGTGATGGGCTCATCACGTACTCTAGGCGGCGCACCAAGGGGACATCCGGCTCAACCAAGTGACTCAGAGACCTGATTGCACCTTTTGCTTTATTTCCTTTGTTTTTATTATTAAAAGGGGCAAACTTGTAATTTGTTATTTTGGGAAAAGGAGATATATGGGAGGATGCGGCGGCCGGCCCTAGGCATGCTTGGATTATTATTTTGTGTGACTTCTAGATAGACGAGTGCGGACGTCCTCTTAACGGTGTCTTGGGAGGGTAGTTGCACGATCAATTATAGCCAATTTATCATTTTTTCTTCTATTTTCTCTAGAAAGTTCAGATTTTGCCTTCGGATCTATCAGATCACCCATAAACAAAATAGTTTATGGTATAATGGTTCATGAGACTAACATGAATTTAATATACACCATATTTGGAGATAATTATCACGTCATCAATCTATAATCTTGCTAGGGAATGTTTGAAACTCCCCTCGCACAACCACATATAAAGAGCTTGGAACCCATGGTCTTCACACTTGGGTAGGCCCGATCATGCCAATAAGCTGACCTGCTTTAGTGGCATATACGTAAATATGAGAATAATGGATATCAGCTGAGACAGCAGAGGAACTTAATTTGCTGATCCTTAGAAAGTCTTTACCTGTTTTGATAATCAATACCGTTCAAGTTGTTTATCATATTCTAAAACCCAAATAGATAGCATATCAAGTAAACCTCAAAAGTTTTGGACGTGAATATAGAGGTTGCAAAATTCAATAGTTTAGCAATAATAAAACCTTTGTCCCCATTGATTGATGATCATAACTTCGATTCACCTGATATGCTATCTATTTGTATTTTAGAACATGATAAACAAGTTGAATGGACCGATCATAAAAAAATAATGAATTTCTTAACAGCAAGCTTCACTGAACAGTTGATATCTATTATTATATATACACACATGCTAAAAGAGAGCTGCATTGAAGGGGCATATGCATTGCCATTTAGCATTGACTTCGTACAAAAACATCACTGCAATCCCAACGCTGAATAAAGCGGCGGATGCCCATTCACTGCATGGACTAGTCTGCAGTTCTTCGTGCAGTGTCACTGCAAGTTCCGCTTACCTATACATACTGTCATACACATGTATATATGATATATATACACTTACAAGGATACTTGATGCGTTGACAGGATAGGAAAATTTCCCACGTTGCATCCAAAACATTCCATTCTCTACTTCTTATTTTTATGATAGAAACCATCCATGTTGATCGACATATATTAAAACTCAAATACATCAAAAATTTAGTGTTACCTATGCTTTAAGATGTGAATATCAACATGAGTCGTTCCTATCATCGAAAAAAGAAGCAGTGAGTCGGTTTTTAGGTATGCAGCGTAGGAAAATTTCATACGCTTTCAACACATTATTGTGTATATATGTGCATGTGGGTAAACATACATACATACATGTGTGTGTATCTATATGTATATACATATGTGTGTGTATCTATATGTATATACATATGTGTGTGTGTGAAACAATTACATATGCTATCTATAAGAATCTTCATTAGCCTTTTCATCTATACACAAGTTCCATAAAAGGAAGCAAGAAAGAGTAGTCCAAAATTACCATTCGTCATAATTGTGACTTAACACCAAAAGTTTCACTTTAAAAGCTATTAATAAATACGCAACACTATAAATTAATGGAGCTATAGTTAACTGCCGCAACCATGATCATACTGATGCTCACCTTTATTTTTACATGAAAAGTTCTCTCTTGTTCCAAACAATAAATATTATACAAAAAAAGTAATTATGATATTCTTAATTTTTATACTATTAAGCTTGAAAATAGAATCCATATTGCTTCAATATCTAATTTCAAAAAATCATTATCGAAAATTTTATATAAAATGGAATGGTAATATGCAAAAGGGGCCAAAATTAATGCCAACAGGAAAACAATCTGGAGTTGAGTATAAGAAATTGAGCTGGGGTTTTGTATTAAGGAAAAAACACAGCAAAAAGACAAAAAAAATGCACACAACCAAGGTATTCACACATATTCTGGTGCCTAGAATCCCCCAAAAATACTACAAAAAACGTTTTCCGCTGCCTATATCCACACCAGAAAAGAAAACAAGCCACATACCAAAAAAGGAAATGAAAGGTTGTCAACAGAATTCGAAATGCATCCTCCCATCTACTGAAGGGCCTCTTCTGGAGGCTCTGACCACCACAAGTGCTAAACTTGGCTCGAATTATAAGTTCATTTTTATATAACATGTAAAAGAAAAGGGAGATTTCTCTGAAGGGTATTTTGGGGAAAAGTGACAGGCGAATAACTTGACATAACTATGAAAAATAACTTTAATACAGTAAAGATTATTTATAATTTTGTTATCTGCTGTGTGTTGACTCATACCGGCCATTCAAGTTTGCCAACTACGGAACTTCTCAGGGTTCGGTTCTACCTGACTCAAGTACAAATACATACTTAAATGAAGATCTACAAGTGAAATGTATCAATAACCTAAGGTGTGAATTTTTAATACCCATCTCGCATTGTCCACAATTATAGTAGGTCTCTACATTCATCAACTAGTATGGCCATGGCAGATGGTTTAACTCGAAAATGGAAACAATTAATAAATATCTTGGCGAGAGTTGGCCGTAATTATACACAGTCCTTTGGAGCCTACTAAACAAAATGTTGTGCTTCATAAACAACCTAAATTTGATGGGAATAGCATGAATAACAATCACAACACCCGGAAGTGGGATGTGACAAGTGGTGGCCCAAACAAGTCTGCGCTAACTACCTCATGAGGGGTATAGGTTGAGAAGGATGTCCCGTAACGCATATTCGTAACAACTTATTTTACACTTTGGATGCAACATGTCGCAAGTCTACACTCGCCAAGGATGTGCAGACAGAAGATGTTTCTGCTTCTCCTTCTTTTCCTTCTTCTTTGAACTCTTAGGCTTTTTTTATCTACTGCGTGCATCTTGTACTTGATCTTTCATAGATCGAATCATTCGTTTCTTTCATCGCATCCTCTTCAACTTGCGCGGTCTTATCATCATCCATCTGATTCTTTTAGTACTCCACCTGGCTTTTGCAACATCCTGTTCCCAATATCAGTTATCTTGACTTTTGGAAATTCTAAGGACGAATTTTTTTGTAAGGTGTGTAGAATGTAATGTCCTGTAAATTTCAATAACATTATTGAAAATTCATTTGAAATTTTCATTATATTTTTCTTCTAATTATTTTTCTATCTTTCTCCCCTTTCCTTTCTTTTCTTTTCTAATTTTCTTTCTTCTCCTCTTGGGCCCAACAGCACGGCCCAACTCTCGGCCCGCCCCTCTTGTTCTTTTCCTTCTTTCTTTCTATTTTTTTCCTTCCTTTGGTGAAGCTCACTATTTTGGCCCATTTCATTAATTCATTTTCCACTCATAGCCAAAACCTGCACTGAGCCGCCGGCCCAAAGCCCACGGCCCGCTGAACCATTCCCTTTTGCCTTCTAATATCATTCTTTCCTTCATATGGCATAACCCCTCCCTTACACCAGCCCACTTCCCTCTCTCTCAAATGAACAAAACGCATCAACTGCCTCCTTCGTTCTCCTTTCAGTAAAACCCTAGCTAAATATTTTTCATCCCTTTAACGGTTACGACGCCGTCTTCTCTGTGAAAAATACTCTACGAAATCAGATTTCTCAATGTTATCTTCTCACGTATTTTTCTTTCGCTACCCATCTCCTCTTCTATATATATTCTATTGTTTCTAAGGTTATGTATGCAAATATATTTTCTTTTCCTCTAAAAATATTTTCTGATTTCCGATTTCTTCGCTTCTCCTTGCTGGTTTGATTTTGGCCATCTTCGATGCACGGTAGATTATTTCGACCCAAGTTATTTTGGTTTATTTTTTCTAAAGATGGAATCTTTTGGGTAGAAACGATTTTCACCCTTTTTCTTCCATATTATCAATTAGGGTCTTGTTGATTTAGATGAAGAACTGTTTGTAATCTTGAGCCTGTAATTCATGATTAATGATGTGTTTTTTGGTTGTTACTGGGATGTGATGATTCACGGCCATTCGAGTGAATTTTTCCATTTGGATTAATATCTCGGCACCCTAATGGGCTCTGCAACGACCCTTGCTGTTGCCCTCCTCATCCCTTATTCTCGGTTGAATTGTTGTTTAATCAGTTGGACGTCGGAGTGGATTTTTGCCGCTGACGTGGTTGTGCATGTGGGTGTTTTACTGGCTATTGCTTGGGCTTTTTGCCCTACGGTTATACTCAGTTGGACTTGTCCTGCTATGGGTTGTCTTGGGCTCTCTGACTTGCTGTTGATTTTCCTTTGGCCTTTGCACTTGTGCGGTTGTACTAAGGCTCCTTTGCATGTTGTTGCTTCACGTGGGCTTATGCCCATTGCTGTTTGTTTACGGGCTTTTGCACTTTTTTGTTAAACATTGAGCCCCGACCTGTGATGTGGCTTTGGGGTTTTTTGCATGTTGATTTGGCCTGAGGCTGGCCACAGTCTCCTAATCTTGTTGGGCATGCGGCCCGCCTTGCTGATTTCTGTTAGTTGGGTTTGTTGGCTTGGCCGGCTGTTTTTGAAGTTACGAAAGAATCCTACAGACTGATAAATTGTAAAATTATTTTGGGTGTTGTAGAAATGAATCTGATCCCATTGTAACGTAAGTCTTTCCTGTAAATAAATAGCTATCTGTTTAAAAATAATTTTCAGATTTATCTTGATGTGATATGCGTTGAAAGTTGATTTTTATTTGGAATAGATTATTGACTGAAGTTAATGAAAGATTTAAATAAGAATAAACTTTGAAAATGAGAATATGCTTGACACAGTTCCTTGATTTAAATTGTGAAATTACTTTATAGTATGCAATGATCATAATAACTTTATCTGACATTAATAATATGCGTAGTTTAGATTGGGACTATGCTTGAACCGTGACATTACATTAAACTGATAATTGCTCTTTCACATATGTTGGACTTGTTGGAAACTAATACTTGACTCATGAAATGTTAGGTCCATGAATCTTGAGATAATAGTTACGCATAGAACCCCTACCTACATATATTTGAAATGATTTAACACCTGGAACTTTGAGAGACTTTGTCTCATTCACTATATATATGGTGCATGCTAGGTAATTTCCATAATAAATAATTGGTATGCTACAACTGATCCAAGACTGATTAAGATTCCTGACACCAACTTATGACATGAAAATATAACAATAGTTACATTCCATGGCATACTCCACTTGACACTAAACTAAATATTTAAAATGACATCACATTTCAGACTTATAAGGTTTTGGATGAGAGTGCATGAGCGACTGAAGCCATGATTTCAGACCGTATCTGGCTAGATCCTCTCATGAATCAGTTTACCCAACAAGTCCACTATCAAGTATCTGTTTGGACCGCCAGAGGGATCTAGAATCCCTTCCTGTTTCTGTTTTAGACTTGGTCCGAGTGAGCGCGCATGTGGTTTAAGGTGGACTTCGGGTTACATATCTACTCTCTAACATGAATCATGGCCTAGAATTGATATAACTTTACATTCACATGACACAGAAATATTTTCACCACAGTGATAAATGGCAAAACTCATGTATGCCTTTTATGTGGTTTGTTACACTATAACTAGCAAATAACTGGTATCACATAGTCACCTGATATTTCTCTAGTCACTTATTAGTTTACATGCTTTACATTGCTTATTATTTTATGCCTGCCTTTTACCGTATACTCTAAACTAACGGTGCACTTTATTTCCGTTAGGTGTTGACCAAGAGCACGAGGGGTTTCGGTGTATGAGGACTAGTACGCAGAGTTCCGAGACAATCTATTCATACGAGTATGATTACACTTGATACATTTCTATTTTTCTATATTGCATTCCCTGGTAAACAGCAGAACATGCAAAGTATGAATAACAGTCATGACATGCAAAGTATGAATAACAGTCATGACACCCTGTAAGAATATGATTGAAAAGAGAGATCATCATTTTAAAGCTACGATATCATCAGATTTTTTTATGATCCTAGGGAGGAAAGTTAAATATATAAAAGATTGGATTGTTTATTGTACCTTTATTCCCAATATCGTATAAAATAGTAACATTGCACTCCATCTAATATAGGCAGTGGGTAAAAAGACTATTCTTGTGACATACCTCATAATAACTTGGAACATGAGATGAAAAACTTGCTTTGCCCCTTTATTACGGTAAGTGCTCTAAAAGTAGTTGACGAAACACATTCCCTAAATACAAATTAGATTTTTAAGGATAGTATATAAAAGCTAGTATATTAATGATTTGATATTTGTATATTGGAAGAAAAAACAATATGTAGTTGGAACAAATATGGATGAGGTGACTTATGTGGACACACAAGGGAGAGAATACACTATAGATGCACACCAATTTATGTAGGATAAGTTATAATACACATAGGGTACAATATAAGAGAAGTTTTACACATCAATGTAAGTGCATGTGGCAATTCAAATTGGTGATAAATAAGCATACACCACAATAAATGCATCTATAAACCTATATGGATAAAACCCCAATGTTTTAAAAAGTACTTTCAAGGGCAGGCCTCAAGGCTTTTTAAGAACAAAACACATTGAGGTGTAGGGATAATGAGTGAAGGACACTAAAACCTATGCCATAATTATTAAGACTTGTGTGAGGCCATGCTTCACACGTCGGATCTTGCACCAGAGCTGAGGCATGTGCCTTTGCTACATGTAAAAAGTTTAAAAAATTCAAATCACTACTTAATTCCTTTGAGATTTTTCCATCTATTTATCCTCTAATGGCAACCTCATGGTGCTTTTGCGAAAGGTATTAGTGATCATACTTTGCGTGCTACAATGTTCCAAACCTATCAATACAACCAAATGCATGATAAAACTTTGGCAAAGTGTTTGATCCATATTTATAGTTACATAAATTTAACTATCTACTTATGAATTATGATGGTTATATGTAATTGATAGCAAAAATAATAATATAAAAAACAAAAGGCCGGAGCCTTGCTTCACAGGAATGTCCAACCCCTCATGTTGCACCTTTACCTTTTAAAACACTGGAAAAACTAAGAGATATAAAACCTTTTGTTTTATGGATCAAGCTGACCAGAATAATCAGCTCAAAGATCTATAATGCCATTCAATTTGATATCATACGATGCATCAGCTAGTGTTTTCAAAACATTTGACATTTGTACATGTAGAGTTCAGGTTGTTAAGATCATAACAAATAGTTCCTATCACCATTTCAGATGGCCCATCATATATTCCCATCTGTGTTGTTAACCCCAGCCATTTTGAGTTGATTGGATTCCTAGCCCTGGCTTTTTGGCAAGTCACAAGTTAGTTTAAATTGACCGGGTTGCCAACCCCGGCCTTTCCCCCCTCACGGAGTGCTAGCTCAATAGCCCCTTTGCCCCTTTATTAACACCATCCGAGCCCCCAACCCACTCGAGCCCCAGCTGCCCCTTGCCCCAAGTCAACCTCCTCCAACCCCTAAATCATCTCCCCACCATCACCACACACATGATCCACTCCACTCACCGGAGAAGACCCTCATACACCGGATCCATCATACTTTCTTGATTTCTCACCGTTTTAAAGGTTTTCCAGCTCTCTTTAAGGTAATATTGCTATGTGATTTACTTGAAATATTTTGTAATGATTTGTTTCTTGCAATATGCCATTAGCAGGGATTTGATATGAAATTTAAGCCATGGTTCAAATTTTGACTAGAAATTTACATAGTTGTAATGAAAATAGAGGTGTAGATGAAACTTAAAATTTCATAATAAAATTAGAATAAAATTAGTGCATGACATAATTATGGTAGTTGTAATGAAAATAGAGGTGTAGATGAAACTTAAAATTTGATAATAAAATTAGTATAAAATTAGTGCATGACATAATTATGGTATAAACATCATAAAATCAGTGCATAACTAATTTATTGCATAATAATAGTGCAAATATATTTTTATGGCATAATTATATTATTAATATAATTATGGCATAATTACGATGTTTGAATATGTTTATAATAATGGCCGGCGATCGTTTTTGTCACCTATTATTTGGAAGGAAATTTATTGATTGGTGCCAATAATGAACCAAAATACGCGAGACAAAGAGACGGTTAAACCAATAATAGTTATAAAACCTTTACCGAACTATTAAATCGAATATAAGAGGTAACCAAGATTAATAGGCATGAGTATTGTCCCAAACTAGTATGCAACTCACTTGTAACGGAGCATATGACTACAGCTGTGCTTATTATCAATGACAATGATATGAAAACACTTCTTAATTTGGAAGAATTTCAATGATCAATTGAAATTGACATGAAAAGGGATATCATGATCAATACCTAAGTGTCTGAAGCACATGACACGCTCTCTTGCATGCTCAATTTGGACAGTTCATGATTTATGTCTTCTAGAATGTCATCACCCGAAGAATATGAAGGGGGAAGAGTGTCTTACAATACACAACTGGACGAGAATATGAATGATGTGCAAGCATTTCATACTTATATGTGATATTTTAAAATGTAACATGGATTTTCTAAAAAAATGAACATTTTTATATGTCAAAAGTAGAGTGAATGTTGCGGGATATGTTATCAATTTTTCAAAATATGACGAGTAATCAACCTACCCCACTTACATGGATGGTTATTTCGAAAGATGTTGGCATAACAACAAACATAAGAGCATAAACTGCTATTGTGAGAATAGAGGATGATGGAGTAAGAACGCCAAACGAAGAAAGCAATGGTACTGAAGATGATCATGACGTCACACAGGAGGATATCAGATATCATACAGTATGCTGCAATTAGATGATACACCATGGATTGGGGATGCAATTGCTAACGCTTATGTTAAGTTTGAAGAGCCATTGTCTAATGAAGTTGAAGATGATCAATAGATCAACACATTGGTTATGAAAAATACACATGAAACAAATATGGATGTGTTTGGAATTCGCAGCGAGATCAGAGTGTTCAATGTCAGTGATACGCATGAGACAAAGGCCGATTTGGTTCAAGCAATTAATGAATAAAGTATCAAGCACAATATTTTGTTCCGACCGATCAAGACAAATACCACATGCTATTATGTTATTTGTGTCTTAAATAAGCTGGTGAATCCTAAAACTAAAAATGAGACCGGTAGAAATTGGGCGTTACAGATACATGTAGTAGTTGGAACAAGAACCAATGGGTGTTTCAAGATAACAAACGTCAGTAAAGACCATACTTGCAATAATCCTGCATTGAATACAGATTATGCTCAAGCCATGAGTTCTATTGTGAGTAATAAAATTATTCCTATGGTGAAAACAAAGCTTAATTTGTTACTAACCGAAATACAAGAAGCTATTTCACCCCCAACCAGTTTCGTGTTTGCCACATCAACATAGAATTTCTCCTGGAGCACCAACGTGGCAAAAGTTGGTTGATTTTGGTAAATATTTTTACAAGTTGTTGATTTTTGTAATCATATTTAATTATGGCTTTTTTCAAAAAATTCAAGTATATATGATATTTTTAAATTTCAAGCTCTCCATACTTTGATATATGATATTCTAATCTTTAACATAGAATGGCATGGCTTCATGTATTTTCATTGTTGTCAAATTGAGCTATCTTCACCATAAGCATAATCTTATTACTCACAAAAGAACTAGTGGCTTTAAAATGATCTGTATTAAACATAGTATTATTGCAAATATGGTCTCTACCGACTTTTGTTATCTAAAGCACGCATCATTTCTTTTCCCAACTGATGTATGTATCCACCAAGGAAAATTCCTACTAGTCTCATATGTAGTTTCAAGATCCATCAACTTATTTAAGGCAAATAATAGAATAACAGGAGATGTTCGTCTTGATCGGTTGAAACAACATAGTGTGCTTGTTGTTTCACTCCTTAATTGCTCGAACCAAATCAATTTTTGTCTCATACATATCACTGACATCGAAGAATCTGACCTTGCTACAAATTCCAGACACATCCATATTATTTTCGTGAGTATTTTTCATGACAGATGTGATGATCGATTGATCCTATTCAACTATATCTGGCAACGGCTCTTTAAATTCAATGCAAGTGTTGTTAACAACTACATTCGTAATACATGATACATCATGTAAGTTCATCTGTGCCGCATACTGTATGCTATTCTTCCTTGCGACGTCATGATCATCTTCGGTATCGGTACCATCACTTTCTTCATTTGACGTTCTTACACCATCGCCCTCCGATTTTACCATAAAATTTGATGCACATATATTGTTATGCCAACATATTCCGAAATCAATATCGAAGGATTGTTCACCGACGCCGGTATGTAAGGACATTGCAGGTAAGTGGAGTGGGTTGATTGCTAGTCATATTCTTGAAAATTTGATATGTTGTCATGCAACATTCAATCTGCTTTTGACATATAAAGACATTTAATTTTTAAAAAATCCATGTTATATTTTAAAAATAACATATATAAATATGAATGCACGTTGTCCTTAATTACAGATTCATATTCTCATCCCGTTATGTACTGTAAGAACACCCTACACCGTCATATTCTCCAAGTGACGACATTTGTGATTTGGAGAAGACATAAATCGTGATGAGTTATTATCCAAATCGACCATGCGGGAGAATGTGACATGTGCTTCAAACACTTGGGTATTGATTATGATTTTCTTTTTCACGAAAATTTCAAATTATCATTGAAATTCACATAAGTTAAAAAGTGTTTCCATATCACCATCATCGGTGATAAGTACGGTGGTAGTCATGTGCTCCACTACGGGCCAGTTACATACCGGTTTCAAACAATATCAATGCATATTCATCTTACTTACATTGTATATCTGATCTAATAGTTCAATATATGTTGAAGGTTTTCTAACCATTATGGGCTTAACAGTCCCTCCATCGTATATTGGTTCGTTATTAGTACAAATCTTTAAATTTTCATTGAAATAATAAGTGACAAAAAATGCAATTGATGTATATTGTTATAAACCTATGCAAGCATCAAAATTATACCCTAATTATATTTATAATATAATTATGTCATAATAATGTATTTGCATTATTATTATGTAGTAAATTATTATGCATTGATTTCATGATGTTTATATCGTAATTATATCATGCACTAATTTCATATTAAATTTATTACCAAATTTCAAACTTAATCTTCCCCTCTATTTTCATTATAACTGTACAAATTTCTAGATAAATTTTGAACCATACCTTAAATTTCATATCAAGTCTCTGCTAATGACAGACTTCAAGAAACACATCAGTATAAAATATTTTAAAATAAATATCATAACAATATTACCTTAAAGAGAGATGAAAACCCTTTAAAACAATGGGAAATCAAAAAATTAATGACAGATCTACAGATAAAGGTCTTCTCCAGCGAGTGGTGGGTGGATCCGGCATGTGGTGGTGGCGGGGAGCTGATTTAGAGGTTGCAGGAGGCTGATTTAGGGCAGAGGGATGGCTGAGGCTCAAGTTGGTAGGGAGGGCTTGAGTTGGGGTTAATAAAAGGACAAGGGTCTGCTGAGTTAGCAACAGTGAGAGAAGAAACGGCTAGGGTTGGCAATCCTGGTCAATTTTAAACTAACAAGTTACTTGTCAAACAACCGGGTTTGTAACCACATCCAATTTAAAATAGATGGGTCAACCCCGACCCGATCATTTTCGTGTCTATCACATTTACCCAGAATTTTCACTAGAGTGTTAACGTGGCAAAACTTGGTCAAATTTGGTAAATATTTTTAAACTTGGTCGATTTTTATAATTATTTTTAATTTTTGGCTTCTTTGGAAAATTTGCCCAATTCCATTAGAAAAAATATGAACAAGAAATCATTGCCGAGACAGTCCCACAGACAATAAGGTACGTTTCAGGCTAGTTGACAAGGAGTTAATGAAACCAGCAAATAAAAATATTGGTTATTCATGCGAGACTCATAGATACAACAGCAAATACGCAAAGCTTTATGTTTCATCAATCTATAACAATCTATCCCAACATTTAATGCTGGCATTTAACTAAACAATTGCAGATTCTCTTTTGGGTTTTAAACATCCAACAGTCAAGAATTAATTGCCCTGGCAGCATGCAGCAATAGTTCCTTACATATTCAAGCTGGGTGTCCATCACATGTTCTTACCTAATTAAACCAGGGCCAAAAGAAAAAAGTACCTGCCTGACACAAATCACTGACATAAACAGGTCACATGTGCTAAATGACAGCTAAATGACACCTAAAACGTATGTTTAAGTTTTGCTAGAACAACAGTAGATACTGATAGTAGATGCTAATAGGCATCCAATTGGGATTCAAATCAGGATTTTAGTATTTGTGTCAATTTTGTATATAAGTCTTTGAGTTCTTTTAGAATTCTAATATTTGAGTCTTTTTTAGATTGTATTATTTGAGTTTTTAAGACCTTTTAGATTTAGTAATTTCAGTCCGTTTAGAGTTGATTTTCAAAAGGAATTTGAGTTTTTTAAAGTTTCATTTTTTTTAAAAAAAATTGAAGCTTTTTAGAGTTTCTTCTTCTAATAAACTCTTTTATTTCTTGTAATAAACTCTTTTATTTATTAAGAAATCTTTATTTGAGTCTATTTAGCAATTTGAATATGAGTCAAATTAGTCTTTGTTTTTACACATTTTTGAAAGGTGGTAATAATGTTTCATTAACTCAAGAATAAAATACAAAATCCACATCAGAGGCTGTTCTTGGATACAGAGGAGCATAAAGACACAAGCGTCGTCATCCCCAACTAACCAATCCTACAATAGAACAAATATAAAATCTGAAAACATGATGAAATCACTAGACAAATTAGGACCAGTTTTCTAAAGCAATTCGAAAGTTCTGCATCCATGCCTTCCATCTAATAAAAACACTAAGCACACTAATCCATAGATTCCAAACAAAGACAGACATATTAATTTTGTTGAATACTTTTCGTCCCTCGCGAACTCCTCCGAGGGCGAGACATAGGAGAAGCTCTCTTCACATAAGTTCTCTTTTCAAAATATTATTGATCGTCATCTGCCACTCCTCCGTGTCTTCAACAATAGGATCTGAGGGTGTCAATATCAGCAGAGGTTGGTGGAACAGAAATACAATCATTATGATGTAAGCTATTGCCAGCGATATCAGTGGTGGGAGGGGAACAAAAACATAATCAGTTCGTCTAATAGGTGTAGCAGAGGTAGCGACTCTATTTTGAAACCTGATGCGTCAATTGCACTTGCTAGACCGCCACGAGTAGTAGTATCCACTAATGGAGTTACAGAAATTTCAGGGTCATTGGAGGATACATCCATGGACATAGAGTCAACATCAATAGCATAAGCAGTATACTCAACAATAGGAGTGCTAACTTTAGGTATAACACTATCTTGGACACAATTGTTAACGACACCTGTCACCAAAGGAGGTTCATTTGCAGGGAGTATAAGGATTACCTCAGATCGTGATAGACCGAGCTAGCTCCTCTAATAAAGGGAGAATTTGTTTGGCCTTCACTTAAGTATTGAAGGGCATTGGGCATCAACATGTCCAAAACAATAGCACCCAGAATATCTGGGAGGAATCCATTCATATTCCACAGCCAATTCCATTCATTGGCCACCTTCAATATCTAAACAAAGTTTTTGAGGCAATAGATGAGCAACATCAATTTCAACAAAATATCTTGCATAAGCTAAGCGCTCGCCCATCGCTGTAGCTCTGTCCATATATAATGGTTTACCAATAAGAATCGTCGCTTTACTAAAGATTCCTTTAGACCAAACAGAAACTGATGCCAAAAGATCACGTCCCATAATAATATCGGCACTCCATTTTCGTAGAACAATAAGGCAGCCATCGAATAGCCACTGGCCTTCTTGAAGGATTCTATCACACTCATCAGCCAGGGAGAACTTGAAGAAGAAGAAGAATCCATTTTCCCGAGAGAAAACCTCAAAGCCCCCTTACAGGCTTCCACAAACGAGAGACACAAGCTTTGAGGTGGGAGAAAAGGGGTTTACTTCCCAACACATAGCCAACTAATGTATTTTCCCATTGTTCAACATTGGCGGCTATCTCCTCCTTAATGATATGGGCATACAAACGTCCGTCAGATTCTTTCTTTGGTTCAATGTAATCAAGGCTGTAATCTTTTCCTCTATGTTTGCCCAATGCACAAATATATTTCCAACTACGATGATCAACACCATCAATAAATTTTGGAGTGAAGGGAGCTTGTCGATTTCGTTCAAAAACACTTGGATGTTTATTTCCAGAATCATGACGAACTCCCACATTTTCTATGTTTATGAGATTGCTATGATTGTTGTAATTGCGACCTTTGCGTTGACGAACAATGATCCACCCAGCATCTGTCCTTGCATCTGCCATGCTACTTCAGTCATTCCTCTGGCTATCTACAATATTGTTCTTCAAAGCCCCATTGCCAACGAAACCCTTTGTTTCAACATTGAAATATCCCTCTATTTTAGCCCCCTAAGGAGCCCTTGTGCCAGATCCCAATTTTCTGGTATCATTGACAATAGTCAATGCCAGCCCCAACGAACTTATCCCCTTTAATTGGCTGCCGTTCACAGAACCTCCGACAACTAAATCTCCTTTGCGAGCAGCCCCAATAGCCAGTTCACCCCTGCGACCAACCTCACACGAACTCCCTGCTTACGACCAATCGTGTGAGCATTCGCGGTTCCCCGCGAGCACTGCTGACAGCTAGATCACCCTTGCGAGCACCCCCCGATAACCAGATCACCCCCGCAACCAACCTCACCCAAACAGCCATGCTCACAACCAGTCATGACCCCCCGCTCACGACCCACCATCCGCGGATCCCCGCTTACTATTGTCGATCACATCACACTTGCGGATTTCTCTTGATTACCGCCAGCCACCATGAACCCTGTTTGCACCACTGACTTACAATAGCATACTATCAACGTGATGCCGCCTGCAAGATCCTCTAAGAGTCGTGGGAGGGCGGATGAGCCCGCCCCATCTCCCGGGTCGGGAGGGCGGACAAATCCTACCGAAGAATAGCACGACAAAACCCTAGGGTTGGAAAACGCCGTCGCACCCCAAGAATCGCCTATATATATAAATAAATATATATATATATGGCTTTGTATTCAATTTTTAAATTATGATTAAATTATTAAATAAAATTAAAGTTGTGTAAAGTTTAATTTGCTAATTAAAATCTAGAGCGTGAGGTGCAAAAGTGCACTTAGTTACCTAAGCATGATATAGAAAAAAATATCCAAGCGTGTGAGGCGTTGAAATCAATAATCGTCAGATTTTCATGGTGAAAGGCCTAAAACCCTATCATATTTCTAGTTTCTACTTTCCCAATTTTCTCGTCGGATCTTTTCTCCATTCATTCCGCGTCAAGTTGGTAAAAGAACTAAATACCAAAATTTACCTTTTTTGTCATCTTTATCTTCTTCTAATTAGGTTTTAGTTCAAAAAATCAAAAAGAAAATGGAAAAGAGTTTCAAAAAAAAATCAAAAACAGATATAAAACTTCAAAAAAATAAAAATAAATAACCCTACTGCTATGATGCTATGGTACAATACAATATTTTACTATGGTACCTTAAAATAAATTTTGGTACTGAATTTTGCAACAGTACATCTCTTACTGTGCCAGTTGTGATTTTTAAGGAATTTTCAGAATTTTCATGTTGCTACAGTACATTTTCATGTTTTCAGTGGATTTTTCAAAGTATTTACAACTGTTTTGCACAAGATCCATATTCTGATGGATCTAAAGCCGTCTCAAGCCCAATTTCCGATCCGTTCAAGTCAGGTCAACACACTACTTCTCTTGAGGTATTTTGTGCAATTGAGTGTATCTTATAGCATACTACGATAATTATTCATACAAATATTATTATTCAGAATATATTTTTGAAAATGATGCATTCAGAAAAAACATATCTTTCCATATATATATAATATATTGCTCGGTCTTACTATAATGAGTGAGATTATCTTTTAGATTATCTTTTTCCCTACCATAAATTACTAGGATGAGTATGATTATTTGTATGATAAGCATGTGTTAGGTAGAGAACCTCGAGAATGGTGTTTCGAAAATTATCAGGCTGATAGATCCGAAAAGATGAATCTATTAAATTGATATAAATCAAAGTAGCGACAAGTAGAAAAGCTAGATAATTGAATACAAAAAAGTGTGTTCTTCTCCCAAGACGCCAATAGAGGACGTCCGCACTCGTCTAATCTATGAAGTCTCTCAATATCAAAATAATAGCATAAAGAGAAAGTGACGGCTAGCCTTCCCTATAAATAATAGAATTTAGGGGTTCTAGGCCAAAGGGGGCGCGCGCGACTAGAGGGGCTGGCGGGTCTGGGCTTGGGCGCGGGTCCTCCGGCGGGAGTAGACCCGTGTCCCATCAATACTCCCCCCAAGAGCCACCTTGTCCTCAAGGTGAAAGTCTGGAAATCGCGTCGCCATCTCGTCCATAGCCTCCCACGTGCTCTCATGCTCTGGCAAGCCCTTCCACTGCAGCAACACCTGGCGCTCTCCTGTGTCTCCACGCCGCACTCCTTTTAATGCCTCAGGCTCCAGCCTCACCTCCATATCAGTAGTAAGGGTCTCCGGTAAGGAAGGGGAAGGTGTGTGGTCGCCAATAGCCTGGCGCAACTGTGAAACATGTAACATTGGATGAATAACCGATCCTGGGGCAATCTCAGTCTGTAGGCCACCTGTCCAACCCTCGCCTCAACCTCGAAGGGCCTATAGTATCGTGGTGCCAGCTTCTCATTCCTCCTGTGAGCCAGGGATCTCTGCCTGTAAGGTCGCAGTTTCAAGTACATCATGTCACCCACCGCAAACTGCACGTCACGATGGTGTAAGTATGCTCTCGCCTTCATGACCTGCTGTGCCCTTGCCAAATGGAACTTCAGCTCCTCCAAAATCCGATCCCTCTCCGCCAAGTACTGCTCCACATCCGAAACTGGCGTCGTCTCGTGCCCATAATGTAGTAAGTGAGGGGGATCCCTGCCATAAAGAATCCTGAAAGGTGTCGTCTGTGTTGCCGTGTGATATGATGTATTATACCAGTATTCCGCCCACGCCAGCCAACGAGCCCACTCCTTGGGATTATCCGAAATGAAGCACCGCATATAGGTCTCCACACTCCTGTTTAACACCTCCGTCTGTCCATCGGTTTGATGGTGGTAGGCTGTGCTTCGTTTCAACACCGTTCCCTACGGCCTGAAAAGCTCCTGCCAGAATCTACTCTAGAATACCTTGTCTCGGTCCGAGACTATGGACTTTGGAGGTCCATGCAGACGAATGATCTCACTCAAAAATATCTCTGCCACCGATACTGCACTGTAAGGATGCCGAAGCAGAACAAAGTGCGTATACTTGCTGAGGCGGTCGACCACAACAAATATGACGGTATATCCACCCGACTTCGGCAACCCATCTATGAAATCCATGGAGAGGTCCTCCCATACTCGATCTGTAAGGATAGCGGCTGTAATAGTCCTCCTGGGGACATCGTCTGGTACTTGTGACGCTGGCACATGTCACACTCTGCCACCATCCTTGCCACCTCCTTCTTCATCCCCTTCCAGTAAACCTCCCTCGCCAGTCTCTGGTAGGTCTTGAGGACCTCAGAATGTCCTCCGACTGCACTGCTGTGAAACTCCTGGAGTATGGCCGATAGATATGCGGATGTCCTCGGTAGCACCAGTCTCCCTCAATATAGTAGCCGTCCATCCTGAAGAGAATATCCCGGAAACTCAGTCGACCACTGCAGAAGAGCATCTCGTATGTCTGCTAACTCAGGATCCTGCTACACCTCCTGCTGTAGCGGCCCCCAGTCCTGAAGTACGGACACTGCTAGTGCGGCCAGCTCCGCCTCCTCCTCTCGCCGTGATAAGGCATCGGCCGCCTTGTTCTCCAGCTCCGGTCGATACCCGATCTCAAACATGTACCTCATCAGCTTCCGCAGCCACTTCTGATGCTCTTCTGCTACCATCCGTTGCTCTAATACGTACTTCAGACTCCGCTGATCGGTGCGTACAAGGAAACTCCACCTCCAACAAGAACGTCCTCCACTTCTGAATTGCCAAGACTATGGCTATCAGCTCTCTCTCGTAAACCGACCTCAGTCGGGCTCTAGCTGTCAACAACTGGCTGAAGTATGCAATGGGCCGCTGCTCCTGCATCAACACTGCCCCTAGCCCGTGCCATGACGCATCCGTCTCCACCAAAAATGTCCTGGAAAAGTCTGGTAGTGCCAATACCGGCACTATAGTCATGGCTTTCTTCAAAGCCTCAAAAGCTGTTGTCGCCTCCTTCCCCCAGTGGAACTAGTCCTTCGGTAGCTCGATCAACGGCCAGGCGATCGTCCCATACCCCTCCACAAACCTGCGGTAGTATCCTATCAAACCTAGAAACCCCCGCAGCCCCCTGAGAGTGGTGGGGCACGGCCAGTCCAACATCGTCGCGATCTTCCCCCTGTCCTCTGCAACCCCATCTGCTGACACCACATGTCCTAGGTACTCCACCTGTGGCTGCCTAAATATGCACTTCTTCCTGTTCGTCACCAGCTGATGGTACTGCAACTCCATAAACACCACCTGCAGATGGTCCAGGTGCTCCTCCAAGGTGCGATTGTACACTAGTAAATCGTCAAAGAAAACAAGTATAAATCGCCTCAGGTACGGACGGAATACCTTGTTCATGAGTGCCTAGAAGGTCGCTGGTGCGTTCCTCAAGCCAAAGGGCATGATGAGGAACTCGTAGTGGCCATCATGCGTCCTAAACGCCGGCTTGGCCATATCGTCTCGTCGCATCCTGATCTGGTGGTAGCCTGATTTGAGATCTATCTTGCTGAACCAGGCTGCCCCATGTAACTCGTCCAGGAGCTCGTCTATCACCGGTATGGAAAACTTATCTGGCACTGTCTCTTTATTCAATGCACGGTAGTCCACAAAGAAACACCAGCTCTCATCCTTCTTCTTCACCAAGAGCACGCGACTGGAGAACGGGCTCACACTAGGCTGAATCACTCCCACCTCCACCATCTCGGCTACCATCCTCTCAATCTCATCCTTCTGGTGCTTGGGATACCGGTAGGGTCTGACACTGATGGGGAAAGCACCCTCCCGCAGTACTATGGTGTGCTCATGGTCCCTCGACAGTGGCAGACCCCGAGGCTCCTGAAAGATCTCCTCAAACTGCACCAACATCTACTGCACCTCTCCCGGTACGGTATGCTCCCCACTGATCTATGCGCCTCCTTCCTCTGTCAAGGTGTACAACTCAACCAAGTACCCTCCTCCCTCGGTCTGTAAGGTCCTCAGCATGGTCTTCAGTGACACTACCACTCTGCAAAGGCTGGGATCCTCCTGTAGGGTGACCGCTCTCCCCTCATCCTGGATCTCCGTCCGCAGAATTTCCAGTTCATCGTCATCTCCCCCAGCGTCTGTAACCATGTCATGCTTAAGATGACATCTGTGCTCCCCAAGTCTAAAGGTAGAAAGTCTGTCCTCACCTGTATCCCCTGTAGGGTCAGCACCAACCCCATGCAAACCCCTCGACTACTCTCCTTCCCCGTCCCCATCATCACACTGAAGCTCCCGCAGTCGGACAGCTGCAGTCCCTGCTGGTCCACCACTCTCCTGGAGATGAAATTGTGGGTTGTTCCACTGTCAATCAGTACGGTCACCTCCTGCTCGCCGATCTCCCCCCTCAACTTCATGGTGTGGTTCGATGTGAACCATACCACGGAGTTAAGGGACACCTTTGCCACATCTAGCTGATGGCCCTCGGGCTCCTCATCCTGCTCAACGCTCCCGTCCTTGACGTCCTCGTCTACATCGTCATCCTCCAACAGCAGAACATGTAACTTGCGCCCCGCGCACCTGTGGCCTGGCGTGAACCTCTCGTTACACCGAAAGCATAAGCCCTTCTGACGCTTCTCCCTCATCTCAGCATCCGACATCCTCCTGAACTGTCCTCCTGATGGGGTAGCGCTACTCCTCTCCCCGGCTTCTCCCTGGTCGTCTGGCCCGCCCCGTGGTGGTCCCAGCTCCTCCAGCTCTAGACGAGGTGTCCCGCTGTATCTGGCCACTGTAGCTGCTCCTGACTCTCCTATCCTCGGTCTGAGAGTCCTCTATCAGCTGCGCAATCTCTATGACCTCGGAAAACCCCCTGGACTTGTAGAGTCTCACTGCAGCTCGAAGGCGGGGTCTCAGTCCCTTCAGGAAAGTGCCCTCTAGTGACTCATCTGAGACGTCGTGTACTCTCCCCGCCAAGGTCTCGAACCTCTCAATGTACTCATGTACTGGTTCATCCTGCCTGAGGGCATATAACTGCTCTTGAAGGTTTTCCAAGCAGGGATCTATGAACTTCTCCAACACGATGTCCTTCAACTCCTCCCAAAAGCGAATCTATTGCCTCCTCTCCTTCCACTGGTATCACCCTAAGGCTTTTCCCTCCATGCAAATGGTTGCCGCCTCCGGCTTCTGTACATCGGTCATGTAGTGCACTGCGAAGTATCTCTCCGCTGTGAACAACCAGGCATGCGGATCGTCCCCTTCAAACAGTGGCATCTTCAGCTTCAGCACAGTGCAGTCTCCTCCAAAGTGTCCCTGATCGGGCCTCTCCTCAGTACGATGATGCGAGCGATAGTGTTGCCATCTCATCCTGGTTCTCGTACTGTCTAGGTGGCACTCCTCCGCGACCACCATAGTCCTCTCGAGGACCTCCACGCCTGCCGTCAAAGTCATCCCATCCTGCGTCATCTCCAAATTCAGTCACATAACCTCCCCCGTTATCGTAGTACCACTGTCCCTCCCCGGGATCAAATCCACCACCAAAATCACGCAACGGGTCCTCCAAATAGGGCTGAAAACCCCTCCCGAACTGCTGTTGTCACCCGCGCTGCTCGCCGAATGCGTCGGAGGGCCGCCGTGGCCCAGCAAAAGTCCCTCGGGAGGGCTGAGGGCCCACGGGACCTGGGCACAGCTGCCCAGGGGTTCCGCGGCCATGTACCAGGGCTGCAAGGCCCTGGCGATGGTCGCACAGGCCCGCGGGGGCCTGGCGATGGATCTTCGGGCCCCCGCAGCCTGGGGAGGGCCCCGCGGGGGCCATCGACGACCGGCGGGGGTTCACCAGCCCCTGGCGGTGCTGGGGGCGCCGCCCCCTGCCGTCGTCCAGGGGCTCCGTGGGGAGCCCCTCTGCTTTTTGTCGCTCGTGGGGGCGACGGCTAGGTTCGACGTCCCCTCTCCTCGCTTCTTCCGCCTTTCGTTTGATGCTTTCACGGTAATCTTTCTTCCACGGATCCCCCTCGTCCCCTTCGTGTGATCCATCCTCCTCATAGAGTTGATCCGTCTCCCAGTCCTCTTCTTTCTACTTCCCCTTCGTCAAAGGTGCCGCCTTTGATGATGAATTAGGGTTTTCCCCGCCTTGGATGCTCGCCGTCCATAGATCGATGCATTTGCCAAGTTTGTCTCCTTACTTTGATTGACTCACCTTCAATTCGTTGATGGATTCCGTCAGAGACTTTATTGATTCCTCATTTCCCTTCAACGATCTTTTTACCCCTCAAGTTGCCGTTGAATTTCTCCTCCAATGTGTCAAATTTGTCCTTCGATCTCGTCGTTGGCGCCGCCATGAATCGTCACGTGCTCTGATACCAAATTGATAGATCCGAGAAGATGAATCTATTAAATTGATAAATCAAAGTAGCGACAAGTAGAAACGCTAGATAATTGAATACAAAAAGGTGTATTCTTCTCACAAGATGCCAATAGAGGACGTCCGCACTCGTCTAATCTATGAAGTCTCTCAATATCAAAATAATAGCATAAAGACAAAGTGACGGCTAGCCCTCCCTATAAATAATAGAATTTAGGGTTTCTAGGCCAAAGGGGCACGCGCGCGACTAGAGGGGCTGGCGGGTCTGGGCTTGGGCGCGGGTCCTCCGGCGGGAGTAGACCTGTGTCCCATCATAGGCTTACCAAAGTTGATCCAAGATGAAGATCATGCTGCCATACCGGTACCTCACAAGACCTCCACTAAACCTTGAGAAAGATCCACTAAAAATTTATATGAGAACACAAATAAACTTATTTACGTGTTTGAACAATTAATATGGCAGCACAAAATAAAGTCGTAGAATCAAAATTAAAGGCATATTCAGAGCTTGAAATTGCGATCGAGCCCTAGCCTGAGCCCGATCTAGAGTATGAGTTTGAGTCCGAGATTGAACCTGAGACCATGTATGAGCTTGAAATTGAGCCTAAATTAGATGATGCTCCTGAACCTAGGATGAATCTATAGTTAGAGGCAAAGTCTAAACTACTCATTGATCACATACTAACACTTAGCTTGAAGACACTGCTCAGAAAGATGAGCATATTGATTTCATCATTTTTGATCATACATAACTGTTTAATTAGCAAATTTTGCTTGTCTTCGTATTGTTTGCAACTTCGATACATTCTTCAAAAGATACTCGTCTACCAGTCAATTTTTTGTTGCAGATGAGTATTATCTAACTACAAAAAAACTATTGATTTTTATCATGTTGCGCTCACTTGCTACCATTCATCAGGTAGTGAACTTTTCAAAGATAAATAGAATGATGTGAATCCAATTAGAATTAGGATTTTAGTATTTGAGTCAATTTTGTATATTAGTCTTAGAATCCTTTTCGAATTCTAGTATTTGAGACTTTTTAAGATTTTATTATTTGAGTTCATTTGAGTCTTTCTATTGTTTTCTTTTCTAAAGGAATATGAGTCTTTTTAGATTTTCCTTTTTAAAGAGATTTAAATCTTTTTAGAATTTCATTTTCTTCATGTTCTAAGAAACTCTTCTACTTATTTAGAAAATTTTATTTGAGTCTATTTAAGAATTTAAATACGAGTCAAATTAGTTTTTGCTTTCACACACACACACACACACAACTTTGTATTCAACTTTTTAATTATGAATAAGTTGTTGAATAAAAAAATTAGAGTAGGGTAAACTTTAGTTTGCTAATTGAAATCTTAAATGTGAGAGACGCAAGAGTGTGCTTGTTTGACTGAGCATGAGGTTCAAAATATCTCCACGTGCAAGGCGTTAGAGTCGGTCATTTGGTGAAGGCTTAAAACCATATATATCCCTAGTTTTTTTCTTTCCCAATTTCCCCTACCACAGCTCTTCCCCTTCCGTCCTGCATCATCAGATGTGCATCGGTGTAACATTATACTCATTATTAGAGAAACTTCATATAAGATATTACATTATAATTTCACACACAGCACATAAAAATTTATTGACATGCAGTGAACACAACATCTGGGGAATAGTAATAGAATTCTGCTAACAGTTAATAAGGCCCTCTCGCTGACACTTATCTGATACAACTGCACATGTAAATAGATAAAACATATGCAATTTTGTGTAATCTAAACTAAATAAAGATGATGAACCACTAAGTAACCGACATTGCAAACTTGACAATAAGGCAACATCCTAGAGTAAATACTCTAATGAAAGTTGCTACGTTTATCTCTAGGAAACAATGATAAGTTGATACTGGCTTATGTCTTCAAAGGATACTATCGAAATCTTAATGTTATATCCAACATTACAAGTCATGAGAAACTTTAAAGGATGCATGTCTAGTGAGTCAAAAAATAAAATTAAATAAAATCTACAACTGATGTGTTTGAGACATTGAACACGGATACCATCCATGGCTTGACTTATGGAGTCATAATCCATAAACGTTCTAGTTGCTCTGTTGTTAGACGCTTGCATCAGTATAATTGTGTGCTTATTAGCCTGCAGAATGACAACCAAAGAGAACAAGTGAAACATCAGTACAATCAATTTCAACCATGGTTCATAATCAAAGTCAAATACATGAGCCACAACATAAACAATAATATCCATGGTCCAATTATTTTCTAGTTTCATATCAAAATACGACCATTAAGAAGCAATCAACAAGACCTTTATCCAAATATGGATATTTCTTCAATCTAAGCTACATCTGATACTCATAAAATTTGTCGTAGAAAAAACAACAAATAGGGTTAACATAGTCTAAGACGTGTTTTCCCCAGATTCTTAGGTTCTCTCACTTTTATCTTTTTTTTCAAGACAAGATAAATGTTTGGTGGGTATAAATATTGTTTAATTCTTTATGGAAATATTAATTCTGTGCCCTCTGAACTCATATTCGAACTACTTGTCATATGCTTAAGGCTCAAGGCTGCAAGTCCATCTATTGACAAACCAGACGCTTTGAATGACCTAATGATTACTCAGCTACTTGCGTACATAAAAACGGAGTAGTCCATTTGTCAAGTGACTTTTAATTCACCTATCGGAATAAGCAAAGCCAAGAACTGCATGACATAGAAAGTGTCGAGGAATTACAGTTTTGCAGTGAAACAAAAAAAATAAGCTTATTCACCAAATATAATAAAGAGGCTGGAAATAAAAAACATATTAAAAATTTAATTAAGTTTCTAGATATGTAAATTGATATACTCAAGAAATATTGTAATTTTCTTTTTTTAAAGAGAGTACAAGTATGTTCTAGGATCATTAACTCTTCAATCGTTGTATATGCATCCCGCAGAAGACACAATTGCAGACATTCAAACTCTAGCAGCATAATCCATAATTACGGAATAAATAAATGCCATGTAATTGAGAGAATAAATGTTAAGGGAATAAGTATTGGCTGTTTGGAAAACAAATCATAGATTGGTCGCTGAATGTTTGACTTTTATTTACCGCAGGTACAGCTCACCTAAAAGGAACTTTACCTTATCAGACTGTCAAAAAGAATGCATCAATGCTCATTTTCCTCTGCAACTCCAATGAACATCAGCAATAACTTCTTCAAATCCTTTCTATCATTTCTCATCTAAACTTCTTTAGCTATCATATTGATGACAATATTGTTTTTTACAGAACTATACAACTGTGTTCAGATCTCCACTATTGCGCATGCACTGCTTGAACTTGATTGTTTGACTACTCTTTCTAGTAAAATGACCGACAACGCAAAGCCATATCGTTATTTCTTAAGAAAATATCCCTTAAACTAACAGTTTTATGCAAAGCTGTCCTTAACAATACAAAGCAACTAAAACTTATTAAATTTTAATACACACAACACCAGAACATGTGTTAGATATATTGGTATCTAGATGAAAACAAAACCAAAAAGCACTTACAGACAAGGTTAACCCTTCAAGCAGCTAATGACCACCCTCGAATGCTTGTTGGCAGTAAATTGGCATGTGATGCCTTAGACGAACCATAAATTGGCAAAGATTATTTGTAATCTGATGCGGTCGTCTACAAGAGGAGGCAAGCGGGCACGGGCCGGAATTAGAGCTACCCACCTTATCTTACTTAGCTTGGTTTGTTTTTGCTTTGTAACATCTTAGTCATTGCTTAAGTCACGGTGTGTGCGCTTAGCAATGACTAGATGAATCCTATAAATACCCCAAAAACCCTAGTTGTGTTGTGAAGGGAATTTAGGGAGAAATAGGTGTAAGGGGTTAAGAGCCCCCTACCCGTGTATTTATAACTTTCAATAGTGGGTTGGATACCCAATTGGCCCAATGGGCCTATTCATAACACTTCCCCTTATCCAATCAACATTGAAATAAGAGGTGGATTCTTCAGGATCCGAGTTAAGGTAACTGTCTAGTTAAAGAAAGAACAGTTAACCCATAACTTTCTCTGTTTTGGGGATGTGTCTAGGGGTGGATACTTCATGATCCAGAGTCAACGAGGTTGCCTCGTCAAAACCTTGACTACGGAAAACCCAGTGGGAAAAAACCTGTAGCCAAGGGAAAAGAGTACAACTCTGCAGTTGACTCCCCCTTATCTGACCAAGCTTCAGGCTTGCAGATTTCCTATGAATCTATACATCAGTCTCCTATGTATCTATGAGTTCATAGTTCTCTCATCCTGACCCAGTTTACATTTACTCACTCTCCTCATCCCAATCCCATATACAAGTTTCTCAAAGATACTAGTAGGCAGGGATTTGGTAAGCAAATCCGCCAAGTTATTACATGATTGGATCTTCTGTACCTCAATCTGCTTTTGCTTCTGAAGGTCGTGCGTCCAGAAGAACTTGGGGGAGATATGCTTCGTCTTGTCACCTTTGATGTAGCCGTCCTGTAGCTGGGCTATACATGCTGCATTGTCTTCATGGAGTGTAGTGGGTGCAAGAACGCCGGTTGTCAGGCCGGTGGAGGTGAGTATGTGCTGGATCACCGAGCGTAGCCAGAAGCATTCCTTGCTTGCTTCGAAGATCGCTAGTAGCTCTGAGTGGGTGGATGAGACGGTCGTCATGGTCTGCTTCACAGATCTCCAGGATATGGCAGTGCCGCCATATGTGAACATGTATCCGGTCTGAGACTTCTCTGTATGAGGATCGGACCTGTAACCTGCGTCAGCATAACCAACTAAACCAGTTGATGCCCCTCTCCTGTAGAATAGACCTAAGTCTATGGACCCTTGGAGGTAGCGCAGAAGATGCTTAACTCCGGCCCAGTGCCGCTGTGTAGGTGCAGCACTATATCTGGATAGTAAGTTTACTGCAAACGCTATGTCAGGGCGAGTGCAGTTAGCCAGGTAAAGGAGTGCACCGATAGCACTTAAATAAGGCACTTCGGGGCCTAGTACTTCCTCCCCCTCTTCCAGCGGCCGGAAGGGGTCTTTGTGTACATCCAATGATCTGACGACCATCGGAGTGCTGAGGGGGTGGCACTTATCCATCTGAAACTTTTTCAATAAGTTCGATGTGTAAGTTGACTGGTGTAACAGGATCCCATCTTTAAGATGCTCTATCTGAAGGCCTAAACAGAATTTTGATTTTCCGAGGTCTTTCATCTCGAAAGTTTCTGTCAGGCTTCTAGAAATCTTTGCGATCTCTTCAGGAGATCCGATGAGGTTTAAGTCGTCTACATAGACGGCTATAATTACAAATCCTGTTGCCTTTGCTCTTATAAAGATGCAAGGACAGACTGGGTCGTTTTTAAATCCTTGCTATGCAAGGAAGTCGCTCAGTCTGTTATACCACATCCTTCCAGATTGTTTTAGACCATATAATGATCTTTGCAGTTTCACTGAGTAGATGTCACGTTCTCTCTCTTTTAGTGCTGCAGGCAAAGAATAACCGTCAGGCAATCTCATATAGATGTCTCGGTCTAGGTTGCCATATAGGTATGCAGTAACCACGTCCATGAGTTGCATATCTAAACCCTCTTGTGCTGTTATGCCAATGAGGAATCGGAAGGTGATCGCGTCCATGACCGGGGAGTATGTGGCTTCAAAATCCACCCCAGGACGTTGGGTAAAACCCTGCGCTACAAGCCTTGCTTTGTAGCGTACGATCTCATTCTGTTCATTTCGTTTTCTAACAAATACCCATTTATAACCCACAGGTTTTACACCTTTTGGTGTCTGGACTATTGGTCCGAAGACCTTGCGTTTGGTGAGTGAATCCAACTCCACTCCTATTGCCGCTTTCCACTTTGGCCAATCATCTCTGCTTTGACATTCTGTCAGAGAGCGTGGTTCAATATCATCGTCGCAGTACGCGACGTTGATGGCAATATTACACGCAAATGTGTCATCTATTGTTGTGCTTTTTCTGTCCCAATACTCCCCAGTTCGTACATAGTGTATCGATACTTCATTTTCTCCCGGTTTTTCCTCTTCATGAGAGTTTGGGAGAGATGGGGTAGCAGGACTTAAATTAGCATACTGTGGTGGTATTTGTTTACCATTGCCAAGGGTCCTACTCTTTCGAGGGACTTGGTCCTTGGATCCCGGTGGTCGTCCTCTCTTTTTGAGAGGTCCAACCATTTCTGCTGCAGGCGGATTGCATCCATTTTGCGGTATGTCAATCCTAGCTGGAGTGTTAGCAGCAGGGACGTGTGATTTGACAATCTTCTGGTTGTCAGTAAATTTGTCCGGCAAGAGATGGACAGTGTTTTGGATGTGGAGAATCTTCAGGACCTCCTCCTCACACTGGCTTGTTGGCGGATCAAAGTGACATAAAGTTTTTGTATCCCAAGTGATACTTTCTGAAGCTTCGGGCTTCTTTGTCTGTGAGCCTAGTCTTGGGAACGATGTTTCATCGAATTCACAGTCTTCTAGACGTGCCTTAAAGACGTCCCCCGTAAGGGGTTCTAGGAATCTAATTATGGAGGGGGTGTCAAACCCAACATAAATGCCTAGGCGACGTTGTGGACCCATCTTTGTCCTTTGTGGTGGTGCTATGGGGACGTATACTGCACAACCAAATATTCTCAAATGTGAGACAATTGGTGGGGCTCCAAGTGCTAGTTGCATTGGAGAAGATGACTGACCTTCAGAGGGTCTTAATTTTATTAAAGATGCAGCATGCAGAATCGCATGACCCCACGCATTCACTGGCATCTGGGATTGAAGTAATAATGGACGAGCGATCCATTGCAGTCTCTTAATTAGAGATTCTGCTAACCCATTTTGGGTGTGAACATGCGCTACAGGATGTTCGACTTCAATTCCCTGAGCTTGGCAATAGTCTAGAAAGACTTGTGACGTAAACTCCCCCGCATTGTCCAGACGAAGTTTCTTTATCTGGTGGTCGGGGAAGTGGGCCCGTAACTTTATTATCTGAGCTAAAAGCTTAGATAGTGCTAGGTTACGGGTGGACAGTAGGCACACATGTGACCACTTAGTAGATGCGTCTATCAGGACCATAAAGTACCTGAACGGACCACTTGATGGGTGAATCGGCCCACAAATGTCTCCGTGGATTCTTTCCAGAAAGCTGGGAGACTCCACATCCACTTTCAGTGGAGAGGGTCTCGTGATCAGTTTACCCTTGTAACAGGGTGGACATGGGAATTTGCCTTTTTGAAGAATCTTCAGGTTCTTCAGGTCAATGCCCCTGGAGTTCTTTATGATGCGGTACATCATAACTGAACCAGGGTGTCCCAGTCGACTGTGCCAGAGTTGGAATTCTGGTGTTTGGGGGCACTGCAGGTGCTCCACCATGGATGTTTCTGGAGTTTGTATACTTGTTTGGTAGAGTCCCGAGGGGAGTCCCTTGAAACGTTCCACAATGGTTTTTGAACCATTTGTAAGAGCCGTTACAAGCAAGTATTCCCTTTTATCTTCCTCGACCGTCTCTAAGTGATATCCGTTTAAACGGATGTCTTTAAAACTTAGGAGGTTTCGGATGGATTTAGGGGAGTATAACGCATTTTTAAGTGTTATTTGTGTGTTGCCGGGGAGCAATATAATTGCTTCCCCTGATCCTTCGATTATGTTTGCTGGTCCTGAGATTGTTCTCAGTGGGCCAGAATAACTACTTATGCTCGTGAAGTAGTCTAAGTTTTGAAGGATCGAGTGCGTCGATGCACTGTCCACTAGGCAGATAAGTTCCATATCTAAAAAAGGAGAAAGACATTCAAGCAATAAATGAAGAGAAAAGATCTACTTTCATAAAGATAAATGCTCAAAAATATTGTTTTGACATGGAAGTAAAACTAGATACGATGCATAAAAAAGGAAGATACATTGCTAATTGCATAAAAGTGGTCCAGATCTAGAGAGTGTCATCTCCCATGAAATCTTCAGGAGTCCATGAGGTCTCTGCCAACGCTGCGCTCTCCATCAGGTTTGTCTCAGCTCGAGGCTTGAGGCTTGCCTGGTAGAGGTCCTGGAGGTGTTTTGCTGTGCGGCAGATTCTGGACCAGTGGCCCGTCATCCCGCATTTAGAGCATTTGTCCTCCCAGTCTTTCTTGGGAGTGCCTCCTTTGTTGGGAATCCTCTTCTGCTTCTTGTCCACGAACTTCTGGTTCTGGGGAGGAGCTGGGGGAGTGGCCTTCTTCCGCTGCTTCTGTTCTTTCCATTTCTGGAATTTTGCCTTTTTGTCCGTCTTCTTCTTCTGGGAAGACTGGAAGTGGGCCTCTGCAGGAGGTGGCAATGGAGCGGAGCCAGGAGGGCGCAGGTTGTGGGTGGCAACCAACAGGTCTCTGTTCTGTTCAGCCATAAGCAGGCATGAAAGAAGGTCAGAGTACTTTGTGAACTTCCTCTCTCGATATTGTTGCATAAGGATCATGTCCTTTTCGTGGAAAGACGTAAACGTCTTTTCCAGCAACATCTTCTCCGTCACTGGTTCACCACACAACTTCAGGCGTGAGGTGATGCGGAAGAGAGCTGAGTTGTACTCCGCTACGGATTTGAAATCCTGTATGCGGAGGTGAGTCCACTCGTACTGTGCACGGGGGAGTATGACATCCCTCTGATGTCTGTACCTCTCCTCGAGTGCATCCCACAGCTCGTAGGGGTCCTCTACAGTGAGGTACTCGTCCTTTAAGGTCGAGTCTAAGTGTTTCCTGATATATATAATGGCTTTCGCCTTTAATATATCGGAAACTTCCTCTGTATGAGGTGCTTCCACTGAAGCCTCCTTGTTAGCTGGGGCAGTACTAGTTGTTGCCTTTTCAGTCTGTGTGAGACTGAAACCATGAGAGCGCAGATGGAACTTCAGGTCCAACTGCCAACTCAGGTAGTTTGACCCATCGGCCTTCAGGACCGAGAAGTCTACATTCGCGAGTCTGGCCATTTTATGATCTAGCAATGTAAAGAAAAGTAGCATGTATCATTAAGACTGAATAAAACAGACATCCACGCATGTAATGTAATCATTTTCATAGCATGAATTTTAATGTGAATTTAACATACATGCTTTTTTCAGATAATGTGAATAATTAATTACTAAAAATTAACAATCACGCATGCTGTTAAGGAATTTCATTGTGACATTAGAAACATGGTATTTTAAGTTAATTAACAACCACGCAGTTTAATGCATAAACAATGAAACAGAAAAATGACCTAGGGCTATGGGGATCAGCCAGCCGACACCGAAAAATAAAAAGAGTCCAGTCCGAAGTTACATCAAAAAATAAAATGCATGAAAATTAAAGTACAACTCGGGAACTTCAGAGAGAAGCCCCTATCTTCATTGAGCGAACGCCTTCAGCTTCTTTTTGGTGTCCTTCGGTCTTCTTTTTACATTTTCATCCTCACATACAAAATTTCTCTCAAAAAAAAAGAAAAATTGCAGGAATTTAAAACGGTGTCGGAAACCTGGCTGATCCCTAAAAACATAGCCTAATATTTGCACATCCACGCAGATAATATATTCGCGACATACAACCACGCAGATAATCGAAACACAGGCATTTAAAATAATTTAAAATTGTGTGCGACGTGCAAAAAAATTTTTTTTTTTGAAAACTTTTTGCCTTTTGATCCATATTTTAATGTTTTATTTTACCGCTTTAAAACCCTTTCAAAATTTTCTTTTAACTATTTTGGGCTTTTTAGGGCCAAAAATAAATAAAATAATTTTTGTGAATGGGCTAATTTTCTGGCCTTATGGGCCATGAAAACAACCCATTAGGGTTAATATTGGGCCTCCCCCGAAAAAAGAGCCCGTTAGGGTTAGGGTTTCGGGAAACCCTAGGGGGGGCCCGCGGCGTGTCGCCGCGACGGCTGGCCGCGTAGGGCGCCGGCCGCCGTGGCGGCGACAGGCCGCGGCTTCAGGCCGCGGCAACTGCCGCGGCCTGAGGCCGCGGCTTCAGGCCGCGGCGTCAGCCGCGGCTTCAGGCCGCGGCGTTAGTTTTCCGACGGCGGCGCAAAGGGCGCGCCGCCGTTTCGCCCTACGGGCGTGCAGATTTTTGGATCAAAGGCGGGGAGGTAAAAATCGGGGTTTTCAACAATTTTGATCGCTAAAAAACAAGTTTTTATTGTTTTAAACATGCAGATCTTATTAAAAAGGTTGAATTTCACCGAGTTTATCAACTTTTTGATCCTAAAACATGCAGATCTAATGAGAAAAGCAAGTTTAGATCTAAAAGTTTGGATTTTTACCTCTAGATTCGACGAGGAATCTAGGCGACGGTTGGTGAAGGATGCCCTTTTCGCTCCCCGTTGAGAAGATTACGATCTTCTTGAATCTGAGCGATTTGTGGATCTCCTTTCCCGCGAGCCGCCGTCTCCTCCAACGAGCGTGATCGTGCTGATAACGTGTTGTGAAGGGAATTTAGGGAGAAATAGGTGTAAGGGGTTAAGAGCCCCCTACCCGTGTATTTATAACTTTCAATAGTGGGTTGGATACCCAATTGGCCCAATGGGCCTATTCATAACAAGTTGTTCATTATCGAAGAATTGAGATTAAATTGCCGTGACGGCTAGGGTTAGTGGGGGATTAGACTTGATCCTTTAATTCAAGTTAGGGAGTGATCTCTCCAGAAAAAGATCAAATCTATCTTATTGTTCTTCGTATTCCAATAGAAATTCCTCTCTTTTCCATTTTTCCTCTTTTAAATTCAGCCCTAAATACGATTTGACCCCCAAATCGTATCATTTTGGTATCAGAGCCCTCGGTCCTATGGCGAGCACACGGGCGACTGCGACAAAAACTCTGGAGGAGCGATTGGATGCGGAAATCACGGGGTTGCGAAAGGAGATGACGGATATGAGGGAAGAACTCAAGGCGGGCTTGAGCGCAACCATGGATGAGAAGTTGAATCGGGTCTCGGAGCGCCATTCGCGCGAGATGAAGGATGGGTTTGCCGAGGTAGCGAGGATGCTTCAACAACCACAGTTTTTGCAGCGAGATCCAGATCCGCAATCGTCGGGTACATTAGATCTGATCTCACGGACAAACCCTGGAAACGGCGACGAAGGAGTAGTATTTCCCTCACGGGAGGGCGATCCGAGGCATCCGGGAGGCGGGCGGACCCTTCAAGGGGGTCCCGGTGGTCGGCCGCCCCCAACTGGGGGCGGCGAAGGCGGGCGGCCCCGAAACGGGGCCGCCGGAGGGCTACCGCCCCCTACGGGGGGCGGCGAACAGCAGCGGGCCCATCTGGGGCCCGCTGGGGTGTTTCCGCCCCCCTAGGGGGCGGCGAAGGGTGGCGCCCCCAGGCGGGGGGCGCGGGGGGTTTCCGCCCCCAGTGGGGGGCGGAATGATGGGGCGGGCCCTCCTAGGGCCCGCCGATGGAGACCTGCCCCAGGTTGGGGGCGAGGGAGGATGGGCGGCCCACCTTGGGCCCGCGGGAGGTTTTCCCCCTCCTTTTGGGGGCGTCGAAGCAGGTTGGCTACGTGGAGGACCCCGGAGGGAGCATGTGGACGAGTGGGACGATGTAGGAGCACTCGCCAATGGGAGGGCCAGGGAAGGTGTAGGACAGTGGAGGGCCGAGGATCATACTTACCAGAGGCGGCAGGCAGACAGGGGGGGACCACTACGAGGAGATACACCCCCAGATATGCGAAAGCTGAAGGCACCACTGTTCGATGGGAAGGACCCCGATGGCTGGATCTACCAGATAGAGAGATACTTTGAGGTCATGGGCTTCGCTGAAGCAGAGAGGCTGAGGGCGGTGGCACTAAATTTCGAAGGGGAAGCCTTGGCGTGGTACCGGTGGACCCAGAAGCAGAGACCGATACAGACTTGGAGGGAGCTGACAGAGTGCCTGATGGAGAGGTTCCAGGAGACCCACGGGGGCGGGCTGTTTGAGCAGTTATATGCCTTGAAACAGGAGGAGACTGTGTGTGACTACATCTCGAGGTTCGAGACCCTCTCGAGCCGAGTAGAGGGTGTGTCAGCGGAATCGATGGAGGGGAACTTTTTGAAGGGGTTGAAGCCATCCGTGAGAGCAGAGGTAGGAGTGCATAACCCTCAGGGGTTGGCAGCTATGATGCGATTAGCCAGGAGGGTGGAGGACAGGCAGACTCAGGAGAGGAGGTCTAGAGGAGTGTGGGGCGGGGTTGCGGCACGTAACCCAGTTTCGCCAGCAGTACCTAGGGTTACGACCGGGACCCCGGCCGCGGAGACCAGACCTGGAGGGCAGACCCGTCGGATGACCGAGGCAGAGATGAGGGAGCGCATGGCCAGGGGCTGTGCTTCAAGTGCGATGAGCGGTTCACTCCGGGGCATCGGTGCGCAGGACGAGCCATGCAGTTGGAGGTGGCGGCTGAGGAGGAAGAAGAGGGAGATATTACTATTATACTCGATGGGGAGGAGGCTGTGACGGAACAACACCAGCACTTAGACGTCGTGGAGGTTTCTCTTAGCTCCGTGGTGGGATTTACCCCTTACCACACCATGAAGCTGGTGGGCAGGTTGGCAGACCAGGAGGTGACGGTATTGATAGACAGTGGGGCGACCCACAACTTCATCTCCAGGAAGTTGGTGGAGCTGGTGGGGCTAGAAGTGAGTGAGACAGCCACTTTTGGGGTGATTTTGGGCACCGGCCAGAGGGAGGAGAGCAGGGGTGTCTGCAGGGCTGTGATTCTGGCAGTACAGGGAGCTCAGGTGGTGGTAGACTGTTACCCCCTGGAGCTGGGGAAGGTTGACTTGGTATTGGGGATGCAGTGGCTACAGACATTAGGTGACACCAAGTTCAACTGGAAGATGCTTAGGATGGAATATCAGGAGAACGGAAGGACTGTGATTTTGCTAGGGGACCCCAGTCTGTGTTGTCGCGCAGCGTCCTTGAAGTCCTTGGCTCGGGCAGTATCGATAGGAGGAGAGGCATATTTTGTGTCCTACCAGGAGTTTGGGGCAGAGGCAGAGGAGCAGAGGGCACCACCGGAGGTGGAGTTGTTGGACAGCTATGAGCACATTTTTCAGATGCCGCAGGGACTTCCACCGCAGAGAGACCACGAGCACCCCATCGTGCTACGGGAGGGGGTAGCGCCTATCAGTGTCCGACCATACAGGTACCCGCATGTCCAGAAGGATGAGATCGAGCGATTGATCAAGGAGATGCTACAGGCGGGGGTGATTAGGCTGAGTGTTAGTCCGTTCTCTAGCCCGGTGCTCTTGGTGAAGAAAAAGGACGGTAGCTGGAGGTTTTGTGTAGACTACCGTGCCCTCAACAAGGAGACGGTGGCAGACCGTTTTCCTGTACCGGTGATAGATGAGTTGCTAGACGAGTTACATGGGGCGTCGATCTTTTCGAAGATTGACCTGAAGTCGGGTTATCATCAGATCCGGATGAAGGCAGAAGATGTACAGAAGACTGCTTTCAGGACTCATGAGGGGCATTATGAGTTCCTCGTCATGCCCTTTGGGTTGACGAATGCACCGGCTACATTTCAGTCGTTGATGAACAAGATATTCCAGCCTTACCTACGGCAGTTTGTCTTGGTGTTCTTCGACGACATCTTGGTGTACAGCCGGACAGTGGAGGAGCACGTGCGGGACTTAGAGACAGTGTTACAGGAGCTACAGGCCCACCAGTTGTATGCCAATAAGAAGAAGTGCACGTTCGCCCAGGAGAAGGTGGAATACTTAGGGCATGTGGTCTCAGCAGCAGGGGTGGCAGCTGATAGGAGCAAGATAGAGGCCATGCTAGATTGGCCGCGGCCAACTACACTGAGGGCGTTGCGGGGATTTTTGGGCTTGACGGGGTACTACCGCAAGTTCGTGCAGGGCTATAGTACCATTGCCTGGCCTCTGACTGAGCAGTTGAAGAAGGATGAGTTTCAGTGGACCGAGTAGGCGACTGCGGCGTTTGAGGCCCTGAAGGGGGCGATGACGACCGTTCCGGTACTGGCTCTTCCTGATTTTAGCAGACCCTTTGTGGTTGAGACAGATGCTTCGGGGTACGGGTTGGGAGCAGTGCTGATGCAAGATCAGCGGCCCGTGGCTTACTTCAGTCAGGTTTTGTCTTCACGGGCGAGACAGAAGTCCGTGTATGAGAGGGAGTTGATGGCGATTGCTTTGTCGATTCAGAAGTGTCGTCCGTACCTGCTGGGGCGGCCATTTATTGTGCGCACGGATCAGAGGTCCCTGAAATATTTACTAGAGCAGAGATTGGTGGCAGCGGACTATCAGAAGTGGTTATCTAAGCTTGTGGACTACAAGTTTGAGATACACTATCGGCCCGGGTTGGAAAACAAGGCTGCGGATGCGCTATCACGGCGGGAGGAGGTTACGTCCTTCGCAGCCTTGTCAGTACCACTGCTAGCGGATTGGGAGCCCTTATGGAGGGAGGTGGAGGCCGACGAGGAGTTGTCTAGAGTTCGCGAGGATTTGGTTCGGGGGGTGACTGAGCACCCAGGCTATTCAGTGGAGGGACGATGGTTGCTGTATCGGGGAAGGTTGGTGATACCACGGGGTTCAGTGCACATTCCACTGATTTTTCAGGAATTCCATGGGAGCGCAATAGGGGGGCATTCTGGCGTCCAGCAGACATACATGAGGATGGCTAGGGAGCTGTACTGGAGGGGAATGAAGAAGGACATCGCCGAGATGGTAGCCTGTTGTGACGTCTGCCAGCGTCACAAATACTTAGCCATGGCACCAGCAGGGCTGCTGCAACCTTTAGCTCTTCCTGAGCGGGTCTGGGAGGGGATTAGTATGGATTTTGTGGAGGGGCTACCCAAGTCGGAAGGATACTCGGTGATTTTGGTGGTGGTAGACCGACTGAGCAAGTATGGACACTTCATTGGGCTGAAACATCCTTACTCTGCAGTGACAGTGGCTACGGCATTTATGCGGGAGGTGGTGCGTCTGCACAGGTTTCCCGAGTCAATAGTATCAGATCGGGACACTGTCTTCATGAGCCAGTTCTGGAGGGAGTTGTTCAGGGTGCAGGGAACCGTTCTGAGGAGGAGCACAGCTTACCACCCCCAGACGGATGGACAGACGGAGGTCGTCAACAGGAGCGTTGAGACATACCTTCGCTGTTTTGCATCGGATTGTCCTCGGAGTTGGTATCGATGACTGGCGTGGGCGGAGTATTGGTACAATACTTCCTTCCATTCAGCCGCACAGACGACACCGTTTCGAGTGCTATATGGGAGGGATCCACCAGCGCTGGTCCATTATCGTTGTGGGACGACCACGGTGTCCCAGTTGGATCAGTACCTCGAGGAGCGAGAGGGGATTTTGGAGGAGCTGAAGAAGCATTTGACGAGGGCTCAGAAGCTTATGAAAGCCAAGGCGGACGCACATCGTAGAGAGGTGGAGTTTGCAGTAGGAGATCAGATCTATCTGAAGCTGAGACCGTATCGACAGAGGTCGCTAGCCCGACGCCGGAACGAGAAGTTGGCCGCGCTGTTTTACGGGCCGTTCCAGATAGAGGCGAGGATTGGACCCGTGGCATATAGACTGATGTTGCCCCCAGGATCTGCCTTACACCCAGTGTTTCACGTCTCTCAGTTACGACGAGCGGTTGGAGCGCAGACACCAGTGGCCACTCTGCCATCCACACTGACAGCCGACTCAGAGGTGATGATGGCGCCCCAGGATATTCTGCAGGTACGACACACTGAGAGGGGCGGCCGGGAGGTGCTGGTAAGATGGTTGGGGTTGCCTGACCACGAGGCTACTTGGGAGCGGGAGGATACCATCAGGGCTCAGTTCCCAGACTACAACCTTGAGGACAATGTTCGTTTTTTTGGGGGGGAGTAATGATGCGGTCGTCTACAAGAGGAGGCAAGCGGGCACGGGCCGGAATTAGAGCTACCCACCTTATCTTACTTAGCTTGGTTTGTTTTTGCTTTGTAACATCTTAGTCATTGCTTAAGTCACGGTGTGTACGCTTAGCAATGACTAGATGAATCCTATAAATACCCCAAAAACCCTAGTTGTTCATTATCGAAGAATTGAGATTAAATTGCCGTGACGGCTAGGGTTAGTGGGGGATTAGACTTGATCCTTTAATTCAAGTTAGGGAGTGATCTCTCCAGAAAAAGATCAAATCTATCTTATTGTTCTTCGTATTTCAATAGAAATTCCTCTCTTTTCCATTTTTCCTCTTTTAAATTCAGCCCTAAATACGATTTGACCCCCAAATCATATCATAATCACAGGTAGATCACATACCTTTGTAGCATGACTCAAAAGTCTGTCTTGGTTCAAAACATTGACATGTAATGTTTTACATTTCACCAGATTATAACCATAACTTCCCAATGGACAATACAGATACTTGGGGGGTTACCAGCACATGTTTCGAAATAAACCCACAGCCAAAGTAATGTTCTTAAATTGTAGATTTTACCTCACGACTAACATGTACTCATGAATTTGGTTGTTATATGTGGTTCATGTGAATGTATAATTGATTCAGCACCATCTTCTAGGAGACAATACAGTTTGTTATAAAATGAAAGCAAGGAAAAGGGCTGTGTGTAAATGGTTGAATTAGATGATAGAGATATTTATACATATGAAGGGAGAGAGAAGCTTCTAGGGTGGGGGGGATGCTGCCTGAGGCCGATATGCAAAACTCTTTTGTTTCTTTAGTTACACTAGTGAGAGGAACGGTAGAAGCCCAACTTGACGGTAGCGTGGTTCAGAAGAAACCGATGTCCTAAGCATTAATTTTAAAATTGCACACATGCTTGGAAATAATACGATGAGTTAAATTATGGTGGTGATAGAAACTTTTAATGTGTTGTTATAAAGAAGAAAGTAACGCGTAGAGATTGAATAATTTACTTAGGGCATGTTTGGTAGCTTGTAAGCGCAATTGCAAGTGTAAAGGTAATTGCAGCAATAAATACATTGTAAAAATGTTTTGCAATGCAAATCCAAATCACTTGTTTGGTAAACTTTGTAAAATTACATTCAAATCTCCAAATCCAATGTTTGGTAGCTTGCATAAAGAAGTGCGGCCTAATTAATTTTTAATGGACAATCAGTTAGAGATGAAGCTCTCTCATCATGCGATGGGCAGGGACCCCTTCTCGGCACAAGGTAAAGAAAAATACAAGGGAAGTAATTATCTGAAACATGACGCTCAGAAAATAGATATGCAACCTGTTAGAACATGAACAAGGTTGAGAAGGTTCCAATGCTTAAAGATATTGATGAAGCTATTATTAGTAACTGAAACTATATCTAACTTAAAATTTTAAATCAATAGATAAAGATACAATCACTGGGACAATAATTATTAACACCTCCTCTCAAACTTAAGTAAAGAACTTTGAGTTTGGATATTAGAATTTTTAAGAGTAAAGATGCCATAATTCATATTGATTCGAATCTAGTATAGGCCATTAAAGATGGACATGATGAAACATGTGATATGTGATTACCAAATATACGATCATTGCGAGTCACACGATCACAAGGCATACAATAATTTTGGATTTAACATAGGAATCAAGTGGCTCTGATACCATATTAGATATGATCAAAAATGAGTGGCTCTCAATTAATAATATTGATGAATCTATAATTAGTAACTGAAATTAAGTCTAGTCCAAAAGCTTAAGCCAATGGTAGACGTCTAATTCTCAAAATTATGAACATTAACTTCTCTCAATTTTTTCAATGTGAAAGTATTATTCTCAACATAACTGAAATTTTACAACTTGTAACATGTAATCTGTTGGACTTGGAACCTTTTACAAGCCTAAATATTGTTGAATCTCCTGAGATGGCAAGTAGACACTAAAGGAGTGGTGAAAAGTGTTTATCGAATAATCAAACCCTCTAGAAAATTCTAGCTAAGAGTTTAACTTGAGTTAGCAAATTAAATCTTAATCAACAATAACTAAGATAATTACAATTGCGAAAGATAAGTAATTGCAAGTATATTAACAATAGGCATAAAGAGGAAAAGACAATCGCAAACAATGAGCTTTATCATGGTTCAGGTACCTCGTTCCCTACATCTAGTCACACGTCCTCTCGAAGACAAAATCCAATAAACATGTTCGAAATGAAACCAAGTTACAACACGTCTACTTCATCATAAGCCGTTGAACAGACAAAGCACAAAGCACGTCTTCAATAAAAGAAAGAGACACCTCACACAAAAGCGAGAAAATACTTATAATACATTTTAACATATAGCCTTAGAGTTGAAGCTCTTTATATTGAAGTGGTGTGGCTATATTGTTTGATCTCCAATTGATGATGAAAAAAGGTACTTTGAGATCAAAATTTGGACAAGAAATAGTATAGAAAAACTTTAAAACTAACGGCGAAAAGGATCTTTGCTTAAAAGCTTTTTCACTTGAAATTAATTTTTACTTAAGAGAATTGATCATTCAATGTTAGAGTAAATGCATGAACCACCCTCTATATAAAGGGTGAAATTTGGGTCAAACAGATTACCAAAATACCATTCAAACGGTCAAAAACGGATAGTAAATTCTTTCCGTTAGAACCAAACGGATATATCCTATTTGACTATAATTCATGCACTAGTCGACTAGTCAAGAGCTAGTCGACTAGTCCAGTTCAGTTCAGAGGAAGATTTAGGCTCTATAAAATCTAGTTGACCACATTTCATTGGGTCTTCGACCAGAGCAGTGCTTCTAGTCGATTGGTTTTTTGATATATGCCTAGCCTATGCTCCAGGTTGACTCGGTCTAATATGTATATATTCTAGTTGACTAGTTGACATATAAACGAGATTTTTGACCTATTTAACACTTAAGAATGATTTTTAAAATATTTAAAGCGTTATAATGTGTTTCTAAGTGTGTGCGCTTCAACAAAAGGCTTTAACACACTACTAAGACTAAAAAATTAAACCGAAATAAGAATATTACATGAATTTTTTTGATGCAATCTTGAAATTCATCCACTTGTATTGGTTCCTTTGATCTCTATAGCCTTCGTTGACTCTACATATACTTGATTTTCATAATACATCACACATACAAACACCAAATCCTTAGTATCTAATATGTTTGCTCATAATCAAAACAATTATGGGGTGACTCAATATTCAATATTTTTTCCCTTTTTGATGATGCCAAATATATAGCATATAAAATATAAAAACATGAAAAGCAAAGAGTGTATACGTGTGAATCATATCATTTTCGTTCCCCTTTGGCATATAATCATTGACTCCCCCACATGACATTTTATATCCATTTTTCTCCCCCTTGGCATTATAAAAAAGGGTGAGATGTGTCTAATGATGATGCAATGACTCAATATTTCAAAAAAAAATTCTCCCCCTTATTTGCTTATCTCTCCCCCATAAAATGAGTGCATGATATCAAGTGTGAGAAATTATAGAATGTATGATACCAAGCGTAATAATTTATAATGATACCAAATGTCAATTCAAGTTTACTTACAATCTTTTTAAAGGAAGCTCCCCCCGAAAGTTTGCACACCAGAAATTTGGATCATCTCCACCTTAATTCATGCATATACTTGAAGTAATATTTGGGAGTAAGCTTCAAATCCCATTATGTTTGAGTACCTGAAAATAATCAGATAGTCTTGGTATCCTTTTTCTTTCGGGTCAATGTGATTAGACTTGAACAAACCACAATGGAAAACAATTATATGATAAATACTTTGAGCTTATCAAAAAAATTTATTACAAATCTATTATCCTTTTATATAAGATACCACTTAAGTTAGACATTAAGTTTTAGGTATCTTATTGCTTCCAAAAGATTTTACCATTCAATCGGAAACCAAACCCATTTGGGTTTAGACTTCATATCATTAACATATTTAAAATTTTCATTATAATGAATGTTTTTCATAAAGTTATCAATATAATTATCTTTCATTTTAATTGTTCCTCTTTTAGATAACCAAATTTTAATGACATTATATTTCTTAGAATGGTTCACCTTTTTAGTGTTTGGGATTTTGCTTGTAGATGGTTCAGTAAAATTAGTATATAAAATTATAAATAAACATGGTTATGTTTTTGCCTAACTTTTTTATTAGTCTTCTTAAATCCTAAACCAAATTTATTTATAGTGGGGTTTTTGAACTTATTAGGACATATACTTATTCATTACCCTTATTAAACCGATATATATTTTTACATATATCATCATATTTAGTTTTAATAGTGCTTAAAGTTTTCTCTAAATCATTTAACCTAACATTCAAATTTTTACAGTCATTACTAAGAAATGTGTTCGCTTATTAACTCATTATTCTTACGAATCAATATTAAATTCTCTTGTTTTAACTTTTTAATTTCTAAATTGTTAGGAGAACTATCAATATTAGCATTACAATTTTTATGAATTTTTTAAATTTTAAGTGTTCTCTTAATAAGCTCTCATATTTATCTTATACTAACAAAAAAAATTATCTTCATCATCATCAGAATCTTATTCAGAGTTTACCTTAACATCTGTGTTGCCCATGAAGCACATGTATATCCTTTCATTGGTTTCTTCTTCTTCTTCTTCTTCTTCACTTGATTCATTATCACTATCACCGGACGTTCCGTTGGTGTCTTGATCACATGCCCCCATGCCGCCTTCTTGTGATTATTAACCTTTGGTATTCCTTTTGCATTTCCCTTGCCCTTATCTAATGGGCAATCCTACAAGTAATGTCTTAACTTATTACACTTAAAACAAATAACAAAATTGTTAAATATGCTTGTTTGACTTAAACTTACCTCGTAGATGTTTCTTGAATTCACTCGTGATGAAAGCAATTTGGTCCTCATTTTCATCTCCTAAACTTTCATTCTCTTTTGTGGCCTTGAGAGCAATTGATTTCTTCTTTGAATGTTCCTTTTCCCTTATCTCATTGACTTGGAGCTATATGCCATTATGTTGCATATATGATCCTCCGTTATGAGCTTGGATAGATCGTAGGCTTCTTCAATGGCAGTCGTCTTTTTTTCCACTCAGTTTTGAGTGAACGAAGAATCTTATTGGGTGAAGCGGGTGTAAAGGTAAACTCAGTTTTGCTCCTTTTGAGAAATTATTTTGCCCAACCTGATAAGAGTGTTGATTATCTTTGTGAAGCGGGTGTGTATCTCGATAATAGTCACCCCTTCATTCATCATAAAACTCTCATTTCAATGAATAAAGAGAAATTTTAGTATCTTTAATACGAATGTTACTGTAATGACCCATCTTTTTAATGGAATTACTTCAGAATTTGCTACCATTTTTTTAATCTAATTGATGCCCTTTCAAATCAGCCCACCAACATAACCCTCTATTTCCATTTATTCTTCTCAAATATTTCTTATGAAGAAAGCCCAAGTTCAAAGCCTATTACCTCTCTCCACTCATACTTCTTTAAAATCCATTCAAGCCTCGGCCTAACTAAACCTCATTTAATGTCTTTAACTTTCTTCCTTCAAAAACCCATGGCCCAAATACTCTCTTTCCTTTTCTTTTAAATTCGAATTCCCCCACCTGCGTTCAGAAAGCCCACTCCGCTTTAATTACTCCCACTAAGCCCAGTTACCTTTACTTTTGATCAAATTAACTAAGTGCACGAGCCCTTACCGCTGCCCCATTTCTTTAGGGTTCGATGAAGCGAGGGTTGTGCCCCTTTTTCTCCCTTGCGCATCAAATCGAAGCCACTGCCGCTCGTTTCCCCTCGTTCGACTAAACCCTAACCCTACTCGGGTCTTTCGAAGCCGCCACCCCTATTCTCGGGTTCAAAAACCCTAGCTGCGAGGATTTCATCTCCAATCGGAACTCCCCTTTATCTCTCCACGTTTTTCCTCTCTATTTATACGCGATGGTTTTCTAGGGTTTATGCATACGGAAATCATCTCTCTTTTCTCTCTAAATTCTGAATTTATTCTTGATTTTCTGATCTTTTGGCGAGCTCGAATTCCGGGGCTTTTTTATCCTTCCGATTGCTTCGATTGAGGTAGATTATGATCTCGACTTAAGCTTTCAGTTTATTTCTTAATTTTTCTTAATCTCTGAAGATCTTTGAGACTTGTTGCATGTTTTATTGATAGGGGTTTTGGGAGTTAAGGATGATTCGAAATATTGTAAGAAGAGTCTTCTCCTGGATGACGCATCCATAGGTCCCATCGTCACTCTTACTGCTACATAGACTTGGTTGATTTATTTCCTTCGTTTTTGATTTGGAGATGGCCGCCAGGGGTAGTTCCGGATTCCCATTATCATCGGAGACTGGCCGCCGTCATTTTCCTTCGCAAGTCTCACCGTTCAGTGGGATTTCTTCCGGGCTGCTATTAGCATTGGTGGGTCGTTGTTTGAGGCAGTTAACTGGGCATTTCTTGTTACTTCGGGTTCATCTGCTTAATAATTGGGCTCCTGTTTTATCTCCTCCTCTGCAATGGCTTTGAGTCGATTACTAATTGAGCCCTGCTTTATCTCCTTCACTGCAATGGCTTTGAGTTGATCGGATAAATATGTGTTTGTTGTCTGATTCTATGCTGAATGACAGAACTATCCCTTAGGCGGGTAAACTACCAATTATTGGGATGCTGATGCGAATCTGATCCAAAGTATATAGTTCTTTTATTGTTTTCCCACTAATCTTTCAGATTTAAATGTTTGGACAACTGAAACTGTTTTGTATTGATTTCTTTAATTGAAAAGTGCCAGATTAATAAATGGTTTGCCTTCGAATGATTTAGCACCGGTACTTGGAACAGTTGAAGTATTACTCGTCATGCATGTATGTACTACAACCATTAAAATGTATCAGTCGATTGCAATGTTAAGACTCTGAACACATTTGTATTGAAATCGATTGACTAGTCATTTGACCCTTGATAGTTCATATCCTTGAACCAACATCTAAGATAATATTACACTTAGCTCATTGTCTAAGGGGTGTGAATGTGATTATGGATAATGTATTCGGTTTACCACTCTCCTGATGGAATTGTGGCATGTTACAAAAGTAATCGGTCTTCCTCCTCCTTTATGGAACAAGGTGTCATATACAATTTTTCTCCTCCTTTTATGGAACGAGGGGTCAAATGTAATTTTCCTCTTTCTTATGGAACGAGGGTTTTCAATATTCAATTGTCTGCTATCCACACTAATAGCGGGGTTATAAAACATGTTAATGCATCTCCCTTGAACATGAGTCACAGCTTAGAATGGTTAGTTAAGCTTTAAACCAATACTTAAAGACATTCATGACTCGTTACTTTTTCAGTATGGGTTACTCTCCTTATTATGTGATAATGATACTGTTTTCGTTGTATATAAACTGTTAAGCTTGGTTTAGATGTAATCTACTTTCTAATTCTGTTGTATATTTTCTCTTCAGGTTTAGTAGAGGTATGACTTTAAATTCGGTATTATTTTCTGCTTTGTCCTATTCTGTTTTCACTGGTATTCATCAGGATCTGCAGAATAATTGTAAATTGTGATGGCCTTTGAAACCGGGTTGTTACAGTTACCTTCATGTGTTATCTCAAGAGAGTGCCAAATTTGATGCTTAGTAGATGATGTGCACACTCGGTTGTACTCTGTGTTTTTGTTCAGTGCATAAAACATTTAAGTCGTGGCTTTGACATTCAACATCCCTAGAGCTTTCTCTTTTTTATCCCATCCCGTCTGAAATTGGCTTTATTGGCGTCTCATAGGGAGTCCACCACGCTCCATAAATCCTTACCGATCGATTGGAGGAAGAGCATAATCTGTGTCTTCCGTGCACCATAATTAGAGCCGGTGAGAATGGAAAATAGATTGTCCCTTAGGGAATTGGTTTGTTAAAACCATCTTTTATACTACTCTCATACCACGTGTTGGATCTCCTGAGATGGCAAGAGACACTAGAGGAAGGTGAATAGTGTTTATCGAATAATCAAATCCTCTAGAAAAAACTACCTAAGAATTCAACTTGAGTTACCAAATTAATTCTTAATCAACAATAACTTTTAAGATAAAGAGAATTGCAAAAGCTAAGTAATTGCAAGCATATAAACAATTTGCATAAAGAGAAATAGACAATAGCAAACAATGAGATTTATCATGGTTCATGTACCTCGGACCTTACATCCAGCCACACGTCCTTCCGAGGACAAAATCCACTAAGCACATTCCAAACGGATTAAGTTACAATACGTCTACTTCACCACAAGCCGGTAAAAAGACAAAGCACCTCTCCTATGTGTGTGTGAGAGAGACACCTCACATAAAAGCAAGAAAATACTTCCAAAACAATTTTTACCTATAGACATAGCGTTAAAGCTCTTTGTGTTGTGTTGTAGCTATAGTGTTTGATCTACAATTGATGTTGAAAAAGAAAGCGATTTAAGATCAAAATTTGGCCAAGAAAGATGGTAGAAAAACTGTAAAACTAATAGACAAATGGAGGGTTTTTGCTTTAAAGATGTTTCACTTAAAATTAATTTTTACTCGAGAGAATTGATCAATCAATGTTAGAGTAATGGCATGAACAACCCTCAATATAAAGTGTGAAATCTGGGTCAAAATAGATTACCAAAATACCCCTTAAACGGTCAAAAAATGACTAGTAAAATCTTCCTATTAGAGTCCAACAACTATATTCTTGTCAACTATAGTTCATGCACTAGTCGACTAGTCCATGTACATTAATCGACTAATCCAATTCTGTTTAGGACAGACTTAGGCCTCGTAAAATCTAGTCGACCACATTTCATTGTGTAGTCGACCAAAGAGTTACTTCTAGTCGAATACTCCATGAACATTGATCTATTAGTTTTCTGAAACATGCCTAGCCAATGCTTCAGGTTGGCCCAGTTGACTAGGTATTTGGTCTAATCGAATAGTCAACATATAAATGGGTTTTTAACCTATTTAACAATTAGAGATGATTTTAAAAATATTTAAAACATTTACAATGTGTTCTTAAGTGTGTGTGTGTGTGACTTCAACAAAAGGCTTTAACATCTTATCAAGGCTAAAATAAACATTACATCAAAATAAGAATATTACAGCTTTTTGATGCAATCTTGAAATTCATCCAATTCTATTGGTTGCTTTGATCTCTATAGCCTTTGTTGACGCTATATATACTTGATTTTTATCATACATTACACCTACACTCATGAAATCATTAGTACCTAATATGTTTGCTGATTATCAAAACAACTATGAGGTGACTCAATATTTAACATAACTTCTCTCAATTTTTTCAATGTGATAATATTATTCTCAACATAACTGAAGTTTTACAACTTGTAACATGTAATCCGATGGACTTGGAACCATTTACAAGCAATTGAGCTTGCAAATGCAGTTGAGCCAAACATGTGAGCTTAAGAATTGTGCAATTATAATTGCAATTACAGGCCAACTTACAAGCTACGAAACATGCCTTAGAGATGAAAAAAAACTTTAAAAAGACACCATGAGGAAGACAAGTGTTAGTTTCAGAGAAATTTTCAGACAAACCTCTCTTAACCAATAGTTATATATATATTTTTTTGACAACCCAGAAAAATCTCCAACCCCCTCCCCCTGCCTTTGGCTTTTTTAGGAGGGTAAGGCGAGAGCCCGGCCGAGACTATGCAAACTGGGGGGAAACCGCCGTGCCCCCAACGGCCCCCGGGTAAGTCCGAGAGGGGAGATGTGTGTGTGTGTATATATATATATAATATACTGTTTTGTCTCTCTCTCATCCTGTTTGTAGAGAGAGAAGCTCTGAGGTCTGTTTGAGGGGCGATTCCTCGCCGGCCGCCGCTGCGGCTGGCCCGGTGGTTCCTGTCGTTGGAAGCGGGTGTCGGTGAGCTCCGGCTGTCCTTCTCCGCTGGAAGACGACTAGCCGCTACTCGATTCGATACTTCGGGCTATCAGATCTGGTTTTCGCTGCTTCGACTCCCGATCTGATCCTTGTTCGGATTGAGATCTCGATTAAGATCTTGATCTGGTGGCGGTGTTGTGCTTTAGGGTTGCCTTGCGGATCTCTTTTTTGGAGCTTCCGGGCGATCGATCATCCTGATCTCCGTCGACGATCTGGATCTGTCTCTGTTCCGACGTATCGAGATTCATCAAGATTCGTCAGTTCCAGGCTTCGGATCAAGATCTCGTCTGAGATCTTGATCCTCGGTGCGTTTTTCAATTCCTAATCTCGTTTTTTTGTTTTTCTGCTCGCTTTGGATCTGAGCTCTTGCACATATCTGGTTGTTGGTTTTGTTTTGAGGATTCTGGTGCTAGTAGACGATATCCTTCAGGTGGGCGATTCGTCGGCCTGAATCGACTGACTCTTGTGGTCGATCAAGATCTCGATTAAGAGAGTGGTCCTGTGCAAGGGGGGCGACTCGCCGGAGCTCGTGCTCGACTGCTTGAGACGCTGGGAGGATCAAGATCTCGTAGAGATCTTGGTCCGTGGTGAGTCTAGCACATTTCCTTGCCTGTTCATCTTCCTTATTCTGGGTTTTTCCTGAGTCATTTGTTCTTGTTGAGGGTTTCCATGGCGAATGCTAAAGCGGGAAATATTTGGGAAGGAAATCAGAATAATAAAGAGGAAGAAAGCAAAGTTGATGCAGCTGGTGGTTGGCAAGTCGTCAATCGGAGGAAGACTGATGCTGTTGCTGGAGTGGACAAGGGCAAAAACGTGTGGTTGGATGCTAGGAGGAATGGTGGATTGCACATCAATGCTCGACAGATTGGCAATCGAGCAGTAGCCAGAAGGGGTTTGAGGCCGAAGGTGGAGCTGAAGATCAATCCACAAGCGCCCAAGAAAACTTGGCTCGATGTTTGTTCTGATAGAAGGAGAGTGGCTGGTTCCTTGGAAATGGTATTTGTCCCCCCGGAGACTGATGAAGAGGGCTTGGCTGTGGCCTATATCACAGAGGACCTCCTGGAGGATGCTGTTAAATGCTGGGAATACACTCTCGTCGGATATGTACTTGGGGACGTGCCGTTCTATGGCCAAATCAAGGCGTGGGCTGATCGAATGTGGAAGAAGCAAGGTATGACAATTTATTCAAGAGACAATGGGTTTTTTTTCTTTCGATTCAAGAAGGAGGATAGCGAGGCAGTGCTTTGCGGGGGACCTTGGCTCTTCGACGGCAAGCTTGTTGTTCTTCAGCGATGGTCCTCGACGCTTGGATATGATCGGGATATGTTGTCATCTGTTCCCGTTTGGGTGAAATTTCCGGAGCTCCCGCTGAATTTGTGGTCGACGCCTATTCTTAATCGAATTGCCAGTGTATTAGGGAATCCTATAAGCCTGGATAGAGCCACCGCAACTATGGAGCGACTAGCATATGCAAGGTGCTTGGTGGAGATTTCAGCGGCGGAAGAAATACCTCATTGCGTCACGGTGAGAGTCGCAGGTGGGGAGGAGATCCAGGTTAAGGTCGTTATAGAGGGGGAGCCTCCGAGATGCCATTTGTGTAAGTGTTTTGGCCACATTTCCAAGCAATGTTCGGTAGAGAAGGGAGGAGCTCAAATGAAGGCTGATGCTGCCCAGCAGGAAGAGCCCTATGACTGTTCGGCTTCCGTAGCTGTGGGAGAGGTAATTTTTGTAAATGATTCGGTTGTTAATAATGGTGTTATAGGGTCTGTAGAGGGGATTGTAAAAAATACTATAGTGAATAGGGGGCTAGCTGCGACTAGCGGAGGGATGGCCGATTCGGGGCCCTGTAAGAAAAGTGTCACCCCCACCGTGGATTGTACGGGTCATTGTAAGACCCCTGTTGATTGTACGGTTCTTGATAGTAGGTATGAGGATGGGCCCGGCATAGGAGCGGAAGGGGATCGGGCTGCTAGTAGCCAAGCGTATACGGTTAAGGCACGTGTTGTAGTGCCCAATGAGTTGGCTACTAGGAAGGCGAGCAATGAGCTGCCTTTTGGATGTAATGACCTAGCTGCGCCTAGGAGTGGGCTGGATGTGCCCAATGTAAATAGAGATGTAGGGGAGCTGGCTATACCTTATGAGAAGGATGATGCCACTAAGGGGGACTGTAACATAAAAAACAATAAGAAGAGGCAGAATACGGAGGTGGCGGTTGCCCCTTCGCCGAGCAGCAGGGGATTGGCCCCCAAAGAGCCAAACTTGCAAAGCCCTGAGACGCGAGCCCCTAACATCGAAACCCCTGTTACGAAAAGTGGTATAAAGGGTAGTGATGAGGAAGGATCGTCTGATTCTGATACTAATAAGCCTGCTACTTTGACAGTGCTAAATGAGGAATGGGTCCTTGAACAGGAGCAGATAAAGTGCAGTACTGCTGGAAGAGGGTTCAGAGGGAGGAAAGCTAGAAATCCTATTATCTTTAATGCCGTGTTGGGTTCCCGCAGAAGCTCCAGATTAAATGGAGCTCCCCCCTTAGTTAATCATGACCATTATAGTTTGGAATGCCCGTGGGCTTAACAATGTGGTTAGGAGGCGTGAGCTTAAGGATAGAGTTAAGAAGTTTAAACCCTCTATTATTGGGCTCTTGGAAACTAAAGTTGGTGTTGATAATGCTCATCGCATTACTAGGTGTTTCCCCAAAGCTTGGCCTGCCATCGACAATCGCAGCGTCCACAGAAATGGCCGTATTGTCGTTTTGTTCGATCCAGCTATTTGGTCGTGTATGGTTGAGAAAACGTCCGAACAGTATATTACTCTGGGGTGTAAAAATACTGCGGGGTTCGCTTTGACGCTCACTATAGTGTATGCGTTCAATACTGCTACTGAGCGGAGGAACCTATGGAGAGATATTGTTGCGGACTCTGGCATACATAGGGTGAACTCGTGGCTTGTCTGTGGTGATTTCAATTGTGTTCGCTATGCAAAAGACAAAATTGGGGGGAGACCTATTGACCATAAGGCGGTAGGGGAATTTAACAATTGTATTAATGACAGTGCTCTTCTTGAGCTTAGATCCACTGGTGTTCCTATTAGTTGGAATAACAGAGGCATCGGTATCTCCCGTATTGAGGCGTTGCTTGATAGAGCTTTTTGCAATAGTATCTGGATCCGGGATCTTCCATTCTCCTTTTGTGAATATGTTGAGGCGGGAACTAGTGACCATGCCATGATGATTGTTCATCTGCATAGGAACAAAGCCCCCGATCCTAAGCCTTTTAAGTTCTTTAATAGTTGGACCACATTGCACAATTACTTACATGTTTTGCGCGGCGGTTGACACACGGAAGTTATTGGGAACTCTATGTTTAAACTTGTTACCGATGTTCTGGTTCTGAAATTTAGGCAGAATACCTGATGCTGCCATATTGTTATCTCCCTACCTAATTGTACTCATCTTTTATGGCTGACATTCTAGGTTATGAATGGGCTATCATAGTAGTAAGAAGCTGCAAGGAATACCTCACTGGCTAATTGGGTTGTCAGTGCTTCTCTGATATATATATATATTCAATATAGATACAATTTTACTCTTCAAATATATATATATATATATATATATATGAGGGATCAAATAACCCCAAAAATAACCCACAAGAAAAAGTCTATGCCCCCCTATTTTTTCAGAAGATCCAAACCGTTCATCTTGATCTCCACCCTCTAAATCATTGACCCGCCAATTTTCAACCATATCCCATGTGTTTTGCCCGTTCATCAACCCTTCACAAAAGTTTTGTTCATGCGAAACCATTAAATTTGGGTTGGATGGATGAATGAGCAAAAGACATGGGATCTGGCTCTAAATTGGTGGGTCAGGGTTTTAGAGGGTGTAGATCAAGATGAACGGTTCGGATCTTTCGAAAAAATAAGGTGGCATAGACTTTTTGCTAGGGGTTATTTTGGGGGTTATTTTTGAGGTTATTTGATCCATCCTCATATATATATATGTGTGTGAGAGAATAATATAGAAAAGGTGGCATCTGATCTAATAGATCGGGTGTCAAGACACAATAAAGTAGAAAGTACAAGCCCATGTTGAGCTTGTACTTTTTGTGGGGCCCGTCTTTTTGTGTTTTGCACCTAATCTACATAATTCCATATATATATATATATCACTTTACACATACACCCATAATTATGTCATTTGCACTCTTAACACTCCACTCAATTTAGAGCATATATATCATACATATCCAGCTATTGCAAATAAAATATACACGTGACTTCCTAATAGCTTTGATGAGCATATAACTAATTTATAAAACTAACATACTTGGTTACAATCATTTTCTTCTTGACATCTGTCGAACGATATGTCATGCAATCTCTATATATTTAGTTTTCTTATAAAAGATCGGATTATTTGCAATATAAGTAGCTATCTGATTCAAGGTTTGAGGTATCGGATTCAAGGTTTGAGGTATCGAGCGTATCGGACCGGTACCGCCCCCATACCGGTCCGATACGGCGGCCCAAAATCGGTTTCGGTCGAAACCCTAGGGTTTCGGTCAGAAAATGTGAAAGAACAAGGAGACGAGAAGAAGAAATAACCCTAGCCCCTAACCCTAACCCCTAATCCTAAACCCTAACGAATCTACCTACAGAAAATATAGCCCCATGAATGAACAGTACCCATTGCATGTTCATTCACGAGGTGGGTTATGGTTCATTCACAGGGGGTTTAATTCAAGTATAAAAGGAAGGAGGGGAGGGGAGATGCAGAAACTTACCTCATCGAGCCGAAACCCTAATATCGTAGCCCAGTTCCATCTTTGCCTTCGAAGGGAGGAATAGACGCTATTTGGGCACTTCGGTGTCATCGAAGCGTCGACGAGGCAGCTTAGGCGTCGAAGACTCTGGGACTGGGAGCCGCTAAGTCGAGTTTCGTCGCCACTAAGTCAAGAGCCTGGGAGAGGCAGCTGAGTCGAGAGTCGAGAGGCTCGGCACTGAGAGGATAAGGCGCCGCCGCGAGGAGAAGCCATCACAGATCTCGTCACTGAGAGGTTAAGGCGCCGCCGCGAGGAGAAGTCGTCACCGCAAGTATCGATCTCGTCGCTGGGAGACGAAGAAGCACACAACGGGAATTTAGGGTTCTTAAATTTTTTCCGTCGTCGTTTCGAATCGATCGAATCATCGAAGAGGTAAGTACGTACGTATTACTTTAAGTATTTTAGTTATTAGGAAAATTACCAAACTATCCATGAATTTGGGCATATCTACAAGTTTGACATTGGTAGAAAAACATAATAAAATGTAAGTAATGGCATACTTGTAAATATTGAGAAATTTAGGGGAACGGTTGAAATTGCATCAGTAGTGCGGTTGGGGTCAATTACTAAAATGCCCTGTCTGTTCATTATAATTACAAGTTTGACATGAGTTGAAAACACAAGTGATATCAAGAATGGCATACTGGTAAATATAGGGAAATTCTGTAGACTAATTAGTCAGTGAGGAAAATATTATAAAATACATTATAAATCCATTAAAATACGGAAAGATACTTTTAAATACGTATTAAATACGGGAAAAATACGAAAAATACAGAAAATACTTAATAAATATGGGAAAATGCTTTAAAATACATAATAAATACGGAAAATACCGGGAAAATGGAAAAACATAATAAATACGGAAAAATACTTTAAAATACGTAATAAATCCTAAAAATATTGTTTAGACTCCTGAAAAATACTATTTGTCTAAAATCAATGTAATAATACGTGGTAAGAGGAAAAAATACTTAAAAATAAATGAGAAACTACATTAATTAATGATAAATTAACTACATTAATTAATTACAAATAATACTTCATGTTTAACTGCATTAATTAATGATCAATTAATGTGACATAATGTATAACTACATTTTTATTTCAATGCATTTCATTATAGAAAAAGAGAAGCTAATATTAGAAACTTAGAAATAGAAATTATAAAAAATGTTAGAAATTAAATGTATACAAATTAATGTTAGAAATTAAAAAATTGTCAGAAAAATACACAAAAAGTTATACATTTAGACTTAAAAATTATATATTATGTTACGTATGAACTTATTTATCTAAAAAATATCTATTATGTTATTGTTAAGTACAAATTTCCAGTAAAAAGATGTTAGAAACTTAGAAATACTAAAAAAATTATAAATACTTTGAAATACTATAAAAATACTAAAAAGAGTAAAAAATACTAGAAATACTAAAAATACGTAAAATAGTGAAAATGGTCAAATACACTATCTAGTATCTATTACACTATAAGTTCTATCAAAATAGATTATCTATCACAAAAATAATATAGATAGAAAAAATTTCACAAATTATATAAGTATTATTTAACAAATCATTATTCAACAAAGTAAAATACAAATAAATGCTACATGGTACATACTTTATAGTAAAGAAATACTAATAATTTTAACAAATTATACAAGTAGAACTCAAAATGTATATAAATTTAATATTTACTAGTATTTATAAGAAATTTTATAGTAAATGGATACCGATACTTATACAGTCTGCTACTAAATAGTAAAATCTGAAAATTTCTAGTGAAAAAGAGGGTAGAAAAATTCTTTAAAATACTAAAAAATTTGAAAATGTCTAGTAAAAATATATGAAACTTAAATATATGAACATTTTCATAAAATAGTGGTAAGAAATACTAATAAATACTAAAAAGGTGAAAATGTCTATTGAAAATGGCTAGAAAAATGTAGTTAAAACCCCGATACCGATACCGAAACGAAACTACTGATACGAACGATACGGACGAAACTGAAACTTGCTTTCGAAACCACCGAAACGGGCAATACCGATATCGAAATCTAAATTTTGGGCGGAGCGATACCCACACCGAAACCGATACCGAAAACCTTGATCTGATTATCACAATAGATGCTCATAGTAGATGATGAAAAATCAAGTTTGGCAAGTAATTGCTGAATCCATACCAACTCGCATGTGGTATATGCAATAGCATTGTACTCAGATTTTGCACTCAATATACATAAACCAGCTGCTTCTTACTTTTCCATTACATAAGATTGTCTCCTCACATAAATACAAAATCATGTAATGGACCTATAATTAAAAGGTAATCATGTCGAGTGTGCATTAGAGAATCCAGCATGATGTCCACAATCTGATTTAAAAAATCCCGATCTGATGCGCCCTTCAAATACCTCAATATATGTACCATTGTATTTTTAATGTCCAATTCTATGTTCAGACTCACCACACTCACTGAAAGTATGATGTAAGGTCGAGTCATCGCAAGATAATTTACTAACCAAAGAGTCATCTATACCCCTCTTGATCATGTCATATATCCTTCTGAGATGGCACAAGCATGGAGTTAAGATCCATAGGTGTGGCAATGGGTTTGCATCCTAACATTCCAGCTTATAATAGTATATCAAGTACATATTTACTCCGTGGCAAGTAGATACCCCTCTTTGAACGGGCCACCTCAATATTAAGAAAATACGGAAGAGATCCCAAAAAATTTAGCTAAAACTTCTACTTAATGAATGTATTCAACTTCTTGATGCCATCAACATCATCTTTAGTGATAACTATGACATCCACATAAATTATCCAAAGTCATCTTTTACAATGCTAAAGCTGATAAAATACTTAATCATTGCTCTGACTCTGTTGTAATTCAAAATCTATCACTGTACCAGTGAATCGATCAAACCATACTTAGTGAGACTGCTTTAAGCTATACAAAGATTTTCACAACATGCAAATCGTCCCTGACTTCCTCTGAGTAATGAACACAGGAGGTTGCTTCATATATACATCTTTCTCTAAAATATCACTTAAATGCATTCTTTACATTCAATATTGATGCAAAGATCGCTGATTAATAGTAGCAAGAGAAATAAGAAGCCTGATTAAAGGCATCTTCACTATCAAAGACAACATCTCATCGTAGTTAATCCCACAAGTATGTGAGTATCCTTTGGTAACAAGACAAGCTTTCAATCTAGATAAAGAGCGGTCAGAAATCAACTTCACTGCGTAAATTCATCTATAACTACCCATCTTATCTGGAAGAGCATCCACTAGATCACAGGTCTCGTTCTACTCTAATGCTACCAGTTCTACTCTAATGCTACCATATCTGTTAATATAGCACGCTGTCAACCTAGATAAGATGATGTATTTACCACAAAGATGGAAGTGAGATGGAAGTCAATGGGAGATGAAATGCATTCTATGAAGGTGGAAGATGACCATATGAAACAAATTTATGAAGTGGATGAGCTGTGCATTGACGATTACCTTCATGAAGTGTGTTTAGTAAATCAACGTCGGTGATAGACTTACCTTCATTTGAGAATCTAACGAATGAACGATCAAAATAGATGTCACAGATGGTGGAGCTAGAGGATCTGTATCTTTTAAACATCTATATAAAACCTGAATGATTTCTAGATGCTTAGGCGGCAGTGGCCGTCTCTGCGATCTATCTCAAAATATGTAAGAACCAAAAACTCATCATATGGTTTTGTAGGTGAAGTGTTACCACAATTTTTCATATTAGGAAAGGAAGAGATTCCACAAAAGTGACATTTACTGATACAAAATATTGGTTCTTGATAAGACAATGACACTTAGTGTGTTCATGAGTACCCTATGAAAATACACCAAGAAAGCTTCAGGACATGTTTAGTATTATCGGCATAATAGTTGTGATTCTTGTGAACAAAACAAACACACTCAAAACACCTTCGGAGGTAAAGAAAAAAGGTTAACTGAGGAATATAACTCTTGATAAAAGGTGCTACAATCCCGAATAGTAAAGAGCATACGATTAATCAAGTAACATGTAGTAAGAATATCATCACCCGAGGAGATTTTAGGACCATTCACGTGAATAAAAAGTGTTCTAGCTACCTCAAGGAAATGTCTATCTTTATGTTCATCAAATCCATCCTGTTAAGTTGTATAAACACATAAAGATTGATGCAACATATCAGATTCAGATATAAAATGAGTAAAATCTCTACTAAAGTACTATTTTGCATTATCACTGCTCAAAGTGCGAATAGATATACCAAACTGAGTTTTGATTTTAGCACAAAAAGTTTAAAGATAGATAAAACTTTGTCTATTTTCGACAAATATAACTAAGTCACATAAGAATAATTATCAACAAAATTAACAAAATATTTGAAACCCATATGAGACTTAATTGCACATGGCCCCCAAATATATTAAAATAAACAATCTCAAATAAACATCTAACACATTTTTATTAATCCTAGAAGGGAAAGACACATGATGGTGCTTCCTTAACTCACACGATTCATAATCTAAACAAGATAGTTTATTAACCTCATGAGCAAGAATATTCAAACTAAATAAAGATGGATGTCCAAGCTGAGAATGAGTGGTGAGAGAGATAGTAGCATTAGAACAAGCAACTAGCGCGATCTTTGTATTCAAATGAGAGAATCATCTATATTCACACCAAATGCCAATCTTCTTCTTTGTTCAAAACTCCTTAAAACAGCATGATTAAGGAAAATGGTAATTGAGCAATTTAAAGATAGAGTCAACTAACTCATAGTAGAATAAATGAAATTTAGATATACAAAACTGCATATAATGGTAAGGATGATGTAACATTACCTATGCCTACATCCTAAACCCTCAATTATGGATGTAAAACTATCAACCAATGTTTCAGCTTGACTCTATAATGCATAACAAAAGGACAACATGATATCTAATGCTCCTGCCATGAGATCAGATGTGCCTGAACTTATGATCCAAGATTTAAGACCAGATGTGAAGAGACGATCAATACGGTAACCCGTTTAGGCTGAAGTTATTATAAATGAGGAAGATGACATTATTTGGGCATCACTAAACTTTGGAATAACTAATATTGAGTCTACTCATCATATAACATATCAACACTCCTTAATATAAGGGAGTTCCCCTATGAAGAAGCCGCATATGTTGATCCAATGGGTGCCTTCTTATGAAGCTTCTAACATGTAAACTATGGGTGTCCATCTTTTTTGCAATAATGACAAATCATCTTCTCTGGAAATATATTTACCAGAGCACCCCTACCAATATCATACATGTCATGACCACCAACTCAACTAGCTCTGCCAATAGCACTTCCTCCATGTCCTCCTCTACCAACAAGACCTCCTCCATGTCCCCAGCGAACTCTTGTAATATATCCATATAGGCGTTGAATGACAAGATCTAATTAATCAGAGATGCAATAGCAGACACAGATAGGTGCTCTGAAAATATCCGTTGCAGACTAGGAAACATCTTAAGTAAAGTTATCATTAATAAACTGTCAATAATCTATAGGTGCGCGTCTCATACTTTGATCATAAACTCTCCAAAAAATGTTAGCACTAACAGCTACTCCTGCGACTTATGTCTCTTCTTAATATCCTAACAGCTACTCCTGCGACTTATGTCTGTTCTTAATATCAGATGAAATTAGAAACAAGATATTTAACTTCTCATAATCCTGCAGAAGTCTACATAGTGCTTTGATAGTGTCTTCTCCACATTCTTACACCTATAGAACTCCTGAGAAATATCATAAACTCTAGAAAAAATTTCTTTCGAGAGAAAATCACCTCCAAGAACGCTCACATCTTCTTAGCTGTCTTACAATGCATCACAAAATGTTTAATCTCTTTCTCCATCAACTTCAGCATCTAACTGAGAGGCTGGCTATCATCCTGGTCCTACTTCTCCCACACTGAGGATCTTCTCTCTAGTGGCTTGTTTGTCAAGTGCTTGTACTTTCCGTTATAATGAATGCTACCAGAAATATTATCTTCTACTCCCAAGTATTTTTTCCAATCTACTTTCCATTCAACAAGCTTAAAGGAAACTAATTCTATTATAGTTGGATTCACTTCCATCGTCCCTGACATGATGACAGCATCTCCAAATAATCAAGTTATCTGAACTACTTCAACCTATAATCCTCTCTTAGGATCCCACCCTTACATACCAAAAGTAATCATCAATCACAATCAATCATCCATTGGGATCCTATCAAACATGTCTAACTGATCATCTCTCAAGATCACATATACACGTCATCAAAAGATTACCATGTCAAAAGTAACAAAAGACTTTTTTTACAACAATATACTATACTACAGTATATTGTTTTTGTTAAATAAACTAAAATATGTTATTATGTGAATAATAACATCGGAAAACTAATAAAAGCAACCGAGGAAAAGACCAGTTGCGGTTGAGATCAAAGGGCAAATACGATGTTGAGGTCGGATCAAGGATAATGAGGTCGAACAACACATAGAGTAGGCATATCTGGTCAGTTCTTCATCATGAAGAGTGGACCACATTCAAGGAAAGATGTACATCTGGCTAAAGCTTTATCAGATTAGGAAGATCAATGGAGATCTAGATGGATCTGTGAAGTCGTCATGAGATCGGGACTGGGAAAGCACCGTCATCTTCTTCTTCTTATTCATCGGATCCATCCTGGTAGGTAGCCTGGTAGTTAGTGGAGCTGACCAATTTGGGCAGAATCAGCCATGTAAAGATCTAAATAAGGCCTTAGTATCCCCGTTTTCATCGATTAAGTTGTTCATCAAGGTCATCATCATTGGAATGGTGCAAAATCGTAATCTAATTAAACCGAGAATTGCTGAATAGAAGAAGTTTGGGATAACATCGGCAGTGCATTGAATCTGAAGTCAATACGTAGAGAGGATAAGATATTTCCATGGGAAGATAAGAGAGAAGGTGTTGGTCGTGAGAAGATGAGAGGTAAGAGATTAGAGCAATTTAGTTTAGGCTAATTCTAAGGTAGGGTTATGGTCTGATACCATGTCAATTTTAGAGAATAGATTTAAGAGAGTCAAACCTATCTCAACCAAAACTTTAGTATATACAGAGTTTTCACTTTACACAAAGACCCCCTACAATTATGTATTTTGCACTCTAACAAGAAGAAATCAAACACATGATACCACATGAGATTTTGATAACACTTGATGAAGCCATTTCTGCAACCAATGAAAAAGTAAATGGATACACATCTTTCAACCCTTAGCAGATGTCTAATTTACTATATGGTAAAAGATTTCCACATAATACTGTACTATGCTAATTAATGTGGGTATCAAGGGACCAATACTTTAAACATGTATTCACAAAAGGAACTTATGATTAAATACAAGACACATTGTCCCTCTAAGGCAATTTAGACCATTATATCAATGAAAATTTAATGTGAATGCACTATTTTCTATTGCATATAATTTTATGTATTATTCCTGTAATTCAAGAGACTTGATTTGGATGGACTTCTGTATGGATAATCTAGACCTCAGGATATGGACATTGGCACACTTTACTTTAGTTATGGATTTTAGTGAGTCATAAGAGTTCTACAATCTTGTCTAAGGGAGCCCAACGTTACTTCTTTCCATTTTGCAAAAGCCATATAAGGAGGACAACTGTGTTTTAAACCCCTTCTCTAAAGATTGGAGTCATATAGTCAAGAGTAAAAGAAGATATTTATTTATTTAAATTGAACCTTTTCGAAAAAGAATAACAGAATATGTCCTCTCTACCCTGTTATCCTTTTCTGCCATTTATCATTTTCCTTCAAGTTCTTTCTTCCTTTAATTTTACCTCCATCATACCATAGATAATACAACTTAATAAGAAAACTAGAAGTCCTGCCAATTAACATAAGCATCTCTAACCTTGAAACCAAGCTGTCAAGGGGAAAAAAGAAGTAAAATCTTCCAAGTCACTTCTGTTTTGACCTCGTTAGTAAATTTGACCAATATTGCAACATTTCACATACTGTTGAGACATTCCCAGTTAAAAAACATCTCTGAACAACGAGGTTCCACTATAAAATCTAGTGTTTACGGCCAATTGTCAATACCCAACATGAAGTCACGTTGTAACACAACCAACAGAGTTGACAATAATAGCGACATCAATCAGCTAGTGGGAGGACTACCAAATGATGGTGCATCCCAGTTACAAATCATTCTCATTGACAAGTTCAAATTGAGGTACATTGGTCATTGTGATTAAAAACACAATACAACATGCTCTCTTGTTATGCTTAGTTATTCAATGTTGCCAAAAGATAGAATAAAACATGAGTGCAGGAGTCACGAGTGCATCCATGAGAACTTAGAGGTATATTAAATTAATGCTAGGATTAGGCAGGACCCGAATGTGCCAATTAGGAGTCGTAGGACTCCAGTAGTTGAATGGAAAGAATGATGACGTAAACCGACAGGGATTTATGCAATGAAAAGAATATGTGTGTTGTTAATTTAATTGGGGGTGAGGGCCCTTTCAAGATGCGAATAGATAAGGATTTACCAGGTCATACCCAAGGATATGGGATAACGGCTTTGTTCTTTATGTTGATTCAAGGCTTCCAAAGTAAGTGGTTTAAACAATAAATTATGTTTAACATGCTGAGATCAATGCTGTGGTGATTTTACCCCCATGCATGTCCTAAGAGACATTAGAATGGTAATGTGAGCTTTCAATTCATTATCTCCATCTTTTTTAGTAATCTTCTTTTACTACATGAATCTCAATTAATGACCATCAACCAGTGGTTACTAAAAACAGTAAATTTTCCTAGACCGTAGAATGACCATCAAATTGACATTCCCATCTCCTACAATGCTCCTCTAATCATATTTTAATACAACGGTCCACTCAATTCCAGTGATCGTGACCAACACACATTTAAAATCCTTCTACAATGCATATCCAGCATACGACCTAAAACCTACAAAAAATCGGAGCACAATTCTAAAAGAACCCACCTTTTAAAACTTATTTTTGGAATTAATCTCACAACCCTCAAACAACGGGTTTTCCCCCCAAAAAGGAATCCATGGAATCAATCTTAGTAAGAAAATAGAACCGTTATGTACTGTTTAAAGCCCATAGATCACCAGCAATAAATTTACAAACTACAGAAGTCATTAACAAGATGAGAGAACGAAATTAGACCGTTTACAGAAATGGATCAACATTCTGAACATAGAAAAAGATAAGAAAAGGGGGAAGGGGCTCACCATAAGAGAGATAGTAGCGAGCGTTTTGTCCCAATAACCACACGATGTCAGAGAGCGAGAAGCGAGAAGCGAGAAGCGAGAAGCCGAAAGAACAGAGACATAGAATAATCAAGGGAATTGCTTTGCGCACCTACCTTTGTACTCTGCGCACATACCACTTAACTTTTCACTCACCAAATACTATTATTTGTTGTGAATGGAAATACCATAGTCGGTTAGGATTGCTTGTATCTTATAGATACATCCATATCTATGTATCTTATCTTTCTACTCTTTTATCCTGCCTATAAATAAAGGGCCGTGGTTCCTCCCCCAGTAATTGATTCATAACACGTTATCAGCACAAGCCTCTAAAAATTCCACAAATATCGATCGTTGCGAAGGCGAAGGGAGACGGGAGATCCACGCGCGCGGTGCAACGCTTCATCAAACGAGCGCCGTCATCCGCGTAAGCTTCGTTCAACCGTCGCTATATCCGGATGGCGGATATAGAGGTAAATCTCGCTAAAATGTCGTTTTTATCATATGTATAATAGATCTACTCATAGATCTCGCAAGATCGATATGGGAATTGCTAATCGCCTAAAAACGACGAATTTTATCGTCCAAAAATCATTTTTTAAATATGATTTTAAATGTGTTAATTAGTAAAATATGGTTTTTTGTTTATTAACCCTACCGCCGCCGGCCTTGCCGCCGGCCGCTCCTCTAACCCCTGACCACCACCCCCCCCCCCCCCCCCGAAGCGAGGGGGGGGCCGCCGCCGAAGGGGGGACGGCGTTCTGGCTACCACAACCTCCCCCCTCCCTGCCTGAAGCGAGGGGGGCACCATCGCCCCCCCCCCCCCCCCCCCCCCCGCCCGCCGCAAAAGGGGGGAGCGCTGCTCTGCACCTTGCTACGGCGGTGTGACCCTCCTCTGTCCCGCACCCCGCTTCGGCGAGGTGCTCGCATGCCACATGCCCCCCCTCCTCTTCGCTCTGGTGAGGAGGGGGCTTTTCCTGACCCCCCCCCCCCACGCTCCAGTGTGGATGGTCAGGGGGACACTGTCGTCCCCCCGAAGTGGGGGCGGCGCCCTGACCGCCGCTGCCTCCCCTCGCTACGACGAGGGGGGCGGCGCTGCCCATTCCCCCCTCGCCATGGCGGGGGGCACTGCCTCCCCTCGCTAAGGCGAGAGTGGTGCCTCTGCCCCCCTTCACCCCCTCGCTACGGCAAGGGGGGAGGTCCCCCGCCTCCGTCCGTGCACAGAAGCGGCAAAGAGAGGGGCGGCGACGGCTAACCCTATCCGCCGCCGCTCCACTTTCCTTACTGGGCCTGAAGCCCAGACAAAAAAGAGAGAACTGCGACCTGAAGCCCGCAGCCAAGCTGCAGGCCTCAGGCCCACAAGCAACTCAAAAAAAATTCTTAAGGAAAAAAGAGGGGGCAGAAAACTGATAAAAATAAACGCTTTTGGGGCTAAAAATTGATTTAAAATGGCGTTTTGGTGACTTAAAAATTCATGAAAAATCATGATAAATTATGAGGCAATAAGGGGACTTTTGGGGACTTTTTGGGATATATTGGGGAATGAAAAAAAGGAAAATTTCTTCCTTTTACGAAGAACATGTCTAATTATTGGGCACTTTTTCAATCTATTTGGATAAACCCAACTAGTACAACCCTTACATTAAATGATTTCCTTTGTAGAATCATTAATATATGCTTCGCATCATTTTGGCTTATTCTGCGGATAAACTATGTTTGGTTGTGCATATATTTTTTTAAAAACTTAATACTTAGGAAGATCTTGCGACCGCTCTGCCGTTAGTCAGCTAATCTAACGGTGTATGACGTTGCTTAGTGGTCCAATAATTATTAAGTAATTAAAATTGTTTATCACTCTCTGAGAATATAAATGTATGTGATGCATGTGATGAAAATATCTGCTGAAAATGTTTGATGATCACAATTTTTTTGCATGAATGGCTAAATTCGGTTTTGGATCGGCTGTTTAAGTCCCACATTTTATTTCCTGCATTTTTCTTTTATTTTTGAGAGAAACTGCAGTGAGGAATTTATGTAAATATCCAAGACCGAAGACCACTTTCCATGGAGACGAAGGCTACAATTGAAGCTGAAGATCTTATATAGGACCCACGGGGTTTCCAAAGTTGTAATTTCTTTTTTAAAGCTTTCATTTGTGTAATATGGACTGTAATGGACTTTGGACTTTTTATTTATGTGGGACTGGCCGATCCACGCAATTAGCTCTTCATTTAAAAATTGCCTCCGCATGAAAATGTTTGTTGTATAAAATATTAATTCATGCAAATTTGTGCTCTGCTAGATAAAATGGCTAAAATCACCAGTATCAATTTCGAAGTGCTGGATGCATGAGGAAGAAACTATCTGAGCTGGTAGCTCGATGTGAAGTTTCATCTGCGGGCAAAGTCCCTCATTTCTGCTGTGACTAATAATGAAAATGTAAGCGATATAGAAAAGGCGCAAGCCATTATCTATATTCATCGTCATGTGGACAAGACCCTAAAGGCTGAATACCTTACGGTCGAAGATCCACTTGAGCTATGGACTGCCCTTGAGGATATGTATAAACATCAGAAAGATGTTATACTCCCAAAGGCACGATATGAGTGGGAGAACCTGAGACTACAGGACTTTAAGTCCATTGCTGAGTACAACTCGGCACTTTTTAGCATCACCTCATGCCTGAAGTTGTGTGGTGAAAAAGTCTCAGAAGATCGCATGCTGGAAAAGACGTACACGTCCTTCCATGAGAAAGATGTGATCCTAACGCAGCAATACCGTGAACCCAAGTTCACCAAGTATTCTGAGCTACTGTCATGTTTACTCATGGCTGAACAAAACAGAGAGCTTCTCCTCGCCATTGACAACATGCGCCCCCTGGCACTGTCCCCCTCCCAGAAGCTCATAAAGCCTCTTCTTCTCGAAAGAAAAGAGACAACAAAAGAAAAGAAAGACCACGTAAAGGGGGACAGAACAAAAGGGCTGGGGCCAAGTCCATCAGTGAAGAAATGAAAGTAATCGGAAGTTCACCTGGCGCAGAAATGACAAAAATAGAGATGATGCACCACCACCCAAGAGGGAATGGAAAGACCAGTGCCGTAGCTGTGGCGTGAAAGGCCACTGGTCCAGAGTGTGCCGAACTCCGCAGCATCTTCAGGATTTGTATAAAGAGAACAAGAAAAATAAAGCTGAAACAAACCTGATGACTTCTGATACTCCAGTCAAGTTTACAGCTGACGACTTTGAAAATGATGACCTGCTTGATTAGCTTCTATTTTTATCTTAGCAATTTGTTTTGAGAATAATTTATGTTATGGGAGCATTTGAATTATGTAATTTGTTTTGAATGAAAATGTTTATCTGAAAATGCATGTGCCTATATGATTCATCTTTTAATAGATGAACTGATCTCATGACTGATTAGTAAACAATAAACACATACGATCTTTCAATACAAAGCCGAACATCAGGGCCATATTGAAGATCCAGGGAACGCAACACTGTTGCCCCCAAATGACACAGAAACAAAAATAAAGGATGCACTAATCTCTCCGAATTCCAAAAGAAACTTTCTAAATTTCAAGGACATCCGTTTCAACAGTTTTCATTTGGAAACATCAAATGTAAATGAAAAACAAATTACTGTATGTAAAGTCTCAAGAAAAAGGAGTAAAATCCATACTTGAACGTTTTGAGAGCCTTACAGGCCTCTACCATACAAAGATTCGGAGAAAGGAAGCGGAATTAAACGGAGCACCTGAAGTGCCCGACATCAGCCAAGTTTTTACTCTGGCATGATAGACTTGGCCACCCTGGATCAGTGATGATGTACAACATCTTATCCCATGGGTATGACTTGAAGAACCAGAAGATTCTTCAGAAGTGAGAATTCCCTCGCATCCCTTGCTATAAGGGAAAACTATTTACAATGCCATCTCTACGAAAAGTTGAAAAAGAATCTCCACGCTTCTTCAAAAAGAATATAAGGAGATAGATGTGGACAAATTCCACCCCCTAGTGGGCTATTTCGGTACTTTATTGTATTGATAAATGCATACTCAGAATATTCGTATGTGTGTCTACTACAAACCCACAATTTAGCTTTTCTAAAGCTATTGACACAAAAATAAAAATGTTTCGGGCACATTTTCCAGACAATCAAATATAGAAAATAAGGCTGTTAATGTTAGAAAATATACCTCCCGGTCATTTCAAGAGTACTGCCAAGCAACAAGAATAGAAAATGAACATACACTGCCACATGTTCATACCCAAAACGGGTCGGCAGAGTCACTGATAAGTAGAGTCCATTGGATTGAACGTCCATTAAATCCCAATTGCCGATGGATGCATGGGGACATGAAAATTCTACATGCTGCATCGTAAATAAAAGACCCTCTGGATGTCAGAGTCTCCAATGCAACCTGCATATGGAATGCCGCCGAACATTTCTCATCTGAGAATCTTCGGTCGCGCAGTTTAAATCCCCATTGCACCACCACATAAGACTAAACGGTCCTCAACGTCGCCTAGGTATCCATGTAGGGTTTGACTCGCCCTTACTTATAAGATACTCAGAACCCCAAACGGGGGACGCATTTAAAGCACATCTTGAAGACTGTGATCTTGATGAGACTAGTTTCCCCAAAATAGGCCCAGACACTGAGAAATCTGGTGCAAAGAAAATTATAACGTGTGTTACAAAAAGTTTTCCCCCACTATGATCCGGTAACAAAACAATATGAAGATGAGATCCTGAAGATCTTACACATATAGAACAATGTTCACCAATTACAGGACTCATTTACTGACAAGCAGAAGATTGTTAGATCACACATCTCTGCTGCAAAAACTCCAGCTAGGATTGACATCCCCGAGAATGGATGCAATCCACCAGCAGCAAAAGTGGCTGATCCTCAACAGAAAAGAGGCAGACCACTAGGCTCCAAGGACAGAAACTCTTGTAGACCTTAAGACAATACTACCACAGGACAAGGAGCTTCTGTCTACACCCTCACCCCTCCCAGGAATCCACTGCAGAGGAACTGTCGGGAAAAACTGAAACTGAAAGTAAATGTTGTACGTACTGGGGAGGTGTTGGACAGATAGAACATAAATTATCGACAATGTATTCATGTATCATATTGCCATATACATCACAAAAGCGATAATGTTTATAAATTATCGTTCCATACTCCGTTGCTAAAATGCAATCGTAGAGATTGGCCAAATGTGAAACGAGGCAATAAAAGATGAGCTGTACTCCCTTATGAAACATGAAATGTTCGGACCTGAAGTCCAGACATCAAAAGGTTTCAAACCTGTGGATAAAATAAAGTATTGCACACATAAGAAAAATAAATACAAAATCGTATGCTATAAGGTACAACCTATAGCCTAAGGAAAATTTTGCTGAAACTAGGGATCGAACAAATTAAAATGAGCATGACTCATACATGATGCATCAGTCTCCATAAGTTATCAGATGCGAATACCTAACGATTTGGTAAAAGAAACTTTGGATATGCTGTTATTGGATGTTGTGACGACATACCTTTGTGGATATCTTGGTAAAGATAAATTCCACATTTCCTTAAATGCCTGAATAGACTTCGGGACGTCTATTCTATTGAAGACAATAAGAATAATAAATAATGTACAACCAAGAGAATCACTTGACAAATCAATGATTCCTACTGAGGGTTGTCTTTGCATCTAAGCAAAGAACATGATTTGAGATCATAGTTGTAAACAACTAAAATCTCATCGGATCTCCTGAAGAGAAAACCGAAACATCTGTTCAAGCCTGACTATTAAACATGAAATGAAAGACCTAGGCAAATATAAGTCATGGCTCATAGAATCCTGTTACATACGCCCAGAAGTGCGTTGGAGAAATTAAAAGGACCATTGTCATCCAAAGTGCACCTATGGCAGTACACTCTATGGATGTACAAAAAGACCCCTTCCGATCGCTGGAAGAGGGAGAGAATATAACTGGTCCTAAAGTCCTTTATCTAAGTGCAAACAGGCACTCCTAGCTAACTGCATGCGTCCCGATATGGCAGTTGCAGTAAACTCATTAGCCAGAGATAGTTGGCACCTAAAAGGGCTATTAGACCGGAGTTAAGCCTTCTGCGCTTTCTCCAATGGTCAAAAGATTTGGACTTACATTATAAAGTATCATCCTCCAAGTTTATGCAATGCAGGTTACAGGTCCGATCCATATACTGAGAAATCACAGACAAGGTACCCACAGTGGGAAGGCCATCTACTGCAGATCTGCAAAGCAACTTATGAAGGCAACATCATCCCATCATTCCGAGATCCTCACCATTCTAGAATCACACCAATGGTGTATTTGAGGGCGCCTGGTGGTACATCACATCCCAGTGATGACTGGGATAGAGGCTGGTATTGTGGAGCTGACCACATAGTCTGAAGACCACATCAGAGGCGACGAAACTTAGCACACCTTTTCAGAGTTTCTGGATTCAGCAGCTGCTTAATGGTGATAATATTTATAATCTGTGTATATTTTCGGAATGTTGTAAATAGGGGTGATGAGATACGCCTGAGAGATCTGAAAGCCTAAGAGCTTTTACAGATGATTCTATCGAAATTGTGCGCAATCCAAATAGGGTGCACACGATCTCCCCCTGAAGTGAAAGGGTGTCGAAGCAATACAAAATAACCTGGTGAGCCCCGGGTCGAACTCAGGGACAAGTCGTCTCGCATTCACAGAGTCGATCAAAGATAGCTAAGGGTGTGAGAACGTCCAACTACTAACAAAGATGTGGTGGTGGAAAGTAAGTGTGGTAAAATGTATCAAACTACTCTATGAAAATGAGGGATGGAGGATTAGATAGGCAAGTGGCAAGGAGCTAGGAGGAATGCATGGATCGTGGATTTGTTAGGATCAATGTTAAGTGTGAGAATATAACCCTACAACTCAATGATGTCCCTTTTGGGGATGCACCATCGGAAAATACTCTTTTGGAGGTGAAAGCAAGTGTGAAATGTGATTCAATTGTGGAGCCCTTTTGGGGTCACAATTGGAAGTGGTAGCGGTCACGGGCTATGGTTCTTTATGACTCAATGGCGTCCCTTTTGGGGAAGCATCATCGGGGATATCCTTTTAGGAGTTAAAATGATGGGACAGTGTAGTGGCTTAAAAATTAGGTCTCATGGAAATTAAGTTGATACTTCTTTTTGAGAAGATAAAACTCATCCTTTTGGGATGATCGATTCTCTAATATAATCTTTTGGATTCATATGAGAAAGTTAAATTAGAAACTTAAATTTAAGCCACATAAAAAAAATAATTCAATCCAAATGAACCCAAATCAACATGTGAACAAAAGTTCCATAGCAAATCACAAACCAAGCAAAGAAATTTAGCAATTCATATGGATAAAAAATACTAACTTCATATAAATCATTATCAAATCCATACAATCCAATTAAGCACAAATGAAAACCTAAGACAAAGGAAAGAGATCACCAAATGTTGCTACAAATGAGTCCTTTCTTCTTTTCCCTTTTTCTTCTCCAAGCTCCTCCAAGTTCCTTGCCTCCAAGCCCACCAAGAGCCCCTCAAGAACCTCTTTATTTCAGCTATAGAATGAACTACAATGGGATATAATGGAATATATTGGAATGCCATAAGATGACGCTCTCCCATCCTTTTATAGGCTTAGAATCCCAAGGGGTTTATAGTGCTTGGCTCTTCATTTCTCCACTCTTTATTTGAGAATCAATTCCATGACTCTTCATTTTCCATTCTTTATTTTAGAATAAATTACATGAAACCATTCAAATCTTGGCCTCTTCATCTTCCACTCTTTATTTGTAATTAAATTCACATGTCTCTTCATTTTTTGTCTCTTTGGCTTCTGGTCATGCAAATAAGCTTAAGAGTGGCAAATTGGTGGAATTTGGGCTGGCCTGCTGGGCTTCTTTTTATTTTTCAGAAATTGCTTTTCGCCTTCAAAAATTCAAGAAAAATACCTAGAGGCTTAGTAACATTCTCAGAAAATACTGGAAATTCCCTAAAGCCCCTAGAAGTACCTGAAAAGTATGAGGTGTAGAAATTAGTCCAAATAATAATAATATGAATTAAACCATGAACTAAAATCAATATAAAATCAATATAAAATCATTTCAAGCCTCCAAAAATTGTAGAAAATTCCACCAAGCTCCAAAAAGTACAGAAAAATAGATGTAGCACCACAAAAATACTATGAGAACATAAAAAATAATGGAAAGCTACAAAGATCGCTAAAAACTGTATTTTGTGCACAAATCAACGAGATGCTCCATAAACCAATTTTAATTCAATTATGCTTATAATGAAGCTTAGTTAAACTATATTCATGCACAAAATGCCCAGAAATAGGGGGAATAAATATCTAATATTCATACTGAATCAACTGATCAGGGGGACTTGAGGGAATTTGTACTCGTTTCCCTTAGCTATGGCGTTTCACACTGGGTTTTTCCATAGCCAAAGGTTTTAACAAAGCAAATCCTAAAGTATCCATCTATTCTGGCATAGAAGGTTGGCATGCCTATATTTCTTGGTTTCAGTAGGACTCCTTACAATCGATATTTCCATTTATTATTATCTAAAAATAATCAAGTTATTAATGATTGGACGAAACTAATAAATAACCCCTCACATTAAGATTATAGAAGATCTCCTTTAAGATCAAATACTTTCATCGAATGGAGTATGACTGTATGTGTTGTAGCATCTACTATACCATGAATATCAATGAACCCAATTCTTGCTATTGCTTAGGATACCTCTTTTAGTTTCTAGGCCTATTTCTTAGTTCAAGATCCCTCTTATTAAATGAAATAAAAGAATAATTAGTAGATATGTTTTGCCCAAAATGGTCTAGGATTATGAACTTAATAATCATGGAATTAACTCGATCATCAGATTATAAGTTCATTCCATACTAGACCAGACCGGAATATGGTTACATATATTCTTATTATGGGAAGGGGTCATTCAAGCGTATGTAAATATATAATATATTTCCATATGGATCCCTACGTCGTTACATTCTATTTAGGATTAGGAATATGCATAATCAGACCTGCTTTTGACATATTAATCTTTATTTGGGTACCATATTCAATTCTTTGGTCTTCTATTCATTCGAGAAATAGTTTTGATTATACATCTTTTTATATATACGGTATCCTATGGATAATTCAAATCGAAGCAATTTGATGTCTGACTCGGGCCTATATGACATGACCGATCGATAGAAATACTCCAACACTCCATCCACCTTTGCTATAGACTTCCATATATAACACTAGATAAATACATTATTCATGGAATATGATTCACTTTCAAGATGCCTTACCTTGATGGTGAAATGGTAGACATGCGAGACTCAAAATCTCGTACTAAAGAGCATGGAGGTTCGAGTCCTCTTCAAGGCAGAATATTGAGAATGCTCATTGAATAAGCAATTCAATATCAGATTTCGAATCTAATCAATATTGATATATATAGTATATTAATCTGTTGATATAAAGTATTCTGGTGATCCCTATGATCTGAGTCCGAGCTGTTGGAATTGGAATAGGTTCGGCAACAGATCATGAAACCTTGGCAATCTTCTTTATCTAATGAATGAGAAGTCCATTTGAAAATCACCTGCCCAATGACACCCATGCGTATATGATTCAACGGGAATCACACATAGGTCGATTGATAGAAACCTCTAGTAAAATACCCCACCATTACCCGTAACCCAGCAGATAAAGTGCATTGCATATAATTAAGCTACTTTATGGACAATCCACTCCGTCCATCATCATCTCCATAATTCAAAACAGTTGTTCATAAAAAATCATGTGATTTGGACACTTTTTGACCATTGATCAAGTGACATCATTTGTCCTATTGTTAAGAAACCGTTCATTTTCTAACCACATGACGCATGGCTAAAACAAATTAAAAGTGCATTGTAAACAAGTATTTGTTGACATGTAGATCATAATGAACAGATCGGACGATCTATAGAGTTAGTAGAGCATATGTATTACAGCCGACTCCTTAGATAATTTCCTAAGGATTCACAGTAGGAACACTTTTCCACACACAAACACACAAAATAATTGAGGGATAAATCTTGATGTCTAGGACAAAGGGGTTGGTAGACGAGTGGCCAAGATTTAGCCACCTCATCATGTCGGTCTCACCTCACCTTCTCAAGAATTCACATGCACCCAAGGCCGCACCCACACATACATCCACCCTTCTTACATACTCCCATGCACTCGTTTCTGCACCCACATAAATACCCACCTCCAGGTGGGGCCTCCATCATAGGTTGGGAGGGTGGTTTGCTAGAGCCCCTGCACTTTATGCATGTGTAATATATAGTGATATGTATATATATTCTAAAAGCACATATAAATTTCCCATGCTTGCGCTCATGATTTATTGAAAAAAGTTATTTCTGTTGTAAACGTAAACATGGTGGCTATGGAATCCATAGCCTTGTATTTATAGTGGTAGGGTTACATAATGGGTGGATACCCACTAACGGGTAGGCCCACCAAAAGCCCGTTTATAACACTTCCCTTTATCCATCCATTGTTGTAAGCCGTGATGAACGCTTCAGGGTTCATCGAGCTTATCTGATCATGTGTCTATGGATACTTCTGGATCCTTAAGTTTAAGAGTACTTGCCTCATTAAAACTTTTGCCAAGGAAAACCCAGTGGGAAAAACCAGTGGCTAAGGGAAAAGAGTACAAGTCTCTGTAACTTCCCCTGATCGATGGATAACATCGGAGGTGGATACTTCTGGATCCAGAGTTGATGTGGCTGCCTCGTTAAAACCTTTGGCTATGGAAAACCCAGTGGGAAAAACCAGTATCCAAGAAAAAAGAGTACAACATAACATTAACTCCCCCTGATAAGTACAAGCTTCAGGCTTGTAAATCTCTCAACTGTCTCATCACAATTCCCAGTACAAGTTTTCTAAAGGTGCTGCGAGGCAAAGCTTTAGTGAACAGGTCTGCCAGGTTGTCGCAAGACTGGATCTGCTGGATGTCGATCTGGTTGTCCACTTGCTGTTCATGCGTCCAGAAGAGCTTGGGGGATATGTGCTTCGTCCTGTCACCTTTGATGTAGCCACCTTGTAGTTGAGCGATGCAGGCAGCATTGTCTTCATACATGGTGGTAGGTCCAAGATCTTCCGTCTTTAGGCCGGTGGTCTTGAGGATGTGGTTGATGACTGATCGAAGCCAAAAGCATTCTCTGCTAGCTTCGTGGATCGCAATGATCTCGGAGTGGTTGGATGAGGTCGCTGTCGATGTCTGCTTCACGGATCTCCATGAGATGGCCGTCCCATCGTATGTGAACACAAAACCGGTCTGGGACTTTACGGTATGTGGGTCGGACCTGTATCCTGCATCTGCATAACCGACCAAGTCGGATGATACACCTTTCTTGAAGTATAGTCCCATGTCCACAGACCCTTGGAGGTAGCGCAGAAGTTGCTTAACTCCGTTTCAGTGGCGCTTTGAGGGCGCAGAACTGTATCTGGCTAGTAAGTTAACCGCGAACACTATATCGGGACGCGTGCAGTTTGCCATGTATAGGAGTGCTCCAATTGCGCTTAAGTAGGGTACTTCAGGACCCAGTGTTTCCTCCCCCTCTTCCAGCGGTCGGAAGGGGTCTGTGTCGACCTCCAATGATCGAACGACCATTGGTGTGCTAAGCGGATGACATTTGTCCATAAGAAAGTTTTTCAGCACTTTCTTTGTGTATGTCGATTGGTGTAACGGGATTCCTCCGTTTAAGTGTTCAATTTGTAGGCCTAGGCAGAACTTCATTTTACCGAGGTCCTTCATCTCAAAAGTCTGTGTAAGACTTTTGGATATCTCACCTATCTCTTCAGGAGATCCGATGATGTTCAGGTCGTCTACGTAGACGGCAATAATCACGAATCCTGTTCCCTTTGCTCTTATAAAGATGCAAGGGCAGACTTCATTTGTTGTGAATCCTTGTTGCACTAGGAATTCACTGAGTCTGTTTTACCACATTCTACTTGACTGTTTTAGACCATACAGCGATCTCTGAAGTTTGAAAGAGTAGACGTCCCGAGGTCTTTCTGTCATTTTTGTCGGTAGTTTGTATCCATCTGGGATTTTCATATAGATGTCCTTATCTATATTTCCATATAGGTATGCAGTCACAACGTCCATGAGCTGCATATCCAAGCCTTCCTTTGTGGATAGGCCTATAATGAAACGGAAAGTGATCGCGTCCATGACCAGGGAATAGGTATCGTCATAGCCTATTCCTGGTCGTTGGGAAAAGCCTTGTGCAACAAGGCACGCTTTGTAACGCATGATCTCATTTTTCTCGTTTCTTTTTCTCACGAATACCCACTTGTATCCCACATGTTTAATACCCTTTGGTGTTAGGACTACAGGTCCAAAAACTTTGCGCTTCGAGAGTGAGTCCAGCTCTACTCCTATTACCTCGTTCCACTTTGGCCAATCCTCTCTGCGTTTACATTCTGCTAGAAAGCGTGGATCGGTTTCATCGTCGTATTCAGTGACGTGAGTGGCAATAATGAGCGCGAAGTTATCATCGATGATTGTGCTTTTTCTGTCCAGTACATCCACAGTACGTACATAATTTAATGATATTTCTCCTATATTTTCCTCTTCAGGGATTGTTAGGAGGGGAGAGGTAGCTGGGCTGAGCTCAGCATCCTGTGGTGGTATCGTTATTGTTGCTCCAGGATTTTTCCTCTTTCGAGGGTTCTTATCTTTGGAGCCTGGGGGTCGTCCTCTCTTTTGTTGAGGTACGGCCGATTCTGCTGCAGGTGGATTGCATCCATCTTTGGGTATGTCAATCCTAGCTGGCTTATTTGCAGCAGTGACGTGTGATCTGACAATCTTCTGGTTGTCAGTGAATTTGTCCGGTAAAATGTGAACTGTGTTTTGGATTTGAAGGATCTTCAGGATCTCTTCTTCACATTGGTTTGTACGCGGATCAAAATGGGATAGAGTCTTTGTGTCCCATGTAATGGTCTTTGAAGCTTCTGGCTTCTGTGTGTTAATGCCTAGTTTCGGGAAAGTGCTTTCATCAAACTCACAATCTGCTAGACGTGCTTTAAAGGCGTCCACTGTAAGGGGTTCGAGGTATCTAATGATTGATGGTGAGTCGAAGCCAATATAGATACCAAGACGTCGTTGAGGACCCATCTTGGTTCTCTGCGGTGGTGCTATGGGGACATAGACAGCACATCCGAATATCCTCAAGTGAGAGATATCGGGCGGGTTCCCATATGCAAGTTGCATCAGGGAATAAGATTGACTACCTGACGGTCGTAATCTTATCAGCGATGCAGCGTGCAATATGGCATGTCCTCATGCACTAACCGGCAACTGGCATTGCATCAACAATGGTCGAGCGATCCATTGTAGTCTCTTTATAAGAGATCGGCTAACCCATTCTGGGTGTGAACATGAGCTACATGATGTTCAACTTCTATGCCGGTTGCTTGGCAGTAGTCTAGGAAGACTTGTGATGTGAATTCCCCAGCATTGTCCAGACGTAATTTCTTGATCGGGTTGTCTGGGAAATGTGCCCGCAACTTTATAATTTGTGCAAGTAGCTTTGCAAAGGCTACGTTGCGGGTGGACAGGAGGCACACATACGACCATTTTGAAGATGTGTCGATCAGTACCATGTAGTACCGAAATGGTCCACTTGCGGGGTGAATAGGCCCGTAAATGTCTCCATGTATTCTCTCTAGGAAACTTGGAGACTCAGAGTACACCTTCAGGGTGGATGGTCTCGTAATCAATTTCCCTTTGTAACAAGGGGGACAAGGATTTGCACCCTTCCGAAGTAGCGTCAGGCTTTTCGGGTCAATTCCACGGGATTGGGATATGATGCGACGCATCATATTCCTCCCAGGGTGTCCTAGTCTATCGTGCCAGAGTTTGAATTCTGGTTGATTATGGCACTTCTGGTGCTCTAGTGTGTTGGTTTCTATTGCTCTGATCCTTGTGTGGTAGAGACCCGACGAGAGTCCCTCAAAACGCTCGACGGTGTTTTTAGCACCGTTTTTATGAGACGTTACATCAAGGTATTCTCTGTTTTGTTTGCTCACCGTTTCAAGGTGGTATCCGTTTAAGCGGATATCTTTAAAGCTTAACAGGTTTCTATGCGAGCTAGGGGAGAGAAGTGAATCTTTTATAAGTAGTTTTGTTTTGTTGGGGAGCATAAATTGTGCTTCCCCTGATCCTTCAATGATACCTGATGGACCGGAAATTGTATTTACGGTGCCATCGTATTTATTAATGCTTTGAAAAAAGCAGATGTCTTGGAGGATCGTGTGCGTAGAGGCACTGTCCACTAGGCATTTAAAGTCCATCTATTTTAAAAGAAAATATCGCAGTATAAGGCACACACAAAAAATATACTACCGATAATCAATTTAATGTCTGAAAAGTACTTCAACATGCTAGAGAAGGAAAAACAAGCAGATAAATAGTTTCTCAAAAAGGAAAGCTACAATGCATAGAAAATGGATAATGTCCTCAGTCGAGCAGGTCATCGTTTGAGAAGTCCTCAGCGATGAACCTGATTGGTGCCAGGGCTTCTTGAACCACCAGGTTTGTCTCAGCTTGCTTCTGGCTCGCTTTGTACAAGTCCTGCAGGTGGCGTGGAGTCCGATAATTCCTGAACCAGTGTCTAGTCATGCCACACCTGTGGCACTTATCTTCCCAGTCCTTTCTGGGGGCAGATGTCTGGCCGTCGTCCTTTCTTTTCCACACATTATTCTTCTTCCTCCCCTCATTCTTGCTTCTGGGAGGGGGTCCTCTAGCCTGCTTCTTCATTGCTTTGCCCTTCTGGTATTTGCCTTTGAAGTTGCTCCTCTTCTTCTGGGAGGAGCTGTGATGCGCTTCAGGCGCAGGAGCAGTGCCGGTAGGGCGTGAGTTATGGGTGACCAGAAGAAGGTCACGATTCTGCTCTGCCATCAGAAGGCATGAGAGAAGCTCTGAGTATTTCGTGAACTTGTGTTCACGATACTGTTGCATTAGTATAACATCCTCGTGGAAGGATGTATTCGTCTTCTCTAACATGCGCTCCTCCGTCACCTTTTCACCACACAACTTCAGGCGTGAGGTGATGCTAAAGAGTGCCGAGTTGTACTCGACAATAGACTTAAAGTCTTGGAGACGGAGGTTTTCCCATTCATATCGCGCTCGAGGAAGTATAACATCTCTTTGATGTTTATACCTATCCTCGAGGGCGGTCCATAACTCATACGAGTCTTCCACCGTGAGGTACTCGGCCTTCAGGGTCCGATCGATATGGCGTCTGATATAGATAATTGCTTTCGCTTTATCTATATCAGAAACCTTATCGCCTACAGCGATGGCGTGGCTCAATCCCTGTGCTCGCAGATGGAATTTTATGTCCAACTGCCAGCTTAAGTAGTTCTTGCCTGAAGCATCCAAAACGTCGAAATCGACGCTCGCAATTTTGGCCATTTATCACTCTAGCATGTAAAAAGATAGGCAATAATTAGATATTTTCGCAGAAAAATAAATAATTAAGCACATCATACACAGATATTTGCTGCGTGGATCGGCTAATCACCATATTAATTACAGTACATTACAGTCCCAAAAAGAAATGAAAGTACAACTCGGGAACCCCCGTGGGGCCCCTATTCTTCTGGAATAGTCCTTCATCTTCTTGAGGCGTCCACCGGTCTTGTAATATTACAAAATTATCCTCACTACATATTTCTCTCAAAAGAAAAAAATGCGGGAAAATAAAATGGTGATCCCTAGCCGATCCAAAACCACAACAAATATTGACATTCATCGCAGGCAGATAAAATGCAGCAGACATTTAATTATCACAGGCAGTTTATTCATTATATGCAATTTAATCATCACAGGCAGTTTATAATGGAAAATGAAATCTTACGTTTAAAAATTATTGGACCACTAGGCAACGTCATACACCGTTAGGTTAGTTGACTAACGGCAGAGCGGTCGCATGATCTTCTTAATTAGGGTTTTTGGTCGCGCGGATTGCCCCTTCAGGCGGCTAGGGTTTCCGGACATGAGCGCGCACCGGGGGGGCCCGATTCGAGCGGATGCCGGGGGGGTTGGGGGCCCGCCGCTGCTGGCGGCGGGGGGGGGGGGGGGGGGGATTGGGGCCCGCCGCTGCGACGGCGGGGCCGACCGCCGCGGCAGGCGGCGGGTTGGCCCGCCGCTGGCAGCGGCGGTGCTGGCGGCGGGTTGGCCCGCCGTCGCGGCGGCGGGGCCGACCGCCGCGGCAGGCGGCGGGGCCGCCCGCCGCTGCTGGCGGCGGGTCGAGCCCGCCGTCGCAGCGGCGGGGGGGGGGGGGGGGGGGGGTTGCCGCCGCTTTGGGCGGCGGGTGGTGGTTTGGCGCGAGATTTTGGGGGGGATTCGCGTTCCGGCGAGAAGATCCCCTAGGGTTTGATAGTTTTTGGGGATAAAAATCCAATTTTTAGTAGAAAAAAGTGTTTTTTGATCTCCAAAAAATCGTTTTTTATTGTAAAAGGTTGATTTTTAACAATAAAAACGATAGAATTTTGAGTGATTGATCCTAGAAATTGGATCTCTACATATGCGCATATGGAATATTTAGATCTAGGGAGAAAGTTACCTCTAGATCCTACCCGCCGGATCTAGCGACGTTCGGTGAAGGAAGCCCGTTCGCGTCGCGTCCGTCCGTCGGCAGGGGTTCGTCCCAGCTTCGAGCGTGCTGATAACGTGTTGTAAACGTAAACATTGTAATGACCCCAAAATTCATATACGTGTATTAATACATATTCTTGGACGTATATATATGCGTATAAATTTTTGGGAGTCCTTATGTATTTTATTTAATTTTGTCAAAGCTAAAAATTATTTTTAAATAATTTGTATGACATGATTTTATTAAATGAAGTATATGGTTGGAATACTAATGTCTTGATGAGTAAGTATTGCATGTGTATTTAGTGGGTATAGTTATTTTTAAAAAAAAGACAAATCCTAATATTTTCCTAAGTGACACCTCACCCTTTGATGTGTCAATAGCTCCTTGATCCTTACCTAACCCAAGGCTTGGTGGCATGCTTAGAGGATTTTAGGGAGATGAGGTGGCTACTCTAAGAGTTAGAAGAATGTTTTATTCACTCACTCTCTTCCCAAAGATCAGATCAAATAATTCATCCCTTCCCGTTGTTCTCTCTTAGACATTAGGGGGACTGAGCACCCATAGGGCTACGCCACCCTCACTCTGCACACTCCTGTAGCATCTCTGTCGTCGTTTAAGTGCTGTTGCTCATTCTGGGAGCTTGTGAAGGAGAAGAGAGGAAGAAGGATGATGGCTTGAAGAAGGAGGAGCCATAGGGATTTGGGCTACCCCCTTGTCTCTCATCATCCCTATGGTAGGATTCCATCTCCAACTAGTATTAGAGTTGCATGCTTAGTTTCATGGTTGTTGTTGTTGTGGTTTTACCTGTTCTTATGTCAATCCTGAGTTTTGTAATTTGTATGGTTGTGCGCGGTGAGCAATTCTGAGATTTGTATGGTTGTGCGCGGTGAGCAATCCTGAGATTTGTATGGTTGTGTGCGGTGAGCAATCCTGAGTTTTGGGTGGTTTTGTGCGGTGAGCAATTCTGGACAGATTTACATGCTGATTGTTTTGCTTAGTCCTCCCAATCTAGAATTGAGTTTGCTCTGAAATTTTTATGGCTTAAATATTGGACTGTTATCTATAACTTTCATGTTGTGACCTTTTACCAATTCGAACTGGAAATATGAGTAAAAATTCCATCTTTACAACATGTCGGCATTTCATCCAGTCTGGACACAGTTTGGCAAAACGTAGATCAGTCCCTACACACTTCATAGAAATTGATGAACTTAGTCTCGTTGGAAAGATAACAACTTTTTCTACAACTTTTGTGGTGCACATTTTTGAGATTCTAACTGTAACATGTCCTAAATTAGCAATCTTTACAGCTCTTAAAATCTGTCTGAAAAACAGATTCGTCAGGTCTTACCAAACAATTCACCATAAATCACTCAGTTCATATTTCTGCATGAAAATTTATAGGTGAATCCAGCACAACTATATCTACAACTTTCATTTGTATTGTATGTGCATGTTTAATACAAAATTATGGAGAAATGTGCTTCTTAATCTGACTATTCTGTTTTCCAGCAAGCTGAAAGATTTGAATGTTGTTTTAAGCTCTTTTTGAAGTTAACATTGCCATCAATGTTCTTAATTATTTCTGTTACATGGTGATATGCGGTTTATGTTCTTGATACATGCAAAATGATGATGTGAACATGGTTATACATTTTATGAGAAATGAGAAAGGGAATGCACAAGGCGATGCATGACCCAAATATGTGATGAACTGTGGAAAGAAAAGAAATGGAAGATGTTATGTTTCATGAAAATGACTAAGTCCTCTTAAAGGAGGGTGACATGGGGTTTGGGGGAAACACGGATAAATTAAAGGAGTTAAGGAGCGGACAGATGATATGAATTCTCACCCGCTATATCACTCCCGGAAGGGCGAGTTGAAAGGGTTGGATAGACCGCTGGTGTACCCGTGATGCACCATGACAGTAATTGATGGTTTACTCCGTTTGTCCGACAGAAAAACCGAGCATGTCTCGCTTCAGTACCTTGCCCCGTTCGGGTATAGAGTTGTGAGAGCCCCCCTCCGGTGCCCGTGTTGCTGGTTGGGGTACCACTTTTTCATTCACCCTGGATGAAGTCCGCCTCCTTAAGGTCCTAAGATTTATCCGTGTTTCAAAATGCTAACCAATGAATTAATTGTTAATCCTTATTACTCTTGTAGCAATGGTAAATGTATGCGTTGTTTACTTGTTTTTCTTTACTATGGTTCTTTTATGTTGTATACCATTGTTGTACACCTTGCTTGTTGCACGTGCACGCTTTCACATGTTCATAGCTATAGTTATTGCTTCCTTTACTACAGTAGATGTTTATGCCATGACATACACTCTGCCTGCTCACGTGCACCCTTTCCACACTTCATGTAAGGACTAGTTGAGATATGGAATTCCTACTGGGTCACGCGTTGACGTGCCCCACCGTTGACTTTTCAGGTTGGTTCTTTGAGTTGGATGCACTTGACTGAGTTGGTTGGATTTGCGGGTGGTGAGAAGTGTGGATAACTTGGGAGTGTTGTTGTATTTGGGTGAGATGTGAGTTTTTGTACATTATTGAGATGTGGGTAATATTATATATGGATTTGTATAAGGAAGTTGTATATGAACAGTTTTATTTATATACATCAGTGCTTGAGTTGTTGGTTCTCTTGAGTTTTGGGTTGACTGGAATGCTATATGTACTATCCCAGCAGTGCGCAGTGGACCTGCTTGTATTTGTAATTTCGTATTTTCTTCGTAGCACCCGTCTCTTTGGGAATACCTGATACGGATTCGTACTTATCGGGTATCACGGGGAGCGGGGCGTTACAAACATGGTGGCTATGGAATCCATAGCCTTGTATTTATAGTGGTAGGGTTACATAATGGGTGGATACCCACTAACGGGTAGGCCCACCAAAAGCCCGTTTATAACAATTTCGAAAATGTTTTCTGGATTGTTGTATACATCCCCAAAACCCCAAATATGAGTGAACCTAAGGGGAATTTGACCATTGATCCACCCGTTGTAAAAAGTTCTATTCTTCCACAACCATTGAATTTGCAACGGGTAAATCAATGGTCAAATAACGTTTGATTCATTTGATTTCTGTTGGGGTAATCATCCATTATGTGTAGAACAAAACCAAAAAATTTCAAAATTTTTTTAACCTAAAACCGAGTGCAAGCATCTAAAATTTATACATGCTAACATCACATATACATATTTCTAGTATATGTATGTACTAGTCATAACCCGTGCCCGCGGGCACGGTTCATTTAAGATTTTCACCCGCGAAATCTTTGTTTCCAAACATTATTTACACAGTAAAATTCGGCGTAGAACAATAAATTCGGCGAGGGCGCCCTTGAGTTGGAACAACAAATTAGCGTAAAAAAATTGCGCGGGCGCCTTCGGCGCGAAGGGTGGAAGTACATAAGAGTGTATGTATGGTGTGTGGGTAAAAAGTGAAATGAGAGGGGTTTTTTTAGCAAAAAAGGGAAATAGGTGGTATTATGCGCAAATGTAGTGATTATGGGGGGTTTGAAAACAAAAGGGAAAAAGTGGTGGGTTTTCCAAACACTCATCTCAACCCTTCTTTTACCAAGATTAAATCCAAGCCATTCTTCTATCAACCTGTTTATACATCAGCATGACATCAGCTTGTCCTAGTCAGCCCTAGAATTCAAAAACCTTTGTGTTTTAATATATAGATGTATAGTCATTACCCATGCCCATAGGGCACGGTTTTTTAATGGCTGAGTTTTCCCCCCAACAAATTTCAAGCTCCCCCAAATTTCATGTTTTCCAACAAAATTTCAAGTTTTCCCCCAAATTTAAATTTTCCCCCAAAATTTAAGTCCCCCAAAATTGGCATTGCCACCTAGGACAAACTTGCCACGTAGGACAAAGCTTTGTCCTAGTAGGATAAGATTCAAAATCTTCATCCTTTATAGAATAGATGTATGTATGACTATGTTGCAACACTATGCTACTTTATTTCCACTGTTCTTTTAATCATTTCACTTATTATGAACTGATATATAGGACGGGGCATACTCCCATTCCTTCATTCGGGCAAAAACTCTAAACTACCCCAACATGTTGAGGTTCTTTCATGTAAATACCGTATTATTTCTAATCGTGCAATCTCCTACCGTTCGAAGATTTTTAATGTAGTATCATTTGTTAATTTTCAGATCTGTTGATTTATAGACTGTTGGAACTTCTGAATTTTCAATATAATTTTTGTGACTCTATTTTTAGCTTTCCCTCCATTTTGTTTTAGTCCTACGTTGCTTGGGCAAAGAGGCTTAGAGGAGTTTATAAAGATTTTGTTGAGACTTGGAGTTGTGCCCCAAGGGGTACCACTCTTTTGTGAAGGAGAGAGGACTTGCATGAACATGAGTTCAAAGCACGCCGCCGGCTGTGTCGTGCGTGCGTTTAACTGACATCTTTCTGTTTTTAAACAAAATTTATTCTCAGATCCAGAATTAACCCGCATTAACGGGCATGTTTTCGTTTTTCAACATTAATTATTTTCCTTATAAAATTTGCGTGGATTCCAATTTTGAACATATAGCGAAAAATTTCTTTCTTCTTTGCGAAACTTTGTGAAACTATTCCACGGCGAAAACTCTTTTCTTCTTGGTTCTGTTCTCATCTTCTTTCAAAGATTTATTGGTTCCCGAGCAGTCGTTCACGTGTGGTTTTTGTTCTTGCCGGTCATCTTTTAGTGCAGGGGTGATCATTGACAGATGAGTTTCTGGGCTGTTTTATCCTAGGGATAGCGAGGCTGTAGACTGCTTGCACAACCTTGGACAGAAAGCGAAACGTTTTAAAGAGAGCGACCTAGTCTGCGACTCAGCCTATCTCTCATTTGGTAACTTCGTTCATGTCTCTATTCAGTTTCTGCAACAACAAATTCAACATAAACAAATTTACGCTTTGTCATTAAAAAATACATTCTTCTTTTTCTATTTATCTTAATTATTTTCTTTAATCTTCTCCTTCTTTTCATTTCCTTTTCTTTGTTGCTCTTCTTTCTTTGGTCAATTTTGGAATTGTTTGAGAATTTTTTGTAGGATTTTAAAAAGAGAAGGAAAGAGAGAGGAAGAAAACTTTTGGGTTTTGTTTGTAGGGGTTTAATAAGAAGACAAAGAAACGAGTGGGTAAATTTACTTGAATAGGAATATCCCTCTCCCAACTTTCTAAATCTCATGCTCTCAATCTCGATTCGTCACCATGATTCCCCAAAAATAAGCAGGAAGAGGAAGAAGAAGAGGTCATGTGCAAATAACACACGGTTGATAATTAAAATAATGCAATGAGAAATACAAAATGAATGTTATCTCCGTATCTCAAACATTAGTACTGCCATACATCCTGTGAATAAGTTAATACACTGATGTTTAGACCTTCTCTGCTATCACAATTTCCTCATAAAAATAAACATATTTTTTTTTTCGATTTCCCTATAATTTCTTTCCATTTACTTCATGGTCGTCTTCTGGCTTCAGTTTTATCATTCTCAAGCTTTCCATTCTTCCTCCATCGCATTCATACTTGTAAGCTGTAACGTCTCCTCATCACCGCCAGCTGATTTTAAAACTTCAGGTGGCAGCAAAGTATCCAACTGATTAGCTTTAGGCACCAGAAAAATTAGACCCAGGGTGGCAAATCTCAGCAAGTTCCTTATAAGCACAACCAACCACAGGTTGCTGAAATTTGTTCTAGTAACATGAAACATATGTAGTATTATGCCTCCTGCAGCTTTGGAACTCAGAGAGCCAAGGCTATCAATGCACATAAGAAGAGCAAAGAAAGTCCCCTCGATGCCTAATGGGCATAATTTTGTGCTGAGGACAATCATGGGCATCCAGCGAATCCTGCTTACAATTCGTATGCAGCACTCTTCCAGGATAACAAATACATAATCTGGTATTCCGACTTTCAAGTTCCAACGAAGGACGAAGATAAGGTCGAGCATGCCTGATACACCATAAAGGAGCTGTGCATGGAAGAGTAGGCTCCTGAACGGATAGTCTTTTAGTATCTTGTGGTAAATTAATACCCCGACGATGGAAGCCATTGCACCAATGGCATAGATGATTCCAACAAATTCCTGCAGTTAGAGAATGAAACGGCTAAGCTCATGAGGCACACAATTAAGGGCTGGCAGATGAATATGTTCATTTAGTGCGAAAGTTACCTGTGAGAATGCTGGGCCGGCTTTAGGATCAGTGTACCAGTAGAAGTGCCCCTCATGCGTGCTGAAGCTGAGGGCTAGAGAGAGGAATATGTATAGAGAGGGTTTCCACACCTGCGGACATTTTATTGTCCTGCCCATTCCTCCTATTGCTCCGCCGACCTTTTCCATCAACTGAAATTTAGCATCAAAGAAGCTAGTCCGGTTAAAGGTGCGTTGATTTTTTTCTGTAATGCTAAGATAATACATTTGTACATATATGCCATGTTCTTCCTTTGAGAAATAAAGAACATTTTGTGCCTCTTCCAGGACCACCTGGTTGATTTATAAGCATTACTACTATACTTTTAATACAATTTCTTGACAGGACTGAATATTTTGGAAGTTAATGTTGTCCATCCCGAATGATACATAATCCTTCCAATAACACATGTTGAACATAGCTATTCTTTGTAAGATTAAATTATATACAAGAATAACCGGAAGCATCAAGATCCCAGGGGGTTATGCAATTTAATTGGCCAGTTTTTTCGGAGGTCTTGTGTGAAGCTCAAATTTAATGACCAGATCTAGTTCTGGCTTTTCCCAAATTCGACAAAATTCCAGTCCTCCTTGGACTGGGACTTAATTATCTGACTTATTTACTTGCAATAAGACAATCTATCATGCATATCTCACATTTCGTCACACTTCCCTGAAAATTTCTAATATTACTCACTTTTGTCCACAAGCTTCATTAAAGATCTACTTCGTCTAACCTTGCAGAAAGAATGAGTTGAAGAGAAAGGATAGTCAAACACAAGACATATCTAAGTCTATATGCTTAGTCTATAAGTGAAATTATACTAGCTTGGTCACATACCCTCTTGTTCCATTAAGTACAATGGTATCAACCATGAGAATTGTGTTTGTACATACACATGCATTAAACAAGCCTGATGCAATGCCAGGCCAACAACAAAACCATTGAATATAAAATTTTATGATCAAAGATGCCGTATGTTTCAATCCTATCTACAGACTACAGAGTACAATTATATGAAGTAGGAGGTTTCACTGAATTACTCGTGCGTTGTAACAGACACATTACCAATAAGGTATTTTGCATAGATGTGATAAACAGAGAAAATTAAAAAAATTGGAAATAACAATGTAGGAAATTACAGAAATTTTTGTGTGTTGATACAATTCAACAACATAAGCATTAATTGCAGTGTACTTGCGAAGATGTCTAGACAAAGAAATGCGATATCAAGGTATCCTTGAAGAGTGACTGTGAATAGTCATTAATGTCATTTTAAATAATACATACTTAAGCTATGAAAAGATTAGACTAAGACTAATCTACCAAGATCCCTTTGCAACCAAAGGCCCTCTGATGCGATTCGCTAGGGATTTGATGATAAAAAGGGGATTTTTATTGGAAATAAGGATATGGAATTATAGGAAATCCTACTACAAATCAACTATTCGCTAAATAACAACTACAATTTGAAAGGACGACTAGCTAAGGATTAATCTAGGGGATAAACTAATAAAAAGAAACTTCTCTCAACAATTTTCGCATAACTTCTAGGGCCGGCTCAACCCCCTTTAAATATAAAACCACACCCTTATTGTTATTTTACCCAATTGCCCCTACTCCGAATTACTGGCCGCAACACTACTCCCCACCGGCTTCCAGATCACGATCTGCAGAGTACGATTCCCGCACTGGTGCCCAGGAGTAAACTTCTCGTCGCATTTGAAACACAGGCCCTTGGTCCGCTTGTCACGAATCTCTGCCTCAGTCATTCTTCGTGTATGTCCTCCAGGTCGTGGTTCCATCCACTTCTCATTGGTAGCCGCTGTGCCGTCAGTGGATGTTGCCCCTCCTACGGCCCCCTTTTGTCCCCCTCCAGGATCCGGCCCTCGAAAGGTAGAGCCTCCCCACGTCCCCCGGGCTCTTCTCTATGTCTCTTGATGATCCTCCACCTTCCTGGCCAGCGTCATCATCCCGCACAAACCAACGGGCTCAAACTGCCTCAGCCCCGACCTCACCGTGGGCTTCAGCCCCTTCATGAAACAGCCCTCCAGAGACTCCTCAGAAACTCCCCGAACTCGGTGGCAGAGCGACTCAAATTTCTTGATATAATCCCCCACGCTCCCATCCTGCTTCAGCGAGTACAGCCTCTCGAACACGCCACCAGCCTGTCCTTCTCCAAACCGCTCCGTCAGGAGCGTCGTAAACTCAGCACAGGTCTGAAAATGTTGCTGCTGATCTGTCCAGCGGAAGCAGCCCAAAGCCTCTCCCTCCAAGCAAACCCCTATCGCCCGAAGCCACTCCTCTCCTGGGACAGCGGACACCACCAAGTACCTCTCCACCCGGTACAGCCAGTCATCTGGGTCTCCCCCCTCAAAAACAGGCACCTCCAGCTTCCTCAGACGCCTCTCGCCAGCGAATCCATCTCTCTCCTGCGGCTGGAAACCTCCCCTGTGCTGGTATCCCTGTCGCCTGTCTGGAACATAAGCCTCAGCTCGATCACGGTAGACTCCCCCTGCTCCATGCCCCTGCCAGTCTCCCTGAGGGTGTCCAAACTCCGCCTGGTGGCCTCCCGGGGGGTCCTGGTACGCTCTCCAATCTCCCGTAACTCCCCCAAAGGGTGGGGGCTGAGTCGACGGGCCTCCTGTGATCTGGTGGTGCCCTCCACACTGCTGAAATTCTCCGCCCGGTCCCCCAAAAGGCTGAAAACCCCCAAACTGCGCTCCTCGGGCCTCGGGCGGGCCCCCGGGGGCCTGAAAATCATCGTACTAGGCTGTCGTGCCTCCTGGGGGGGTCGGTGGGCCCCCCAGGGGTCCGGCGGGCCTCGGGTCCCCCCGCTGGGGTCGACCGAGGCCCCCAGGCCGCCGCTGGGGTCGGCCGGCCCTGAAAATGGGCCGGCGGGCCCCAGGCGGCGGCGCCTGGGCCCGCCAAGGCCGCAGGGGGGGCGGCGGGTGCAGCCGCCCCTCCCAGGGGCCTGGCGGCCCCCCGCCGTCCCTCTGGGGGTTCGCCGGGCCCCCCAGAGGCCCCGGGGGGTCGGTGGCCACCCCCCGGGCTGCCGGCTTGCTAGGGTTCCTCCTCCGGTCCCCTTGTCGTCGGGGCGTGGCGGTGCGTGATCTTGGTGAGTCCCCCACGCACGGCCTCCTTGATCGAAGCCCCCGTCTTCGTCTAGATTCGGATCATCTTCAAGAAAAATTGCCTTTTCCCCCTTGTCCTTCGCCAAATGTGGCTCCTTTTTGCTTGGATCCGTTTTTGGCATGAGATGAGTGGTCAACGCCGCTATAGCCTCCGTCAATTCCGATAATTTGGCCTCCGTCTTCCCTTGGTTCTCCTTCAAGTCTTGGATCTCCCCTCGAATTTGCGCGGCTATTTCGGCGTCTTCCTTCCTTACGTCGATGAAACCCTTGCTAATTTGGGCCTCCATCCGTTCAACCTTCTCTTCCAGAATATCGACCCGCTCCTTGGATCGTGTGCTCGCCATGGATCGAACGCTCTGATACCAATTGATGCGATTCGCTAGGGATTTGATGATAAAAAGGGGATTTTTATTGGAAATAAGGATCTGGAATTATAGGAAATCCTACTACAAATCAACTATTCGCTAAATAACAACTACAATTTGAAAGGACGACTAGCTAAGGATTAATCTAGGGGATAAACTAATAAAAAGAAACTTCTCTCAACAATTTTCACATAACTTCTAGGGCCGGCTCAACCCCCTTTAAATAGAAAACCACCCCCTCATTGTTATTTTACCCAATTGCCCCTACTCCCAATTACTGGCCGCAACACCCTCCTCCAAAAAACAAGAGCTATATCTGTGAGAGGACTGTAATATCAATTTTCTTGACCATAGTGCACTTGGACAATATGGAGTAATTACAACACGGAAGAACTACATCCAAACCAGTTCAATAAACCATTGACATCTGACACATGCTGCCCTTTATCTAGAGTTCACAAACTGCCAAGTAGACACTGTAAGAATTTACAAGGACATCTACACGGATTACCACATAGCAGTCTCCGTATCAATACATGTCATGTATGGAATGACTGCTACAATCTTATACAGGGTCAACACTGATATTAGTTAAAACATAGTATGTGTAAGATGTCAATTATGGTTAAGATTTTCATTTCGTTTATAATAGCCATGTGTGCATGTGTAGAACGGGGTTCCCGTGCAAAAATTTTGCACAGGCACACCGTGCAAAAAGTTTTTTTGCAAGTGTTTTGAAATTTTTTTGGGGATTGATCTTGACATACATAACCCAATACAAAAATATAGTGTGAACCCTAACGGATTTGATCATTAATCCAGCCATTACAAATTTAAAAGTTTTAAAACAATAGAACATCTTGTAACGAACCAATCGAGTGTCAAACAAGGGGGATTTTTTTGATTTTTAATGGGTGAAGCTATTAGTACGTGTAGATCACGTCCAACGGTTTAGATCTAAAAACATAAAAAACACTTTTTCTCATAATTGTTTGCATGGTGGATTTTTTCATAGGAAAATTGTTCTATATGTACCTATGTGTATGTGTGTGTATGTATGTATACATACAAATACACACACATATATCTATAATACAAAAGAGAGTTGTTTTTGAATTGGTAAGCTGACTAAAATAAACATGTAGGTAGAAGGAACGGTAGTATTTGATCTGGAAAAATCAATGGTCATGATTAAATATTTCTAAAAATTTTATTCGTAAGGTTTTGAGGTAAAAAAGATAAAGAGAGAGGGATGAGAAGAATGAAGGGACCAGCAAGGGAGAAGGATGGTGGGACCGGAAAGGGATAGAGGGTGTATGTTTGGGTGATTTTATGATAATGTGAGAGGGAATTATCATGGGCACAAGAAAATGTGACATAATTGTGTGTAGGTGGACGTGACATAGATGGGTGGTGTTGGGATCCATGCCCTATAGGTATGTGAATTATTATACACACATGTATATACACATATGTATGCATGTATACCCACATGTGTTCGTATCTACACGTGTCTATGCGTGGGCGCACACGCTCTTTGTTAATCAGTAAAGATACACATTATGCTTTTAGAGCTTGGTACCTATTATTGAAGATGACCTCAATGGCTTCCTAGATGTCAGATAAGAGTACCATGATAATTCACTTCCTTGGTAATATATACTTAAAGATACTACAATTATACATTTCCTCTGCTGAATAACCTAGTCATGCAAACCTGACAGGTTTCTGAGAGTGGAACATTGTTTCTGTTCCTTAGCACCTCTCAAGATATGTCCCCCTAAGAATGTTTTCAAGACTCATTAGACCAGTAAAAAAGGAAAATCCGTTGTCTTTATCTTTGACACCTTTATATATATAATTCACATGTACAGTTTTGGTGAACACAAAATCAATATAAATAAAGGTTTTGCCGTCACCTTAATCCAGTAGGTGGTCATGTAAGTGTGTAGCAAATCCAAAATCCTCAGAGCTCATACCAGCTCAACTTAATTGAATAGCAACCCCAGCAAGAACAATTTCCTTCGTAGCATAAGCCTAATGTAAGTCAGTATCAAGCATGCATATGTATTACATAAGTTAATACTATATTCATCAGAAGTTAGACCTGCATACCTGCTAGATTATAAAAATATTTCCCTTAACCCTAATCATAACTCTGGATTTTTGATGTAGTGGTAAGGAATTCAGCATGATATCAGAGTTATCCATGTTCAAATCCCACTGGACGCATAAAAAAGACGAATTCCAACTTTTGGTCCATTAAAAAAGGGCCATCAACCTGTGGGTGCGTGTTAGATTATAAAAATATTTCCCTTAACCCTCATCACAACTCTGGAGGTTTGATGTAGTGGTAAGGAATAATACCTATTGAACACATTGAGATGTGGCCTTACTTGAGTTTCATTGCATGAAACTTAATTTGATGAAAACTTGATTGCATGATCATTGTACCATAATTCATTTTGCAACGTTCTGTTTATTGATGAATGAATGCGTAATTATCGAACTTTTTATATTGTCTGGATTAGCTGTTTTATCTAATGCTAGTTATTATTATTATTCATAAACTATTTGAGCCGTGAGTTAACATATTTAAGATCATAGTGGCTTGAAGTAGTGGTCAGTGCCTCGGGACTTTTAATATAGTTAATGAACAAATCTTGGATGTCATTTGGGAATAAATGTATTAGATATTTCTTCTTTCATTTTAGCTATTAGAAACTATTTATGCTATTTTTAAAGTTTGATTTTTGTTCTGAATTGCGATATTATTCAGAGTTATGTGATAGTTGAGATTGAGGGATTCTCTAGAAATTAGTGATGGACGGATTCAATTGTATATAATTTAATTTTGTATTGTTTTTAAAGAATTTTTATATTAATTTTAATTGTGAATGTAGAATGAACCGTGGTTATTGTAGTGTTATTTCTAAAATTTGAGTGTCAAGTATATATCATGTTATTGGTGAAATTGTGATCGTCTAGTAAGATTTTCCTCACATGCCAATTCCCTTGTTTGGGAATTTCAGGTTTATGACAACTGCCATTGTCATGTCCCGACAAGCCATGGGTGGCAATGTGACCCTAGTAGACAGTGGAATTAGCTAGGTTAACTCACCATCTTTAAGGCATATGGCTTCTTTGATTGTAGGCGGTGGCTGACCATGCTTTTAAGGTAGTCTCACTGTTGTTTTTTGTGATTCAAGCCTCAGGTGAAAAGTTTCCCAGGCGACTCGATCGAGTAGCTTGCTACTCGATCGAGCTGCAGGTGCAGCAGAAAACAGAGAGTTGGGTTGGGTTTTCCCACGACTCGGGCGACCTCCTACTCGGTCGAGTAGGAGGCTACTCGGTCGAGTAGCTTGCAACTCGGTCGAGCTGTCAGAAGGATTTTGAAGATTGCCGAAACCCGAGAGCTTGCTGTTTGGAGAGAGCTCTGCAGGAAATACTGACTCACGCCGAGTAGCTATGCTACTTGACCGAGTCGACTCGACTCCACCCAGCGGAGGAAGCAACGTGTCAGCTCGGTCGAGCAGCTCGGGCTGTCGACCGACTTGGGCCGAGTCTGCGCTGGCCCAGTCGAGAGAAGCAGCGGCCAGATCTCGTTTTATCAGGTTTTGGGGGATTGTATTTATACCTAACTATTGTTTTAGCCTAGGTTAAGTCTCCATTGGATTAGGAGAATTTGTTAGCCACCCCTGGAGATTATTTAGGGTTTTGGAGTTCTTGAGAAAAGGTGAGGGGTTTTCATTTTCTATTCCTCCATTGTTTTTATCTTCCTTGAGTGGATTAGTGAGGGCTTATGCGGTTTAACAAGTTATTACTCATGTGAGAAGAAGCGAGATTTGTAACCCTAGTTTGTGGATCTCTCTGATAGTGGAATCGTCTCGGATTACTGGATGTAGGTTGTTTATAACCGAACCAAGGTAAATTCTCTTGTGTCTGCGATTGATTGTTTTGTTACTTTGATTCGTTTGCTACTTTCTATTGCAAGGTCAAATTGGGATTTTGTTGGGTGAATTGGGGTCATTGCTAGCCCTAGCATTCTGATCAACTTTTAGGGTTGCTATTTTTCTGCGTGGATCCCAAGGGCGTCCGTTTGCGCCGGTGGTTTATTTCCCAACAAGTGGTATCAAAGCTCGTGGTTCGTTTGCTAAGGAAGTTAGTGGCGAAGGAGAGATGTTGTCTTTGGCAACTTTGAACATTGAGAAGTTCACCGACCGGAATGATTTTCGGGTTTGGCAGACGAAGGTGAAGAATTTCTTATGCAGACATAATGTTATTAGATCGTATTCGATGTATCGAATATCGATAAGGAGGTGAAGGAATCCACTGAGGCGTAGATGGAGAGAAAGGCGTACAACGCGATTCAGTTATCGTTATCCGATAATGTTCTGAGGAAAGTCTTAGATGAGGCTACGGCATCTAACATGTGGAAGAAGCTTGATGGGCTATATATGAAGAAATCCTTCACAAGTCGCCTATATTTGTTTCAGCAGCTGTATACTCTCAAAATGAAGTCTGGATCCGCGGTGAAGGATCACATGGAGGAATTGAACCGGATTGTGTTGGAGTTGCGTGGTATGGATGTGAAAGTAAGTGGTTATCTTGCTGTGTTCATTGCCTGAGGAATATAATCAGTTTGTTCGGTCGATGATTTACAACCGAACTACTCTCACCGTGAAAGAGGTGAAGGCATCACTTCACACAGAGCAGCTATGTGGCAAGGTTCAAGGTAAAGATCATGTGAGTAACCGTGAGGAGGCATTGCATATGAGGGGTCGACAGGAAAGGAGATGAGGCTTCAGGAAGAACAATGACCGCTTCAAGTCGAGACATTCGCAGGATAGGTTTGCGAACATCACATGTTATAATTGCCAGAAGAAGGGTCATTATTCGAGCCATTGCCCAACAAGGTTAGGAAGAAAGGCAAGGAAACCGAGAAGGATTCCGGTTCGGCATCTTTAGGGATTGATGGTGAGCAGGTCCGTGATGAAGGTAGAGTTACCGAGATATTTGCCGCAGGTATTGCAGGAGAAGCAAATTTGGCATGTCTCATGGACAGTGGATGCTCGTACCATATGACTCCTCATAGGAGTTGGTTCTCGACATACTGTTCCAAGGAGGATGTGGGTTCAATTCTCATGGGAAACAATGCAGTGTGTAAAACTGCGGGTGTTGGAACCATTCGGATAAAGATGCATGCCGGCATAGTGCGTACATTTGTCGATGTGAGGTATGTCCCAGATATGCGGAAGAGCCTAATCTCCATAGGCGTATTGGACAATGTCGGATGTAAGTCGGTCTTTGAAAAGGACCAACTTCGAGTTTCGAAAGGAGCCATGGTTGTGATGAATGAAAAGAAGGTGGGAAACATATATGCCCTTCAAGGTACCACAGTTGAGGGTGAAGCAGACGTAAGCACTACGAGCGCAGTTCCCAGAGTTTCGGCCAAGTTATGGCATTTTCGCTTGGGTCATCCATTTGACAAGACCATCGATGTACTCCGAAGAAGAAAGTTGATTGAAGTCTCGAATGAGAATATAGAATTCTGCGAATTCTGTGTACTGAAAGATGACAAATGTGAAGTTTAACACGGGGAAGCACACTAGCGGAGGACCACTTGACTATGTACACACCGATGTGTGGGGACCGTGCCCAGAGCCGTCAAGAGGAGGAGCTAGGTATTTTGTCTTGTTCATTGATGACTACTCTCGCAAAGTCTGGATGTATTTAATGAAGTCGAAGGATCAGACTTTTGATATGTTTCGAGAGTGGAAGACCATGATGGAGAAGCAAACCGGAAGGCACGTGAAGATGCTTAGATCTGACAATGGAGGTGAGTTTACCTTGAGGGAGTTTAGAAATTTCTGCAAACTTCATGGGATCCACAGACATTTTAGCACACCCGGAGATCCGCAGTCGAATGGGGTGGTGGAGCGGATGAATCATACATTATTAGAGAGAGTGCGGTGTTTGAGGTACTCAGCCGGTTTGGGGAAGGAGTTCTGAGGTGAGATACTCACGACTGTTGCACACATTGTGAACAGAGTTCCTTCAGTAGCTATTGGCTACAAGATCCCTGAGGAGATGTGGAGTGGTGAAGTTGGAGATTATTCGTACTTGCGCATTGTGGGTTGCCTGGCATATGTGCACGAGAGGGGCGACAAGTTGGATCCAAGAGCAAAGACGTGTATCTTCTTGGATATGACCACGGCGTCAAGGGCTATCGTTTGTGGGAGCCAGAGGGTCAGAAAGTGATAGTGAGCCGATATGTCACTTTTGATGAGGATGCAGTGCTCAGGGTGGAGCATTCTCGTTCAAAAGAGGACACGTCCACAGAGGTGATTTCGACGGAGAAAGTCAATTTTCTGGTCCAGCCCACTCAACGACCAGGCAAGGAATTGATGGTCGATGCTCCAGTTGAGGTCCATGCAGAGGACCAAGTGCAGACACCCGGTCCATCTCAGGTACGCGTTTACACTTATGCAGGTGATGATGGAACACGGAGATCGAAGAGGGTGAATAAAGCGCCAGAAAGATTTGGAGCATGGGATTATGCGGGATATTCTTTCGATGATATGGCTGCTTATGCACTTAACTAAGAGCACGAGGAGCCAGCGACATATGGTGGAGCCATAGTCTCGGTAGATGCCGCTCAGTGGCAAGGAGCCATGAAAGAGGAGATGGAGTCCAGGAGATGGAGTCCCTTCACCGGAACGACACTTGGGATTTGGTGCCATTACTTAGCGAGAAGCGTGCTATTGGTTGTCGTTGGATATACAAGGTCAAGGAAAGCTCAACTCAAGATGGTAACAATGTCAAATATAAATCAAGGTTGGTAGCCAAGGGATTTGCACAAAGAAAAGGAGAAGACTACAACGAGATATTCTCACCAGTTGTGTGACACACATCGATTTGTGTGTTGTTGGCACTAGTTGCTAGCATGGACATGGAGTTAGAACAACTCGCTGTGAAGACCGTCTTTCTGCATGGAGACCTTAATGAGGAAATCTATATGCAGCAGCCTGAGGGGTTCAGAGTTGAAGGAAAACAGGCCTTGGTGTGCATGTTGAAGAAATCGTTGTACGGGTTGAAGCAGTCACCCAGGCAGTGGTACAAACGATTTGATAGCTTCATGATGTGAGTAGGCTTCGAGAGGAGCATCAATGATCAATGTGTGTACGTTTGCACACTTGAGAATGGCTTGATGATTTATTTGTTGCTCTATGTGGATGACATGCTAATTTCTTCTAACAACATGTCTGAGGTGAAGAAGCTGAAGGCGAAGCTTGGACAAGAGTTCAACATGAAGGACTTGCGGCCCGCTAAGAAGATTCTCGGTATGTAGATTTTCCGAGATTGAAAGAAGCATGAGCTTAGATTGTCACAGAAGGGGTATATTCAGAAGGTGCTAGCCCGGTTTGGGATGGATAGTGCAAAGCCCGTGACAACACCTTTGGAAGCTCATTTTCAGCTGTCGACGAGTCAGTCGACAAGCACCGATGAGGAGAAAACTTACATGTCTCGGGTGCCATATGCGAGTGCAGTAGGAAGCTTAATGTATGCAAGGTTTGCACGCGTCCAGATATTGCACAGGCCGTGGCAGTGGTTAGCAGGTACATGGCTAATCCTGGCAAGGAGCATTGGCAGGCCGTTAAGTGGATTCCGAGATATCTGCGAGGCACAGCGAGTGTCGGGATCCTCTATGGAAGAGGAGACGGAAAGGTGCTGACATGGTACTGCGATAGCGATTATGCAGGTGATAGAGACAGGCGGCGATCTACCACGTGTTATGTGTTCAGTTTAGGCACTGCCACAGTATCGTGGAGGTCGGTCTTACAGTCTGCGGTCGCGCTATCAACCACAGAGGCCGAGTTGATTGCAGCGGTGGAAGCTGTGAAGGAGGCCAAGTATTTGAGGAGTCTGCTGAGAGATTTAGGGGTGCCACAGAGTTCATCACATATGCATTGTGATAGCCAGAGTGCCATTCATCTGACAAAGCACCATGCATACAGTTCGAGGACGAAGCATATTGAGGTGCGTGATTCCTTCCTAGATTTGAAGACGAAGGATATAGAGCGTCAGAAGACCCCGACTGATTTGAACCCCGCAGACATGTTTACTAAGCCAGTTCCCGCCATCAAGCTCCAGGTGTATATGGAGCTGATTTCCTTGTTGGCTTAGGTGGCGCCGGAGGGTGCATGTTCTGAGATGATCGTGATAATCAGAGAGAGGGTCATGGCGTGCAACGTGGAGATGCAGGAGTCATTGGTGATGAGACTTGAATCAAGGTAGAGTGTTGTTTTTTGTGATTCAAGCCTCATATGGAAAGTTTCCCAGATGACTCGGTCGAGTAGCTTGTTACTCGACCGAGCTGCAGGTGCAGCAGAAAACAGAGAGCTGGGGTGGTTTTTCCCACGACTCGGGTGACCTCCTAGTCGGTCGAGTATGAGGCTACTCGGTCAAATAGCTTGCTACTCGGTCGAGCTGTCAGAAGGATTTTGAAGATTGTCGAAACCCAAGAGCTTGCTGTTTGGAGAGAGCTCTGCAGGGAATACTGACTCTCAGGCTGAGTAGCTATGCTACTCGATCGAGTCGACTCGACTCCACCCAGAGGCGAAAGCATCGCGTGTCAGCTCGGTCAAGCTGCTCGGGCTGCCGACCGACTCGGACCGAGTCTGCACGGGCCCAACCAAGAGAAGCAGCGGCCAGATCTCCTTTTATCAGGTTTTGGGGGATTGTATTTATACCTAACTATTGTTTTAGCCTAGGTTAAGCCTCCATTTGATTAGGAGAGTTTGTGAGAGCCTCTAGCCACCCCCTTGGAGATTATTTAGGGTTTTGGAGTTCTTGAGAAAATGTGAGGTTTTTTCTTTTCTATCCCTCCATTGTTTTCATCTTCATTGAGTGGATTAGTGAGGGCTTGTGCGGTTTAACAAGTTATTACTCACGTGAGAGGAAGCAAGGTTTGTAACCCTAGTTTGTGTATCTTTCTAATAGTGGAATCGTCTCGGATTGCTGGATGTAGGTTGTTTACAACCGAACCAGTGTAAATTCTCTTGTGTCTGCGATTGATTGTTTTGTTACTTTGATTCGTTTGCTACTTTCTATTGCAAGGTTAAATTGGGATTTTGTTGGATGAATTGGGGTCATTGCCAGCCCTAGATTTCTGATCAACTTTTAGGGTTGCTATTTTTCCGCGTGGATCCCAAGGGCGTCCGTTTGCACCGGTGGTTTATTTCCCAACACTCTCAACATGAGGGAGCATCATGCGACCAACATATGTATGCATAACGGTTGGTTGCACCTAGCACCACTTGCAACAGCAATTACCCATGGCCCCCCATCAAGCCTGTTTCCTTCTTCGAGCCAAAAAATGATGTTGCCATTGCTGTGCAAAGAGCAACCAGGGATTGCTGCGACAATGACATGTGGTGCACCTCTGCGTTGTAGCATTGCTGCTTTTGGGGAATGCTGCAACACAACAGAGTGCACCGTCGCTCGTTGCATACGTTGTCCATAATGCAATTGTCTTATGCGCTTAAGGATGTCTAAGAACGATATTCATTACGGGCTGACACTGTAGCCACTGTGCTGATTTTTGGGCGCATAGTGACCGTGGCAAATCAAGCCCCGCAACGATGTCATCACTGTTGTCTAGCTACAACCAAGGCCACATGTTGCAGCAATGGTTTGATAATTAAGGTTTGCAAATTTGGGACATATCCATGATCTAAACAACTATTTGGCATGCACATTCAAATGCTACTCAACCCGTCTTTGGCCTTTCCTTTCTCGCGATTAATCGCGATAAAAGGCACTTAATTGGCACATCAATAAAAAATGAGGCATGAAGCCTGACTATTGCCCTAAATAATTCCAATATAATTGTTGCTAGCCAATATAAGGTTCAACAATAATAATCCAATCCAATAATTTTCATATTATAACATAACGAACAAACTCACTGGATCAACATGCAATAAAAAAACATTGATCGAATATGTTGAATTAAATCGATTAATCAAGAAAAATAACCTAATCTTAAAAATTAGATTTTTAAAGCCGGTTAATTAAAACCTAAGGCACAATAAATAAATGACATCATCGAGCCGAAGCTCGGATACAAATGTAGATCCATATCAAGCATGCACATAGATTTACATAAATTAATATTTGATTCAACGAAAATAGGATCCACATACATGTTAATGGATCAGCTCTTGTTGACATGATTGAAGTAGCACTACGCCGGATTTGATGCTGGAATGTTGAAGGCTCATGCGGGGAGTATCCCCTTGCTATCTGTTAAGATAATTATTATTATTTCTAGTTTCATGTGCTTGTCCCCTAATTTAGTTTGTTGTCTCTTAGGATAGTGAGTAAGTGTCTCTTGGATTCTTGTGTTGACTCTTAGGTTCTAGTGAGAGTCTCTAGGACTCTTGTGTCTAATTATGACTTACTTAGTATATATGGAATCATTCTTGTAACCAAGTATCAAGTTAAGGCAATACAAATTATCTTCATCATATCCACTTTACACTATCCATCACATATCAGCATCTGATCTACTCATGAGAAGATGCAAATCTCCTTGCGTGTGTTTGGTGGCTAAAGTGCTTATTGTTGCATATATTGAGGAGAGACTTAAGGTCCAAATATGTCTTTAACCTTATGACTCCTTTACTAAGATATCTTGTGTGTCCATAGATTCCAGATTTGTTGGCCTACAAGGGAGCGATCTTAAATAGGTAATTAACCTGAAACAGTAGTACTTATTGGACTAGGGACTTCTCTCGTTGCAGCTGGATTGGGTGACGCCGGGTCTCCTCCCACATGGCACACACACAAAGTCCAATCCTACTAATCGGACATTTCTTATGCTCAAGTATCCGCACTTGAACCCCATTCAACTTACAATGAGCCATTGGCATAGATTGTCCTAATAGATTCCTGTGCCAAGAGATAATAAAAGATCTAAGTGCATGATGCACACAGTGGAGGACTAAACATGTTCAAATCTTTCCTTTCCAAGTTATTCACTGATTACTCGGATATATATGCTTTAGAGATCAAGAATACAGTTTTATCTGCGACAATACTGGACTAGATTTTAGATTAATGTACCAGTATACTACCCTCATGCAGACTGATACTCAAAGCCAAAGAGTGGAACATGTGTAAGTAAGGTGTTCACATCGGAAGTTGTTTATTTTTTCCCTCCCCCCTCCTACCATTCCCATCAATGTTTTCCCGCCCTCCCATAATTTTAGAATTTTAAATAAAACAAATATATTAGACTTTAGCATTATTTTTAACACACGCATTCTTGTTATAGTCTTGGTATATCTGTCGATAGGGTTGGAGTCTGGGTATATCTGTCGATAGGGTTGGATCGTGCTGATTAGTTTCCAGCCAGAAGGAATGTTTTCCGTAACTGCATTCATATGTATTTCACACATAATCCTCACAATAATACACACTAAAGTCTGAAGATACCCATCTTGATAAACTTGCATTGTATAAGGTGCTACCAGTATCATCTACATTCTAGTGATTTTATTTAGTATAAATTGCAACTGTTCTTATGGGCATTGTATCAGAGGAAGAATGATGTAAAGGGAAAAAAATCGAATTTTGATGACCTCACCTCTGACTTTGCCCAAGCTGACAAATTTTGCAGCACCATTCGTTCCAACTGCAAGACTTTCTACATCAAGTCTCACAAATCATTCATAGTGAAGTTTGCCGTTCTGGCCAGTAGCCAAGCACCAATGACAACCGAGCATGTATAAAATTGCCCAACAAACTTCATAATACACTGGGCCACTGCCTCTCGCACTCTAATTCAGAGCAAAACTAGTATTTTTACTTAATTTAAATGGAAGCTCAAAGAGATTTGAAGATCGTTTCAATGATCTAGAAATCCCACAACTGTATCCAAGCATAGAAGTGAAAGAGGGCCGCAACTTCAACTAACCTTCTTCTTCTGGGAACGATGACTGATTCTCAATTCGTATACAACAAAGCCCAGAACCACTAGCAGGGCAGGAGGTATTGCCAGTATCCCCAACGCCCCCTGCAACAAGGCACAAACCCCATCACTCTCCCACGATGCATCGACCACAACACGAAATCAATTCATTCTCACAACAAACCTGAGCCCCAAGACTGTGCACAAACACCCCGCTCGACAAGTACCCGATCAACGCACCGACCGACGAGACGAACCCACACAGGCTCTGCATGTCAGCCGCCAGCGACGGATGCTCTATGCTGTTTCTGGCAATGCACGCGTCGATCGTCACGTCCGCAATGGCAACCGCTCCCGCCATCCCAACGAGGCAGAGCAGTGCCATTACGATGGGCAATTTACCGGACATTGATACGATCAGCGCAGCAGAAGCCCCCACAATGCCTGTCAGAGAAATGAGATCACCGACCACATTAGCATTTAGCACAAACAAGCAAAGGGAAGAAAGTAGTTAACGAAACAGATTAATTACCAGCTAGAATGAAGTAAGGCCGGCGGCGGTATCCGAAGACGGGGAAGACATCGGTGAGAACGCCCCAAACGGGCTTCATGATCCAGGGGATGTAATAGAAACCCACATACATCTGAACGGCAGATGGCTGCACCTTCTGCACGTCTTTCCAGTAGTAATCGGTCACCACCCCGAAGAAGGAGGCGGCGAATCCTTGGTTCAGACCATTCACCAACACCACCGCCAACACGAAGCTCCCGTTCAGCTCCCTGCACAGCATCCGGATCCATTCCACCGGCTCCATTAGCAGGCCGCATTTCCAAGGCCCGACGGGATCCTTTGGCCCCGCCGTGTCTACGAGATCTTGGTTCTCCGAGGAGAGATCCATTGTGCTTAGTAGTTGGGGTAGGTTTTGGCCATGGGGGTTGAGATGGAGAGAGGGGGGGTTGACTTCGATGAAGCTTCCTTGCTGAGGTTTGAACTTTGAAGCATGTGAACGTTTTGATAAGTACGCCAAGTTTGGCTTCTTTTAGCTTTCCTACTCGTTTACTGGATGCGTTGAACATGGGAATTGCTGTGGGTATTCTTCGCATGCCGGCACATGTTAATTAAATATTATTATTTAAGTTTTTTTCATATCAATCAGAAATAGCTAAAATATACCTGAATCAAAACAAAAAAATCAACTTATAAAATCATTTTATTTTTAGAAAAGTTATTACATATACGGATATATATACCGAAGGATAATCTAAATCTTGTTAAAATTCTTTCGGAGAAGTTTACGGAAAAACCAGAAATCTGTCGATCGTGCAGAAATTTTTTAAAGCACCAACGGTTTTCGAGAACAAAAATATGTAAAGAAGAATATGAGTCTTTGTTCAGTTGTTGGTTGCAAAGAAAAAGTTGAGATTTTTAAGAAAAAGGCAAACCCGAGTGGTGGCTGATATTGCAATATGCATCACTTTTTTCTCATTGCGCACAATGGGTAAATTTTTTGGATGTTATGCACTGTGAGTAATTTCGGTATGTGCATCACATTTTACTCACCGCGCAGCACATGCAAAAAATTTAATTATGATATGTGCATCACATTTTACTCACTGTGCACCAACAGCAAAAAATTTTGCCCGTTGTGCGCGGCGATTAATTTTGGTCTGTGCAACAATTTTTACTCACCGCACGCTGCAATGAGTAATTTTGGTATGTGCATTACATTTTACTCACCACGCACAACAGGCAAAAACTTTGCCTGTTGTGCCCAATTAGTAATTTTGGTTGTCCGCTATGTAACTTTCAGGCAACAACAACAAGCAAGATACCAATTTCAGCAAAACCAAATATGTCAAGTTTCTTAGTCAGAATTAGAAATGTAACATATTTGTGTAAATTCAAATTTATGTCAAATTTATCATATATCATATATATATCGAATTTGTCATGTATCATATATATCAATATATCATATTGGGATTCAGTTTATATTTATGTCAAAATGTTGAGAATATGAATGTATCAAATTTAATGACAATGCATTATTTATAAATATAGATGTATTCCATCTTAATTACTACAACATCAATCCATGCAAAAGTACAATAAACAATAAAGAGGATATACAACCAAAACAAAACCACATCATTGTGGTTATATCAAGCACTATCATATGGTTTGATTGCCCAGATGTTGTTGATACATTGTTCATCCTAAAATTGTTGCGGACAGCTTCTCTTCTGTTAATTTTATTGGCACTGGAAAAAGAGAAACTTGTTTCCTCTTGGATATCTCCATAATTCCTTTCTCGTTTTCGCAGTCTTAACTTTAACTTTGTTATTTCCTGCTGCAACTCTCTTACATATTCCTTTCCACGCGGACACAATTCACTCTCATCAACCCAAACAAAAAAATTGCATCGGTTGATCTTATTGTAATTGATACACACATAGAATCTTCTCCCGATATTTTCCCTTGTCATTACAGTCTTCATCGGATCTTTCAGTCCATAGAAGCAACTGGGTTGCTTCCTCCACATTTCATTACCATTTTCCTCTCCATGATCCGCATCAACAAATTTCATCACATTAACATAATTTCCCTTAAAAACTGAACGAATCAATTTAAATTTTGTTGTGAACGGTTATTTAACCGTGTTGGTTGAGATTCTGGGCTATCCTAGAGATAGGCCCATATCATTGTAGCCCATAATTGTATTCTCCCCCATTGCCTATAAATAAAGAGCTGGGGACTCCTCCCCCAGTAGTTGATTCATAACACGTTATCAGCACGAGCCTCTAAAATTTTTCCACAAATTTTTTCGTTCGGTGCGAAGGCGAAGGCGAGAGGAGACGGGAGATCCACGAGCGCGGTGCAAGGCTTCCTCAATCGAGATTCGTCATCCACGTAGGGCTTCGTGCAACCGTCGCTATATCCGGAGGACGGATATAGAGGTAAAAATCACCAAAACGATGTTTTTAATCATACGTATGATTGTCCTACCCCATAGATCTCGCAAGATCGATATGTGGTTTTCGTTAATCGCCCAAAACGACGAATTTTTCGTCCCAAAAACCAAACTTTTAGGGTTTTAATTTGTGTAAACCCTAGTTTGAGCCCGCCGGCGGCTTTGCCGCCTGTCAAACCCCCCCCCCCCCCCCCCCCCCCCCCCCCGCCTGCAGCGGGGGGCGGCCGCCCGTGATTGCCCAAAGGGTGGCTCCGCCCGCCCTTGCCCCCCCGCCTGCAGCGGGGGCGGCCATCCGCGACTGCCCAAAGGGCGGCTCCGCCCGCCCTTGCCCCCCCTGCCTGAAGCGGGGGGCGACTTGTCGCCGATCGCCCAACGGGCGGTTCGCCCGCCCTTTCCCCCTGCCAGAAGAGGGGGGGGCGGCCGTCCGGCACCGCCTAACGGGCGGTTCGCCCGCCCTCGCCCCCCCGCCTGAAGCGGGGGGCGGCCGTCCGGCACCGCCCAAAGGGCGGTTCGCCCGCCCTCGCCCCCCGCCTGAAGCGGGGGGCGGCCTATCCCATCCGCCGTCGGCGGAAGAAAGGCGGCGGCGGCAGCTAACCCTAGCCGCCGCCCCCCAAAAGCCCTAGTGGGCTTTTTCGGCCCACTAACGGGAAATTTTTTTTTTTAAGCTGCGGGCTTGAAGCCCGCAGCCGGGCCCGCAGGCCATCCCATTTTACAAAATATTTTTTTTGGCAGCGGGCCTAAAGCCCGCAGGCCATACTATTTTTTAAAAAAATGGGGGCAAAGGCTATAAATAAGCCTTAAAAAGAACTTTTTGGGCCAAAAATTAATTTTAAAAGGGCGTTTGCGTGCCTATAAATTCGTGAAAAATCACGGTATCTAATGGGGCAATTATCAGGTATTTAAGGGCTTATTGGGGACTTTTGGGGATATTTGGGATGATTTAATGAGGAAAACCCTTTTCCTCCTACAACGAAAATGTCAATTTTGGGCTCTTATTCAATTTTATTGATTAACCCCACTTAATACAACCCTTGCATCGTAATGATTTTTTTCTGTAAAAATCATCTTTACTTGCTTTATATCTCTAGCAAATTCTGTGGATATTATATGCATGGTTGTGCATTACATTTAAAACTTAATAATTAGGAAGATCATGCGACCGCTCTGCCGTTAGTCACCTAACCTAACGGCATATGACGTTGCCCAGTGGTCCAATACTTATTTAGTGATTAAATGTTTTATCCTCATGCGAATATAACTGCATGTGATGTTTGTGAATGAAAATGTTGATGAGCACAATATTTCTGCATGAATGGCTAAATGTGGTTTTGGATCGGCTGTTTAAGTCCCACAGTTTATTTCTCGCACTTTTCTTTTATTTTTGAGAGAAATTGTAGCGAGGAATTTATGTAAATGTCAAAGAAAGAAGACCAACTTCCATGGAGACGGAGGCCACCTTTGAAGCTGGAGATATCATATGGGACCCACGGGGTTTCCAAAGTTGAATTTTCCTTTTAAAGATGCAAATTTGTATAATTTGGATTTTGGACTCTTTCTTGTGGGACTGGCCGATCCATGCATTTAGCTTTTCATTAAATATTGCCTCCGCATGAAAATGTTTTCTTTGATTAAATATTAATTCATGCATGTTTGTGCTCTGCTATATAAATGGCTAAAATTGCAAGCGTTGATTTCGAAGTGCTGGATGCATCAGGTAGAAACTATCTAAGCTGGTAGCTAGATGTAAAGTTTCACCTGCGGGCTAAGTCCCTCATTGCTGCTGTGACAGAAAAAGAAAATGTTAGCGATATAGAAAAGGCGCAAGCCATCATCTATATTCGTCGCCATGTGGACAAGACCTTAAAGGATGAGTACCTTACGGTCGAAGATCCACTTGAGCTATGGACCGCCCTTGAGGATAGGTATAAACATCAGAGAGATGTTATACTCCCAAGGGCGAGATATGAGTGGGAGAACCTGAGACTGCATGACTTCAAGTCCATTGCTGAGTACAACTAAGCACTCTTTAGCATCACCTCATGCCTGAAGTTGTGTGGTGAGAAGGTCTCAGAAGATCGCATGTTGGAAAAGACGTATACGTCCTTCCATGAAAAAGATGCGATACTCATGCAGCAATACCGCGAACGCAAGTTCACCAAGTATTCCGAGCTGCTGTCATATTTACTCATGACTGAACAAAACAGAGAGCTTCTCCTTGCCACTCACAACATGCGCCCCCTGGCACTGCCCCCCTCCTAGAAGCTCATAATGCCTCTTCTTTTCGAAAGAAGAGGGACAACAAAAGAAAAGAAAGACCACAGAAAGGGGGACAAAACAAAAGGGCTAGGGGCCAAGTCCAGCAACAAAGAAATGAAAGTAAGCGGAAGTTCACGTGGCGCAAAAATGACAAAAATAGAGATGATGCACCCCCACCCAAGAGGGAATGGGAAGACCAGTGTCATAGCTGTGGCATGAAAGGCCACTGGTCCAGAGTGTGCCGAACTCTGCATCATCTCCAGGATTTGTATAAAGAGAACAAGAAAAATAAAGCTGAAACAAACCTGATGACCTCTGATGCTCTAGTCAAGTTTACAGCTGACGACTTCGAAAATGATGATATGCTTGATTAGCCCTTATTTTTATCTTAGCAAATTATTTTGAGAATAATTTATGTTATGAGAGCTTTTTGAATTATGTAATTTATTTTGAATGAAAATGTTTATCTGAAAATGCATGTGCCTATTCAATTCATCTTTTAATAGATGAACTGCTCTAATGACTGATTAGTAGACAATAAACACATACGATCTTTCAATAAAAAGCCCAACATCAGGGCCATATTGAAGATCCAGGGAATGCAACACGGTTGCCCCCAAATGACACAAAAATAAAGGATGCACTAGTCTCTCCGAATTCCAAAAGAAACTTTCTAAGTCTCAAGGACATCCGTTTCAACGGATTCCATTTGGAAACAGCAAATGTAAATGAAAAACAAATTATTGTATGTAACGTCTCATGAAAAAGGAGTAAAATCCATACTTGAACGTGTTGAGAGCCTTACAGGCCTCAACCATACAAAGATTCGGAGAAAGAAAGCGAAATTAAACGGAGCACCTGAAGTGCCCGACATCAGCCAAGTTTTTACACTGGCATGATAGACTTGGCCACCCTGGATCAGTGACGATGCACCACATCTTATCCCAGGGTATGACTTGAAGAACCAGAAGATTCTTCAGAAAGGAAAATTCCCTCACATCCCTTGCTATAAGGGAAAACTAATTGCAAGGTCATCACTACGAAAAATTGAAAAAAGAATCTTCACGCTTCCTCAAAAAGAATATAAGGAGATAGATGTGGATAAAATCCACCCCCTAGTGTGCTATTTCAGTACTTCATTGTACTGATAAATGCATCCTCAGAATATTCGTATGTATGTGTCACGCCCCGCTTCCCAAAAATGTGGAGACGAGACGTGAGAAGGTCCGCTCAGACTTGAAGCTGTGAAACTCCAAGTCTGATAAGCGTATAAATTATCATATGGCAGGTCCTTGCAACGCAAACGAAACAACAATAATAATAAAGGAAAGAGACAAAAGAGAAATCTCCGAATATCCATCGAATGAATTACAATATCACAGAAAAGCCACCAGGTTAAAGGAAAAGAGTCTAAGGCCCAACATGGCCTACAAAATATAACATACATACTAGGGTGCCACACACCAACAACTAACAGGAATCCTAAAACGTAAAGGAAACTCAACAAAGTCACCGGTGTCCACAAGACTCCACCACAGCAACAAAAGTGCAACAGCAGCACCAAATCCCCTGCAACAAGCTCTGGCTCTGGGTCTAACATGTGTCACCCAAAAGAGTAAAGGGGCACATGTCAGCAAGTCTAAAAGACTTGGGCAAGGAAACTGAAGGTAAGGCAACTAGCAACCTAGTAGTTTTAGTATGCATGACATGGCAGTTATAACATGAGTGCACAATTAAGACATGGTGAACAGTAAGTACAAGAGAACAAGTATCGGGACAAGACAAGAGTAGCCAAGCTACTAACAATCTCAATCAATTCACTATTCACGTTTCACTGTTGTTTGTAGATGTTTACGCCCTTCAGCTAAATGGTACAACATTCACACTGATCGGCCCTAAACACTACCCCACCCCAGAGTTTACGCCTTACAACTACAGTTGCTGATCGGGCAGACTCCCAGTTGAATGGCCGCTTAACTCTTACCACATCCCACACGTAAACAAGCCAGGGTCCCTGTACATGAGCCCAGCAAGTGAGCCAGGGTTGCCCCGCACGGGAGCTTGTTTTCCTAGTTCACAATTTAATATCGAGCGTTGGGGTTAGCAACTCATTATGCTCGCTTCTGGTCACGAGCCAGGAAACACAAGTATTGTAGCGATGCTACGCAATCACGGGATCACTTAAAGAATGCAATGACATGACAATTAATTTGCGTACCGTTAATGGAATTTAAACATGACATGGTAATTGTGCAACATGATAAATGTCGGATCTAGCTTCGTTGTCAAGCTAGTTCCCAAATTTGCGCCTAGGCGAGTATCATTTCGTCGCCTAGCCTCTTTTACGCCTACAACAAGCAAATGGCCTAAAACATGGCCTAAACCCTAAGTGGCAAGTTTCACTTGCCTAGCACCGGGGATGACGGTCACGAAGGTTCGCCTCGCGGATGCTAATCTACGGGGAAATCGCTGTTATGGGGAAACAATTATCAAAACAACATTCATGCATTAGGGTTTCATAAAAATACAAATAGGTTATGAAAACATCAAGAGATCGGTTTCTTACCGTGAGGAGGCGGAAGAAACACTCCGGAGAACCTATGGATCAGATCTGGAAAGGATGGAGAAGTTTGGAGAACTAGGGTTTTTGGGGGATTTTTGGGGATTTGATGGAGATTTGGGGAAGATGAGAGGTAGATTAAGTTGAGGGAGGGTTTAGATGATGGAGGATGAGCTTGGGATGAAGGAATAAGGGTTTGAGGAAGATGTGGGCTCAATGGGGGAGAATTTAGGGTTTTAGGTCGTGAGGGAGGAGAAGAAAACGTTTGGAGGGGTATAAATAGGATGGGCTGGCGGCTGCCCAGAAATTAGGGTTTTAACACAGATTAGTCGGTCAAGAGCAACCACTGACCGACTAGTTTGGCAACTAGTCGGTCGGTCGACCAACGCAGACCGACTAAGTGTAAACAGTAACTCCTGTACAGAATTAGGATTTATATTTAGTCGGTCAATGAACAACTGATGACCGACTAGTTCGGCATCTAGTCGGTCGATGAACGTTCTTAGACCGACTAAGAGTGAACAGTACTCGACTGTTCAGAAGAACGAAGAATTAGTCGGTCTGAGTACATAACTTAACCGACTAGTTTAAAAACTAGTCGGTCGAAAGATGAACTTAGACCGACTAAGAAGGAACAGTAACTCCTGAATTATAATCAAAGCCCACTAGTCGGTCCATTAAGGATTGCCGACCGACTAGATTGAGATTTAGTCGGTTGGTTCTCCTCCTTGAACCAACTAACGTGCACGAAAAGTGCCGATTCGAAGCGCGAAGCTTCGGGAAGACTTCTATGACTTCTAGGATCGATTTATACTCTAAGATATGAGCGATTTGAAGCTCGTCACGAATGACTTACTCCGAAATCGACGATCGAAGGAAGAAGCTAGAAAATCACGACGAAACGATCCAAAGTGAAAGCTATGGCGACGAAAACCACACATCCAAGGAGAAAATCCACCAAGCATATATTTTAATATAGATAATCCAATTACACGAAAACCAGTCGTTACATCCTACCCACCTTAGAATAAAGTCCGTCCTCGGACTTGCTAACTATAGCTATATCTAGTCACCCTAGTGACTACCCTCAATCAATATCACATCAAAATTTCAACCAAGTACATTCATTTCAAGCGCTTATATATATACACTCTATGTAGTCAATTATTAACACCACGGAAGTAAATATATATTCACGCACATAGTACACTTATACTTATTATAATCAAACAACTCCATTCACGTATTCAAATCATTCATATAGGCAAGTATATTCTATATAGCTATAAAACACTTATTACACACTATATGAAAATAACCAAGTCTCTCTTACTTATATGAAAATAATTTCACACTAGAAAATACCATCGGAATCTACACGTATAGGTAACTACCTATGGACAAGACAATAAGAATACACTAGTCCCTATATCTCCTAGTATACGCCAACCAATCAACCGCGAAATCACACCATACCATTGTTAAAACAAGTTCACTATATCTAATATACATTCACCATCATTATAATTTCACAATTTATAGTCATTCAAATGCATGCACACATTTTACCATATTATCACTTCATATATAGTCCTATAGCTATAATCACGACACACCACACATACCATAGTCACCAATTCCTATAACTATCACATACTTACCCGTGCATGGTGCACACCCACACACGCTAATATTTCATTCATATATATACCAATCACACCACTATATGCTTAGCACATCTACGCACCTAGTTTAGCTAGCGCACATATATTCACGTAACCAAGTCCTTAGTGAATAACTATACCACAAGACCAACTCACATAACTATATATTGGTATAGCCACCCACAATCGTGTGCGTAACACAACCAGGCACAAACAATCCAAACATTATACATACATCATCCATCACTATACATCAACCACATACAATACACCAATGTACATAGAGTGTACCCACTTAAGCTTGAGTGAGACTCAAAATCATAGCGGAATAATTCCATATACATAACATAGCATCCATACATATGCCAATACTATCTAATGCATACACGTATACCAACATAACCACATACATATCTAAATGTCAAACACCCTTAATATCTAACCAGGTAATATCACATATTTCAATCACTTCATATACCATGATATTATTACAAACATCAGCACACCTATAATTACAATACTCTCCCTAATAAAAGTATTTACCTATAGTCACACCCAATCATCGTATATATTCATACCATATCCATCCACCTATAATTACCATATCAACACATCAACTACATACAAGTTTAAGAGATACAATAGTCGGGTATACCTCCTGATATACACGCATACGACATCTCATGAAACAAGTAGTACCAATCAAAATTATCATTCTGTTTATCATACGTATATCACATCATACTCAAGCAAAAAATTACCTACACACAACATACAAATGCCAACACCCATACCACTTTATACACACCACGAAATCAACACTACAACGACATAACCACTTAACTAATGGGCCCACCAAACTATAACAAGGTTGACACAGGCAACGACAAGCTCTATGGGCTAGACAAAAGGAAAGAAATTGAAATCAAGAGCGTAACGAATAGAAGGATCGAAAAGCATGAAAACGGTTGTGCAATGATGTAATGATGCTCCATTAGGACACATGGAAAATAGTGTAAATAACATATTCTAAAATACGAGAAGTTTGAAAACCGTTATACTTCAAAGTTGGAGTCCTTTTTCGTATAAAATATTTAGAGGTCGACAAAACAAATTGTTTGAAATAAGTTTGAGTCGAATATACATAACCGGAGAAAACGGTTTATTGGCTCACGTAAGGTCATTAAAAGAAAGTAAATCATTCACACGAATCTTGAGGTCGTAGTTTTAGAAAATATTATATGGCGGTGATTTAATAATGTTGGCAAAAGTTTTGAAACGAAATTAAATTAACGAAAGAATTTTAAACTCATGCCAAATACTTTCAAAGTCTTTAAGCCAGGAAAAAGCTCAAATAATCAATATTGGAACTACCTTTTAGTGTAACCAGGATTTGCCAAAAGGAATCGTTTTACACAAAGCTCTTAACATACGGGCTAATGAGCCTAATGCGGATATATGAAAACATTCGAAATTCAATTTAGTTTAGAAATTATTCTAAAGGCATGTAGGGTGAACGGAAAGATAACAATAGCTTATTAGTAGTATTATCAAAATTTGTAGTGAAACTTTGAAATCAAATTTATGGAGGTCTAAATCAGGAAAGGATTTCGAAAAGTAATTTTACAAAAATCTGAACTAGGGAAAAAGTTGAGCATAAAAATCGACTAGCTGAAACCTGAAGTCCCATGTGACTTGAAAGGTATATAAGAAACAAACATGATGCGGTATTCGAATAAGTTTTAATGGCATAAGTAAGAAAAGAAAATTATAATTCAGGTTAGGAAAAACAGAAGTACGGTTCAGAAGAAAATTGGTATATGAAAAGAGGCAAGTCATTTATATCGATATGAAAATATAGGCTGAAGAATATTATAAACTAATAATCAAAAATCTCGACAAAAGTTTCAACGTTTAGAAAAGAACAAATAAATTTAAGTCGCGGAAGAGTACGAACCCTAATATATATATTAAAAGCTCGCGAACAAATTCAAACTTAGCGAAAGAGGAACATCGAAAATACTTTTAGGGGAAACAAGGATTCGTCAAAAGAACGTGTTGGTATAAAAACTTTTGAAGTACGAGTACGACGAACCTATAATTGATATATACAAAAATTAGTTGAAGTCCATTCAGTTTGGAAAAACACCCCTAAGGTATGTAAGATAAGTGGTTAAAATAAATCTTTGTAGTTAGGAAAAAGGACGGTATATCGAACCATCAGGATAGTAATAAAGTTTAAAAATCGAAATGCGAAAGATACATTGTTAGAAAAAATAGTACAAGATAGAAAATTTAAAATTACGACCAAAAGTCTTCAAAATTCAAGAACGACTTTTAACTCCATCGAAATTTAGGGAGACATGTTTAAAGAAGTTTAGAACAAAATTTAAATTGAGTGAAACTTCAAATAAGGAAGCATTCGAAAATAACTTTGGAAGAATCAAGATTTGCAACGGAAAACATTTGAAAGATCAAGGATAATTGTAATGAGGTGGTCATGTGAATTGAGGACAAGGGAAGTGGTTACGGAAACGTAATTTTCCAAAAATCTGTAGTCGGGAAAATGTTTGAACATAACTTTGATTTGTTGAAAGCTGAAATCATCTGTGACTTGAAAAGTATATTAAGGGAGCGCGACGAGTCATTTGAATGACATAAATAAGAAAGGAAAATTCACAAATCTAATTTGGAAAATAGAATTGCGGCTCAGAATTAAATCGATTTATGAAAAGGGACAAGATATTCAAATAGGTATGAAAGGTATAGGCTGTAAAACATTATAAAACTTTCGAATTTCAAAAATTAATTTAAGTCAACGAAAGAGCACGCGATATAAGTATACATATAACAATTGAAATTCCATTTAGCTTGGAAAAGATTTTAAAGTATGTATGCTATGCGAATAAAATGGATCTCATAGTTAGAAAATGGTATATCGAATTTTCCAAAATAGTATTGGAGTCTTTAAACTGAAATGCGAAAATATAGACAAGAAAATGGTTACGAGATAGCAATTATAATTACAACCATTAGACTCCGAAATCTACAAGGAATTTTGACTCAATCGAAAAGTGAGAAATTCAAGTATATACGTAGCGGGTTTAAAACAAAATTTAAACTTAGCGAAAACTTTAATAAGGGAAATAGAAAAATAACTTTAAAAGAAATTAAGCTTTGCGAATGGGGACATGCGTAGGATCAACGATTATAGAAACGTGGTGGTCATGGGAATCGAGGCAAGGGATTTGGTCGGATGATCAAAGCATAAACACGCCTAGGATATGACTTAGGAAAATCTACGGAAACTCCTACGGTCAACCAGCTAAAGATTATGGAACTAAGCACTAAGACTCCCTAAGGGCTAGACAGCGATGAAATGAGTTCAGCTTGGTCCGAAATCGATGAACCCAAGCGAGAGACCAAAGAATTCTATAAGTCTATCCTAGTCAAAGCTAGACAGGAACCACTAAGGTAACTCTTAAGACAATCAAATAAATCACTAACGTGGAGTCTAGCTAACAATCAAGGATTCCTAACTAGCAAGCACAGACGTCTATCTAATTCTAGCTAGGGTCCTGATCTAATGGGTTCCTACTAAGCTGAGACAGACGCTCTAACATGTCTACCAGCCACCTAAGACATAGGAACGCTAAAAACCTAGACTCCGGGCTTATAACTTGGATGTTCTAATTCATTTAATGGACATTCTTTAATTATTATCGTTGTTCTGATAGTTCGCATTTGCAAATGGACCTGCATGGGCCACCACTAAAACCTGTCACGCCCCGCTTCCCAAAAATGTGGAGGCGAGACGTGAGAAGGTCCGCTCAGACTTGAAGTTGTGAAACTCCAAGTCTGATAAGCGTATAAATTATCATATGGCAGGTCCTTGCAACGCAAACGAAACAACAATAATAATAAAGGAAATAGACAAAAGAGAAATCTCCGAATATCCATCGAATGAATTACAATATCACAGAAAAGCCACCAGGCTAAAGGAAAAAGAGTCTAAGGCCCAACATGGCCTACAAAATATAACATACATACTAGGGTGCCACGCACCAACAACTAACAGGAATCCTAAAACGTAAAGGAAACTCAACAAAGTCACCGGTGTCCACAAGACTCCACCACAGCAACAAAAGTGCAACAGCAGCACCAAATCCCCTGCAACAAGCTCTGGCTCTGGGTCTAACATGTGTCACCCAAAAGAGTAAAGGGGCACATGTCAGCAAGTCTAAAAGACTTGGGCAAAGAAACTGAAGGTAAGGCAACTAGCAACCTAGCAGTTTTAGTATGCATGACATGGCAGTTATAACATGAGTGCACAATTAAGACATGGTGAACAGTAAGTACAAGAGAACAAGTATCGGGACAAGACAAGAGTAGCCAAGCTACTAACAATCTCAATCAATTCACTATTCACGTTTCACTGTTGTTTGTAGATGTTTACGCCCTTCAGCTAAATGGTACAACATTCACACTGATCGGCCCTAAACACTACCCCACCCCAGAGTTTACGCCTTACAACTGCAGTTGCTGATCGGGCAGACTCCCAGTTGAATGGCCGCTTAACTCTTACCCCATCCCACACGTAAACAAGCCAGGGTCCCTGTACATGAGCCCAGCAAGTGAGCCAGGGTTGCCCCGCACGGGAGCTTGTTTTCCTAGTTCACAATTTAATATCGAGCGTTGGGGTTAGCAACTCATTATGCTCGCTTCTGGTCACGAGCCAGGAAACACAAGTATTGTAGCGATGCTACGCAATCACGGGATCACTTAAAGAATGCAATGACATGACAATTAATTTGCGTACCGTTAATGGAATTTAAACATGACATGGTAATTGTGTAACATGATAAATGTCGGATCTAGATTCGTTGTCAAGCTAGTTCCCAAATTTGCGCCTAGGCGAGTATCATTTCGTCGCCTAGCCTCTTTTACGCCTACAACAAGCAAATGGCCTAAAACATGGCCTAAACCCTAAGTGGCAAGTTTCACTTGCCTAGCACCGGGGATGACGGTCACGAAGGTTCGCCTCGCGGATGCTGATCTACGGGGAAATTGCTGTTATGGGGAAACAATCATCAAAACAACATTCATGCATTAGGGTTTCATAAAAATACAAATAGGTTATGAAAACATCAAGAGATCGGTTTCTTACCGTGAGGAGGCGGAAGAAACACTCCGGAGAACCTATGGATCAGATCTGGAAAGGATGGAGAAGTTTGGAGAACTAGGGGTTTTGGGGGATTTTTGGGGATTTGATGGAGATTTGGGGAAGATGAGAGGTAGATTAAGTTGAGGGAGGGTTTAGATGATGGAGGATGAGCTTGGGATGAAGGAATAAGGGTTTGAGGAAGATGTGGGCTCAATGGGGGAGAATTTAGGGTTTTAGGTCGTGAGGGAGGAGAAGAAAACGTTTGGAGGGGTATAAATAGGATGGGCTGGCGGCTGCCCAGAAATTAGGGTTTTAACACAGATTAGTCGGTCAAGAGCAACCACTGACCGACTAGTTTGGCAACTAGTCGGTCGGTCGACCAACGCAGACCGACTAAATGTAAATAGTAACTCCTGTACAGAATTAGGATTTAGATTTAGTCGGTCAATGAACAACTGCTGACCGACTAGTTCGGCATTTAGTCGGTCGATGAACGTTCTTAGACCGACTAAGAGTGAACAATACTCGACTGTTCAGAAGAACGAAGAATTAGTCGGTCTGAGTACATAACTTAACCGACTAGTTTAAAAACTAGTCGGTCGAAAGATGAACTTAGACCGACTAAGAAGGAACAGTAACTCCTGAATTATAATCAAAGCCCACTAGTCGGTCCATTAAGGATTGCCGACCGACTAGATTGAGATTTAGTCGGTTGGTTCTCCTCCTTAAACCAACTAACGTGCACGAAAAGTGCCGATTCGAAGCGCGAAGCTTCAGGAAGACTTCTATGACTTCTAGGATCGATTTATACTCTAAGATATGAGCGATTTGAAGCTCGTCACGAATGACTTACTCCGAAATCGACGATCGAAGGAAGAAGCTAGAAAATCACGACGAAACGATCCAAAGTGAAAGCTATGGCGACGAAAACCACACATCCAAGGAGAAAATCCACCAAGCATATATTTTAATATAGATAATCCAATTACACGAAAACCAGTCGTTACAGTATGTCTACTACAGACCCGCAAACTTAGCTTTTCCAAAGCTATTGGCACAAAAATAAAAATGTTGCGGGCACATTTCCCATACAATAAAATACAGAAAATAAGTCTGGTTAATGTTGGGAAATATACCTCCCGGTCAATTCAAGAGTACTGCCAAGCAACGGGAATAGAAAATGAACATACAAGTGCCGCTTGTTCATACCCAAAATGGGTCGGCAGAGTCACTGAAAATTAGACTCCAATGGATTGAACGTCCATTAAATCCCGATTGCCTATGGATGCATGGGGACATGCAAATTCTGCATGCTGCATCGTAAATGAAAATAAGACCATTTGGAGGTCAGAGTCTCTAATGCAACTTGCATATGGAATGCCACCGAACATTTCTCATCTGAGAATCTTCGGTCACGCAGTTTAAATCCTCATCGCACCACCACAGAGGATAAAAATGGGTCCTCAATGTCGCCTAGGTATCTATGTAGGGTTTGACTCACCCTCAATTATAAGATACCTAGAACCCCAAACATGGGACGTATTTAAGGCACATCTTGAAGAATGTGATTTCGATGAGACGAGTTTCCCCAAAATAGGCCCAGACACTGAGAAATCTGGTGCAAAGCAAATTATAACGTGGGATACAAAAAGTTTTGACACACCATGATCCGACAACAAAATAATGTGAAAATGAGATCCTGAAGATCCTCTACATATAAAACAATGTTAACCAGTTACCGGACTCATTTACTGACAACCAAAAGATTGTCAGATCACACATCCCTGCTGCAAAAACTCCAACTAGGATTGACATCCCCGAGAATGGATGCAATCCACTAGCAGCAGATGTGGCTGATCCTCAACAGAAGAGAGGCAGACCACTAGGCTCCAAGGACAGAGACTCCTAGAGACCTTAAGACAATACAACCACAGGACAATGAGCTCCTGTCCACACCCTCACTCTTCCCGGAATCCACTTGAGAGGAACTGCCGGGAAAAACTGAAATTGAAAGTAAATGTTGTACGTACTGGGAGGTGATGGACAGATAGAACATAAATTGTCGACAATGTATTCACGTATCATATTGCCATATACATCGAAAAAGCGATGATGTTTATAAATTATCGTTCCACACTCCGTTGCTAGTATGCAGACGTAGAGATTGGCCAAATGTGGAACGAGGCAATAAAAGATGAGCTGGACTCACTTGTGAAACGTGAAATGTTCGGACCTAAAGTCTAGACACCAAAAGGTGTCAAACATGTGGATAAAATAAAGTATGCACACATAAGAAAAAATAAATACAAAATCGTATGCTACAAGGTACAACCTATAGCCCAAGGAAAATTTCGCTGAAACTAGGTATCGAACAAATTAAAATGAGCTTGTCTCATAAATGATGCATCAGTCTCCCTAAGTTATCAAAAGCGAATACCTTACGATTTTGGCGAAGGAAAATTTTGGATATGCTGTTATTGGATGTTGTGACGGCATACCTTCATGGATATCTTGGTAAAGATAATTTCCACATTTCCTTAAATGCTTGAATAGACTTCGGGACGTCTATTCAATTGAAGAAAAACAATAAATAAATGTACAACCAAGAGAATCATTTGACAAATCAATGATTCCTACTGAGGGTTGTCTTTGCATCTAAGCAAAGAACAGGATTAGAGATCATAGTTGTAAACAACTAAAATCTCATCGGATCTCCTGAAGAGAAAACCGAAACATCTGTTCAAGCCTGACTATTAAACATGAAATGAAAGATCTAGGAAAATATAAAGTCATGGCTCATAGAATCGTGTTACAAACGCCCAGAAGTGCGTTTAAGAAATTAAAAGGACCATTGACATCCAAAGTACACCTACGGTAGTATACTTAATGGATGTACAAAAAGAACCCTTCCGATCGCTGGAAGAGGGGGATGATATAACTGGTCTTAAAGTCCCTTATCTAAGTGCAATCAGGCACTCCTGGCTAACTGCACGCGACCCGATATAGCTATTGCAGTTGATACGACTATTTTGACCGGGTCCGGAGGAGCCAAGTCAACCACGACCAGTCAACCAGCCAAACTACGGCCTCGGGCTCCGGCCCAAGGCTCTTACGGGCGGGTCGCATTTCTCCACCCATGACGAAGGCCCAAGAGATTGCCCACTTCTGTAGTGGAGGAAATCGGGGCCCAAATCGAGGAAGCCTTCGCCAAATATGGCAGCCGCCCCGTGCCATCATGATCCGCCAACTATGGCAGCCACCTTCATGGCTCGCCAAATATGGCAACCGACTTCATGGCCATGACTCGCCAATGATGGCGGCCACTTTCAATGCCATCACTCCACCTTCATGGCATTTATCCCTCCATAAAGCATGGCAATTATTGGGGTCAACATTCCCCATTAGCACGACCTCATCAATATCGACCATGATGTCTCATCATGGCCCATTACTATGGGACTCGCCTATATGAAGAGGGGGGAGGCATCATCACCAAGGGGGCTTCGCGATCGGGAACAATGGTATCGCATACAAACACTTTTTCTCCTTCTTCCACCTCAATATTTCTCCTCCATATCTCGGCCTGAGATGTTGGATCTGGATCGTAGCCTAGGGGGGGGGGGGAGGGGGCGAATAGGCTAATAAAAATTCTCGTGCAACCCACGAGAAATCACACGCAGTTATAAGCACAAACCGGGCAAAAAATAGCAATCACAGAATACACACAGATATACCCTGGTTCGGTCGTCCCCACGACCTACTCCAGCCCCGAAAGCAACTACTAGATAGATATGTAATCAAGTACAGCTACACAGTGAGTCAAGATCCCAAATCTACTCTCACCTAGCTCGTACGCACACCACGTGCTCTACACTCTTAATCTAGTAAGATGCTCTCCCTCCGTGACGACCCCCAAAGTCGTCAGGTCCCCAAAAAGTAACAAGTAACGGTAAAAGTGTTTCCCCTACAAAGATCGCTACAACTACACAACTAAAATAATACTAGAGTTCAGAAATGCTCAGTTTGTGTATCGTAGTCATCTCTGTCAATAGGCGCAGGTCAGATCTGTATCTGACGTGATGTGGTCGTCTCTGTAAGTCGTGCAGCTCAAGTTTCGGCTCCCTCAATGATGATGCGGCTTTTGGAGCGTTGGGAGCTTTCGACTTTGATCTCCTCGGTCTGATGGACTAATAGGCCGGCACCCTTTCTCTTTCTGATGCGTGGCCACTTCTTATGTGATTCCACATATAGATAGAGATTTGCAAAGCCCAAAACAAATGCGTAGGTTAGAGACTTGGGAATTTTTGTGATGCGTGATCTTCGACCCTTGATGCGTGTGCTCCTGAAAATTGCACAAATTTTGTTCCCAAGGATTGCGTCAGATGTCCTGCAAAAAACAAAAGAGCACGTATTAAAAAAGCACAAAGAAAGGATGCTGCTGATTGTAAAAATGGAGAGGGGTTTAATTATTGGCCGGGTATAGTTTTGAGGAGATTAAAAAACAAAGAAAAGTTTCTTTTGAGCAGCTCTTCAATTGTTGCATGCTGCACTAAAAAGATTCCCACGCAAGAAAGGTTGTGGTCTCATTTTCTTCACATGCAAACTTTGATAAAAAAAATGTGCGGCTTGCTTCCACCCTGTGCTTTCAAATAGCCTGTCTTTAATCAAATTTGACCGGCCATCTCTTTTTCTACAGCTTCTTGGACCGGCTACAGGGCTCTTGGGAATGAAGAAGTATATAGTCAAATATTGCGGCTACTCGAAGGGATGATGAGGCTTGATAATCAAAGAAGCTTGATGTCAGACATTACGGCTCCTTCTCCTTGAACCTTGAGGCTAGCTTGATGACTTATAGGAGAAGAGCTATTGGCCTAGGTTGAAAACGCAATGAGGTATTGGCCGGCTGCTTGGGACTTTTTTTTGGCCGCGGCTCTCTTTGATTGCTTTGTTGCGGCTGCTCTTCAAAAGAAATCTCAAAGCTCCTTTTTTATAACCTAGGCACTAGGTTAAACAAAAAACTGGGCCGGCTAAAAAAAATCTCACCACAAAATTAATTAAGCCCCGGATTGTAACTCACCTCCATTTAAATAATGCAAGAATTAAAAAGCCCAACAAAAAAAAATCACCAGGCATTTACGTTTTGGTGCATTCGGTTTCTTTTGGATCCCCTTTTTTTTGTAACTTGCATATGAAAGTTACAAAGTGTGCGTGAGTGCTCTTTGGCCAGCAACCAATTCAAAGTGTGCGTGAGTGCTCCTTTTTTTGATAATGAGCAATGCAAGGAGTATTTGATAAACACTTCGGCCTGTTATAGGGTTGCACACAGGCCCTTCGAATTTTTCGGCTGCTAGGTCAAAACATGCGGCTTATAGGGTTGGGCTTTATACGTGACTCCTTTGCACATTGACCACGTCTCCCCCGTGAATAGTAATTTCTCCATCTTGTATGTGTATAGCAATTTGTCCAACACATTAATTTACGTTCTCGACAATCCTGCAAATACTTAATACACACATCAGATCGTTCACAACCGTTTGTCATCATCAAACCATAAATCCTAGATCGTTGTTTCCAACAATCTCCCCCTTTTGATGATGACAAACCCATAAAGGATTTGCAATATGCAATGCAATATGATATATTTAATGAGATGATTTCAAACATTACTAGCATGCACAATATAACAATATAATTAGCATGCTCCCCCTGTTCAAGTATTTGCATTGCTCCCCCTTCAATCAATAATACCGTATTTTGAACCAATGATACCACAAATCTTTCAACACTTTTCTCCCCCTTTGGCATCATCAAAAGAGTATTCATGAAGATTAAAACATAGCACATGCAAAAAGAGAGCATTATTAATTATAACTAGTATTTGCATGTCGTCGTTCTATAATTAGCACTCCAAATCCAACGATAATGATAATTAGAATTCAACACCATCGTGTAAGTGCAATTATTAATCATAGAAGTACAAAGGGAGATACTTTTACGAATTCAACCAAAACCAATCCATCATTTTCCAAATAACTTCATATCACCTAGGATTGATTTTTCCCACCTCATCAAAGATGAGTTCAAGATATCATACCCCAAAACATAGCCTATAAGGATTCTTAGATGTGTGGGTGACATTTCTTGACGAGTAAGAACACCAACGCTAAAGTTTATCCATAAAGCTTATGTTGGATACTCGTGGGTAGTGTATTTGCCATGAATTGTATCCATTTTTCATACGGAGCTATTTTCAATTTTTTCCATATTCATTTCATTTGTTTTGTGCTCAATTTTTATTCATGGCAAATCACATCATATCCCTTAGATTTTTCAGTTAATAATCAGCCTACATTCACTTTCCAATATTCATAAATAGTATCTCCAAAAGTACGACATAGTTTAACATTCGTGGAAGTGAAAGTAGGTGTAGAAAACATATTATCAATTCATCGAACTTGGCATGGCTATTAAGAAATAAAACATACGCATGTAGCCATGATAATAATACTACACGTTCTACAAGGATATGATCATCATTCATTTATAACACTAGAATGATGCAAAGAGGAATATATGCAATAAGCTCCCTTTTTTTTGCTTTTGTCCTTTTTTTTTTTCATTTTTTTGGTTTTATAATGAACTAAAAACACACTAAAGACAATCAAGCAAACAAAAACAAAAACAAAAACAAAATCCAAGCACAAAAAATGTTAACAAAAAATGCTATGAAGGTATGCATTAAGTTCAAAGAATGAGATATACCTTCGCGTCGCCGTTTGACTAAGTAGCTAAAAATAATGAGACGTTCAATTTATTGCTCCTCGTCAAATTTCCATCCACCTACAAAAGATGTGTCGTGTGTGACCTTGGAATCCAACAAGGTCCACCAGTGTTAGTCAACAAAGATTTAGGAACCCATACTTGTTTGAATTTAAAATTGGAGTTCCTATATTTGCAATAGTACGATGTGTGACCAACACTATCACACGTAAAACACTTTGCGTAAACATTTTTAGCAATGGAAGACACATTGTGAAATTTTTTATACTTAGGCTTTTCAACATTTTTAGCACTAAATCCAAGGCCACGTCTATTATTGCCATACAATTGATTTCCAAGAATGATATCCAAATTTTGTTTTCCTATGGAAAATCTTTTTAATGACAATTCTAGGGCGGTGACTTTGGATTTCAAGATATCATTTTCATTCACAAGCAAAGTGCATTTATTAATGAAAGCTTGCTTGTTTTCCTCTTCTTTCTTTTCAAAATCCCTCATTTTTTCTTTAAGTTCAAGATTTAGCATGTTAATCTTTTCAGAAAGTAATTCATTTTCAACTTCAAGCTTTATCTTATCTAGCTTATACATGCTAATATCATTTAATAAAGAGGGACATGAAAGACAATCAATTTTTTCAGGCAAGCTAGCTTTCTCTTTTTCTAACATGGCAATGGTAGATTTGCATGCAACAAGCTCTTGTTTAAGATTTTTCATTTCTATGGACATGTCATACTCAGTTTGTTGCATATCAAAATTATCATTTCTATAACATTCCACATCAGCTTCTAGCTCATCAATTCTATGTTGCATTCCTTTACAGATTTCTAAAAGTTCAGCTTTAGTGGGAGATTCTACCTCATTGTGTTTGGCCATCAATGCCAAGCCGGAGTAGATTTCAACTTCCTCCTCCTCATCCTCGGCTTCGCTATCCATGTCCCACGTCAGCACTTTTGTTTTTCCTTTTGCAACGTGAGCTGTGTGTTGTTGTGGGCAATCTTTTATGTGGTGCCCTTTCTTCCTGCATTTAAAGCATTCACTTCTATTAATAGCTTTCTGATCATAGGAATTTCTAACAAAATTAGAATTATTAGAACGAATAAACCTTTTTCCCATCTCAGCTCTTCCTTGATCAGTCTGAATGTATCTCCTGAAATTTCTGACCATTAAAGCTTGCTCTTCATCAAGATCGTCGTCGTTAGCTTGAAGAGCTAATGGTGTGGAAGCTTTGGTCTTCTCTTCAGGTTTCTCTCTGGCTTCTATACTCTGCAACTCAAGCTCGTGTGACATTAGGTTGCCTATCAAGTCCTCCACTTTCATTATTGATAAGTCCTTAGCTTCTTGAATAGCGGTGACTTTAGGCCTGAACGAGCTTGGTAACACCCTTAAGATCTTTCGTACCTGTTCATGGCTAGAGTATGGTTTACCGAGGGAACTGGATTTGTAGACGATGTCCGTGAACCTCGCAAACATCTCTTTCACAGATTCTGTTGGTAGCATGCGGAAGCTCTCGTATTCTGTGCTCAGCAACGCAAGTCTGGATTCCTTCACTTGCGATGTTCCCTCGTGTGTCACCTCCAGAGTATGCCAGATTTCCTGCGCAGTTAGACAATGTGAGATACGATTAAACTCAGATTTATCAAGAGAGCATATAAGCGCATTCATAGCTTTACCATTAAGAGTATAAAGTTTCTTATCAGCTAAATCCCACGTGTCTTTAGGCTTAATCATAACAGTGTCTTCAATTTTAATAGTGGGTAAACTATAACCATTTTCAACAATATCCCACACATCATAATCTACAGACACTAAATAGATTTTCATTCTAGCCTTCCAATATGCAAAGTCTACACCGTTAAACTTAGGTGGACGGGCTATAAACTGACCCTCAGCAAAAGCACAATCAGATATATTCATGGTCATCTAAAAATCTAGACTAGATCCTCTAAACTGGCTCTGATACCACTTGTTGGATCTGGATCGTAGCCTAGAGGGGGGGGGGGGGGGGGGGGGGTGAATAGGCTAATAAAAATTCTCGTGCAACCCACGAGAAATCACACGCAGTTATAAGCATAAACCGGGCAAAAAATAGCAATCACAGAATACGCACAGATATACCCTGGTTCGGTCGTCCCCACGACCTACTCCAGCCCCGAAAGCAACTACTAGATAGATATGTAATCAAGTACAGCTACACAGTGAGTCAAGATCCCAAATCTACTCTCACCTAGCTCGTACGCACACCACGTGCTCTACACTCTCAATCTAGTAAGATGCTCTCCCTCCGTGACGACCCCCAAAGTCGTCAGGTCCCCAAAAAGTAACAAGTAACGGTAAAAGTGTTTCCCCTACAAAGATCGCTACAACTACACAACTAAAATAATACTAGAGTTCAGAAATGCTCAGTTTGTGTATCGTAGTCATCTCTGTCAATAGGCGCAGGTCAGATCTGTATCTGACGTGATGTGGTCGTCTCTGTAAGTCGTGCAGCTCAAGTTGCGGCTCCCTCAATGATGATGTGGCTTTTGGAGCGTTGGGAGTTTTCGACTTTGATCTCCTCGGTCTGATGGACTAATAGGCCGGCATCCTTTCTCTTTCTGATGCGTGGCCACTTCTTATGTGATTCCACCTATAGATAGAGATTTGCAAAGCCCAAAACAAATGCGCAGGTTAGAGACTTGGGAATTTTTGTGATGCGTGATCTTCGACCCTTGATGCGTGTGCTCCTGAAAATTGCACAAATTTTGTTCCCAAGGATTGTGTCAGATGTCCTGCAAAAAACAAAAGAGCACGTATTAAAAAAGCACAAAGAAAGGATGCTGCTGATTGTAAAAATGGAGAGGGGTTTAATTATTGGCCGGGTATAGTTTTGAGGAGATTAAAAAACAAAGAAAAGTTTCTTTTGAGCAGCTCTTCAATTGTTGCATGCTGCACTAAAAAGATTCCCACGCAAGAAAGGTTGTGGTCTCTTTTTCTTCACATGCAAACTTTGATAAAAAAAATGTGCGGCTTGCTTCCACCCTGTGCTTTCAAATAGCCTGTCTTTAATCAAATTTGACCGGCCATCTCTTTTTCTACAGCTTCTTGGACCGGCTACAGGGCTCTTGGGAATGAAGAAGTATATAGTCAAATATTGCGGCTACTCGAAGGGATGATGAGGCTTGATAATCAAAGAAGCTTGATGTCAGACATTACGGCTCCTTCTCCTTGAACCTTGAGGCTAGCTTGATGACTTATAGGAGAAGAGCTATTGGCCTAGGTTGAAAACGCAATGAGGTATTGGCCGGCTGCTTGGGACTTTTTTTTGGGCCGCGGCTCTCTTTGATTGCTTTGTTGCGGCTGCTCTTCAAAAGAAATCTCAAAGCTCCTTTTTTATAACCTAGGCACTAGGTTAAACAAAAAACTGGGCCGGCCAAAAAAAATCTCACCACAAAATTAATTAAGCCCCGGATTGTAACTCACCTCCATTTAAATAATGCAAGAATTAAAAAGCCCAACAAAAAAAAATCACCAGGCATTTACGTTTTGGTGCATTCGGTTTCTTTTGGATCCCCTTTTTTTGTAACTTGCATATGAAAGTTACAAAGTGTGCGTGAGTGCTCTTTGGCCAGCAACCAATTCAAAGTGTGCGTGAGTGCTCCTTTTTTTGATAATGAGCAATGCAAGGAGTATTTGATAAACACTTCGGCCTGTTATAGGGTTGCACACAGGCCCTTCGAATTTTTCGGCTGCTAGGTCAAAACATGCGGCTTATAGGGTTGGGCTTTATACGTGACTCCTTTGCACATTGACCACGTCTCCCCCGTGAATAGTAATTTCTCCATCTTGTATGTGTATAGCAATTTGTCCAACACATTAATTTACGTTCTCGACAATCCTGCAAATACTTAATACACACATCAGATCGTTCACAACCGTTTGTCATCATCAAACCATAAATCCTAGATCGTTGTTTCCAACACGAGGATCGGGTATCGGTCTCTCCGCGAGCCATACTCGATCCCACCGAGCCCTTACACAGAGCCGTTCTGACTTAGGCATCGGAGGGGAATTGGTCGGAACCAAGGTCTGAACCCCCTGACGAGTTCTATCGTCTATTCAGGTCCAGGAGATCCTATGGCGCCGAGGCTACCCCTTCGCGCCATCACAGCTGGAGCCGAGTTCCCTTGTCCCCGAGCCCGTTCGCCTCCACCACCACGAGGACGTCGCTCTGTCGAGGCTACCCCTCGCCGAGCCGACGCGAGGATCCGCGCGTCTCTCACCGAGCGACTCCGCCTTCAACCGATCCCGGAGGTTATCGTCCCGCCGAGGCTACCCCCCGGCGCGCTAAAGATCAGATCCGGCCCTTCCCGCTCGAGTGAATGCGCCGCTGGCCGACCCCATGGGTCATCTCCGTCTCACGTGACAACCACGACAGCGCGTGGGTCCCGCGTGTCCCCCTTTTTTGACCGCGCTGACCACGCTCTCTCCGTACTATCAATGTTTCTGTGAAAAATAGCAGAAACATTTGGCGCCGTCTGTGGGAAACGAGTCAACATCCACGTCAACCACCACACCGACAAGGGCTCGTCCAACTAATCAAGATCAATGTCTATAAACAAAGATGCGTTCTTTTATGTCAGGGCCACCATAGCCACTAACCTGCGCCGGTTACGCCCTAAGCTCCGCCATTCACTGCATCCCCCTCGCGTCCATCAAAAGAATCCAGAGCATGTACAGCCTGGTGTCAAGCTGAGAGCACTACATCTCGAGGAGTCCACGATAGGAGACCGTACTTCCAAGACTGATCCTATCGGGGGTCTGAGGACCGAGGCCGACGCACCCAGTTTTAGCACATATGACGTGAGTGCCAAGGCGCAATCCCATGCCGAAGGCGAAACCTTCAAACTCGACGCTTGAGCCATCGATGTTCTCGAGTGCATCTTCGTCCACAGGGACACGATCGACAACCTGGATGACATCAACGGAGCTCTGAGTAGCAACAATGGAGAGTGGATGCGGGATCCCTTCAACTCGATCGGCTCGCCTGCCCCTCCGTGCAATATCATGTTCGGCGTGGAGCACCTCCCTCTACCCCTGGAGAATGTCAACAAGGAGATCGAGTCTGCTGCCCCAACCGATTCGCCAAAGAAAAGGGGTTCTCTCTAAGGACCCGCTCGCCTCGACCTCCTAAGTCGTCCTCAACAAATGGCATGCATCTTCTGGGGATTTCCTCCATCCCAGATGCGGATCTGAGGGATAGGATCAAATCCTAAACTCCCACCCAATGGCCGATGTTCACAACGGTTCCATAGATACAGTGGAGCTCCAATCGGAAGCTCACGTCGCACTCGAAAGGGAAGACGATGTCAAGTTCATATCAGTGGAAGGCGAATCATGGAAGCTCGCTTCCTCTCCCCTGTGAGAAGCCTCTGGATCACAACCACTACGAGATCCACCGTCGGAGTTAAGGAGTGACTCGGCAGTCTCCATCTAGCACGCCGATTTGCCCTCGTCCACCCAGCCGAGCTCGCCTCCGTCTGGGATTTTTCATGCTTGCCTCGGTCCGACCTACCAAGCTTGCCTTGGTCCGATCTGCCAAGCTCTCACTGGTCCGATCACTTAAGAGTTGTGATGGCGACGCAAAAGACCAACGCAACGTCTTCGCTTCTGCTCGTGGCTTGCATCAATGCAGGCATCGACGCGAATGGCTAGGTGAAACGACCACCAGTCTGCTCTCTAGAGCCATTGCTGACTGCCGCAAGCTGAAGTCCCCATGGATCTGAGCTGCCGATCCAGCCAGGCCCGCAGCGCTGCAGATGAATCTCCAAGCTGCCCCCAGGTTGTTGACCGACCTTGCCAAAATCCCAACCCAACATAAGATGACGCCCACTAACTGCTCGATGAAATGCCTGACCGAGCTCTCCTCCGTCAAGTATCTTTGGCATCTATGGGGCTCTACTGGTGGGTCATTGACAAGAGAGGAGATCGGGATATCTCCACCTCCGGCGTCGTTGGGCCCAGGGGACCCCAAAGTCACCGATCAAGGTTGGCAGGCACCGATCGCCGTCGGATCGAGAGATGATCGGGGTCGGACGGTCAGAAGCTTCCCCAGCGAGGGGCTTCGATCGTCGACGATGCCAATATAGCCCCGGTCATACGACTCGGTCTCAGCAAAGGAGATGGAGACTGGCAGAAGGGCTCCTTGGAATTCCATTGACCTCCACTGCAACGAGAAGAAGGGTGGCCCCTGAGGGGGACCAATGATTTCATTGGGTTCGCAGCTTCTCCTCAGGATTAAGTGTAACGACTGCTTTTCATGTATCTGAATATAATATAATATAATATATGTTTTGATGGATTTTCTCCTCTTGTGTGGTTTTCGTCTCCATAGATTTCATTTTCGATCGATTCGTCGTATTTTCTCGCTTCTTCCGTAGGATTGTCGATTTCGAAGTATGTCACTCGTGACGGACTTCATAACGGTCGTATCTAACTGTTAGATCAAGCCTAGGAGTCTTAGGAATCGATCCCGGGGCCCCGCGCTCCGTATCGGTACTTTTCTGTGCTCATTAGCCGGTGTAAGAAGGGCCACCGACCGACTAGATGACGATCCAGTCGGTCGGCAATCCTTCTTGGACCGACTAGTTAGCTTTCTAAATTTCTCAGGAGTTACTGTTTATCGTTAGTCGGTCTAAGAACGTTGGTTGACCGACTAGGTTGCAAACTAGTCGGTCAGCAATGCTTCTTGAACCGACTAACTCATCATATTATTTTTGTATCAGTTACTGTTTACTCTTAGTCGGTCTAAGAACGTTCATCGACCGACTAGATGTTAAACTAGTCGGTCAGTACTTGTTCATGGACCGACTAACTCTAGAATCCTATTTTCGTTCAGGAGTTACTGTTTGCACTTAGTCGGTCTGCGTTGGTCGACCGACCGACTAGTTGCCAAACTAGTCGGTCAGTGGTTGCTCTTTGACCGACTAACTAGTGTTGAAACCCTAATTTCTGGGCAGCCGCCAGCCCAACCTATTTAAACCCAACCCAATCGACTTCTTCTTCTCCAACACGACCCAAAACCCTAAAATCTTCCCCCTTCAGCCCCCATCTTCCTCCAAGCTCCATTTCTCCATTCCAATCCCTAAATCCATCATCCAAACCATCCATCTACTCCATCCACCTCTCATCTTCCCCAAAATCTCACCAAAACCCATCAAAATCCCCAAATCCCCCAAAACCCTAGTTTCCCCAAACTTCTCCAATCTCTTCCAGATCTGAACCTAGGGTTCCCTGGAGTGTTTCTTCCGCCTCCTCTCGGTAAGAAATCGATCTACCGTTGTTTTCTTAACTTGTTTATATTTTTATGAAACCCTAATTAATTTCATGTGTTTGATGTTTGTCTCCCCCAAAACAGCGATATCCCCCGTAGATAGCAACCGTGTGACGAAGTGATCGTCAACCCCCGGTGCTAGGCAAGTGAAACTTGCCACTTAGGGTTTAGGCCATGTTTTAGGCCATTTGCTTGTTGTAGGCGTAAAAGAGGCTAGGCGACGAAATGATACTCGCCTAGGCGCAAATTGGGGAACTAGCTTGACAACGAAGCTAGTTCCGACATTTAGCATGTTGCACAATTTCCATGTCATGTTTACTTTCAATTAACGGTACGCGAATATGTTCATGTCATTGCATTTCGCCTGTCACGTTTAATTTAATTAACTGTACGCAAATAAATTGTCATGACCTCGCATTCTTTAGGTATTGCTGTGATTGCGTAGCTTCGCTACAATGTTGTGTTCCTGGCTCGTGTTCCAGAAGCGGGCCATGTGTTGGTTGATAGCCAATGCCCGAATTGCGTGTTCCGGCTAGGTGTTCCCTACGCCATACTTGTGTTCCTGGCTCGTGACCAGAAGCGAGCATAATGAGTTGGAAACCCCAACGCTCGATGTATTGAATTGTGAACTAAGAATGCGAGCTCAATGTGCGGGGCAACCTCAGGCTCACTAGCTGAGCTCAATGTGCGGGGACCCCAGGCTCCATATCGTGTGGGTATTGGGTAGTGTTTAGTGCCGATCGGTCTGAAATGCTATGCCATTCAGCGAATGGCGTAAACACCTACAAAATGTGAATTGATTAAATTGATAGTAGCTTGGCTACTCTTGTCTTGTCCCGATGATTGTTCTCTTGTACAAATTGTCTTGCCATGTTTTAATTGTGCACTCATGTTACAACGGCCATGTCATGCATACTAAACTGCTAGGTTGCTAGATGCCTCACTTTCAGTTTCCTTGCCCAAGTCTTTTTAGACTTGCTGACATGTGCCCCTTTACTCTTTTGGGTGACACATGTTAGATCCTGAGCCCGAGTACCTCGTTGAGGACGAGGTGTTTGCTGACGCCGAGCCCGAGCTTGTGTTTGACGGGGAGTACGTGGACACTGGGGACCAGTCCTAGTGTCTTCGTGTGTTTTACTTTTGTTAGACAGTTTTTTGTATTCGGTGCGTGGCACCTATATCTTTGTTATGTCGTTTCTTTTGTTGGCCTTGTTCTGGGCCTTGGACTCTTTCTTTTAGCCTGGTGGCTTTTCTGGATGTTGGACTCATTTTGATGTTGGACATGTTGTGAGATGAGGAATTTTATTTCAGTCTCTCCTTGTGTTATTATTGTTATTCTGTTGTGGTTACAGGGACCTGTTTATGTATTGTGGACGCTTATCGGGTTTAGGGCTTCACAGCTCCACTCTCGTGCGGACCTTTTCACGTCTCGCCTCCATTTTAGGGAAGCGGGTCGTGACATCAAGTCTGCTTCTTTCTCCAAACAGGCTCATCAAAGTGAGCATCATGAACGAGAGTGTTAGAATGGGACGGTGCAGAGAAGACTCATCATCTGCGTTGCCTCTTGCTTCGAGGTTGGTGCAAACCTGTTGAGGAATCCTGTGTACAAGATCGCACATCGGGCTTCCTCCTCAACGGATTTCACAGGCTGTCGATGCCTCCGCCTCGATCTCTGCTCTTGCAACCCCCTTTCATCGGGGACTGGTGAGATCACCAAGATGCCCCGACAAGCTCGAGCTACACATGCCGAGCAACTTCCCAACCGAGCTGCACTCATCAAGCTCCCCTACAGAAAGGTCAATCTATCCCTACCTCCTTGGCTATTAACTTTCGTTTATCAGCTACAAACACTATCTTAACGATTCTCCCCTCTTCGATCTCTTGCAAGTTCGAGGAAGTCATTACTTGGTTCACAAACACTTACCGGGGCTTGCCGGTCAAGGCCGCCACCGCCACCGCGGCGGTGCCATCGACAGCGATGGCATTCCATTTCATCGATCCGTCGATCTCACGTTTCGCGTCGCCAAAAACCCCAAGATTCGCAGCTCATGGATCCCATGGTAGCATCGGTCGCCTATGGAAGAAACCTGGCAGGAGGCGATGAGACTTCACTGATTGCAAAGACTTCACTGACGTTGATGGGCTTGATGCTAGTCAGGACGAAGTCGGATGGTTGTTTGGGGATGGGGAGACTAAGGCTCCCCAAGCTCCATACTGAGATTGTCAAGCTCATCAAGTTACTTTCCAAGCATAGTCACCAATGCGCAAATAAGCTCGAGGCCCTCAGCCCAGGCGGAGCTCCCAGGCGTCGAAGATGCTGACCGCTGATCGATCGAGACCGAGACTTCCAGGAGAGCAATTGGGGCTCGAGCGACACATCCACAGTACGACCGACCTCCGACACCGATCGAGGCTCCCGCAAATCCGACTGAAGCTCCAGCCGACCAGCCTCCGGCGTCGAACCAAGGACGAGGCTTCATCGGAGGATTCCGCTGATCGATACTTTCGGAGGCTCAACAGAAGATCAATCGAAATACTCCACTAGAACCTCGAGAGGTTGCGATGACGGCTGCGATGTCTACCGGCGATGGCTCCACATCAAAGGCCATAGCCGGCATCACCTCTCACTCGACGCGAGCCGTGCTTCTCGACGCAATTCTGGCGATCTCACTTGAACAACATTCAAGAGTCAAAGCATCAGGTCCCAACCTTGGGGCCCCTCGCACTTACAGTTCTATTGAAAATGAGCAACTTCAGCAGAAAAGTGCTCGAGGACCTTCCTAGTGCACTACTTGTTCCACGTCGTCGTCGACTCCGTCTCCGACTCCCACTTAGTGAACCACAACGAGTGGATGCTGATTAGCGGCATCATTAAGAACGGGAACAACAGCATCATAAAGCACAAAGCACCATGTCATCGTCAGTCAAGAGGGCAGATTCATTGCTCCGGACAACCTGAACGCCAAAGAGACTTGTCTCCGTCTGAGCCCATTTTCTCAGAAGTGGGCGACCTCACGGAGCTTGAGAGGCGGTGAATCCGGCCGAGCGACCAACCTGGCCGAGCTTAGAGAGTTCTGCCCACTCCAGGTTGCCGAGAAGATTCCCGATGCTCAGCCAAACCACCGTACGAACTTCCTGGAGCTCCTCGAGCACACTCCGATGAGCTTGATTAACGGTGGTCCCCGGGACTATCGGCCGCCCTCCCCGGCTTCTTGGGATATGGGGCGGTTCATCGACAATGTACACGGTTCGTCGCAAAAGTTTGTCACAGGAATCGCATCCTAAGGAAGCGGTATACCAATATGCTCGCTGGCGCAACGCTCACCAAGGATCTCTCAACAGAGAACTTCGGTGGGTACCTGACGCATATCTTGTTGGCGACAGGGCCAAGGAAGTGGCTCATGCCGCCTATCTATTTGAGTGGCAATTAAGAAGGATACATGTGTGCTGTAAAGGGAAGAGGCGACCAGAGGAGTTCGGAAGGAAGCTCGGCCCTGTCTCCAGACGTCATCCAAGAGTACGAGCATCTGTCGCCATCCTCTACCACCTCTGTTCAAGCATGTGAGCCACCGACTCGGCCAAGCAGCTCCGTGGCCGAGCTTGCGGAACCGCCTTCATTCGAACTCGAGACCTCTGAGCGGCTCTGCCGAGCTTCCAGGCCCTTGCCGAGCTCCTTTTGTCCACATCCTTGTCGAATCTTCGCCGACCTCGCTTCCCAGGAGCAAGCAGAGCTGTCGACCCAGACCCACCGAGGACCCTTGCCATTGTTCCAGCTCGCCGTTTCTCTCAACAGTAGCTCGAGGGCCATGTCAGTGACCACATCACCGACGCCGGATCTTTGACCAGCTCAAAGCCGAGTTGTCGGCCATACAAAGCCTCTTCGCAAGCCGGGCCGAAGCACCCCCGTCCAAGTTCAAGCATCCAGATCACTCCTCCGACCGAGCTACTGGATCCCCGCTTGCCGAACAACTCCTGCATCCGCCCGAGCTGGGCGAAGTAGTTGCAAAGCGCCACCATGGAATCTTCGAAAGTCTTCGTAAGGTCCCCACTCCTTCGTCGGCCGTAAGTCGAGGGGCAACTCCCCTCGCCACCGAACGAACGAAATCGATCGTAAGGCTGGGGGCAACTCCCCCCGCAGATCGACCCACTCCTTCGTCGGCCGTAAGTCGAGGGGCAACTCCCCTCGCCACCGAACGAACGAAATCGATCGTAAGGCTGTGGGCAACTCCCCCAGTAGATCGACCCACACCTTCGTCGGCCGTAAGTCGAGGGGCAACTCCCCTCGCCACCGAACGAACGAAATCGATCGTAAGGCTGGGGGCAACTCCCCCCGCAGATCGACCCACTCCTTCGTCGGCCGTAAGTCGAGGGGCAACTCCCCTCGCCACCGAACGAACGAAATCGATCGTAAGGCTGGGGCAACTCCCCCAGCAGATCGACCCACTCCTTCGTCGGCCGTAAGTCGAGGGGCAACTCCCCTCGCCACCGAACGAACGAGATAGATCGTAAGGCTGGGGGCAACTCCCCCCGCAGATCGACCCACTCCTTCGTCGGTCGTAAGACGAGGGGCAACTCCCCTCGCCACCGAACGAACGAGATCGATCGTAAGGCAGGGGGCAACTCCCCCAGCAGATCGACCCACTCCGTCGTCGGCCGTAAGTCGAGGGGCGACTCACCTCGCAACCGAACGAATCTCGAACCGACGATCTATCGTCACTAGCCAACTCTGCAGGACGGACCAAATTCTACAGAAAGAGCAACTTCTTCCCCATTATACTACATCTCCCGACCTCCACCTCAACAATGGTAGAGCTCAGAAGATGTGGGCAATTGATACGACTATTTTGACCGGGTCCGGAGGAGCCAAGTCAACCACGACCAGTCAACCAGCCAAACTACGGCCTCGGGCTCCGGCCCAAGGCTCTTACTGGCGGGTCGCGTTTCTCCACCCACGACGAAGGCCCAAGAGATTGCCCACTTCTGTAGTGGAGGAAATCGGGGCCCAAATCGAGGAAGCCTTCGCCAAATATGGTAGCCGCCCCGTGCCATCATGATCCGCCAACTATGGCAGCCACCTTCATGGCTCGCCAAAAATGGCAACCGACTTCATGGCCATGACTCGCCAATGATGGCGGCCACTTTCAATGCCATCACTCCACCTTCATGGCATTTATCCCTCCATAAAGCATGTCAATTATTGGGGTCAACATTCCCCATTAGCACAACCTCATCAATATCGACCATGATGTCTCATCATGGCCTATTACTATGGGACTCGCCTATATGAAGAGGGGGGAGGCATCATCACCAAGGGGGCTTCGCGATCGGGAACAATGGTATCGCATACAAACACTTTTACTCCTTCTTCCACCTCAATATTTCTCCTCCATATCTCGGCCCGAGGATCGGGTATCGGTCTCTCCACGAGCCATACTCGATCCCACCGAGCCCTTACACAGATCCGTTCTGACTTAGGCATCGGAGGGGAATTGGTCGGAACCAAGGTCCGACCCCCCTGATGAGTTCTATCGTCTATTCAGGTCCAGGAGATCCTATGGCGCCGAGGCTACCCCTCCGCGCCATCACAGCTGGAGCCGAGTTCCCTCGTCCCCGAGCCCGTTCGCCTCCACCACCACGAGGACGTCGCTCTGCCGAGGCTACCCCTCGCCGAGCCAACGCGAGGATCCGCGCGTCTCTCACCGAGCGACTCCGCCTTCAACCGATCCCGGAGGTTATCGTCCCGCCGAGGCTACCCCCGGCGCGCTAAAGATCAGATCCGGCCCTTCCCGCTCGAGTGAATGCGCCGCCGGCCGACCCCACGGGTCATCTCCGTCTCACGTGACAACCACGACAACACGTGGGTCCCGCGTGTCCCCCTTTTTTGACCGCGCTGACCACGCTCTCTCCGTACTATCAATGTTTCTGCGAAAAATAGCAGAAACAGCAGTAAACTCATTAGCCAGAGATAGTTGACACCTAAAAAGGGCCATTAGACCGGAGTTAAGCCTTCTGCGCTTCCTCCAAGGGTCGAAAGATTTGGACTTACAATATGAAGTATCATCCTCCAATGTTCATAAAAATGCAGGTTACAGGTCCGGCCTATATACTGAGAAATCGCAGAACGGGTAGCCACAGTGGGATGGCCATCTACTACAGATCTGCAAAGCAATTTATGAAGGCGACATCATCCTAACATTCCGAGATCCTCACCACACCAATGGTGTATTTGAGGGCGCCTGCTGGTACATCACATCCCAGTGACGATTGGGATAGAGGCTGGTATTGTGGAGCTGACCACATAGCCTGAAGACCACATCAGAGGCGACGATACTTAGTACACCTCTCCAGAGTTTCTGGATTCAGCAGCTGCTTAATTGTGATAATTTTGTAATCTGTGTATATTTTCGGAATGTTGTAAATAGGAGTGATGAGATAAGCCTAATATATCTGAAAGCCTAAGAGCTTTTACAGATCAGGGGGGAGTTGAGGGAATTTGTACTTTTTTCCCTTAGCTATGGTTTTTTCCATTGGGTTTTCCATAGCCAAAGGTTTTAATGAGGCAAATCACATCAACTCTGGATCCTAAAGTATCCACCCCTCTGTGACGCTCAGAATCCAGAAGTATTCATGAGCAGAGTCACTTGTACAAATCAGGAGGAGTTAAAGAGCATTTGTACTCTTTTTCTTTAACTATGGGGTTTCCCACTGGGTTTTCCATAGCTAAAGGTTTTAACGAGGCAAATCTCACCAACTCAGGATCCTGAAGTATCCACCCCATGTGAGACTCTCCTACGCTCAGAATCCTAAAGTATTCACGAGCAGAGTCCACACCTATGGCTGGATAAGGGGGAGTGTTGTGAACGGTTATTTAACCGTGTTGGTTGAGATTCTGAGCTATCCTAGAGATATGCCCATATCATTGTAGCCCATATTTGTATTCTCCACCATTGCCTATAAATAAAGAGCTGGGGCTCCTCCCACAGTAGTTGATTCATAACAAATTTAATTTTTTTTAGCATTCTTGCAAACTAAACAAAATTTAATGATACAAAAAATTCTCTGTTAGGTTTATCACTAAATCTTAACCTCATCACTAAATCTTAACCGATTTATCTTGCCAATGCAGTAAAATTCTTTTGCTGAAAAAAAGCATATAACCATTACACACAAATTTACCGGACAGATGCAAAAAATTTCCAAACAGATAACCAAGAAAAAAAGAAGGAAAGAAAAAAACCCTGCAGATCATTATTATTTTATTACTCGCGAAGTAACCAAGTATATCATCTTGTGCTTCATCATCCTCATCGTGATCCAACTAATGATTATGATTATAGATGCATAAACATGTTCCCACAAATTTGAACAAGACAGCAACTTGTATAACATGCAGTATTCTACTCCAACTTAAAGGGTCGAAAACGAATAGAAGAGATTATACAGCTTGCAATGAGAGGACATGTTCTTTCTCGAGTAAAAAGGTGAAAAATGCAACATCAAACCCCATCTTCATTCGAAATATACACATGATAACTCACACGTGCTTCAACGATATGCAACGGTGATGCATCACTCTTCTGATCAGAATTTGGGAGTGGATTTGGAGAGTCAGCTGCCAACATGTTCAAGAAACCAGCCCAACAACTAAGGAAGGATTTACTGCCTTTCATGGGAGGAGAGTGGGAGTTCTTGCATTCAATGCTGACGCATTCTTGATGTAGAAGGATGCCGCAGTTCGCCACACAGACTCCATGATCAGTGTGTGATTGGCGGAGACGTTAAACTAACTTATTCGACGTGAATCCCCAAACCTTCCTCCAATTTATCCACAGCACACAGTCGGACCACGTCACACGAGGGCTACTGATCCGGGATGTGAGTATCTCTGCTCCTCCATGATACTGCGTGTCATAGTTAACCATCTTCAACTTGGGAAGCACATCACTTAGCCATGTGATGTTTGGAAAATAAGTATCCTTGATACAGCAGAGGAGCACACATGATGTTAATGGCATGAGAAATTTGGTTACTTTCACATAAAAGGACAACACTGCCAAAGAACCAAGACATTCGTGTTGGGGATAATGGCTTACCTCTTACACCTCAACATGGTCCTCTGCGACAATGACACGGAGTTGATGGTACAGCTGCTTCGCTGAGTTCAGGTCGCTGATTCTAGTGATTCTGTCAACTGACTGACAGTTTATCCCATTACAGTACCACACAGACATTAGGAAGATAACTTCCTTTTTTTTTTCCTTTTCTCCCTAGGGTTTTCTCGTAAACTTGATCCTAAGTCTAAGCAGCCTTAAGCAGCAATATAATAAATGCTGTGAAAGACAAATTTACAGGGATATGTTCATCATGGTTGGTTCGGGAGACTGGATTCTGGATTGTAAATGTAATGAACAAAATATGCTCAAATGGCCATCCCTTGTTCTTCTTTCCATAAGCTAAGCAAAGTGGCCAGGTTAAGTATGCGCTTAAGCGGCCGCTCAGGATATGAAGCCCAATCATGCTTCTAGACAGTTGTCATGACGACCTAATGGTCCTAGGCTTTAGTTATAACTAAATGATAATCTAATGTTACTTGCTGTTTAATTTCCTTCACTTTTAAAATGTCTAATAAGCATCTTTAAAGGTGTAAACATCAGAACGGACCACTCGTGCAAGAGAACAATAACTAATAAAAGCAAAAGCAATTCTATATAACAGGTTTTATTGTGTTAACTTCATTATCTATTAACAAAGCAAGATAGAAGAAATCAGTAAAAAACAGAGTGGAAACAAGGAACACACAAGGTCGAGCTTGAAAAAGCACCAAAGAAAAAGATGAAAACCCAAAAAATAAAAATGCTAAAAAGAAATGAAGAAAAGAAACAAAAATAAGAGAAAAGGAATAAAGAACAAAAGAAAGAAGATATAAGATGTAAAAACACACATGGAACCATATTTGACATAATTATGAGTAGAGAAACAGAAAGTGATCACCAACTCCTATTTTTTGTTCAATGAGGAATTTGTAAGATAAATCACATTCTCATAGGAGTCTAATTTCACCCGTTATAAGTGTAAACTATGTAACACATGCACCCATAGATGTTATGCTGTGTCACACACGTGTGCAACAAACATATCATGTGCATTTCTAGTGTTCAGAATTTGTTGCATGTCGGCATGACACATCTATATCGGCATTGACGTGTCCCTGCAACTTAGTGTAATGTATATTATACAACCATGAGATAGTAGTAGTAAGACTGAAATTTGTTAGTATCATACTTCGAATACACACTTCTTTAATATGCAAGAAGTGGAATTAAAAAATACGGGTAAGAACAGTAAAATGTGTAGGCAGCCTGAGCGAAACAGTCAATGCCCAAAGACCACTTAAGTAGACCACTTAAGTGCCTAAGAGGACGGTTTTTAAAACATTGGACATGTCATGGTGGCATGCAACAAATTCTGAAAAATAAAATTGCACATGATACGTTTGTCACAAACACGTGTCTGAGGTGACATGACATCATGTGGTCTGTAGATAGTGCATATTAATTATGGATGGTTAATGATATTTCCCTACAATCACTAACACGCCCCTTTTGGGTGTTTAGGGGCAAGCAGGCGGGCAGGTACGCGAGTGCATGAGCATGTGTGTTTGGGCACGTGTAGTGGACGTGGTTATTGCAGAGAAGGGACGTAATTGATAGAAATGATCATGCGACTATTTAACTCTTCAGAATTAATTGATCCTTCCCAGGTGGTTGCGTGCTTTCCAGAGTGGAAGAAGACTACAAACAGTACTATTCAATCAGTTAAAGCACCAGGGGCACAATGCAAATTTAGGATGCTAGGTTACCTCATTACATTCTACCAGGAGCATAGATAAAATAAATGTGAAAGTTGCAGGCATATGACAGTTCCCCTAATCCATTATGACGGAAAATCTAACAAATACTGAAAGTAATTAACCAACAAGAGTATACAAATAGCATGAGTATTGATCTTCGTATTAGAAGCAAGTGTAGACAATGGGCAACCGATTATAGTTCTAAACAACTACCTAATAAGAAAAGAAACAGAATGTAGAAGCAAATGGGTTCTTCATATTAGATACTTCACCCAATTATTGATCTTCCAACCAACATAAGTATAGAAATGATTTAGATTCAGACAATGGGAAAAGAATCTAAATAATGTAATTAAACACGCTCATAAATAAAATAAGATGTGAAAAGAAACAAGAAAATAGCAAACAAATAAGTTAGATGGTGAGGAAGGTAGCCGGAGAAATTAAGAAAAGTCTTGTTATATGGTGTGTACCAATTTCTTAAATAAGTGGTATCCCATCTAAAAATGCACCAAGATGAGGATAACAAAATTAACTTCAAAATTTTGATCAAAACTATAGATATAGGTCTAAATACTTCTGTTCATTTGCTTTATTTCTGCCTTAATCATCATCTCACAAAGTTTTTTACGATTAACACAAGGGCTTTCACCTTGACAAGGAAGTACACTGGAACCACTACGTGGAAATGCTCAATGTATCATTAATATTCCAACACAGTGATATGTAAACGAATGCAATAAAAAGATTATACAAGAACAAATACACACACATATATAATCATTATTTCAAAACGATACAGTTACTTATGATGAAGGCCAAATTAGTTATTGCATAGAACAGATAACTTTGTTGTGAAAAAAATTGTTTGGAGGATTTCACTTATCTATCTTTGCTGGGAGTGAGCACTGTTTCTGGTCCGTCATGCATCATGAGAGGGCAGAGGAACAACAATCATCACTCCGTCCCATTGTGGCACAGATACTCAGGGGTAGAAGGCAAATGAATTCAATGCAACAGTTACATGCGAAGTGCACTAGACATTTCCATCTGCTTCATCCAGAGTGACCACTTAACAGCCTCTAGGAAATTTTCATTCCTCTGTAGAGCAATAATAAGGTTAGTAAAAGTTATTCTATCAGGATTGATCCCTTTCGCTCTCATTTCCTGTACGATATTAACAGCTTCCTCAACCATTCCAGCAATTCCATAAGCCTTTATCAAAGTATTATAGCTATACAAATCAGGTTCCATGCCCTGCCCCTTCAATTCTTCAAGCACATGAGCAACTTCCTCTATCCAACCTTTTTTCCCATATATATTGATCATGATATTGTATGTGTAGTGATCAGAAGGGCAGCTTGCTTCCTTCATCTTTTGCAAAACATTGTTGAACTCTTCCAACATATCTGCATTTCCATAAGCGTGCAACATGCAATTGTATGCCTCGAGAGTGACAGGGTGCCCTTCATGTTGCATTTGCTTAACAACTGATCTCATGCTTTTAAAGTCTTTGTGATGACCATACGCTGCTATGATAGTATTGTAAGAAATTACATCTGCCAACCCTTGCTTGCGCGCCATCCATAGTACCTTCCTAGCCTTTTTAAGAAGGCCTGCTTTCCCATAAACATTGAGCATGACATTGAAAGTGATGGTATTAGCAGCATAACCACATTGCATCATCTCGTGGAAGAGTCTTGAGAGCTCGTCCACAGGCAAGGCATGGCCACAGCAGTTTATAACACAGTTATACATGGCCTCATCCCACACTACTCCAGATCTCAGCAACAGATAGTATACACTCGCCAACTTCTCAAGCATGCCACATTGTTGGTAAGTCCGGAGCATATCTCGAAACAGATATGTGTCAGGGACTATATCTTTCTGTTTCTCCAACCTTTCTAAAACCAAACATGCTTCATTTAGAGATCCGGCTTTAATGTACATCCTGACAACTATACTGTAAGCAACCATATCAAAGGTTACTTCAGAGGCTTTCAGCATCTGATAAAGTTTTTCAGCTTCATTAAAATTTTCCAAGACACCATATATATCAATCATTGAACATGTAATATGGAGATTTGGATTCTTCTCAGATTTTGGCATCTGACTGTAGATCTTAACAGCATTCTCAAATTGACCTGCCTCCTTACAAGAACATATTAGTAAATGATACAGGTTTTCTTCAAAATCAGAATCATTCCAAGCCTTCTCTTGCAGAACTTGTAAAGCTTCACCCACCAAGGAGTTTTGCACATAAGCCATAACTAAAATAGAACATGATGTTGGATCCAGTAAGATATTCTCATAAAAAGAATCTTTTAGGACGTGAGGAATTTCAGATATTCTTCCAACCCTCTCATATGCTTGCAAAAGGCTACTAAGAATTGATGAATACTGGCAACCTATTTCTCTCATATCCTTGAGAGTACTAATAGCACCTTTCATGTCCATATGCCTCGCTTGTAAGTTAATCATTGTGTAGAAATTGGAGGAGCTTGGCCTAAATCCTTTATTCTTGAGTTCTTCGTAATACCATAATGCCTCTTTGTAATTGTCACTCCTACCAAAACCCTCAATCATGGACCTAAATGTAGTTTCATCTGGCTCTAGGCCAACACTTTTAAGACCTTGAAAAACACGATTTGCACCCCTTGTATTGGATGCTTTTCCATAGCCGGTGATCAGAGTATTGTACGCAACAATATTTGGGGAAGTTCCAGAGGCGAGCATGGACTTCAATACTGATTCTGCCTGATCTAGCTTACCTTGTTGGCTGTATGCATTAAGACGAACCAGCCAGTTCTCCAAATTCGGAACTACTTTATCTTCTTCCATCAATTTAATGACCTCCTCTGACTTAGCATGCAATCTTAAACGAGTATAAATGGTAATCATTGCAGAGTAAGCATTGATGCACCGGAGTTTGAAGCGCCTCATTTGCTCAAATGTGAATTCAGCTCTTGAAAGGTTTGAATTCTTTTGGTAAAGTCCCATGAGCATGCCGATGGTAGCTACGTTAGGCTGTACCCCTCTTTTTAACATCATACGGAACCATTTATCACCCCAACCAACAAGCCCCCTCTTAGCACATACAAAAATCAGTGCATTGAACATCTGACAAGTTAATTCACAACCAGAATTGGAAGTCATTTCTTCGAGCAGAGATGTAGCCATACTCCAATCCTCCTTCCTTGCCAGTGCTCTCAAGGCTAGGTTGTAAGCATAATAATTTTCCTTCAACTTTCCATTGTTCTTCATCCAGTTAAAAAAGTCGATCATCTTATCATCATTGCTCTTCTCAAGAAGCCCAAGAACATAGTTGCAACGCTCCATGCTGGACTCGGGCTTTATGGTAGACATAGAAACTTCGGGTTGATCACATTCATTTGTTACATCTGCTGGCAGTCTGTTTCTCGTAGGAACTCGCATAAGACCCCTTCTTTGCACTCTTTTACTCATAGCAGCAACTCGCCTCCAAATTTTCCTCTCACTTTTCTTCCCTACATTATTATCATCAGCCTTCTTCTCAACTTCCACCAAATCAGAAATTGGGTGAGTTAAGCTTTCACCGACTACAGCCTCACTGCGATCTTCAAACCTCTTCACTAACTCATTTGCTTCCAACCCATGAACAACAGTTTGTTTAGAACAACAATTAACACGGTGTATCTTAAAAAATTTCTCCTTTCTATAATGAACAGAGAATCCCAATATTTTCTTCCTATTTACCACAAAACCCACACCAAGACAATTCATTACATTCCGATCGACATTCCCCAAAAGTTTACATCTTTTCGACTCGTAAACATCCGGAACAGCAGAGAATTTCAAAGAACCCATGCTATCTACCAAACCATCAATTTTGTACCCCAGCCTGCAGTTTTTTATACAAATAATCAAAATGCAGCCTAATCAAAGCTTGAAACTTTTTCAGCGGGGCGGGGGGGGGGGGGGGGGGGGGGGGGGGATTTACTTTTTGGTCAGATTAATTCAAGTGATTTGCCAGATTAATTCCAGTGATTTGCAACTGAGCGATAAATCAGTGAAGATAATTCGAAAATCATTGCAGAGTTAGGGTTTGGATTGGAGCTTACTTCTTTTTTATGGCAAATTGAGCAGCTCAGAGGCCGGCAATGGAGATGGTGAGAAGAAGGAAATATCTGAAATTAAGGAGGGTTTAAATATTAAAAAAGGGGATATTCTGCTTCTTATCTCGCTTTGCTTTCTGATATGCGCCATACACTATGCAAACAGAAATTTCTGCCACATTAAAGGCCCAAGAACTAGTCTGGCAATTGGGTCGGGTCGGGTTTGATAAACCCGGACCGCTTGCACACACGGACAAATTCAACCATTTTTCAACTTGAATCTCGTTCAATTCGTGTAAACATGCAATCTCATCTTTAACCGAGCAGTGGTGACCGCGGTTCGGTTGCGATTCGGTCCCGGTTTCGAACCGTCGGTTTCGGTTCCGACAGAATTAGGAATAGGAACCGAAACGATTTTGAAGCTGTTTGGTTCCGGTTCCGGTTCGAGTCCGATCTGATTCATGGCCCACTTGCGCCCACCTGCAAATTCAACCACTTTCCAACTTGAATCTAAATGTACAATCTCATCTTCAACCGAGCACGGGTGACCGCGGTTCAGTTTCGGTTCAATCCCGGTTTCGAACTGCCGGCTCCGGTTCGAGCATAATTAGGAATAGGAACCAAACCGATTTTGAAGCGGTCCGGTTCCAGTTTCAGTTCGGTTTACGTGAAAAAATATGAAATTTTTTTAGGAGACAACTGTCCAAGTGGGTTTTGTAGAGTCAAGAAAGGGGGGTGGGGGACAACCGGCCAAGCGGGCAGTGCCCCCCCCCGTTGTTTTCAAATTTAAAGGGGGCAACGGCTAATGGAGGATAGCCGTTGTCCCTTGATTCAAATCGGCCACACTCCATGCAATCGAACCGGTTTGGTTCACCGGTTCCGGAACCGGTGAATCGGGAAACCGGAACCACCGGGTTCGGTTAGGTTCGGTTCCACATATTTGCAAACAGGAATCGAACCGATTTGGCCCCGTTCCGGTTATCGGCACCGACCATCCGGTTTCGGAACTGCTTGGTTCCGGAATGATTTGGTTCAACGGTTCGAATCGAACCGTGGTCAGATCTACAACCAAGACCTGCTTGAAAACTCAAATAAATTATTTGAAAGAGTAATGTTTACAAATGAAGCAAGGATCAAACATCATTCATACCATGAAGGAAAATATCCCTGATGGCATAAATTATTTGAAAATTAATTTGAATTAGGTTTCATGAAAGGCAGAGAATTGATTGATACCCATATAATTGTCGTAGAATGATGCATCTTACCAATATAGAATAATGAGTATTATATGACAATGAAGACTTAGCCTCATACCAAAACACAGAAGCGGGGAAGTACAAGCCACAAATGAGTTTGTACTTGTTGTATCGTCCACTTTTTTGTTTCTTGCTATATGAGGCTAATTCTTCATTGTCATATGATACCCATTATTCTCTTACCAATAATGTGATAGGTCCGGAAAAATATTTAACTTGAAGTGGGAGTGTTGTTTCCGGTGTAAACTAAGCTCACTTAAGAAGCATTCATTAGACCATTTTGTTTGGATGACCCGATGTTGTAGGGTTTTGGGTTGGTTATGTTTTTTGATTTTTTCTTTTTTTTTTTTTGGGGGGGGGGGGGGGGGGGGTGGGTTGGTGGTGGTGGTGGTGGTGTAGGGGTTAGCAACTCAACTGCTAAAAACATATGTCCCAAGTACCATACGCTAGTGTAGTTGGGAGTCTCACGCACACGATGGTTTCCAATCGTACATCCAGATATTGCACACGCAGTCAGGGTGGTGAGCAGATATATGGCAAACCCCGGAAAGGAGCATTGTCAAGCCATCAAATGGATCATGTGATATTTGCATGTGACAGTTGGTGTCGGTCTGCATTTTGGCAGAGGAGACGGAGTGGTGCTTACCGGGTTATGTGACTCGAATTATGTTGGTGACAGGGACAGACGAACATCTACCACATGGTATGTGTTTACATTAAGCACCGCAGCGTTGTTGTGATGATCTTTCTTGCAGTTGTTAGTTGAATGGTCGATCATGGAAGACGAGCTGATAACTACAGTGGAAGCTGTGAAGGAGGCTAAATACCTCAGGAGTCTGCTAGAGGATTTGGACATGCCACAGAGATTATCGACGGTGTTCAGCGATAGCCAGTGTGCCATTCATTTTGCAAAGCATTAGGCCTACGTTCGAGAATGAAGCACATCGAAGTTCGTGATTGCTTTCTGGAAGAGGAAAGGCAAGTGATTGATCTACAAAAAGTTCCAACTGAGGAAAATACGATAGATATGCTCACTAAACCCGTTCCTCCTATCAAGCTCAAGACTTGCTTGAGCTTGATTTGTTTGGTGGTTTGAGTGATGCACCGGAGGGTGCAATTTCTGAGACGATGAGGAGGCCCGTGGAGTGGACGAGGAGTTCTGATCAGGATAGAGCTATTGGTGATGCTGGTGGTGTGCTGGCGAAGTTGGTGGATGTTTGCAGCATAGTAGAGTGTTGAATTTCTTCTGCAAAATCCAATCCATGAAGAAACATCAGGATCAGATCTCTGATGCATATGCATAAACGTCTAATAGCCTATGCGTTCTCCAACCGACGGGGCCATCAGACGTCTGGTGACCAAGTCCTAGGCGTCTGTCGTATCAACAGTGTCAGCCAAGCAACTAGTCAGACGTCTGTGGTTTGCTCATCAGGTATCTGACCAGCCATCAGACGTATGAGAATTCTTGAGAGGTCTACGTGGCAACTCTGGAAAAGTCTCTTGCTCTCTGGTGTATAGTGCTTATTTGTTCAGTCTTTCTTCAGATGTCTGGAGTTCATCCTCCAAACGTACGTCTGACCGGGGGCCAGACGTCTGGAAGGAAAACTCCAGACGTCTGACAATCCACCGATTCTGTTTGCCACTATCGATTTCTGACCATTGGATGGAGCTCTTTCTCCATCAAATGGTCATGATTATTTGTGTCTCTTAGGGGCTATTTAATGTGCTGCTTAAGAGATGTTAGTGCATGCTTTTTATGAGAGTTGTTGAGAACATTTAAGAAAGAGATTTGAAGAGAGATTAGAAGAGATTGGAACCATAGAAGAGAAAGCATAAGGCTTTTGGGATTTCTTCGGTTCTTGGGTCTTCTTATTTTCTCTTTACTACATCCGCGTGAGTTTGATAGTGCGGGCTTGGTGTATTCATCCAAGTTATTACTCACTTGAGGGTGAAGAAGAAGTCGTCGTAAGCTTGTATTCTCTGATCAGATAGTGCACTATTGTATTCTCTGATCAGATAGTGCACTATTGTATTCTCTGATCAGATAGTGCACTCGTCTCGATGCTGGAGTAGGTCAAGTCTTTGACCGAACTAGGGTAAAGTTCTATGCCTCATTTACTTTCTGCATTTATTAGTGGATGCGTACATCGTTTGTTTTCTTTGCTCCCGCAAGATCCGAATATGGTGAGATTATTTGTTATTGTGGTTATTTTTTATGATCCACACTTTCCAGTTAGCTGTAGGGTTTGCTATTTCCGCAGGGATCATTTCACAACAGAAAGAACTCCATCAAGATCTTACTCCCTTTGTTCATGTTCTTTTCATTCTTTATAAAGCAATCATATCTTGCACTTTTACATTAAAACCATTTTATCTTGGATCTTTTTTTTATTCATCGAAAAGAAGTAAAGAATACTCAACCTCACACAGCAGGAAGGAGGGCACATGGGTCGCGGAACACAAGAACTTTCCAGGAGGTCACCGATCCTGGTATTGCTCTTGTGTCACTGAACGCTTAACTTCGGAGTTTCTATGGAACCAGAAGAAGATGAAAAATCCTGCAAAGCCCTTTTATTTTGGACCTTTGAAAACAGATGGATGAACATCTTGCCATCTCAACTGTGCATACGATTATGATAAGGAATAGTACATATTTTAAAAAATATACATCGCTTCCCTCTTGTTTTCCCCTTCCCATTGGTCTCCCATGTTTGTGCAAGTGGGTTCTGATTTTAGATTTTGTATCATTTTTTGCAAAGGTGCACGTGACATCTTGCATGCATAATCCCCAACCCAGCATCTAAATCTATGTCAGAATCCACCGACACCAATTTAATAAAAAGACCACAATGTTGAAGACTAACTAGTTAATTAATTACAATTAGCAAACGTAATCCCACCATTAGCCAAATCTTAAACCCACGCCATCAACCACCAAAACTACAGGGCTGCCGTCTATCCAACCAAAATCATTCAGGCGCCATACTAACGGCTATTTTGTCAACCGCAGTTAGGCAGCAATCCCCTAATCCCCTCTTTACTTGCCGCCTTTTTTTAATCAAATCCCTTTACTCCCCTCTTAAAAACCAATGCATTGTAGCAGCACTTCGCACTCATCCCTCCCTCTCTCCAATGGCCAAATTCTTCATCCTCGTACCAATCCTAATCCCACTCCTCCCCTTCGCCATGGCGACCGGCCCGGGTCCGGGCCAGGCGAGGGACCGGGCCGCCCTCTTGGCCTTCGCCACCTCGGTCTCAGACACGGGGAACGCACTCCCCAACTGGGGCTCCGCAAGCTCTGACGCGTGCAACTGGACCGGGATCACCTGCCACCCGATCAAACACCGCGTCGTGCGGCTGGACCTCAGTGGGAAGGGCCTCACCGGAGTCATATCTCCGGCGCTGGGAAACCTTTCCTTCCTATCGGTCCTTGATCTTTCAAACAACAATTTTGGAGGGAAAGTCCCGCGAGAACTCGGCTTCATCCCCCGCTTGAAGGAGCTGAGCCTCGCCATGAATCTTCTCCATGGATCGATCCCTCCGGAGCTGGGCCAGCTCAAGGAGCTAATTTACATAGACCTGGGCAGCAACCAGCTCACAGGGCCCATCCCAGAGGCTCTCTTCTGTAACTGCACCGCGTTGGTGTACGTCGATCTTTCCAAGAACTCGCTGGTTGGCAGGATCGTAGCACGCGACCAATGCAGCCTACCTGACCTAAGATATCTCCAGCTTTGGTCCAATCATTTCGATGGGCCAATCCCTCCCTCGCTTTCAAACTCCTCCAACCTCGAATGGATTGATCTCGAGCTGAATAACCTCAGTGGCGAGCTGCCGTCTGATATGTTCACCAATATGCCCTACATCCAGTTCCTTCATCTGTCCTACAACAACCTATCGAGCACTGGTGCCGAAACCCGCCTGAACACATTTTTCACTTCGTTAAGTAACAAGAGTCACTTGCTAGAGCTCGAACTCGCCGGAAACGGTCTCAGAGGTCGGATACCGTCGTCCGTTGGCGATATCTCGACCAGTCTTCTTCGTCTTCACCTCGAAGACAATCTCCTCTACGGTCCAATCCCTGCAAGCATATCTAATCTGGTGAATCTCACATACCTGAACCTGACGAACAATTTGCTGAGCGGGTCGATACCGCCCGGTATATCGAAGCTACGGAGACTCCAGGAGTTCTACTCGGCGACCAACTCGCTCTCCGGCGAGATCCCTCCGTCTCTGGGAGAAATGCATCAGTTAGGAAATCTCGACTTGTCAGGAAACATGCTCTCTGGTTCGATTCCTGATGCCTTCTCCAACCTCTCGCAGCTGCGAAAGCTGATGCTGCACCACAATCAGCTCGCGGGAGCCATACCCTCGAGCCTGGGAAACTGCGGAAACCTGGACGTCTTGGATCTCTCCTTCAACCGGCTGTCAGGGAGAATCCCCAGCAGTTTCGCTGGGCTCGAGACCATGACAATTTACTTGAATCTGTCGAGCAATTTCCTGAGCGGCCATCTTCCGGAAGCCCTCGGCAAGATGAAAAGGATCGGGGCAATGGATTTATCCTCGAACAATTTCTCCGGACCGATCCTTCCCCAGCTTGGAAGCTGCCTCGCCCTCGAGTATCTCAACCTCTCGTTCAACAACCTCTCAGGGGCAGTGCCGAGCGGGGGGGTGTTCGCTTCGCTGTCGGAGGACTACTTTGTTGGCAATCCCGGCCTCTGTGGCTCAATCGCGGGAATGCCATCATGCCCAAGCAAACGCGTTCACCATCTCGTTGTCTTGCCGATACTTCTCAGTCTGATCGGCTCATCTTGCGTGATGTGCTTCGTTGGCTATCCTCTGGTTATTAGATCAAGAAAGAAAGCCCGAGCACTAGTACCGTTACGGCGCTCGATGAACATGGATGATGAAGAACAAAGCAAGAAAGATTACCCAAGGATTTCCTACCGAGAACTCGAAGAAGCAACCGGAGGGTTCTCCGGCTCAAACCTCATCGGCGCAGGCAGGTTCGGGCGAGTGTACAGAGGCACGCTTTCGGACGAAACGAGAATCGCAGTGAAGGTTTTGAATCTGCAGGCAGGGGAGAGGAAAATCCCAGGGAGCTTCAAAAGAGAATGCGAGGTTCTGAAAAGGACCAGGCATCGGAATTTGATCAGGATCATAACGACCTGCAGCAACCCAGATTTCAAAGCTCTGGTCCTCCCCCTGATGCCGAATGGAAGCCTCGACAGTCATCTGCACCCCCCTGACGGCTCGAGCTGTAGCCTGAGCTTGGTTCAGTTGGTGAGCATAGCTAGCGATATCGCCGAAGGGCTAGCATACTTGCACGACTACTCTCCCGTTAAGGTCGTCCACTGTGACCTGAAGCCGAGCAATGTTCTTCTGGATGAAGACATGACGGCTATCGTTTCAGATTTTGGGATCGCGAGATTGGTGAAAGGTGGCAGCGATGACGAGAGCAGCGGCAATGTCGGCGATTCCGGCTCATGCATCTCCAGTTCAACTGGGCTGTTGCATGGATCAGTTGGTTATATAGCACCTGGTAAGAAATTTTTTTCTACATAAATCCATATCGAACGGTATAAATTCATGCAAAATAGTTACCATGCTGTCGCATCAAACTACATGACCATGCCTACGTAGTGTTCATCCTGATTGATCAATTCAAAGATGTGCAAATTGTTGAACATTCTGGCTTAAATGAATATTGCAGAATATGGCCTGGGTGGCCAACCTTCCACACAAGCCGATGTCTATAGCTTCGGCATTCTCCTCTTGGAGATCGTCACCGGAAAGCGACCCACCGATGTCACCTTCCACGGGGGGCTCACGCTGCAAGAATGGGTGATGGGCCAGTACACACACAACATCGAGCCCCTAACCTCACATTTGTGTTCTTTTGATTCGCCGCTATCAGACCATGACTCTCTGCACTACAGGAAGGTCAGGAGGGACGTGGTGGTTGAGATGGTCGAGCTGGGACTCGTCTGCACGCACCTCGCCCCTGCAATGAGGCCCAACATGGTTGATGTCGCGCATGAGATGGCCCTATTAAAGCTAGACATTTTGAGGCATGGGTTCGAGCCGCCTACCCAATTCGAAGGCTAATGAAAAGTGAAGAAAGAAAGGGGCTTGGATTTGGAGTAAGAGAATAAAAATAGAATGATGAAATTTTTGTGTATCTTGTTATGAATTGGTCTCCACCCACTAACATCCACCATTACACCCACTATTATAAGTGTGTGTCCTTTGGGTTCCATTAATTTGTAATTCCTAAATGAATAATATATATATGGCTATGGTGTATACCATGAGCTACTTCTTCCCATTATAACGCGTTATCAAGCACGCTCTTCAGCTGAGCTGAACCCCTGTCGACGGACAATCGCGAGGACGCAGATTGGGCTTACTTCTTCAAACTTCGCTAGATCCAGTGGGTAGGATCTAAAGGTAAAGCTTAGAAACCCCCTAGATCGACATTTTTCATGCGCATGTTGATAAATCTGTGATATTTGGGGATGAGGAATTTGTATTCTATTCTCTGCATTTACTTACCCAATCATCAAGGTCTCCATCTAGCAAGCGTTCTCATCGCAGACATTCCCCCTATTCCTCTTCCGAGGAAAGGTAATAGAATTGACCCGCCTTTCTATGTTTGTTTAAGAACAAAATCCGGGGATAGATTATGAAGATACATATTCCCCGGTTATGGATGCGATCATATTCCGATTCAAAATAAGTTTAACATCAATGGAATGCCTAGAAATACTGCTCATGGACGTTGTGACTGCATATCTATATGGCAATATAGATAAAGATATCTATATGAAATTTCCAGATGGTTTCAAAATACCAACAGAAATAATAGATAGACCTCGGGACGTTTATTCTGTTAAGCTTCAAAGATCATTATATGGTCTTAAGTAATCAGAAAAAATGTGGAATAACAGACTGAGTGAATTCCTTGTTCAACAAGGTTTCACCAATAATGAAGTCTGTCCGTGTATTTTCATTAAAACCACGGGAACAAGATTCGTTTTAATAGCCATCTATGTAGACGACTTAAACCTCATCGGATCTCCTGCAGAGATTGATGATATATCTGCAAGCCTCAAACTAACATTTGAAATGAAAGACCTAGGCAAGACTAAATACTGTCTTAGCTTACAGATAGAACACCTCAGCGGAGGAATTCTGTTACACCAATCCATATAAACAAGGAAATTACTCAAAATTTCCATAAGGATAAGAGGCACCCTCTAAGTACACCAATGATTGTTAGATCTTTGGATGTACATAAGGACTCTTTCCGGCCGCTGGAAGAGGGGGATGAAACATTAAGTCCTGAAGTACCTTAACTTAGTGCCAATGGAGCACTTCTATATATGAAAAACTGCACGCGTCTCGATATAGCGTTCGCAGTCAACTTACTAGCCAGATACAGTTCAGCACCCACAAAGCGCCACTGGAACGGAGTTAAGCAACTTCTGCGCCACCTCCAAGGATCAATTGACCTGGGATTATTCTTCCCGAATGGTGGATCTTCTAATATGATCGGTTATGTAGATGCATGTTACAGGTCTGATCCACACACCGCGAAATCACAGACTGGTTTCGTGTTCACCTACGGTGGTACGGCCATCTCCTGAAAATCTGTGAAACAGACCACCACAACAGTCTCATCCAACCAGTCAGAGCTCCTTATGATCCATGAAGCTAGCAGAGAATGTGTCTAGCTTCGTTCAGTCATTCATCGCATTCTAGTGAAGACCGGCCTGAAGACGGACGACCTTAAGCCAACCATTTTATTTGAAGATAATGCAGCTTGTATAGCTCAACTACAAGCTGGTTACATCAAGGGAGACAGGACGAAGCACATCTATCCCAAGTTCTTCTGGACGCACGAGCTATAAGAGCAGAAGCAGATTGAAGTACGCCAGATTCAGTCTTGTAATAATTTAGCAGATCTGTTCACTAAGGCATTGCCTAGATGTGCTTTTAGAAAGCTTGTAAAAGATATAAGGATGCGACAGCTGAAAGACCTACAAGCCTGAAGCTTGTACGGATCAGGTGGAGTCACTTGTGTATTGTACTCTTTTTCCTTAAACTGCTGGGTTTTTCCCACCGGGTTTTCCACAGTTAAGGTTTTAACGAGGGAAAACACGGTAACTCTGGATCCAGCAGTATCCAACCCACATTAGCGTATTGGATCCTGAAGAATTTATATGCTAAGAATGGATGGATGTGTGAGTGTTATGAATGGGGGAGACCTTTGGTCTCCACCCACTAACATCCACCATTACACCCACTATTAGTGGGTGTCCCTTGGGTTCCATTAATTTGTAATTCCTATATGAATAATATATATTTGACTATGGTGTATACCATGAGCTATCACTTCGTCGAATTATACCATATCTCTATCAATCAAGTGTTGGCTTGATTTTAGGCTAAAACTCGCATATTTATAGAATTTTACAATCCAAACAAATAAACAAACAGAAAATCAAATCTATATCAAGACTAATAAACAGAAAATACATCAAAACTGATAAACAGAATACTCAAAACTAACCCTAATCAAATCTCCCATAATCATGTGACCATTAACCACTTTTAGGAGAGTTTGATAAGTCATTGGTGAATATTTTACGTGCCCCTTCTAGCTGAACGAGATATACATCACATTGAGCTTGGATCGAAGATTAGCAAACTGAGCTGAAACAAGTGCCTTTGTGAGCACATCTGCGATTTGGTCTTTACTGGACAGGAACATGAACTGAACTTCTAAAGTTTTTGTACGAACCCTTTCACGGACAAAATGGTAATCGATTTCGACATGTTTGGTGCAAGCATGAAATACAGGATTTGCCGTGAGGTAGGTGGTATCAATATTATCGCACCATAGAGCATGACAACACGGAAGTCTAATTCCAAGTTCACTAAGTAGAGATTCAAACCAAATAGTCTTAGCAGTAACATGAACAATAGCACGATAATCAGCTTCTGTGCTAGTATCTAGCAATAGTAGTGTTAGTGCAGGGGTACGAATCCAATTTGGATATCTACATACCTGACCCATTTAGTATCCACGACCAAATACCCCTGCGCTCCCAGCGGGGTACAGCTAAGTCAGACGAATGGGTCATTCGACCGTTGGGCTGGTGCCGACATTCAGGAGAGAGTTAATGGGACCGAGTAAATGGGCAGCCGTTAACTCGAATCCAGAAGAAGATCGTGCCCCAATCAATAAGGGACGATTACACATCATCAAGGGGGAATTACATATAAATAGACCGACAAACGAAGGTAAAGGGGTTCCATCTCGAAGGTACGAGGTCTAAGACATAGAACTCTATTTTCTCAGCATTCTTTTCTTATATTCGAGCTTGCGTCGTCAGTCTTGAGACAAACCTCTGTGGATCGATCTCAACTGCGCCAAGCTCCCTCGCTTCTTTAAGCTCCTTACTAACTTAAGCATCGGATGGGATTTGGGTCGGAACCCAGATCCAACCCCCCTAACGAGTCCTTGTGGTACAGATCGACGGTCGTCGACCAACGCCGAAGGTCGACGTCAAGCTTCCCAATCTCGAACGATCGACGCAATCATCGCTCGAAGAATGATCGAAGGTCACCCTAGCTTCAACTACCATTACTCGACCATGGTTCCTCCAACCAAGGATCCTTCCCCAACTGCTGACTAGGCTCCGATTCAGCATCACGAGTCTACATCAGCTTGACAACTGTCTCGATCAATTTTGGCCTTAACAGTTTGGCGTCGTCTGTGGGAAACCACGAGTTGACATCCCGATCGAAGAACTACTCGACCATGTCGACTCGCCCATCCACATCCCCCAAGGTTGCCACAAGACCTCCCAGCGCCGGACTCATCAGCATGATAACGGGAGGTCCCCCGCACCCGGAGTTATCAACCTCTCTCAAAAGCTCATACGCTGGGAGGTTGATGACAGTATCCGTGGGGGCGAAAGCATCCCATAGATTCTACACTACCTATTTCCTTCTCGGATGAAGATCTAGAAGGTGTAGAACTACCGCACGATGATGCCGTCGTCGTCACGACCACCATCAAAGAGATCGCCTCAAAAGGTTGCTTGTTGACACCGAAAGCTCGTGCGACATACTCTTCTTCACTACGTTGGAGAGGATGAAAATGTCATCCGTGGAGTTGACGCCTTGTACGGGACCCCTGGTGGGATTCACTGGACATTCCGTCTCGATAGCAGGCATCATCACCTTACCGGTGACCCTCGGTACATATTCTCGACAAATCACTCGCCTAACCAGTTTCATGGTGAGAAGATCAACTCGGCGTATAACAGGATCATTGGAAGACCACTAATGAACGCTATAGAAGCGGTGGTCTCAACCTTCCATCAGATGATCAAGTACCAGACCCCCGAGGGAGTCAGAAAGGCAAAAGGAAATCAGAAACAGGCACGGTCGTGTTACACGCTGTCCACCGCCCTGAGAAGGATCGAGCAAGCGATCTAGTCGACCCACAGATCGAAGATCGACTGTCTGCTACAGTCGAGGAAACAGAGAGCATCCGAGTCTTCGAAGAGGAAGGAAAAACCGTCTCTATTTGGTCGCAGCTCCCTCATGACATAAAGGAACAGTTAATCACCCTCCTAAGAGAGCATGCCGACATCTTCGCCTGGACACCAAAGAATATTCCTGGCATCGACCCCGAGGTGGCATCCCACAAGCTGGAGGCCGACCCAACCTCCAAACCCATGAAGGAAAAGAAGAGAAACATGGGAGGCGAAATGATGAAAGCTGCGATGGAAGAAGTAGATTGAATTCTAGAAGCTGGCTTCATTCGGAGAGTCAAGTACCCTGAATGGATCTTAAACGTCGTGATAGTCAAGAAGGCGAACGGCAAATGGCAAATGTGTGTCGACTTCACTGACCTCAACAAAGCATGCCTGAAGGATAGCTACCCCATGCCACAAATTGACCATTTGGTCGACAGTGCTTCGGGCTACGAGCTTCTCAGCTTCATGGACGCCTTTCTCAGGATATAACCAGATTCAGATGGCACCAGAGGATGAGAAGAAAACTTCTTTCATCACTGATTGAGGTATTTTCTGTTACACCAAAATGCCATTCGGTTTGAAAAATACAGGGGCCACGTACCAATGCTTGATGAACGATGTCTTCGAGGTTCAAATAGGACGAACCGAGAAGTCTACGTCGACGACATGTTAGTCAAATCGAAGAAGCCAACGGATTATGTCGCCGACCTCTGGGAGATATTTGCACAGATCCGGCGATACAACCTTCGGCTAAACCCTGCCAAATGTACCTTCGGGGTTTGGTCGGGGAAGTTCCTCGGTTTCATGCTGACGAATCGAGGGATCGAGACCAACCCCGACAAGATCGCTGCCATTATCATGATGAAGGAGCCCTCGACTCTTAGAGAGCTTCAGAGGCTGAACGGAAGGATAGCAGGCTTGGGACGATTCTTGTGTAAGTCAGCCGAGAGGTCATTACCTTTCTTCAATGTGTCGAGAAAGGTGATAGCCTCCGCATCAAGCGGCAAGAGAGTCATCGAATGGGATGCAGACTGTAAAAAAGCTTTCTTCGAGTTGAAGGAGTACCTTCGCACCCCCACTGCTCCTAACTAAGACAGATAAAGATGACCAGCTCATTAACTACCCGGCAGCCACCGAGGAGGCCGTAAGTTCGGCGCTCGTTAAAGAAGACGCAGGGGTACAACGACCCATTTACTACGTCAGTCAGGTTCTCCGAGGCGCCGAGGTCAACTACTTGAGGATCGAAAAGATGGCTTTCGGCACTGGTCCAATCGGCAAGGAGGCTGCGACCGTATTTCTAAGCGCACACCATCTTGGTCCTCACCGACACTCCCTTAGAGCAGACCCTGAAGATGCTCGATCGTTCAGGGAGAATGATGAAATGGGGGGTCGAACTAAGCGAGTTTGACATCCAGTTTAAATCAAAGACTGCCATCAAAGGGCAGGTCTCGCCGACTTTATCGTCGAACTCACCTACAGCGATGGCCCCGGGAAGAGGTATATGCAACTAGAGCACTACCTGAGGCTACCCCCTCGTACTCAACAAGCATCAACCCACCAAGTAGACGAGGGAACCTAGATCGTACAAGTCGACGGTTCGGCCACACAAGCTGGAAGCGGGGCCAGAATAATCGTCCAAACATCCACGGGTGATATCTTCGAATACACCCTACGCTTCGATTTCCAAACCACTAATAATGGTGCGGAATATGAAGCGGCCATCAACGGACTCCGACTGGCTCGAGCACTAGGGGTGAGAGTGGTCCAACTACTCAGCGACTCCAGACTCGTTGTCCACCAACTGAATGGGACCTTCGAGGCTCGCGACGAATCAGTGCAGAGTTACATGCAAGTCGCTAAAGCAGAGCTCCCCAAATTCGCACGCGTAGAAATTCATCATGTGCCAAGGTCGAAGAATCATCGAGCTGATGCCTTATCGAAGCTTGCATCCTCCTCACCCGTGGGACTCGGTCGGATCGTGAATGTACAACGTCTATCCCATCTCAGCAAGATGGCATAGGAACTGCTAAATATCGATCAAGAGATCACGTGGATGTGCCCGATAATCCGTTACCTAAACACAGGGAGAAGCCGACCAACCCAGTGGAAGCACGAAAGCTAGAACGGAAGACCTACCAATTTGTCCTGCTAAATGGTTCATTGTACAAAAGACGATGAACCAAGTATGTGTAACACCTACAAGTGCAAATACTACTATTTCTTTTTATATTTAATGGTAACTCACGCATTAGCCCAAGAGTTGGCAATATTTGCATTCAAGTCCAACAATTTTTGTATTATACCCAATAGAGGGCATGTTTGCAAATTTTGCATTAAAGAGGGTTTTGGGGCAAATGTGCAATGCCTCGATCCCCGGGATACCCGATAAGTACGAATCTGTATCAGGTATTCCCGAAGAGGCAGGTGTTACAAAAGGAAAATTACATAAACTCAAGCAGGTCCACTGCGCACTGCTGGGATAGTACCTGTAATGTTCCAAAAGCACAACCAAACAACCCAAAAAATAATACAGAAAGAAAGACTGAGGGAAACTGTACAACAATTAAACCCAAAGAATAAGTCTGATTTCTTATACATCATCCATCTGTACATACATCCATCATTAACAACTCGATGCTACCCGAACAAAACCCCAAAAGTACAAACACACTCTCCTCACCCCTCGCCATCCCAAAGTAAATCATCTACAGAACTCCACTTCCTAGCCATCAACCAACTCCATCACCAACACCTGAAAGGTCAACAGTGCGACACGTCAACGCGTGACCCAGTAGGAATACCATACCCCAACTAGCCCTTACATGAAGTGTGGAAAGGTGCACGTGAGCAGGCAGAGTGTATGACATGGCAATGAATGCATAATATAAACAAAGGTACAACAAACAAGGAGTGAGACAACATAAGTAAAATAAACACAAGCGACAAAGGTATATCACAAAGGATTATAACATGGAAGGGCTACAAGTAAAGCACGTAAAAGTAAGAAACAATTGACAATGCTACAAAAGTAATGAACATTATTTGGAAAGTTTTGGACCCTAAGTAGTGGGTAGACCATCTTGGGACTGGATCTCACCCCCAGTTGGGGTGGAACATGCAAAACTCCCCGAGACAAGCTCTTACTAAAGGAGCCCTGTTTTCCCCTTATTTCCCCTTCACATTTTCTCCATTTCTCCTCATTTCTGCCACTCCCCGCCACTCGGGCAAGAACAGGATGGCCACCAACCACCAGTCCAGCCCCTCATGTTTTTCCCACAACTTAGTGTCCCCCAATCCCCGTGTCACCCTCATTTAAGAGGACTTAATCATTTTCATGAAACATAACACTATCCATTTCCTTTCTTTCCACATTTCACCACGCATTTGGGACATGCATCGCCTTATGCATTCCCTTTCTCATTTCTCATAATATACATGAAACATGTAACCATATTCACATCATCATTTGCATGTGTCAAGAACATAAACCACATCTTACCATATAACAACAATTAAGAACACTAATGGAAAGATTAACCTCAAAAGAGCTTAAAACAACATCCAAAACTTTCAGCTTGCTGGAATAAACAGAACAGTTAGATTAAGAAGCACATTTCTCCATAATTTTGTATCAACATGCACAAACAATATAAATAAAAGTTGTAGATAGAGTTGTGCTGGATTCACCTATAAATTTTCATACAGAAATATGAACTGGGTGATTTATGGTGAATTATTTGGTAAGACTTGACGAATCTATATTTTGGACAGATTCCAGGGTCTGTCTTGGTTGCTGATTTTGGGCATATTACAGTCAGAATTACAAAAACATTATCTCAGGAATAATTGTAGAGAAAGTTGTTATCTTTCTAACGAGACCAAGATCATCGATTTCTATGGAGTGTGCAGGGACTGATCTACGTTTTGCTAAAATGTGTCCAGATTGGATGAAATCCCGTCATGCTGTAAAGATAGAATTTTAAACCCTATTTCCAGTTCGAATTGGTAAAAGTTTACAACATAAAAGTTATAGATAACAGTCAAATCTTTAAGCCATAAAAATTTCAGAGCAAACTCAATTCTAGATTGGAAGGACTAAGAAGAACAATTAGCATGTAAATCTGTCCAGATTTGCTCACCGCACAAAACCACCCAAAACTCAGGATTGCTCACCGCGCACAACCATACAAATCTCAGGATTGCTCACCGCGCACAACCGTACAAACTCAGGATTGCTCACCGCGCACAATCATACAAAACTCAGAATTGCTCACCACGCACAACCATACAAATCTCAGGATTGCTCACCGCACACAACCATACAAATCTTAGGGTTGCTCATTGCACACAACCATACAAATCTCAGGATTGCTCATTGCACACCACCATACAAATCTCAGGATTGCTCATTGCACACAACCATACAAATCTCAGGGTTGGCATAAGAAAAGGTATAGCCACAACAACAACAACCATGAAACTAAGCATGCAACTCTAATACTAGTTGGAGATGGAATCCTACCTTAGGGGTGATGAGAGATAAGGGGTAGCCCAAATCCCTATGGCTCCTCATTCTTCAAACCTTCTCCTTTTCCTTCTCTTCTCCTCCACACGCTCCCAGAATGAGCAACGGCACCCAAACGACGACAGGGATGCTACGGAAGTGTGCAGAGTGAGGGTGGCGTAGCCCTATGGGTGCTCAGCCTCCCTAAAGTCTAAGAGGGAGCGATGGGAAGGGATGAATTCGGCCTGATCTTGTGGAGAGAGAGATATATTTGTAGAAGATTTTAGAAACGAGGAGAATTTAGAAGAAGAGAGTAGAAGAGCCAAGAGTTACGTAGAAGAGTCAAGAATCTATATTTACAAGTTTGCCATCCTCCACAAATTCTCTTCCACTCTCAGAGTTACTCAACACACAAAACCATACAAAATCTAGAATTGCTCAATGCACAAAACCATACAAAATCCAGAATTGCCACCCAACCTTAATTACAAGTATGACATTACTTCTCACACTCTCATATTAATTACAGGAATGCCACTAACCTTGACCCCTTTCACACTAGACTCTCTACACCAATCCTACACACCCATTCACACACATACACATACCATCACATAACCTCCTTCATGCATCACATACCCATCCATGACCTCACTATTCCTGCATGTACTCTATACCCACATTACTAAACATACTATATTACTAACACATAAGCATTCAACGAACATTCATGGGTAACCATGCAAGCAACCAATAAGAATATACAATTAGCATCAATTAGTAACACTGATAATGAGTCTAATTACTAGGACTACTCCCCACAATCATATAATATTACTATACCACTTCATAGTTCACTGCACACACTACATGCACAAGCATGATCAAACACATAAAGCACCTGTAAATATGTATTCACGTGTATACAAACATAAACACCATACATAGTACCCCGATATACACTCTATATTCACATAAAAGCATAGACCCTTCGTATATGGCACTCTGGGCCATTACACTCTACCCACCTTAAAAATCAAGTCTGTCCTCGGACTTTCCAAGCTAGGGGTCAACTTAAGAATGGACAGACTTAGACATTAAGGTCACTATACCCCATGCATACAGACACTATAACAAAAGCAAAGCATACTCACATGCATACATTTACACAGATATCAAATAGTCATACACATAACCGGGCATACACCTACCCATGCATGGGCATACACCCATACACGTCAATGTATAAATCATACCCGCATACACGTACATTTAACTATACCCACACACATCATAAGTACATCCAAATACCTATATTGGTAATCATACCAGATCATACCTATATATAGCAATACACATAGATAACCATACAAAATATACTCATCCATACACAGGTGTAAGTGTACCAGCTTACAGCCATACATGTATCACATACTCATCACATATATCAACTCATAACGCTAATACTCTTAAGACATATCCACACATACATGGGTGGAACTCAAAGATCCACACATGCATCTGCACACTCTACATGTGCATACATCACATACAGTATATATCCACTGCACAATACATCTATACACTACCTGCACCTCAATCAAGTATATAACACAATTCACACTACTCATAAGTCAATCATTTACTAACACATATACTTCAAATACAATCACATGGCCATATAATCATTCATACATATACCATAATCATATGCACATGAGTATATCATCTCAATATACTCGAAAAACCACATTCAACACTTATAGAGCAACAGCCATATCAGTACATAGACATACACACATAGATATATACACAGATGCTTACTCAATCAACACTCTAGTGTCTACCCGCAGGGCTCTATACCTCAAGCTTCTGATATCAGGGCTCTATCTTGAGGCAGAACTCATACCCACCTTAAGACCAAACTACCTCTGGAACACTATACGCATTATCCTTACACAGCCGCAGTGCGGTGACCTGCATGGGCCGCCAACTGCAACGCATCGATCCCCGGGATACCCGATAAGTACGAATCTGTATTAGGTATTCCCGAAGAGGCAGGTGTTACGAAAGGAAAAGTACATAAACTCAAGCAGGTCCACTGTGCACTGCTGAGATAGTACCTGTAATGTTCCAAAAGCACAACCAAACAACCCAAAAACATAATACAGAAAGAAAGACTGAGGGAAACTGTACAACAATTAAACCCAAAGAATAAGTCTGATTTCTTATACATCATCCATCTGTACATACATCCATCATCAACAACTCGATGCTACCCGAACAAAACCCCAAAAGTACAAACACACTCTCCTCACCCCTCGCCATCCCAAAGTAACTCATCTACAGAACTCCACTGCTCCACTTCCTAGCCATCAACCAACTCCATCACCAACACCTGAAAAGTCAACAGTGGGACACGTCAAAGGTGCACGTGAGCAGGCAGAGTGTATGACATGGCAATGAATGCATAACATAAACAAAGGTACACCAACCAAGGAGTGAGACAACATAAGTAAAATAAACGCAAGAGACAAAGGTATATCACAAAGGATTATAACATGGAAGGGCTACAAGTAAAGCACGTAAAAGTAAGCAACAATTGATAATGCTACAAAAGTAATGAACATTATTTGGAGTGTTTTGGACCCTAAGTAGTGGGTAGACCATCTTGGGACTGGACCTCACCCCAAGTTGGGGTGGAACAGGCAAAACTCCCCGAGACAAGCTCTTACTAAAGGAACCCTGTTTTCCCCTTATTTCCCCTTCACATTTTCTCCATTTCTCCTCATTTCTGCCATTCCCTGCCACTCGGGCAAGAACAGGAGGGCCACCAACCACCAGTCCAGCCCCTCATGTTTTCCCTACAACTTAGTGTCCCCCCAATCCCCGTGTCACCCTCATTTAAGAGGACTTAATCATTTTCATGAAGCATAACACTACCCATTTCCTTTCTTTCCACATTTCACCACACATTTGGGACATGCATCGCCTTATGCATTCCCTTTCTCATTTCTCATAATATACATGAAATATGTAACCATATTCACATCATCCTTTGCATGTGTCAAGAACATAAACCACATCTTACCATATAACAACAACAATTAAGAACACTAATGGAAAGATTAACCTCAAAAGAGCTTAAAACAACATCCAAAACTTTCAGCTTGCTGGAATAAACAGAACAGTCAGATTAAGAAGCAGATTTCTCCAAAATTTTGTATCAACATGCACAAACAATATAAATAAAAGTTGTAGATAGAGTTGTGCTGGATTCACCTATAAATTTTCATACAGAAATATGAACTGGGTGATTTATGGTGAATTATTTGGTAAGACTTGACGAATCTGTTTTTTGGACAAATTCCAGGGTCTGTCTTGATTGCTGATTTTGGGCATATTACAGTCAGAATTACAAAAACATTATCTCAGGAAAAATTGTAGAGAAAGTTGTTATCTTTCTAACGAGACCAAGATCATCGATTTCTATGGAGTGTGCAGGGACTGATCTACGTTTTGCTAAACTGTGTCCAGATTGGATGAAATCCCGTCATGTTGTAAAGATAGAATTTTAAACCCTATTTCCAGTTCGAATTGGTAAAAATTTACAACATAAAAGTTATAGATAACAGTCCAATCTTTAAGCCATAAAAATTTCAGAGCAAACTCAATTCTAGATTGGAAAGACTAAGAAGAACAATCAGCATGTAAATCTGTCCAGATTTGCTCACCGCACAAAACCACCCAAAACTCAGGATTGCTCACCGCGCACAACCATACAAATCTCAGGATTGCTCACCGCGCACAACCGTACAAACTCAGGATTGCTCACCGCGCACAACCATACAAAACTCAGAATTGCTCACCGCGCACAACCATACAAATCTCAGGATTGCTCACCGCGCACAACCATACAAATCTTAGGATTTCTCATTGCACACAACAATACAAATCTCAGGATTGCTCATTGCACACCACCATACAAATCTCAGGATTGCTCAATGCACACAACCATACAAATCTTAGGGTTGGCATAAGAAAAGGTATAGCCACAACAACAACCATGAAACTAAGCATGCAACTCTAATACTAGTTGGAGATGGAATCCTACCTTAGGGGTGATGAGAGATAAGCGGGTAGCCCAAATCCCTATGGCTCCTCCTTCTTTAAACCTCTTCTTTTCATTCTCTTCTCCTCCACAAGCTCCCAGAATGAGCAACGGCACCCAAACGACGACAGGGATGCTACGGAAGTGTGCAGAGTGAGGGTGGCGTAGCCCTTCGGGTGCTCAGCCTCCCTAAAGTCTAAGAGGGAGCGATGAGAAAGGATGAATTCGGCCTGATCTTGTGGAGAGAGAGATATATTTGTAGAAGAGTTTAGAAACGAGTAGAATTTAGAAGAAGAGAGTAGAAGAGCCAAGAATTACGTAGAAGAGTCAAGAATCTATATTTACAAGTTTGCCATCCTCCACAAATATCTCTTCCACTCTCAGAATTACTCAACGCACAAAACCATACAAAATCTAGAATTGCTCAATGCACAAAACCATACAAAATCCAGAATTGCCACCCAACCTTAATTACAAGTATGACATTACTTCTCACACTCTCATATTAATTACAGGAATGCCACTAACCTTGACCCCTTTCACACTAGCCTCTCTACACCAATCCTATACACCCATTCACACACATACACATACCATCACATAACCTCCTTCATGCATCACATACCCATCCATGACCTCACTATTCATGCATGTACTCTATACCCACATTACTAAACACACTATATTACTAACACATAAGCATTCAACGAACATTCATGGGTAACCATGCAAGCAACCAATAAGAATATACAATTAGCATCAATTAGTAACACTGATAATGAGTCTAATTACTAGGACTACTCCCCACAATCATATAATATTACTATACCACTTCATAGTTCACTGCACACACTACATGCACAAGCATGATCAAACACATAAAGCACCTGCAAATATGTATTCACGTGTATACAAACATATACACTATACATAGTACACCGATATACACTCTATATTCACATAAAAGCATAGACCCTTCGTATATGGCACTCTGGGCCATTACAAAATGTTTTCTAAATGGCATAAGTAGTAATTGTAATACAACTTGAAGGGCATTTTTAAAAGATGGGAGGTAAGAGGAATTTCAAAAAAAAAAAGGAATGGCAACCTTGTAAATTGTGGGAAAATCATTTCATGAAGCTTCTAAACTTTTCTCCATTTTCTCCCTCATTCTTTAATCTATTTATCTCTAATAAAAAACCCCAAAATCTCTTTCTCTTTTGACCGAACCAGCAAGAGGAAAGCAAAAAAAAAAGAAAGAAAAGAAAAAGAGAGAGTGAACGGGGAAGGAAAGAGCCCATTACTTTACCCCATACCTTACCCCATCACCCCACCCCCATACCTCATTCTTTATTCCTAAAATTCCCAAACCAATTTCGTTTTTGTTTTTTCCCATTACTAGCAAGAGGGCCGAACCCAACTAGAGCTAAAGCAAAGAAAAAAAGGGAAACGGGAAAGAGAAAAGAAGGAAAAGGGAAGAGAAAGAGGGAGGAGGAGGAAGCTCAAGCTTAAGGAGGGACCCTAATCATCAAACTTAAGGTTCTATGTAGGATTCTTAACACACCTTGCTTCTATTTAAGATGTTCTCATGTTGAAATTGAAGTTGGTTTCTATTAGTTATTTCCCTAAATTTGATGATTCTCTTCAAAAACAAATTTGTTGTGTAATAACTTCTCTTGTTATTGGATGATGTAAAACTTAGATTATCAATGTTTAAGGGGAGGTCATGCCCAAATTTTAAGTTCCCTTGTGTATTAAGCTAAGTAATTAATTTGCTAAGAGGGTTTTCTTAGAAATTAATGTTTTCTTAAAAAGGATAGTCTTTTCTTGAAGAACCACTACATGGTAGCTTAGCTTTAAATTAGTATACTAAATCCTACATGTCTCCATTACAAGTTTTAAACTTTATTACATCTCATCTCTCTTTTTCATTACCGATATAATTTTTACTTAAATTTCTTAAGAAGATTTTTTTTCAAGTTAAATTTTTGTGTGAAATGATTTGTTTTTCTAAAGAATCCGTTAACTAGATACCTACTTAGGGAGTCCTACACAATTTCTTTAAGCTCCTTTTTAATTTACAATTTTTTTCATTCACTTTGAAAATTTTCCTTTACAACGTCATTTTGTTTTAAAGGGGGTTTCCTTAAAAATTTGTAGTATCCTAAAACTCTTCTTTTGCTGTAGAAATTTGGGGTTTCCATAGTTAAATTAGTGCATTTCAAGTTCTGCCATATCACCACTAGGAAATCCTTTTAGGAAAAGCTCCATTTTTCCTCTTTAAAAAAAATGTTAGGTTAGTCTCTTAGTTAGCTACTTAACTAGTTAGTTTAATTCTAATTGTATTTGAATTGCATGTGATTACCATTGGCAAAAAGAGTTGGTTCTATGTGGGATTGATTCTTGCTAGTCTAAATCTTCACAGTGCATACTTTTAGCCTCTTTAACTTGCAAGTTTAAGCAAATTGTGGAGGTTGGGTCTCTTACTTGTAATTAGCTAAATGGTGGATGCTTACCTTCTTTTATTTGCATATAGAAGTGAAGTATGGATGTTGGTGCGCTTACTTGGTTGGAAAGCAAAGTTGTGGTTTATGTTTCATTTATGGAATGTGAAAAAGAATATGTTGGAACGACATTGGTCTTTGCATACGTTATGTTTCACATGCCAGTAATTCTTTTAAGGCGAAAATCATTCAAATTAAATCCCAGGTGTCTATTTCCACTTTTTAGATGAGTGAGCACTTTAGGGAGGGGTGGGGAAAACCGAAGCATTGGGTCGGCATAAAGGACATGATTGTCTGTGTTGGGTTGTGTTGGTCTGTGTTGGTTTGTGTTGGGTACACTCGCACTCCTGTCGGGCTACCGGGGCGGGGAGTGGGCGGAGGTGTTGCCATAGGCTCCTGACGGGCTAGCGCGACGGGGAGTCCTATTTCTTACCACCCGCCTTACTGGGTGAGGTTCCAGTCCCTTATGCCGTACTCAGTGCCTAGGTTTCCAACAATAAATACGTAAATTAATAAATTTAAATAACTGCCACTCTCAGTGTTTGTTCCTTGCCGTGTTTACTGACTGTAGTGTTGACCATATAAACCCTTAGATAGAGCCTTGGTGTGGTTGAGTTTTCCTACTGGGCACGCTGTGACGTGTGCCCCGACTCCACAGTTACAGGTCCAGAGACGGCGGGTCCTCTGCCTTAACAGAGATGCCAGGAGGGCGACACTTCCCAGTCTCGGTCACATGGTAGCTAGGCCGTGAGTGGTTGTCGTGGGTATTGGGGACACGAGGGTGAGTCAGAGGTGTTGTAGTTATTTTTTGTTCCCCCTCTGTTGTTGTACCCCATAGTGACTGCCGTTGTACTTTCTGGGTTGTACAGTTTCTGTGATGCTGACATGATGAGAAGATTAGTAGATACTTCTGTGGATGACTTTAGACGCTCCCGCTGTTTTTCTGCCGCCGCTTAGCTGTACTTTTTCTGTTGTGTTGGAGCATTTACTTTTTGTACTTCTCTGCAGTACGTTATATTTTAAGTCTGTGTTGTTCTAGCTGTTGCAGTGGCCTGCATATTTCTTTTCATGGCAGCACATTCACGTTTGGTACCCCGTACCGCGGCCCGTCACCCCTATCTTCCCTATTTTGGGAGATGGGGCGTGATAGGTTTTGTGGTGACCCATGCATGTTAGCGCACACTGCGATATGCATAAGGACGACATGGACTATGATCCAATACTTCAGTTGTTGGTACTGATTTAATCTGTTCTGTTTTCCCTTCGTAGGATGGAGGGTGGAAATGAGACGTCCGGAGGGTCCGGGGCTTCTGGTGGTGGACCCACTTCGTGGGACAGGACCTCGGAGTCTGCCTTACTGGCAAAGGTCCTGATGGGGATCATGGAGCACCTACATCAGTAGGAGGATAGGCTGGCCAGACTGGTGGCGCCTACACCGAAGGCACCGAGTTACAAGCCGTTTCGGGAGTTGCGTCCAGTATACTTTTCGGGCAGGGAGAGTAGCTTAGAGGTCGATGAGTGGCTGAGACACACAGAGGACGACCTGACCCTGCCCGATATTGCACGAGAGGGATGGGTGGAGATCGCCAAGCGATAGCTGACACACCAGGCCAGGGATTGATGGGATGCCCAGGAGAGGCACATGAATGGGGTAGTGGAGTGGAAGACTTTTAGGAAGCGGTTTGAGGCCAAGTTCCTCCAGAAGGCCGCGAAGGATGAGTTGAGGCAGTGGTTCGAGCACCTGACACAGGGCCGTAGGACGGTGGACGAGTATGATGCAGAATTCACCCTACTTAGAAAGTATGCCCCTGAGCTAGTGGGGACAGATGCCACCAGAGCTAGACGTTTTCGTATGGGACTAGACCCTGAGGTCAGAGGAGCTATGGCTACCCAGGAGCTAACGACACATGAGGTCGTACTGAGTGCAGCCAGATGGTACGTGGCACACTTGAGGAGTTTGGGGAAGCTACCGGTCAGTGACTGGCGACCAGCTGTGCTACAGAGGACTGCCCCTCAGCTGACCCAGCTTGTGACCTTCAAGCGGCTGAGAGTTCTGACAGTATCACTGAGGAGTTCTTGTTGGAAGTGTGGGAAGCCGGGACATGTGGCGAGAGACTGCAGGGTCATAGATAGACAGTGCTACACATGCAGAGAGGTCGGACACATCAGCAGCTTTTGCCCTAGCCAGAGCCGAACTCCCGTAGCACCAGTGGCCGCCAGACCGCCTCAGCAGAGGGCTCTTTCGCTAGCACCGCAACGACTGGCCCTTCCAGCACCACTGGGGCCGAGACCTACTGCTCCGAGTGGACCTCCTTCGCGTCCCCTGTCGCGGGGCTTCCAGAGGACGGCTCCTACTCCCCAGAGACATCAGCGGTTCCTGATGACCGCAGTGGAGCCCGAGCGTTCAGGCCAGGTGATATCTGGTATGATCCTGACTCTTGCTCTAGAATACTTGGTTACATTTCCAGTTGTTTGTTAGATAGTTAGATATTTCTTTGTGCCTTGCTGCTATAGGTATTGTTAGGGTAGCTTCCTATCCTGCCTTGTCCTTATTTGTTTCTGGAGCGTCATACTGCTTTCTGTCTAAACGATTCGTGACCAAGCACACTATAGTAGTTGACTCGTTTGCTGCTAGTTGGAATATTCACACGAGAAATGGGATTATATGTAGTGCTTCTGGGTTACGTAATTGTCTAGTTAAGATAGGGGGGCAGGAGTTGTATGTAGATTTCTTAGTGATTGAACTACCTGACTATGAGGCTGTGTTCGGAATGGATTGATTAGGGATGTTTTATGCTACAATGACTGTAGACTGAGGAGGGTAGTCTTCCAGATCCCTGACCACCCGGAGTTCGAGTTTCATAGCGGTAACGAGATACTTGAACCCTTGAAGTTTAAGGCATCATATCTGGAGATGACAATGGAAGCATAGCTGATTTTGCCGAGGATTACTCAGGAATTTCCAGATGTATTCCTAGGTGATATCTTTGGACTTCCCCCCAGATAGGTCTCTAGAATTTACTATTGACCTAATACCGGGAACTCAACCGATTGCGAAGGCTCCTTACTGTATGGCCCCACCTGAATTGGCCGAGCTTTGCAATCAGTTAACTGATCTATCTGATAGAGGACTGATACGTCCGAGCGTGTCATCGTAGGGAGCGCCTGTGCTGTTGGTGAACAAGAAGGACGGGACTCGGAGGATGTGCATTGATTATAGAGATTTGAATAAAGTGTCTGTGAAAGATAAGTACCCTCTCCCTCGGATTGATGACATTTTTGATCACCTTGGTAGATCTCGAGTGTATTCGAAGTTGGATTTACGGAGCGGGTATCATTAGGTGAAGGTTCGGGGATCAGATGTTTCGAAGACCGCATTCCGAACTCGGTATGGGCACTATGAATTCTTGGTGATGCCATTCGGAGTGACTAATGCCCCCAGCGACCTCTATGAGATTAATAAATCAAGTTTTCTTTGACTATCTGGATAAGTTTGTGGTTGTCTTCATCGATGATATTCTGGTGTACTCGAAGGATGAGGATGAGCATGATGAGCATTTACGGATTATGTTGACGACTCTCAGACAACATCGACTGTATGCCAAGTTTAGCAAGTGCCAGTTTTGGTTAACTAAGGTTGCGTTTCTTGGTCACATTGTTTCAGGAGAGGGAGTGTTTGTTGACCCGGAGAAGGTCGCTGCAGTGGAGAAGTGGCACATTCCTTGAACAGTCATAGAGATCAGGAGTTTCTTAGGTTTGGTTGGATATTATCGGAAGTTCATAAAGGACTTCTCTACGATCGCCTCACCTCTGACGCACTTGACTAAGAAGGATGTCCCCTACTTTTGGTCGGAGGACTGTCAGCGCGCATTTGATGAGTTGAAGCATCAGCTGACTACTGACACTGTCTTGACAATTCCAAACCGATCGGGTGGATTTGAGATTTTCTGCGATGCTTCAGGCAAAGGGCTTGGCTGCATACTTCACCAGCATGGACGGGTCATAGCTTATGCTTCTAGATTGTTGAAAGTGCATGAGCAGAATTATCCCACTCATGACTTAGAGCTGGCTGCAGTGATATTCGCTCTAAAGCTGTGGAGACATTTCTTGTTGGGCAAACGTGTGAAGATCTACACCGATCATAAGAGTTTGAAATATGTCTTCACCCAGAAAGAACTCAACATGAGGCAGCGCCGGTGGCTTGAGTTGATGGCAGAGTATGATACAGACCTAAAATATCATCCCGAGAAGGTTAATGTAGTACCTGACACTCTTTGTCGACTTCCGACAGTAATGAGGTTAACTATTCAACTGCAACTTCGTTGCGCTCTGCGGCAGATGGAGATCGAGGTGATACTCCCGGGAGAGAAGGCAGATATGTTGGGCCTACAGATTCGATCAGACCTGGTGGATCGAATCAAGGCTGCACAGTCTGAGGATGTAAAGCTGAAACGGATCCGAGAACAAGTGGAGGCAGGACTTCGAACTGACTTTCGGGTTCATGAGGATGGATCTCTGAGATTCGAAAACCGAGTTTGTGTGCCGAGTGGCGACATCCGAGAAGAATTGCTGAAAGAAGCACACAGTTCCCCTTATTCTATTCATCCTGGAGGAACGAAGATGTACATAGATCTGCGGCAGTATTACTGGTGGCATGTGATGAAAAGGAGCGTAGCGAAGAGCGTGGCTTCATGTTTGGTCTGCCAGCAGGTGAAGGCTGAACACCAAAGAACGCCAGGTTTATTGCAACCTCTCCCCATACCAGAATGGAAGTGGCAGCATGTAATAATGGATTTTGTGACTGGCCTACCTTAGACCCCAAAAGGGAATGATGTGATTTGGGTAGTTGTTGATCGATTAACAAAATCAGCACATTTTATTCCATTTCGAGTTGGATAGTCCACAGAAGTTTTGGCCAGGAAATATATGAAAGAGATCGTTAGACTACACGAGGTTCCTATAAGTGTTGTATCAGACCGGGACACCAGGTTCACGTCTCATTTCCGGAGGAGCCTACAATCTAGTTTGGGGACCCACCTGAATTTCAGTACTGCTTATCATCCCCAGACAGATGGACAGTCGGAGCGCACTATCCAGATCTTGGTAGATATGCTGAGGGCATGTATATTGGATTTTAAAGGATCCTGGGAAGATCATCTGCATCTAGTAGAATTTGCATATAATAACAGTTATCAGGCAAGCATTGGCATAGATCCCTTCGCAGCTCTGTATGGAAGGAACTGTCGATCTCCCTTGTGCTGGGACGATGTCGGAGATAGTGAATTTGTAGGACCTGAATTAGTAGCTGCTACGACTGATGTAGTATGGACGGTCAGAAAGAATCTTCGCATTACACAAGACCGCTATAAGCACTGGGCTGATACAAAGCGACGTCCCTTGGAGTCTCAGCCAGGTGACTATGTGTTTCTGAAGATCTCACCGATCCGTGGAACTATCCGATTTGGCAAATATGGGAAGTTGAGCCTGAGATACATGGGCCCTTTTGAAGTTTCAGCTCGGATTGGTGAAGTTGCATATCGATTGGTGCTACCACTACATTTTGAGAGTATACACAATGTGTTCCATGTGTCACAGCTCAGAGGATATATAGGGGATCCCAGTCACGTCGTGGACTATTCAAAAATAGAAGTACGTCCAGATCTGACTTATGAGCAGCGGTCGATGGCCATTCTCGAATGAAGATAGAAAATGCTAAGGAAAAAGGCCATCAACTTGGTGAGGGTCACGTGGCAACAAGAGTCTCCTGGAGAATCGACGTGGGAGTGCGAGGATGAGATGCGGGAGAAATATCCTCATTTGTTTGTATGAAGACCATTGTATCTTTGAAACTCCCAGCTGTTTCTTTGCGCTTGTGTGTAGATTTTTCCCTCCTTTCTTTTGAATTCCGAGGATGGAATTTTTTTTAAGGAGTGTAGGATGTAACACCTACAAGTGCTAATACTACTATTTCTTTTTATATTTAACGGTAACTCACACATTAGCTTAAGAGTTGGCAATATTTGCATTCAAGTCCAACAATTTTTGCATTATACCCAATAGAGGGCATATTTGCAAATTTTGCCTTAAAGAGGGGTTTGGGGCAAATGTTTTCTAAATGGCATGAGTAATAATTGTAATACAACTTGAAGGGCATTTTTAAAAGATGGAAGGTAAGAGGAATTTCAAAAAAAGGAATGGCAACCTTGTAAATTGTGGGAAAATCATTTCATGAAGCTTCTAAACTTTTCTCCATTTTGCTCCCTCATTCTTTAATCTATTTATCTCTAATTAAAAACCCAAAAAATCTCTTTCTCTTTTGGCCAAACCAGCAAGAGGAAAGCAAAAAAGAAAAGAAAAGAAAAAGTGAAAGTGAAAGGGGAAGGAAAGAGCCTATTACTTTACCCCATACCTTACCCCATCACCCCACCCCCATACCTCATTCTTTATTCCTAAAAATCCCAAACCAATTTCGTTTTTGTTTTTCCCCATTACTAGCAAGAGGGCCGAACCCAACTAGAGCTAAAGCAAAGAAAAAAACGGGAAAAGGGAAAGAGAAAAGAAGGAAAAGGGAAGAGAAAGAGGAAGAAGGAGGAAGCTCAAGCTTAAGGAGGGACCCTAATCATCAAACTTAAGGTTCTATGTAGGATTCTTAACACACCTTGGTTCTATTTAAGATTTTCTCATGTTGAAATTGAAGTTGGTTTCTATTTATGATTTCCCTAAAATTGATGATTCTCTTCAAAAACAAATTTGTTGTGTAATAACTTCTCTTGTTATTGGATGATGTAAAACTTAGATTATCAATGTTTAAGGGGAGGTCATGCCCAAATTTTTAAGTTCCCTTGTGTATTAAGCTAAGTAATTAATTTGCTAAGAGGGTTTTCTTAGAAATTAATGTTTTCTTAAAAAGGATAGTCTTTTCTTGAAGAACCATTACAAGGTAGCTTAGCTTTAAATTACTACACTAAATCCTTCATGTCTCCATTACAAGTTTTAAACTTTATTACATCTCATCTCTCTTTTTTATTACCAATATAATTTTTACTTAAATTTCTTAAGAAGATATTTTTTTTCAAGTTAACTTTTTGTGTGAAATGATTTGTTTTTCTAAAGAATCCATTAACTAGGTACCTAATTAGGGAGTCCTACACAATTTCTTTAAGCTCCTTTTTAATTTACAATTTTTTTCATTCACTTTGAAAATTTTCCTTTACAACATCATTTTGTTTTAAAGGGGGTTTCCTTAAAAATTTGTAGTATCCTACAACTCTTCTTTTGATATAGAAATTTGGGTTTTCCATAGTTAAATTAGTGCATTTCAAGCTCCACCATATCACCACTAGGAAATCCTTTTAGGAAAAGCTCCATTTTTCCTCTATAAAAAATGTTAGGCTAGTCCCTTAGTTAGCTACTTAACTAGTTAGTTTAATTCTTATTGTATTTGAATTGCATGTGATTACCATTGGTAAAAAGAGTTGGTTCTATGTGGGATTGATTCTTGCTAGTCTAAATCTTCACAATGCATACTTTTAGCCTCTTTAACTTGCAAGTTTAAGCAAATTGTGGATGTTGGGTCTCTTACTTGTAATTAGCTAAATGGTGGATGCTTACCCTCTTTTATTTGCATATGGAAGTGAAGTATGGATGTTGGGCTGCTTGGTTGGAAAGCAAAGTTGTGGTTTATGTTTCATTTATGAAATGGGAAAAAGAATGTGTTGGAACGGCATTGGTCTTTGCATATGTTATGTTTCACATGCCACTAATTCTTGTAAGTCGAAAATCATTCAAATTAAATCACATGTGTCTATTTCCACTTTTGAGATGGGTGAGCACTCTAGGGAGGGGTGGGGGAAAACCGAAGCATTGGTCGGCATAAAGGACGGAACTGCTTGTGTTGGGTTGTGTTGGGTACACTCGCACTCCTGTCGGGCTACCGGGGCGGGGAGTGGGCGGAGGTGTTGCCATAGGCTCCTGACGGGCTAGCGCAACGGGAAGTCCTAGTTCTTACCACCCGCCTTACTGGGTGAGGTCCCAGTCCCTTATGCCGTACTCAGTGCCTAGGTTTCCAACAATAAATACTTAAATTAATAAATTTAAATAACTGCCACTCTCAGTGTCTGTTCCTTGCTGTGTTTACTGACTGTAGTGTTGACCATATAAACCCTTAGATAGAGCCTTGGTGTGGTTGAGTTTTCCTACTGGGCACGCTGTGACGTGTGCCCCTACTCCACAGGTACAGGTCCAGAGACGGCGGGTCCTCAGCCTCAGCAGAGATGCCAGGAGGGCGGCACTTCCCAGTCTTGGTCGTAGGGTAGCTAGGCCGTGAGTGGTTGTCGTGGGTTTTGGGGACACGAGGGTGAGTGAGAGGAGCTGTAGTTATTTTTTTGTTCCCCCTCTGTTGTTGTACCCCGGGTGACTACCGTTGTACTTTCTGGGTTGTACAGTTTCTGTAATGCTGACATGATGATGAGATTAGTAGATACTTCTGTGTGTGACTTTAGACGCTCCCATTGTTTGTCTGCCGCCGCTTAGCTGTACTTATTCTATTGTGTTGGAGCATTTACTTTTTGTACTTCTCTGCAGTACTTTATACTTTTAGTCTGTGTTGTTCTAGCTGTTGCGGTGGCCTGCATATTTCTTTTCCTGGCAGCACATTCATGCTTGGTACCCCGTACCGCGACCCGTCACCCCTGTCTTCCGTATTTTGGGAGATGCGGCATGACAGTATGACATCTTCCCCTATCTTAAATGTTTTGCCCAGTAAGAAGCACACTACGTGATCCAAGAGATCCACGAGGGCGACTACGGAAACCACTACGGAGGGAAATCCATAGCCTTGAAGGCCGTGAGATAAGGGTATTTTTGGCCAACGATGTTCAAAGATGCCGTCGAATACGTTCGACGGTGCTCGACATGCCAAAAATTCTCAAAGGTCGGCTCGACCCCACCAACTGATCTGATCCCCACCGTCAGTCCAGTTCCTTTTACCAAGTGGGGACTAGACCTCCTCTGACCATTCAAGCCAGCGAGTGGGCAACAGAGATACTTAATAGTGGCGATCGACTACTTCACAAAGTGGATCGAAGCGAAACCTCTGTCCCGAATCACTTGGAAGGAAGCTCGAAGCTTCGTCTAGAAGTCTATCGTCTGTCATTTTGGCATCCCAAAATCCATAGTGACGGACAATGGGACACAGTTTGACAGCGCCGGCTTCAGAGACTTCTACTCAGAGCTGAAGATCAAGTTGCACTTCGCCTCCGTCGCCCATCCTCAGTCGAAAGGCTTGGCAGAGTGTGACGACCTGTATCCATCGGTACACGTATATTCGTATTCTAACTATTTTCTAAATTAAAAGTATTTTATACCGGTTGATCATGGGTTTTATATCAAATTGGTTTCAAAATAATTTATAAAAAAATATTTTGTAGTATCAATATAGTTATAGCTTATTTTAGTGAGTGCGAGTGCCATCTAATACCCTTAAATGATTTATATAATTATTTAAACTTAATTATTAATGATATAGCCGTAACAATAATTTTTCTATATAAACGTTATCAAAATGATTTCAAACTTCTACCATGAGCTTCTAAGATCATTTAGTGCTCTCCATATTAATTTCGTAATTTTCTGAAGTCAAATCAATAGAGAACCCGCAAACCCGCGATCTAAACGTTTTGGCCCAAAACTCGTAAGCTCAAACTTCGAAATGGACCTCGTATTCGCGATCCTCACGTTGATACGAACCCGTGGCTATGTTTTCGTAATTTTTCGGAGTCGTTTAACTTCAGGGGCAAAATCGTAATTTCGTTACCAAATTTTACTAATTACCTTTCACTAATCACCTTTTAAACTATCCTAATTACCCTTAATTTCCTTACCTTTCTCCTGTCGGCAGCCTCCCACGTTTTCATGATGAAGGAGTTTTGATCTAAGCTTCTAAGCTTAGTCAATTCCCCACACCTAACATCATTAATTCCCATTGACTAAGTATTTAATACATACTTAGTATTATATTAATTTAATTTAATATATAAATCCCTCTTAATCACCCTCTCCCTCTTCACAGCTAGAGGCTAACCCACGGCCAAACTCCCCTCTCCCGTACTTCTCCTTTCAAATATCATCACCTTCTTATTACTTCTTCACAAGCAAACACCCACATGCCATAGCTTAAACACCCGAACCCATGCTATCTCTCCCTCAAAAATAATTCTCAGCCCACTCTCCTCTCACTCACACAAACACACCCGAACCTACTTCATCCAACCCCCCTCTCTCTCTCACCCTCTCTCCACCGACACCCTCATGACGGCCAACCCCCGATCCTCCCCACTCCGAGCAGCTCCGAAACCCACCGCCCCCTTCCTCTCCTCACCGACGAGGCTGCCGCTGCCCCCATTCATCTCCGATCTCCCCTCCAGCTCCTGCCGACGACCCACACCGACAGCCCTGCAGCCCCTCTCCCCTTGCTCTCACTCCGGCGAGCTCTCCGTCGATAGAAGCCCACCTCCCTCTCTCCGCCGCCGAGCTCCGCCCCCGTACGCTCCTCCTCTCCCCTCCGACATACCATCGCCGTTGCTCCACCTTGCACCGTCCAGTGCCCCCAACCTCGCTCGATGTCGTCGCCGCAGCCCTCGCCTCCCCTCGTCGCCGTTCTCATCCTCCGACTGCTTCGACGAAGTCTCACCGACGTCCCTCTTTGCAGCATCGTCGCCCGTACTCTGCCTACATCCCCGCCACCGGAGCTCGCCTCCGAGCGTCGCAAAAACCCCTCGTCGCCCGAACCCCCTCCCCTCTCCCTCCTTTGCCGTTGTCGGAGCCACCCACCCACAACGCCGCCTCCATCGCCCGGAGCTCCCATCGTCGACTGCACCCTGACGCCACCGACGTCCGCAGAAGCCCGCCGCCCCCTCTCGACGTCCGAACTGACCCAAACCCATCTCCCTCTCTTACGACGTCGACCCCCTCCCTCACCGACGAAACCCAACCCCGCGAGCTCTCTGCTTGCCCTGTTGCGACCGTCGCTCCTCCGTCGACTGGACCTCCGCCCAAGCCACCTCCCCTCCACCGGAGCAGTCGAAGAACCCCCACCCATGCTGCGTGCGTAAAAAAGGAGAGAGGACGTAAGTAATAAAACAATGTATACGTATTCAATACGTATATACGTATTGCGTACTTATATATATATACATATATGGATAATATTTTAAAAGGGCTGAGTAATATTAAATTGATATTAAATCGTACATGCCTCAGAAAAATACGAGACCAGTCCCAGAAAATCAGAAACGACGAAACAGACTCATTGGCACTGGTTTCATCGCCAAAAGGTAAGTATATCTCTCACAGTGATTTTTCAAAGGCAAAACTTAAATAAGCTAAATTTGTTATAAACTGAGATGATATCAATCTAAGATTAGAAGTAGCGATGGCATAAGCCATGGCTCTTTATTTATTTCTTCATATTGGAGATTTAGGAGTCCAAGGGACTCCCCACTACAATTAGTGGGGAGTAATGGTGAGATGATGAGGGGAGGGAGGCCAAAGGCCTCCCTCAACTCACAACACTCCCCCTCATCTCAACTCACAACACTCCCCCTCATCTCTCCATTACCTTGGGTTAAACATATGAATACTTCAGGATTCAGTATGCTAATGAGGTGGATGCTTCTGGATCCAGAGCCACTGTGGTTGCCTCGTTAAAACCTTAGCTGTGGAAAACCCAGTGGGAAAAACCAGCAGCTTAAGGGAAAAGAGTACAACTATCGAGGGACTCCCCCTGATCTATACAAGCTTTAGGCTTGCAAATTTCCTATATATCTATACAATCATCTCCTATTCGTCTATACATCCATCATGTTCTGAAAGCAAATACAATCATCACTCATTTATACAAGTTTCACTCATCTAGCGGCTATTGGAAAGCAGTGGCGCTCTGGAGTGGAACGCTCTTCGAAGTTGGTAGATGACTCCACAAATGTATTCTTTGAATCAGTCTTCACTATGTCTGCAAGGTACTGCTGGATCTGGCTGAGCGTTTTCAAGACTTACTTCTTGGATGATGAGCTTCTCAGAAGATGTAGACTTTGGATGATGATTTGTAGATCTTTAGGAGGTGGCCGGCCTTTTGTGTTTTAGTTATCGCGATGATCTTTAAACCTGCATATGCGATATATATTCCTTGACCCTTGGAAGTTGCGCAGAAGCAGCTTATCCTTGGTCTAGTGGTGCTCTCCAGGACAGCACTGTATCTGGCTAACAACTTTACTGCAGACATTCTATCAAAGACACGTACAGATAAAGAAGTGTAAATATTACACTAGAGCTAGGCTCTTTGGGACCTAGGATGTCCTCCCCCTCGTCCAGCGACTGGAAGGTGTCATAAATAAGCATCCATTTTTAATAGATTTTAAATGGACATCATTCTTCATAAACTCCAGGTGTATGAAGAATATTAAAGGGTTCCACCACGAAGGTGTTTAATCTGTAAGCCGAGACAATACCTTGTTATGCCTAGGTATTTCATTTCCAAGGTATGCTTAAGGCTATCAGATATCTCAATGGTCTCTGCAGGAGATCCTATTAGATTTAAGTCGACCACATATACGCCGACTATCACAAATCCTGTCAACGATCTTTCGAAAAAGATACACGGGCAGAATATTTCTTAAGATCATTTAATGATCTTTGAAGCCTTTATGGAGAACACGTTTCTATGTCTCTCTTTCATCTCTGGGGGTAGAATATTCCCTTTTGGAAGTTTTATATATATCTCTATATCTATATTGTCGTATAGATATGCAGTCACAACGTCCATGAGCTGCATTTATTGGCTTTTTCAGAGACGTGTAGGCTTAGTAGGAAAATGATCACATTTCCTTCATTTCAATTTCTTATGAAATCCAACTTATATTTCACAGGTTTTACACATTCAGGTGTATGGAATACTGGTCCAAAGACTTTGCTTTTCACGAGTGAGTCCAGCTTTACTCTTATTGCCTCATCCCACTTTGGCCAATCTATGCGTTTACGCTATAGAAAAGTGGGTTGACGTCATCGTCGTATTCAGCGACGTGAACAGCAATAGCGAAAGCAAAACCGACGACGACGACTGTGCTATATCTGTCCAGTACCTCTCCAGTACATACATAATATAATGATTTTTCTCCTGTTGTTTCCTCTGCAGGGGAAATTAGGAGGGAAGAGGTTGCTGGTCTGAGCTCAACATCCGGTGGAGGGATCATTTTAATATATCCAGGAATCTTCCTCTTTCGAGTAACTTTATATTTTGAACCTGGCGGGCGTACTCTTTTCAATTGAGGTACAACCAATTCTGCTGCCGGTGGATTGCATCCATCTTTGGAGATGTTAATTCTAGCTGGCGTGTTGGCAGCTGGGACGTGTGAACGAACAATCTTCTGGTTGTCCGTAAATTTATCCGGCAATTGATGTACTTTAGTCTGAATGTGAAGGATCTTCTGGATCTCATCTTCACACAGAAAAAGTATGCGGATCATAACGAGATTAGGACTTTTGTGTCCCATGATATGGTCTCAGAAGCTTCATGCTTTTTTTAGATTGCGTGCCTATTTCAATGAGACTTTGCTCATCAAATTCACTGTTATCAAGACTTGGTGCTATTGGGACATATTATAAGCACATCAAAACACTCTCAAATGAGATATGTTTGGTGGTAAACCATAAGCAAGCGGCATCAGCAATAAGATATGGCCACAAGAGGGCCGTATCGTGATAAGCGATGCGGAATGCAGTATGTTGATCCCTAAACATCAACATGCAACTGGGATTTAACAATGGACGTGAAATCCATTGGAGTATCTTTATCAGAGACTCTGATAACCCATTCTGAGTATGAACATGCTACAAGATGTTTAATTTTAATGCCAGTTGCTTGGCAGAAGTCTTGAAAGATATGTGTAGTGAATTCACCCACATTATAAGCTTTTGAGAAAGCTAGGTTGCGAGTGAATATAAAGGCACATATAAGACCATCTAGTAGATGCATCTATCAGTATAATAAAGTACTGAAAATGGGCCACTTGCATGGTGAATAGACCCGCAAAGGTCACCATATATTCTCTCAATGAAGCCAGGCGACCCTAATCCCACTTTTAGGAGGGAAGGTCTCCCTATAAGTTTTCCTTTACGACAAAAGGGGACAAGGAAACTTAATCTTTTGAAGAATCTTCAGGTTCTCCAATGGATTCATTTGATGATGCGTCCAACATCGCTGATCCAGGATGACCAAGTCTATTGTGCCAGAGTTAAAAACTCTGGCAATGAAAGGCACTTCTGGTGCTTAGTCAAGTTGGCTTTCTATAGGATGAATATCTGTAATGATAGGGATTCGACGGGGGTCCAACGAATCGTGCACAGATGGTCTTCTGGCCATCCTTTTGACGAGTTACATAAAGATATTCATTATCCATAGTTTTCAAGTCATGTTCGTATAAACGAAATATCCTTGAAACTTGGGAAATTAATATGTGTTTAAGGGGAGAAGTTTGCATCTTATAGTCTCGTTGTATGTGGGAGCAATATTAATGCTCCACCAGTGCAACGAGGCACTGTCCACAATATTTCATACTACATCTATACATTTGAATGACTAGACTTTATAAAATAATGATAAATATGCATTCATCAAGTTTTTTTGTTTAAAAAGAACATACAGATGGAGTAAAAAATGCATATATAAAAGCAAACTAAGATAAGACTCAGTCGAGCAAGTCGTCACGATCGAAGTCTTTTGCAGTCAGCTTGGTTGAAGGATGAGATTCAACCAGATTTGTTTCAGGACGAGGCTGCAGGCTCGCCTGATAAAGATCCTGGGGATTACGTGGAGTGCGGCAGTTCCTGGACCAATGTCCAGTCATGCCACATCTATGGCACTTGTCCACCAAGTTCTACTTCGGAAAAGACGGTTGGCCATTGTTGTTACTTGTCCACGTCTTCTTTTTCTTCCCATGGTTGTAGTTATTGTTTTGTGGAGGTCCTCTAGCCGGTTACATCACAGCTTTACCCTTGTAATTCTGGCCTTCTTCTTGTTCTCCGTCTTCTGGGAAGAAACAAAATGGGCTTCAGGGAAAGGAGCAGTCCCAACTTGGCATAGGTTGTGAGTGGTTAGTAACAAGACACTGTTCTGCTCCGCCCTTAGAAGGCAGGAGAGTAAGTCGGAGAATTTCGTGAAATGTCTTTCACGGTACTGTTGCATGAGAATTGCATCTTTTCATGGATAAACGTGAAAGTCTTTTCCAACATGCGTTGCTCCGAGACTTCTTCACCGCACTGCTTCAGGCATGAGGTGATAATATGGAGTGCTGCGTTATAATCAGACACGGACTTGATGTCCTGAAGTCGGAGGTTTTCCCACTCATAACTGGCACAGGGTAGTTTAACATCAACTTGATGTTTATAACGTGCCTCCAGTGTCGTCCACAACTCAGGTGGATCCTCTACTGTCAGATATTCGGCTTTTAAAAGCCGATCTATGTGTCTCCTAATGTAGATAATGGTTTTCGCCTTATCTATATCAGAGACAAATGACTGCGCCGCTTCAGGGGTCGCAGTTAAAGTAGCCCGGGCCGTTGCTGGGGCCGCATGCACAGTAGTAAGAGCCAGAATCGTACTTATAAGAGACGTTGAGCGCAGGTGTAACTTCAGGTCCACCCGACAGCTCAAATAGTTCTTTCCTGCTGCAATCAAAATCAACGCTCGCTAATTTTTCCATTTATTTATGCAATTTTGAAAACACATGAATTAATATTAATTGATTTAAAATTATGCTCAATATGAAGCAATAAATAAGAAAAATACGGGGATCGGCCAGATACCCAAAACATAAAATGTCCAAAGTCCGTATTACAGTCCATAAAGCAGAATAAAGAAAATTACAATTTGGAAACCCATTGGGGTCCCAGCCTTTTGCAATCTTCACCTCCGTCTTCATAGGTAGTAACACCGGTCTTTGGTATTATCCATAAATTCCTCACTACAATTTCTCTCAGAAAAGGAAAAATACAAAGCGAAGGAATTTAATAATAAGATATCAAAACTGGCCGATCCCAAAAACGCATTTTGTCTTATTTAAACATCCACGCAGTTTTATATTTGCTACAGGCAATATAAAAATCAACCACGCAAAACATACAATCATAAATAATATACTAAATCCAACATCGCAGGCAATTTAATTGGATAAATATATTGATTTTACGTTAACAAGTTACTTGGACCACGGGGAAACGTCATTACCCGTTAGGTTAGATAACTAACCTAACGACAGAGCGGTCTCAGGATCCTTGTAATCATTTAAAACGTAAATTAATTTTTATCCAATTTTAAATAAAATGATAAATAATGAATTAAATATAAGAATTCATTTAAAAAAATTATAAATTTCGCCAAAAAACCCTAAGAGGAGTTAAACAAACCCAATATCCTCACCCTGAATTTCCCCTGATTTTTCTGGATTTTTCCGGAATTTTTTCGGATTTTTTATTTTTCGATTTTGCCAGAATTTTCTGGAAATTTCAGGGTTTAATTTGGGTGTTTTCTGAATTAAAAATATTTTCGCCTGCATGGCAGAAGCCCACGGGCTGGCTGCGGGCTGCAGGCCCGTCAGCCAGAAAATATCCATTTTTATTTTCAATTTTGTTAAAAACTGGGCTTCTGGCCCCATCAGGAGAGGCCCATGCCTCTTTTCCCCTTACCCTAATTCGGACTTTATTGGAGGGAGTGGGGTTGTTTTGGGTCAGTCGGCAGGGGAGGCGAAAAGACCCCCAAATTTTTTTCCTCGTTCCTCTTTGACCGCGACAGGGGGACCGAAACAGCGTCCCTTTTTGATTTCGGCGCCGGGGGGGGGGGGGGGGGGGCAGAACAGTGCCCCCCTCTCATTTTTATTGCAGCAGGGGGTTCCATATGTGGTTGCGGCCAGGCCTCCCCCCATGTCGACGCTCGGCAGTTGGAGCTCCGACACAAAAGGGGTCGGAGGCACTCCGGTGGCCTTGAAAGCCAAAACGAGGGGGGTGGCCGGTGAATCGAAGGAAGGCCCCCCGACAGGGGGGTGGCGCTCCGACGCCCAAAACGAGGCCTTTCCTGACAGGGGGCGGTGCTCCGACAGGGAACAATGCGCATCAAGCCCGCATGCCCCCCCCCCCCCCGACAGGGGGGACGACGCTCCAACGCCCAGGGCAGCGCTTCGACATGAATCGGAGAATCAGGATGCCCGGCGCTCCGCTCCGGGAGGCGGCGCATGCAATGGAAAAGGCGATACGCAACGGGAGCTCCACAACAGATGCGACGCTCCGATCAATTTCCGTTCGAAAACCCTCCCACCGTGGCATGAAATCAAAGACAACTCCGACAAGTGCAGGGTCAGGCGCTCAGATCAATTTCATGTTGGATCATATTGGGAAAGTTGATTTAAAAATATCTTAGTGCCCGACCCTGAATAAATAAATAAAGGGCTAAATGGTGTAATATTAATACATCTGTGTTGTATGATAATAAACTCAAGAGAGAGAGAGAGAGAATTTCATTGCTAAGAAATGAGTCACCATCGCTAAGAGCCATGGTGCTCTATTTATATATCTCATATTGGGGAGGCCAAAAGCCTCTAGGAGACCAAGGGTCCCCATTACTCTAAGTAATGGGGGCCTAATGAATGGGTAATGAAGGAGGGGAGGCCAAAGGCCTCCCTCATTCATAACACTCCCCCTTACACATTCATCACTTCGGTCTCAGCTACTGAGGCAAGGGGTGGATACTTCTGGATCCAGAGTAAGTGTGTTTGCCTCGTTAAAACCTTAGCTGTGGAAAACCCTGTGGGAAAACCCAACAGCTTAAGGAAAAAGAGTGCAACCCACATGTTACTCCCCCTGATCCGTACAAGCTTCAGGCTTGCAGGTCTTTCAACTGTCGCATACCAATGTTCTTTACAAGCTTTACAAAAGTACATTTAGGCAATGCCTTAGTAAAAAGATCAGCTAAGTTGTTGCATGACTGGATCTGTCGAACTTCAATCTGCTTGTCGTTCTTCTGCTCGTGCGTCCAGAAAAACTTGGGAGAAATGTGTTTTGTCCTGTCGCCTTTGATGTAGCCCTTCTGAAGCTGAGCAATGCATGCGGCGTTGTCTTCGAATAGGGCAGTAGGCTCCAGATCACCGGTCTTCAGGCCAGTGGATTGGAGGATGTGTTGGACGACGGAGCGTAGCCAAAAACATTCTCTGCTCGCCTCATGGATCGCGATGAGCTCTGCATGGTTGGAAGATGTAGCAGTAATGGTTTGTTTTACCGATCTCCAAGAGATAGCAGTACATCCGTAGGTAAATACAAAACCTGTTTGAGATTTTGCCGTGTGCGGATCAGAGAGATAACCTGCATCAGCATAACCAAACAATTTGGGGGAGGCACCTCTCTGGTAGTAAAGTCCAAGATCAATGGAACCCTGAAGGTATCGCAGAAGATGCTTTACTCCGTTCCAGTGGCGCTTTGTGGGCGCAGCACTGTGTCTGGCTAGTATATTAACTGTAAACGCTATATCGGGACGCGTACAGTTAGCCAGATATAGAAGTGCTCCAATGGCACTGAGGTATGGTACTTCAGGACCCAGTATCTCCTCCCCCTCTTCCAGTGGCCGGAAGGGGTCCTTATGTACATCTAGTGATCTTACGACCATAGGAGTACCTAAAGGATGACATGTATCCATATGAAACTTGCGTAGAAGTTTCTTTGTATAATTAGATTGGTGTAATAGGATTCCACCTCTTAGGTGTTCTATCTGTAAGCCAAGACAATACTTTGTTTTGCCTAGGTCTTTCATTTCAAAAGTATGTTTAAGGCTTTCAGATATCTCTTTGATCTCTGCAGGAGATCCTATGAGATTTAAGTCATCTACATATACAGCTATGATGACAAATCCTGTTCCCGTTCTTTTGATAAAGATACATGGGCAGACTTCGTTATTCGTGAATCCTTGCTGTGCAAGAAAATCACTAAGTCTGTTATACCACATCTTGCCCGATTGTTTTAGACCATATAATGATCTATGTAGCCTTACAGAGAATACGTCCCGAGGTATCTCTTTCATCTCTGGGGGTAGATTAAACCCATCAGGAAGTCTCATATAGATATTTTTATCTATATCGCCATATAGATATGCAGTCACAACGTCCATGAGCTGCATTTCTAGGCTTTCCAGAGAAGTTAGGCTGATTAAAAATCGGAAGGTGATCGAATCCATGACCGGGGAATACGTATCTTCGTAATCAATCCCCGGTCTTTGGGAAAATCCCTAGGCTACAAGGCGTGCCTTATAGCGAACGATCACATTTTTTTCATCTCTTTTTCTTATGAAAACCCACTTATATCCCACAGGTTTTACACCTACTGGTGTTTGGACTACTGGTCCAAAGACTTTGCGTTTCAAGAGTGAGTCCAGCTCTACTCTTATTGCCTCGTCCCACTTTGGCCAATCATCTCGGCGTTTACATTCCGCCAGAGATCGTGGTTCGACGTCATCGTCATATTCAGTGACGTGAACGGCAATATCGAACGCAAAATCGTCGTCGACGACTATGCTATTTCTGTCCAGTACTTCTCCAGTACGTACAAAATTTAATGATGTTTCTCCTATTGTTTCCTCTGCTGGGGAAATCAGGAGGGGAGAAGTAGCTGGTCTGAGCTCAGCATCCTGTGGAGGGATAATCTTAGTATCTCCAGGAGTCTTCCTCTTTCGAGGAACTTTATCTTTTGAACCTGGTGGGCGTCCTCTTTTCATTTGAGGTAAAGCCAATTCTGCTGCCGGTGGATTGCATCCATCTATGGGGATGTCAATCCTAGCTGGCGTATTGGCAGCAGGGACGTGTGAACGGACAATCTTCTGGTTGTCCGTGAATTTATCCGGCAAAAGATGTACTGTATTCTGGATGTGAAGGATCTTAAGGATCTCATCTTCACACAGGTTAGTACGCGGATCATATAGGGACAAAGACTTCTGGTCCCAACTAATGGTCTCAGAAGCTTCTGGCTTCTTAGACTGTGTGCCTAGTTTAGGAAAAATTTTCTCATTAAATTCACAGTCAGCAAAACGTGCCTTGAATGCGTCACCCGTCAGGGGTTCAAGGTATCTTATAATAGAGGGCGAATCAAACCCAATATATATACCTAGACGACGCTGAGGACCCATTTTGGTCCTCTGAGGTGGTGCTATTGGGACATATACCGCACAACCAAATACTCTCAAATGAGAGATATCCGGAGGTGCGCCATATGCTAGTTGCATCGGGGATAAAGTATGACCTCCAGAGGGTCTTATCCTAATAAGTGATGCGGCATGTAAAATAGCATGCCCCCAAGCATCCACATGCAACTGGGATTGCATAAGCAAAGGACGTGCAATCCATTGGAGTCTCTTTATAAGGGACTCAGCTAATCCGTTTTGGGTGTGAACATGTGCTACAGGATGTTCAACTTCAATACCCGTTGCCCGGCAATAGTCTTCAAAGACTTGTGAAGTAAATTCTCCCGCATTATCAAGACGTAGTTTCTTGATTTGGTTATCGGGGAAATGAGCACGCAACCTTATTTTTTTGTGCCAATAGCTTTGGAAAAGCTAGGTTGCGGGTGGACAAGAGGCACACATAAGACCATTTGGTTGATGCATCAATCAGTACCATGAAGTACCGAAATGGGCCACTTGCGGGGTGAATAGGCCCGCAAATGTCACCATGAATTCTCTCAAGGAAGCCAGGAGACTCTAATCCCACTTTCAGGAGGGATGGTCTCGTTATAAGTTTTCCCTTGAAACAAGGGAGACATGGAAATTCACCCTTTTGAAGAATCTTCAGGTTCTTCAATTTGTGTCCACGGGATTCAGAAATGATGCGTCGCATCATTGCTGTTCCAGGGTGACCAAGTCTATTGTGCCAGAGTTCGAACTCTGGCAGTGATTGGCACGTCTGGTGCTCAGTCATATTGGCTTCTATTGGTTGAATGTATGTTTGGTAGAGACCCGACGTGAGTCCCTTGAATCGTTCGCAGATGATCTTCCGGTCATCTTTCTGACGAGTTACATACATATATTCAACCGTATTTTCATCTCTGGTTTCTAAGTGATATCCGTTTAAACGGAAATCCTTGAAACTTACGAAATTCCTATTTGATTTAGGAGAGAATAATGCATTTTTTATTTGAAGTCTTATGTTATTTGGGAGCAATATAATTGCTTCACTAGATCCTTCGATTATTTGGGACAGTCCTGAAATTGTGATAACAGGACCGTCATATTTATTTATGCTATTAAAATAGCAATGATCGCGAAGGATTGTGTGCTTTGATGCACTGTCCACTAGGCACTCAGACATCATCTATATAAGCAAAAACGAAATTTTATTTGAGCGAAAATGTAAACATTCATTCGAAAATAAAAGTTCGTACGTATGCAAATAAAAGATGAAGATACATTTAATTCTAAAAAGCATAGATAAACGATGGTGCTCAATCGAGAAGGTCGTCGTTCTCGAAGTCTTTTGCAGTAAACATTGTTGGCGGCTGAACAGCCGCCAAGTTTGTTTCAGGTAGAGACTTCTGGCTCGCCTGATATAGATCCTGGAGGTGGCGAGGAGTGCGGCAGTTTCTAGACCAATGGCCAGTCATGCCGCATCTATGGCATTTATCCTCCCAATTCTTCTTTGGAAGTGACACTTGCTCGGTGTTCTTTCGCTTCCAAGTAAAATTTCTTTTTCCCTTATTGTTTTTGTTTGTCTGGGGAGCTGCAACTCTTGGTTGCTTCATTATAGCTTTCCCTTTAGTGTTTTTAGCCTTCCTCGTGGTTTTCCACTTCTGGGGAGAAACGTGGTGGGCTTCAGGGATAGGGGCAGTGCCAGCTGGACGTAAGTTATGAGTTGCAAGCAGTAAGTCTCGATTCTGCTCTGCCCTAAGTAGGCATGAGATCAAATCGGAAAATTTCGTGAAATTGCGTTCACGATACTGCTGCATGAGGATTGCATCTTTCTCGTGAAACGAGGTAAATGTCTTTTCCAACATGCGTTGTTCTGTCACTTCTTCACCGCACAACTTCAGGCGTGAGGTGATGTTATGAAGTGAAGAATTATACTCAGCGACGGACTTATAGTCCTGAAGTCTGAGGTTTTCCCACTCATAACTGGCACGGGGTAATATAACATCAATTTGATGTTTATACCGTGCTTCCAGTGCTGTCCACAGGTCCTTCGGGTCCTCAACCGTTAAGTATTCGGCCTTTAAGGTCCGATCTATATGCTTCCTAATGTAGATTATGGCTTTCGCCTTATCTACATCGGATACAGTGGTTGTGGGGCTGCTGCTAGCTGTAGCAGAAGCTTCGGCCGCTGCTGGGGCCGAGGAAGGAGCCAAAATGGACCCAAGGAGGGCCATTGAACGCAAGTGGAACTTCAGGTCCACTCGCCAACTCAGGTAATTTGTCCCTGCAGAATCGAGGACCTCGAAATCGACGCTTGCCAATTTTGCCATTTATCTACGTATTTTAAAATGAGCATGAATTAATTAAAATTCAAAATTCATGCATAAAGAAATAAACAAGTAAAAATGCGGGGATCGGCCAGATACCCAAAAATAAACAGTCCAAAGTTCGTTTACAGTCCATAAAAGGAAAAAAAATACAACTTCGGAAACCCAAAGTGGGTCCCATTATCTTCGTCTTCATATGTTGTTGCACCGAGCTTTGGCTTACACAGTCATGAATCGACTCCTTGCGGTCCAGCGGACGCGGCCAGGGAATTGACTAAGCCAGGACCACTTGTTACCCAGTCAAGCTAGGTTGGTCCAGCAAACTTAGCCAAGCACATTGACCGACATCATGATCCATTGAAGGAGTTTTCATCAATTCTATGTGCTGTTGCATCGAGCATTGGCTTTTAAATACAAATTTCCTCACTTACAAATTCTCTCAAAAGAAAATAAAAGTGCAAGGAAAGTAAATAGGTATACAATGGCCGATCCCGAAAAACACATTTTTACTGATTTAAACATCCACGCAGTTCTAAATATGCTACGGGCATAAAAATAAACAACCACGCATATATCTAAAACAAAACATATGGTAAAGGAAACTAGAAAATATAATTATCTCGTAGACCACGTGGAAACGTCATACACCGTTAGGTTAGTTGACTAACGGCAGAGCGGTCTCAGGATCTTTAAGATAGTTATATTTTGAAAAATAGAATCCTAGTAAACCATAGATAATAATTTGCAAAAGCGATGTTAAATTAAATATGTCAACATGGATTATATGAATTAATTGTGATTTGACATAGAGGAGAGTCCCTTTAACTAATTGGCTTCAGACCATTATTTAGTGGGCAATAATAATAAACGTTAAGTAATTGGGGCTGCAGGCCCAATTAATTTATTAAGTTATTGGTAGGCACAAATGGGCTGCAGGCCCAACAACAAAATAATCAATTTTAATTAAATAAAATTAATGTATGTGTTTCAACCCAAAACATAAACATTGGGATAATGCATGTGTTTCAACCACTATGAATGTTTGAACGACTAGTGAGTAGATTTACTTACCTAGTCAGCCATATGCAATTTTCTTGTAAATAAGTAAACGGTGCTAATTACAATCCCAAATGGGATGATTTTCTTTTACTGCAAAAGCTTGAAGATATTAAATGACAATTCCTGGTGGCCATACATAAGGTTAATCTGCCATTTACTTTTGGACTGCTGGTTAAGGAAATTAACTCAGTAAGAAAATATGCCTAACTTTTTTCATATATGATGTCTACTACCATGAGACTTCCATGTCATGCACATGCATGCGTGCCAATACACCCACACCCTACCAACCTCTTCCCCAAACACATCCGCATAGAGAGAGCACACACGCATGTGAGAGATAGAGCAAGAGTGTGAGAGCTAATAGATTAAAAAAAAACTACTACATCTGCATGTGCAAAGTTTTTACGTCACTAAAGTGTTCACCCACCCAGCAGAAGGGGTTTTTATTTTTATTTTTTTTAAATTTATTCTAAATTTTTTTTTTTGATATGTTGATTTGAGTAATACAATCAACAAAAATAGAATATGATCCAAAATCTAATCTACGGGATAAGAATTTTTACCTCTAGATCAATGATCTAGGGTCGATCGTAGAAGAGAACCGTAGAAATAAAAATCCGAGCTCCCGAAAATGTCAAGAATGCCGCAACGCTCCAACGAATCGCCGCAGCAACCAAAGATTCCTTGCGCGTAGGTGATAAATTTGGTGGGGATTTTAGGCTTGGATTCTTGCTCAAGGAAGAACTCGTGCTGATAACGTGTTGTATGATAATAAACTCAAGAGAGAGAGAGAGAGAATTTCATTGCTAAGAAATGAGTCACCATCGCTAAGAGCCATGGCTATTTATATATCTCATATTGGGGAGGCCAAAAGCCTCTAGGAGACCAAGGGTCCCCATTACTCTAAGTAATGGGGGCCTAATGAATGGGTAATGAAGGAGGGGAGGCCAAAGGCCTCCCTCATTCATAACAATCTGTGATATCTTAGTGCCTGACCCTGGAGTGATTTTTTAAATTAAAATTAAGGAATTAAAAAAAATAGTAAATCTGTATGCAATATTTTGTGTTGATTGAAAAATAGATTTTCTTGCTATAGATATAACTATAGATCTCTTAGAAAATAGATTTCACAGATTTATTTAACATTTGCATCTAAAAAGATGATCTATGGATTTATTAGAATTTACCTCTAGATCGATGATCTAGGGAAGAATATATATCCGTAGATAATAAAAAATAATCCCCGCTCCCGTAAATCGACGTCGCAAGAGCTTTACCACAACGGATCGCTGCACCAATAGATTCCTAAGTACGGTGAGGATGATTTGAGGGGATAATTTGGAGAAGCTTACGAAATAAGAGAGCTAAAGTGCTGATAACGTGTTATAAACTCCAAGAGATGATATCAATCTAAGATTAGAAGTAGCTATGGCATAAGCCATGGCTATTTATTTATTTCTTCATATTGGGGATTTAGGAGTCCAAGTGACTCCCCACTACAATTAGTGGGGAGTAATGGTGAGATGATGAGGGGAGGGAGGCCAAAGGCCTCCCTCAACTCACAACAAAATTCGTTTTAAAATTCGTATCTTAAGATTTTCACATACACTGACATACGAGAAAAATATGTGTTGTGGTACTAGTTAATACGATCATTTTGACCCCTTGCTGGAAGCATTCTGATGTACGGTTTGCTCTAAACAATTCTTTGAACATACGTCGTAAAAATGATTTCGTGATTTAAAATTAGTTTTTAGCTCTTTTAAATTGTTTAAAATGCTTAATAATTATTTAACAATCTTGAAAAATAGCTACTAGCCTTAGAAAAATATTTTAAGCTAATTTAAACTCATTTGCTTAGTAAAAATCATTTCTTGCTCATTCTCTTATACTATTAAGTATTTTTATGTTTTCGTTGAATTGCTAAATGGAGTCGTGAAGTCGTGAACTTTTGTGAGACTATTGTATGGACTATTGAAATACCATGGAACCATTGTATGCATATAATATGATGCAAATAAACTGAACTGACTGAATGTAAGATGAAACTTCAACAATAATGAATGGAAGTTGGAACTTTAATATAATGAATGAAAGATGGAACTTCAATATAAATAGATAGTACACGTACTTTTGACCCAACACTTGACTTGACCGTGGGATTGGGGTAGTCTATGATCACAAGTGTTATAGAGTGACTGGATGCATCCATACCGATTACCTCCAATACATTACAGAGATTAGATCCTAATCCTTGACCGTCGCCACATAAGGACGGTGGGTACCACCTCGGAGTTGCTCCCGTCGCAGGGCGCATGTTGGTTATCTCTCGTACTCTTGGACATGGACTTTTCACTAGAATAGTTTGGCTACTGAATATTGTTCTAACATCTTTTTCTACAGGTTGTGACAACGTTACAGTTTCGTTATTAAATGTTTAATTGTTGCATGTTGTTGATAATATTGCAAATTGTTATTAAATGATTAAATTGCTGCATGTTGCAAATTGCTGGAAATACTTAACTGCCATAACTCTTTCTTATTAAACTTATTACTTGTCTTTTCAGCTTTGTTTAATTTAAAATGCCTAACGTTTTGGTTTTGAGATTATCTTGTCGAGTAAACCTCGCTGACGGACATTTCACTTTGTTCTTTTACGAAATTTCAGTCACGTATCGATAGTGAGTTTGCTGAAGACATTGCTGCAGGAGTCGAGCCAGTGCTCAAAGACAACATGGAGTACCTACCCGCAGAAGATTAGACGTTTACCTTCGCGACTGCACTTTTAAATATTTTGAAATAATGTAATTTGTGTACCTTGTTTGTATTGGCCATGCTAGGCCCAAGATGTATCTTAATTATTGTATGCTGGATATGTAATTATGTTGTTTGGACTGCTTCTTAAAATTTGTATGGAAGGACCTGCAGTTTTTTACACAGACGCTTAGTGTGTTTAAGCTGAGGAAGAAAAGAAAAGATTTTAAAAAGAAAAAAGTACGCCTCCTTGTTTTAAGCACACCGCGGACCCGCTCGCGGCCTCGCTTCTCATTAGAATGGGAAACGGGGTGTGACACAGAGTCATCCAACAAAAGCATCCTCGTGCCCCTGCGGAAGAGAATAACCGGGCTCGAAGGAACTTGGCCGGACGAAATCCCCTGCATACTATGGTCGTACAGAACGACCCACAAAACCTCGACGGGGGAAACACCGTTCATGTTGGCCTACAGATGCGAAGCCGTCGTCCCAGTCGAGGTCAAGGAGCGACCGCTCCGTCTCCAATACTATGATGAAGAAAGAAACTCAAAAGGCCTCGAACTCAACCTACAACTGGTGGATGAGGTCCGCGAACGGGCTTTGGTGACCCTCATCGAACAAAAAGGACGCATGGCCCGCTATTTCAACTCAAAAGTCCACGAACGCGGCTTCCGTGTGGGTGACTTGGTGCTGTGTAAGGCTGCTTTCACTCCCAAGATTCTCAAACAGGGGAATCTCGCTGCGAAGTGGGAAGGACCCTACATAGTGATCGATGTACTCGGTCCTGCCACCTACTGACTCGCTACTTTGAATGATAGTGAACTTCATCATCCCTGGAACACTGAGCATTTGCAGAAGTATTATCAATGATTGTACAAAACGGGGTAAAATGATCGAAATCCATTTTCATCTTTTATCATATGCATGTTCATTATGGATACAAAGTAGATGATCCTTTGACATCAATCGAAATGCTTTCGTCGGCCGTAAGTCGAAGGGGCATCGCCCCTCGCCATCGAACGACCCACGACCTCAGCCGTAAGCCGATGGATCCCCCCTCACCCCTCGCCACCGAACGACCCTCGTTGGCCGTAAGTCAAAGGGCCTCGCCCCTCGCCCTTCGCCACCGAACGACTCTTGTTGGCCGTAAGTCGAAGGGTCTCGCCCGTCGCCACCGAACGACCCATGTCGGCCGTAAGTCGAAGGGGCCTCGCCCCTCGCCACCGAACGACGCATGTCCTCAATCGTAAGCCGAGGGATCCCCCCTCGCCGCTGAGCGATCCCAGATACTCGTCGGCCATACGTCGAAGGGGCCTTGTCCCTCACCGCTGGACGACCATGGCGCATATGTTGAAAGAGGTTCGCCCATCTCTACCCAAGGAAACGTGATTCATGGTTTAAAAGATTACATTCATTGATTGAATACACCTACCTATCTATCATGCCTAAAGATTTCTGTGAAATTTCAAGTTAGGTCGTTGATGGGCTATACACACGCGGATATTCAACTAAAGAAGAAATGCACATAAATGAGAAAGGTCGCAAAAAGTTTTTTCATTTATTCGAATAAAAGAAAATTACAAAAATTAGCAAAACAGAAGGCCTGCCGGCCTAAGAGGGAGGGGGAGCGCTTCTTGACACCAAGACGCTGGTAACAGCCTCCATCGCCTTTGCGAGCTTCGATGTAAGCACAGTCTTTTCCTTCGCGGCGGCCTCCTCGAGCCCTGCGACTTTGGCCTGAATCTCGGCCATCTCCACCTTGCAAGCTTCCGCGCACCTCTCGGAGTCGCAAGCTTTGGCCCGAAGCTCGATCGTCTCCTTCTTGTAGGCGTCGAGCTCCTCCTCGAGCTAGGACCTCTCCAACCGCCACTGAAGCTCGGCAGATTTATAGAGGTGTGATAGCGACGACAGGCTGTCCTTGGCCTCTGTCGCCTCCCACTCGACCGTCGCCTTGTCTGCAAGAGCTTTCACCAAGGCCTCCTCCGCCTCCTTCGCCCGTGACTTAAAGCTGAGCGCTTTGCGCTCCGCGTCCGCCACCCATCGACCTCCGTTAATCAAGTCGGCAGCTTGGCGGTGTAGCACGGCCCCAAGAACGGACATCTGCAAACAAAACGAGGGTTAGTCAAAAACAACGACCGACTTGGACGACAATAAACAAAGGCTCAGTTGACATACATGGTATCCGCTCCACACGAAGAGTTGGCCACCCTTTGAGGTCCAACTTCAGCAGGAACTCCAGATCCTTGGGGAGGATCGAGTTCTCCACCAACCTAGCGGTTGTCCTAAAGTCCCTCAAGGCCGACTCCCACTTGCCAATGGCGAAGGGGGGGGGGGGGGGGGGCAGATGAAACTCACCTTGGACCGGCCCCGAGGATCGAGACGGGAGACGATGGAGCAGTAACACTCGATCGAACTCCCCAGGGATCGAGCCGGCCAAAGGAGCATGCGACACGATGTCACCCCAAGGCCACTGATCCAGGAGTGGCGTCATGGAGGCCTGAGACACCAAAGGGGTCTCCACCACCTCCGGCGGCTCAAGAGGAGTGACCCCCTTACCTTTCCCCCATGGGGTCCTCCTCCTCTTCTCGCCTCCTCTTTAGAGATTCCTCCTCCACGTGTGAGGGAATCTCTCTCTTCTGGCCGACCGCTTCAGTCGGCTCAACAACATCGGCAACGTCGACGTCGACCACCTCCTGCGGCTATGGGACCATGACGGAAGCCAGGGGCTTAGAGGGCCGTACGGGAGCCTGGCTGTAGGCCTCCCTCGAAGAGGCTCAGAAAGAAGGCCTGGATGCCTGCCTAGTCTCTCCCCCTTCGGAAGTGGAGCTCTAGCAGACATGGAGAGGAGACCGATAGCCGGATCCCTCGACGTGTGCGCTCGATCGGTCGGCGCGGGCACCCGACCTTTCGACCGTCCTCTTCTTCTTCCGCTGTTCCTTCTAGACTCGGTCCAAACTGGACTGGCCACTGCGTCGGCTTCTGTTGGTCATATATGCAGACATCGAACATAATTATCGTGAGTGGCAGAGATAAAGATATAGATTCGAGATACATTACCCGGGCTCCATAGAAGGATATTTAGCGTGTGATCATCCAACAAATACTGAACCGACCTGTCTTAGCTCGGTCGACTCAAGAGAGACTTCATTGCTTCGGCCTCGCCCACGACAACCTGGCTCTGACCTCCTCCAAAGACAGCCGAGACTCCACCGCAAGCTCAGGATTCAAAGAACTCCAACCATTGAGCAACGGTCCCAGATCAGGAAGAACGACGAACACGAAGGTATCCGTCCATCGAGGGTCGAAAATTGGAAGGTCATATATGAGCCTCGTACTCAGGCGAGCAGCGATATGGTAATACACTCGGTGAGGGCCGGCTATTATCCTAAAGAAATACTCGAATAGCCCAAGGGTCAGACGGACTCCACAAAGCTGGCACAACTCGATAAAGCCAACTAAGGGAGGGAAAGCATGAGGAGCGAGTCTAGAGATGGAAAGCTCCGAAGAGCACAGAACTTCCATAATGAAGGGGTAAAGGGGGAATCGGAGTCCTAAGCGAAAGCTTTGAGATACACACCAACCTCACTTTTTCGTGGAAAACACACTCTCTAATCCGGATTGGGCACTCTAACCATAAAAGGATCACAGAAGCAACCTCGCCACACCTCGGCAGTTCAGATCAAGGGAAAACCTAGGGGCCATATCTAAGATGACTCCAGGAACCTTCGATCTCCGATCCCTTCGACGAATGGGAAGATTTGGCTCAACCCAAATTCCTTTACCCTTCCCAGGAACTTCCACGCATCGAGGGGGCCGAAGGCGCATTGCAAGCTCCTCGTAGGTCGGCTTCTTGAATACGACCGGAGCAAACATACCTGATGAACCTAAAAAAGATCAGAGTCAAAGAAGGAGGATACCTTGAAATTGAAACAGGCGATCTCCGGGGAGGCGATGCTGGAAGCAAGCTTACGAAACAAGGAGGAAGATGAAGCAGGGAGATCTCTACTGTTTTCTCGCTTCTCTCTTTTACCTGAAGAAATCCAACCGGCTGACATCCGATGCGTGACACATGTCCGAGGTCAGCCTCCCGAAACGGCGAAAATCGCTGCAAAGGCAAAAGGGTTTTAGCGGCACAAATCAAATCAGATGTTTCAAAAACCATGCGCATTTAAGGAGAATACTCATCATTCGGTCTTAGTCAGCGCGATTCCTGAGGCGCAAATGATGGGGGCCATTGTTAGTGCACGGGTACGAATCCAATTTGGATATCCACATACCCGGCCCGTTTAGCATCCGCGACCCAATACCCCGCGCTCCCAGCGAGGTACATCTAAGTCAGACGAATGGGTCATTCGACCGTTGGGCTGGCGTCGACATTCAGGGGAGAGTTAATGGTACCGAGTAAATGGACAGCCATTAACTCGAATCCCGGAGAAGATCATGCCCCAATCAATGAGGGACAATTACACATCATTAAGAGGAAATTACCTATAAATAGACCGACGAACGAAGATAAATGGGTTCCATCTCAAAGGTACGAGGTCTAATACATAGAACTCTACTTTCTCAGCATTCTTTTCTTATATTCGAGCTTGCGCCGTCAGTCTTGAGACAAACCTCCGTGGATCGATCTCAACTGCGCCAAGCTCACTTTCTTCCTTAAGCTCCATACTAACTTAAGCATCGGAGGGGATTTGGGTCGGAACATAGATCCGACCCCTCTTAATGAGTCCATGTGGTGCAGATCGACGGTCGTCGACCAACGCCGAAGGTCGACGTCGAGCTACCCAATCTCGAACGATCGACGCAACCATTGCTCGAAGATCGATCGAAGGTCACCCCAGATCCAACTACCATTACTCGACCCTGGTTCCTCCAACCAAGGGTCCTACCCCAACTGCTGACGAGGCTCCAATTCAGCATCACGAGTCTACGTCAGTTTGACAACTGTCTCGGTCAATTTTGGCCTTAACATGTACATATGCTTGACGGTGTTAAAGTCAACTACTCCGCATGGGTAAAACTATTTACCCTCCATGTTAAGGGGTATAAAGTTCTACATCACATCGACGCCACTCCCCCTCATACTAAAACCGACCCCTCCTACGAGGCATGGGCTGACCCTCCTACTAAAACCGACCCCTCCTACGAGGCATGTGCTGAAGTTGACGCACATGTGCTTCAATGGCTCTATGGCACCCTCTCCGACGACCTACTCCTTCGCATCTTAGAGACCGAATCAACCGCCCGTGACGCCTGGACTCGCCTTAAAAACCACTTTCATAACAACAAAGGTTCTCGGGCGGCGGCACTTGAGCATGAGTTCAACAATCTCGCTCTTGCCAACATGGCGTCCCTCGATGATTATTGCCAGAAATTAAAGGAAACTGCTGACCAACTTAATCACGTTGGTAGCACGGTCAATGATCAACGTCTCGTTCTTCAACTGGTTCGGAGGTTGCCTGTCGATTTTGACACTGTCGGAGCTTATATAAATCAGACCTTGCCTACCTTCGAAACTGCTCGGAGTATGCTCCAACTTGAAGTTCAACGTCGATCGGCACGCACAGAACCCACCCAGGCTGCGGTCTTTGCGGCCCCTTCTGCCACCTCTTTGGACACGTCCACTTGGGGTGATTAATCGGTTCCTTCTCAGCCCCAATCCAGAAATTGGGCCCGCAATGGCAACAGCAATAACCGTCGCTACAACAACATGCCCGACAATGGTGGCCGCAATAATGGTGGATGTCACAATAACAACCGTGCAAATTCCGGGGGTGCTCGCACTTTGCCTGTCACCGCTCCTCCACAACCACTGCCTTCTCTACCATACAACTACTGGTTTTCACCACCGTGGACTGCTTCATGGACCCCACCGGCCTGCCCATATCCAACACAGCCGGGCTGGGTCAGACCGTGGCAACCACCTACCCGTGGGCCCTATGCTGCTTCATACAAGGCTCCTCTGCCCTCGTCATCAACACCGGGCCGCACCCTAACACATGCTATGGTTGATGATGGTACGGGACTCGAACAAACTGACCTGGGTCAAGCCTTCAATGCAATGTCTCTTCAATCACCCGAGGATACACAATGGTACATGGACACGGGAGCCTCGTCCCATTTGACCTCCGACTCAGGTAACCTTACTTCTCTTGGTAATACTAGTAATGTTAGGTCGATATTTGTTGGTAATGGCATGACCATTCCGGTTCACAAAACGGGCTCTACTAAAATGGACCTCCCAACTCGTACTCTCAGCCTAAACTGCGTCCTATACCCCCCCTCAGATTATCAAAAATCTTATCTCTGTTCGCCAATTTACCAATGATAATAATGTTTTTGTCGAATTTTACCCCACTGGTTTTTGTGTAAAGGATCTCCGGACTGGGACTATCATTACGAGGAGCAACAGTAATGGCAAACTCTACCCCTTCTCTCCCATGTCGTCATATGCACTTTCGGCCCTCCTCTCCGCTTCCTCATCCTCCTTGTAGCACAATCGACTCGGCCACCCAGGTCTTCCTATCATTGACTATCTTAGGAGTAATTATATTATTCGTTGTAATAAGGAGCGACGCTCCCAGCTTTGCCAAACATGTCAAATAAGCCAACACAAACGTTTACCCTTTTATGATTCAAATTCTAATTCTTGTGCTCCCTTTGACATTATCCATTGTGATTTATGGACATCCCATGTCCCAATCATAAGTGACTATAAATATTACATGGTGCTCATAGACAACGTTTTTCAACATGTATGGGTGTACCCTCTTAAATATAACTCGGACGTTTTTCCAAATTCATTCATTTCCGCGCTTACATTCGCACCCAATTCGAAAAAGTAATCAAAAGTTTTGATGTGATATGGGACGTGAATTTGATAACTCCTCTTACCACAATCTTACTACCCACCACGGCCTTACACTTTGTTTCTCGTGCCCACAAACATCATCTCAAAATGGCAAATCTGAAAGAATGCTTCGTCGCCTCAATGAAATTGTACTCGCTTTCCTTTATCACGCATCCTTACCACCTAATTACTGGGTCGAAGCTCTCCACATCGCCACATACGTACATAACATTCTACCTACAAAACTCCTTAACTACCACTCACCCACTTCAGTGCTTTTCCTTAAACATCCCATATATGATCATCTCGTGTCTTCAATAGTCTTTGCTACCCAAACCTCTCTGCAAACCGCCACCACAAACTTGACCCTCGATCTACCCGGTGTGCTTTCCTAGGTTACCCCGTCAACTATAGAGGTTATCGTTGTCTTGACCTTGCTACCGGAAAGGTTATTCTCTCCCGCCACGTCACCTTCGACGAACATGTCTTCCCCTTCGCCACATCCGCCCCACCCATGCCTCCCGTTATCATTTCCTCGACCTCGACTTCTCTCTTACCTCCCCTCTCCTCTATGACCAGCTCGGCCTACCACCCTTCTTTCAGCCGCCCCTACTCCTAACCACCCAAATCCATCCGAACCTACCCCTCCTCAAACCCCCCTCTCTGCCCAGCAACATACCTCCCTCTCCGTCCATCACCATACCTCCCCTGCCCAGCCACAAAACAGTCTGGCACCATCCCACAGCACCAACACCCCTGACCCGCCCTTGCCCCCTCCAACACCCCCAACTCTGCCGCCCCGACCTACACACACCATGGCCACTCGTTCTCAGCACGGCATATACAAACCAGTCACAAAAATGAACCTCTTTACTACCCACCAAAAACAGATATCCCACTTACCCAAATCTCCCCGTGCTGCTCTCCAGGACCCGAATTGGACCGCTGCCATGCAGGATGAATATCGTGCTCTCATTGCTAATAATACCTGGGAATTGGTTCCCCATCCCTCAGATATTTCTATCATCTGCTGTATGTGGCTTTTTCGCCACAAGTTTCATTCTGACGGTTCTTTGTAGCGCTATAAAGCCCGCCTAGTGGTCAATGGCAAAACACAGCAGGTTGGTGTTGACTATGATGAGACTTTTAGCCCGGTTGTAAAGCCGACCACTATATGCACCGTGTTGAGCTTAGCCACATCCCGCTCTTGACCAATCCACCAGTTGGACGTCAAAACCCCTTTTCACATGGTGACTTGATTGAGACAGTTTACATGCAACAACCGCTTGGATTTGTAGACTCCACCTTGCCTACTCATGTCTGCCGCCTTCGCAAATCTTTATATGGCCTCAAGCAGGCTCCCCGAGCCTTGTATCAACGGTTTGGTAATTTTATTCGCTCCCAAGGTTTTCGTAGCAGTATGTGTGACACATCCCTCTTTATCTATCAACATGGGCCCGACACTGCTAATCCCTTGCTCTATGTTGACGACATTGTTCTCACTGCCTTCAGCACATCACTATTGCGTCATATTATCGTCTCTTTCTCTCGTGAATTTGCAATGCCATATCTCGCTGCTCTTCATCATTTCTTTGGCATCACTGTTACTCGGGATCGGTCTGGCTTGATTCTCTCACAAAGCAAGTACGCCAAAGACATTCTGGCACGTGCGTCCATGCCCCCTTGTAACTCCACGACCACTACTGTCGACACATCAGCCAAATTGAGTGCCACAGACGATCCTTCCGTTGCGGATCCGTCCTTATACTGAAGCTTGGCCGGAGCCTTACAGTACCTAACCATCACTCGGCCTAACCTTACCTATGTTGTTCAGCAAATCTGCATATTCATGCATGACCCTCCGGGAGCCACATCTTCATTTTCTCAAGAGGATTCTGCGCTATGTTAAAAGTACTACTGATCACGGTCTTCGTATATCTGTGTCCACATCTTTTACCCTGACCGCTTATTCAGACGCCGATTGGGCAGGTTGCCCCGACTCACGAACAATACCAGTTGTTGTCAAAGATTGTTGGGGGGAGTAGTAAGATAACTCACCATGTTTTGTTGTCTACCTTGGAAGGTAAGATCAAAACGATGAAAGCACTTGATAGCCGTATGACCAATTTTGTCACATACTTGACAAATTGGACGTTGAGTATGGGAAGGAATGCCCATATTATGGCCACCTCCACCACGACCACGACCGCCACAACCTCCACGATAGTTGCTGGGAGAATGGTGTGGCCTACGAGAAGGGCCACGGTTGGTGGCAACATTAATTAGATGATCCAACAACAGCGGTAACGGCATTGGTATTGTGCTCCAAACGAAGTTCAAAATTTAGTAAATGAGCAAAGTTATCTTCAAGAGACAAGCATGCAGGATGGGTGGAGAGAGAGAGGTGATAATATGGTCACAAGTAGAGTCAAGACCGCCAAATAGATAAGATTGAATCTCCGAGTCACGAAGAGGTTGAACAATAGCAGCTAGGATGTCAGCGTGAGACTTGATAGTTTGAAAGAAATCGAAGATGGAGTTACTGTCTTTCTTGACAGTACCAAGCTGAGTACGAATAAGGTTAGCACGTGCCTTCGAGTGGGATGCAAACATGCATTCCAATGCACACCAGACATCTTGAGAAGTGCAATACCCGACTACCCTGGCAAGTATACTCTCGGTGAGTGAAGACATGAGGATACTCAAGATGATTTGATCTTGCTCAAACCTTTGTTGGTAGGCAGGATTATCAATTTCAATGGATGCATAAGTGGATGTGCCTACAGCTCTATTGTGAATACGAGCGGGAGGATAAGGATTGACGCCATCCACATAGCCAAAAAGACGTTGGTCTCGAAGATATGGAACAGCTTGTGCTTACCACAACAAGTAGTTGTCCTGGGTTAATTTCACAGTGACAAGGTTTTGAATGCTCACAGAATTAGGATATGAGGTGGTGGAATTGGTGGAGGGAGGAGTATTGAAATTTTGGAAGGACATAGTATTAGGTGTGAGTCAAAAAATGCATTGAAACCATAACAGAATAAGAATAGAATAATAGAATTTTTGTGTTATTTCTATCAATTAATCAAGTGTTGTCTTGATTTATAGGGTAAAACTTGCCTATTTACAGAAGTTACAATCCAAACAAATAAATATAAAATCAAATCTATATCAAAACTAATAAGCAGAAAAAAAAATCAAATCTACCATAATCATGGCACCATCAACGACTTTTAGGAGAGTTTGAAAAGTCATCAGTATATATATATATATATATTATCATGGAGGAACATATTATCGTATAATGTTAACCATTATAATGTAATTCTTTTCAATTATCAATTCCGGTATGGAGGAATCACTTTGAAGGGGTTCATCACTTTACGTTTGTTAATTATATCATTTGGAATACAATGACTATAAACTTGCAGGGTTCACTGAGCACTTGACCTTAATTAACAACCAATTATCGGTAGTCAATCGCGTTTACCGCAGATTATGCAAAGTTGCAAAACCTAACACACGTTTCATTTTCTCCATAGTCCTACCTGTGCATTTGTCATCTAGGTTGAACTGTGTGACATACTTACTTTCCTAGCGGTACATGATTCACATAAATGGCATAAATCGATTTTGAGACCACAGTCTTTCATCCATCAAAACTAGTATTTGAGCAAAAGATATAGCAATGGCAAAAGCGATTGTGATATTACACAACTTTGAAATATAGCCTAAAGATATATACCTGGGACATTGCAGTGAAAAGCCTCAAGTATAATCTCGGATGCAAAAACAACACAGCAATCGTCTCTGAGAGTCTGGGATCAGAAAAGTGATTGCAGACGTAAGAGCTCACCTTTATAAAAGTCATGCATAGACCAAGAAGAAAATGCATACTAAAGAATCATAATTAATTAGTACAGTGGAGTTGGAGAAGTTGCATCAACCTTATGTTATTGAGTCGAAGATCTCACAAATCTAATCAGAATAAGTTCTATACTTTCTTTCCAAGTGTTCATACTTCATCCTGTATCATAAATGGAGTACAAAGTCATCTGCATCATTGTCATGGTCACATAATTATTCGGCATGCGATTTGATAATGCATTGGCGGGCATTGAGAATTCATATATTATATAGCTCTCACTGAATAATTAACTATGGGAATCATTACTAGAATTTGGGAGAAGTCAGTGAGAAGAAGCAAGAACATCTCTGAGCAAAAAAAGCATAATCTCGAGATAACATTTGCTTAATGGCAAAGACTATACCTTTTCATCTAGTCATAATGGAAAGTTAGCTTCAGTATCACAAATCCTGGAGGTCATTCTGTGTTAATAAATAATGACACTGCAAGGTGGGCCAACTGTTTCATGCTGAAACTTTCTTTTTTCTTGTTTTTTCCTTTTTTTCCTTTTTTCTATTGTTCATCTTTCACGATGATATTCAAGTGTAGCCAACTTTCTCGTACGAGTCATGTTCTCAAGAATCAAGAATTGCTTCAAGAATACTATGTGTTTTACTTCAGTAAGGAGGATGCAAAGTGGCTACATTTCAGGCTGATACTTTGTGATATATAGGATAACAGGCGACGCAAGGTGGCTACATTTCAGGCTGATGCAAAGTGGAATCAAGAATTGTCCTAACACCGAGCGGCTCATCGGCGCCGCCGCCAAGAACTAGGTCGCCATGAACCCGAACGAACACTATTTTCAGCTCATCGTTGCTTTGTTAAGTGCTCTAGATTTCACAAATTCAAGCTAAAATAAGATTAAAAGGATCTCTGCATTGTGTGATTAGTTGCTATTTGATTGGGACGATCAGGTTCTGACATGGGAATTGGGATTAGTATGAATTTAGGTGATTCAATTGTTTGTGATCTCACTATTGTTGGTTTCTGTAAATATCAGACTAAACACTGTGTGTGTGTGTGTGTGTGTTGGGGGGGGGGGGGTGGTAATTAGTGTTTCAAAACTTCAATGCACGAGTATAAATTTCACCCTCTAATTTAGCCTAAGCAACTTGATACTGTTACATACCCAAGAGCTTAATCAACACAATCTAATTACTTGCAATGAAAAAGAGTAAGTTTATACAGCGGAAAATTAATCACAATGCAAGTAATAGCAATAGACACACAACAATCGCAAACACACAGAAATTATCATGGTTCACCCACCCTGGGCTACTCCAGTTCCCAACCTCTTGTTGGGATTTTCCACTATCCAACGCTCTTAATCAAGAGAGCAATTGGCCTCACAAAAGATGGTTTCCAACTACACTTGCCTAGCTTCACTTATTAGGGCTTCCAATACAACAAGTCAGTACAACCTCTCTCCAAAGAGGAGTCTCCCACAATAGAGACTTTTCTCTACAACCAAAACAACCAAACCATTATACTTATGGTATTACAAACCTTTGTTTGAGGATGAAATTGCTCTTACAAGAACCTATAGCCAATAGATGAAGCTCTTTGTGTATTCAAGTGGCTATGGAAGAAAACTTGTTGATCTCAAAGAAATTGAAGATTAAAACTTTAAGAGATCACAAAGAAACTTGATTAGAATATCAGAAATTCAAGATTAAGCTTGAGGAGATTCTTAATCAAATAGCCCAAGTGCTTAAAAGCCTTTGAAAATCAAAACTAAAAATTAGGGCTTAGACATTTGAGAGCTTAAAGAAAAAATTTGAGCTTGTAAATATCAAAATATTATCAATACTTGGTGCTAAAATTTCTCATCCTACCCCCTTTAAATAACCTTTGAAAATCCGTTGGAAATCTTGGACGAAAAGGCCATTGTAACGGAAAAATCGACAGCAATCTGTAAAAGTTGGGGCTGTGTCTTTCCCAGCGGCAGTCGACTCCTGTTACACTGGTAGTCGACTCCCAACAATACTGCGATCGACTCTCAGTTGTACTACAGTCGACTCCTATGGGGTCCATAGAGCAAAGCTCTTCGCCCATTCAAAACAGTCGACTCTAATTCTGATATGAGGTTTTCAAACTATGAAAACTTCATGAAATTAATTCAAAACTATTTCAAATCTTTTCTAAAACATTTATGAAGTTTAAAACATCATTTGATGTGTGTGTGTGCAAACTTGATCTAATGACTTTAACATCATAAGACAATAATCAAAACGAAATACAACACTCAAACAAATTTGTGATCTTGATGCATATTCTTTGACTCGAGTTCCTTGTCTTCGAAATCTTGCACTTCTCATGCGTCTTCGACTTGGGCTATTTGTTTCCAACATGAGTTCCAAGTCCAATAGCTCTTCATAATCAATCTTGGCTTGAATCTGCTCATAAACTCCAAGTTAGACCATTATTGACTATAATAAATTACACTCATAAATCATCTTAAAACATAATTAGTAACACTAATTTTTTGCTTAATCATCAAAACCAACCTAGGAGTGTTGCAATAACCAACAACTATCACCATTTCAACGAACTGGAAGAACCGGGTGAGGAGTTGGACAGCGAGGAAGAAGGTGAGGGATCGAGCTAAAGGACGAAGGTGATGGAAAAGGATAGGGCGGATGCAATAGAGAGGAGGGAGGAGGAGATGATGGAGAAGATATGGAGGCAGCGTATGCGACGAAGGTCAGGGACATGGCCAAGATCTGATGGTCGACCACGCTGAGGGTTGAATGCGTCAGTAAGCAGTACGAAGACGGTCTCGTCAGAGACAAATACTTTTGGGAAAGAAGAGTCAGATGCGAATGTTGCTGATTGTTTAGTCCCACATCAGTGGGAGCAACACACATATCTTTGTTTAAAGTAGTTTGTCTGCCTCAGGCGCACGAGATAAAAATGATTCTATGCGGTTGGGCTTCTAAGGACTCGTGTTCGGGGCAGGCTAGCGTTGCACGTGGTTGGGTTGGGCTTGTAATCACTTGACGCGTGGTTGGGTCCGATTTTGGGCTTGCCTTGACTTGTGACGTGTCATCTTGTAAGGATTGTAATGAGTGACTCATGGGCTAGTTGAGACTTAGGCTTGTCTGGACTCGTAATGGCTACCTGGTTCGGCTGACTTTTTACTGACGGCAAAGATCAGTCGTCAGTAAAAAGTTAAGCTTTCCCTGACGGTGGTTTCTGTCAGCAAAATTTAGCTTTTGTTGACAGGAAACCATTGGTGAAAGTTTTCTTTTGCTGATGGTTTCTGTCAACAAAAGCTCCACCATTTCAATGACGTCATGCTTCAGCCGTCAATAATTTCACTAACGGAAGCCGTCAACAAAACCTTTACTTACCACCACCTGCTGACGGTGTTGCTGGCAGATTTTTTCCGTCAATAAATATTTTCACTGATGGATTTTTGAATTTCACTAACGGTATTATCCGTCAGTAATAGTAAATTTTCCTGTAGTGAGAAAACTTAAAATTTTCACCAAAATTTCAATTTATATTCAATTCTTTATGAAAAATAAAAATACGTTTGTGGCTATTATATAGACTTACAATTTAATTTTTAAAACTATATTGAATGTTTGATTAAAATTTTAAAATAACTAAAAGACTCAAAATAACTAAATAGCTTAAACTCTATCTCAAATAAAATAACTAAAAAGATTATATCTCAAATCTAAACTGGATGGATCTTCATCATTCTTCCCATTTTGACAATTTCATCACATGATGAATAACGATAGGAATAAACAATCGGGTAAAACAACAAGATCAGCTCTATGGTGTCACAGGTTAGGGGCAAATAATGAAAGTTGTTTATGAATGTCTATCCATAAGTTTTGTTTCGGGACGTTTTCTCACCACTGATTGGTAGTATAGAGGTCCGAAGGTCGTCACTAACGTGGAGGACGCGGATGACCTTCGGTACCGATTGGACAAGCAGGCTCTGGGGCGAGAATGCGCGGATCCGGGCGACATCGCACCGAAGGGAAGCTTCGGCGTGGTGGGAGCATCCGGGGTAGATCAGCTGAGCGGACGCTTGGTCGGGGACACTCGAGGCCAATCGATCAGATGTCAAAGGGAAGCTTCGACTGGGTGACGTCTCCTCTGATCTGCAAAACAAGGAAGCTCGTCGGAGGGTCAGACCTTTTGTTCCGACCAAGTCCCCTCCGATGCCTAAATCAGATCTTGACTGAGAAGTGCTTCGGTGGAATCGAGCTTGGTTCACGGAGAGACCAAGCACGAGTTCCAGGCCGAGCTATGGAGGAGAAATGTAAGGTGGAAGAAGGGTGTGTGTAGAGATGGTATACATGTGTGTCAAGTATCCAGAATTCGGTCCCGTGTGTTCTGTTCTTCGGCTCACTTATAGGAGTTCCGTGTGTCAATGCCTTTATAGCGTTTATCATTCATCCCTCCATGCCCGCTCACATTGATGATCCCTTCAATGGAGATTAAGGCAGGCGCGATCTGGGGAGCGCTTTCCCCTTCGAGCGGGGTCAACTGTCTGTCGGATGACGGTCTTGGGCCGCTGCATCCCGATTCGATCCTGGGCCCCCTATGGGCTTGAGCCCAGTGCAGTTCTGGGCCTAGCGGTCGGTTCACCTTTCTCCTGCCCATTCGGAGGGTTGTATTAAGTTCCAATAAAAATTCGACTCAATTGTATTAGGATCATCACTCGATAGAGCTCATCAAGAACCTATATAATACATGCAAAACCTCCATATTGGTTCTAAGATGAACCTTGCTATGTAAATTCTAATCATCTCATTATTCATAAATATAAATTCATATAAATTTTCATTTGATTCTTCAACAGATTTATGAGTATCATTGTTAACTGCAAAAATTTCATAAGGCAAAATGCTTAGGGAATGCTCAGGAGATAGGGATTAAAGCTTAACTTTAAGAAATTTAGATTCACATGATGATGTATTTGAGTTACTAACTTACAAAGAATTAACCATTTATTTAGTTTTATTTATACTATTAGATCTATAAGGGGTCAACACAATTTTTTCTTCCAACTATAATGTGTATGTGTAGGCTCTCCCAGAATACGAAACATCTAAATCCTACAGTTAAGTTTTATCTAGCAGAATATATGTAGCATTCATTAATACAATATCACATCAGATACTATTTGACAAAAACTAGATAGGTAATAGAAATATTGGGTAACATAATATGAGTTGTCATCAGCTTACGTAATGTTGTAAGGTTGTGAATGAGGTTTAGCTTTTAGTTTCATCTTTTTCATATCTTACTTGGCAACTAAATTTATGCAAGTATCTCCATCAATCATCGTTTTAAAAGATCTATCTCCAAATTTAACATAGGCAAAGAAACCATTCATCTTTTGCTAATCTTTCTCATCCTAGGTGTGGTAGCTAAACACCTAATGACATATAAGTGAACGCTAGATTCATCTAGATCATCATCATTCTCAATATTATCTTTAGGTAGAATGTATTCATCCTAAACTAATCCTTCGTTCCTGATTACTAAGCTCTTACATAAGTATAACTAAAGCCATGACATCTAAAACATTACACCCCTTTAGTTTTGTTGTTGTAAAGATTCTCCAACATTAGCATTTCCATCTGTCATTTTAGCAACATTAGTTTTAGATTTAGTTATGTTGTCATTTGACTAATTAGGTTGCTTACCAGCTTTAATACTAGGCTTCATGTCTAGGGGCTACCATGAATTTCAAATTTATGTCTAGATTGAATGCTTGATTTATATTATTTACCATATAAAGAAGTATTGCATACCTAATATCTGCTCTCAATCTAGAATAACACCTAGCATGAGTATATCAATGATCTTCTTGTAGCTTCCTCCTAACAAATATGTCATTGAACTTAGTCATATATTTTTCAACAGTCATGTTTCTCTGACTTATGTTATTTAGTTTTTATATAATATGATCTCTATAAGTAGGAAGCATATATTTCTCTTTAAGTTGATTTTTTATTTAATTCCATATATGTATAGATTTTAGATGATTTCTCTTAATGTTTCTCTATGTAAGTGTAGAAATTTTTTGCAAACTCTATCAGTTTTATCTTAACAAATTGAACTTTTCGCTCATTTGATAACAAGTATCATCTGAACAAATATTCCATCTTTGCCAGCAAATCCAAGAAGTTAGGAGTATCTATTCAAATCAAGGATTGTATGACCATCAAAGTTTTATTTTTGAGAAGTCATAGATTATATGATCCATCAAAGTTAGGAGTATATATCATAATTTAGCATGTGATGTTATCTGACCTAAATTTAACCTCAAAATTATCATTTTATCTCCTTGTTGCTTTTGATTGTTTCCATTTCCAATCATTCTAGTATCTGGTTCATTATCAAATGTACTTTGTGCTTTATTTTTAAAATTTTGTTCATTTATCAATTTAATTTCTAGGATTTTTAAGCGACCCCATGTCCAATTTATGTTAGTCTTACGTTTTAGGCATATCTTTTGTAGTTGATTTTCTAACCTTTAAACTACATTATCATCCATACCTGATTCTACGATTTTACCACTCCGTAACAGCATGCACTATGACACAGTGACACGAATGTAGATCATAAATACAAAGTATGTGTGCACTAATTATGCAAATAAATAAAATCCTAAAGTTCAAATGTATATTCTAAAATGCAATTATAAATATACCGATGCAATAAATAGATCGATACAAAAAAATTGATGCAATTATCAGTGATATCAACTAATCTAAATAAAATTAAATATTAAGATAGTTCAAATATAATAATTAAAGATTTGATCAGACAAGAGATTGTGTGGAGTTAAGATCAACTCTGTAACATCATGTAAGACCTATAGAACTTGTAAAGATCTAATCCAAATGATCAATGCTAAAAATTACATGCAAACGCTTGAAAACAATGAAAAATTGCCAAAATATGCTCAAAATACTGAAAATCCAGTGAAAATTCTAGAAAATACGAAGCCACATTGTAACAACGGATCAACTCAGCTCGATCAATAGCTAGATTAAGATGTTAACTGGTCAACAGCTCAGTCAGATCGGGTCAGCTTAGGTCGGCTCATGTCGGCTGAACTTTGATTCGGTTAGCTAAGCTGAGCTGAGAAACAGCGTTGGTATATCTAAGCTGATGAACAGTATTGGCAGCTTGACATCGGCTCTATCAGCTTGCGAGTGTGGCTCGACAATAGAAATGGCTCGTCAAAGCCGCTACTATAGCATGTCAGTACTAATTAATCTTCCAACCGATTTCACAGGCGATCTTCATCGACTCAAGGTGTTGTGTGCAAGCTTTAATGCGACACGTCTGATGATGGGATCGATGGAGGTTGTCGGTGTCTGAGGCAGCATCATAGTCGACGATTCTCTGTGAAGATGGTGCGGTAGCGGTGGTGTTGGATACTGAGATGGTGATAGTAGCTCTTATAGAGGCTGTTGGCGACGACGGCTTGGATCGGGGGTGGCAAGCACGATGGTGGACGGGGCGACAGTGGGAACTATGGGTTGGAGGGTGGATGGAACATGATGCCCAGTGATTTCTCTTTTTTCTTAGTTTTTATGGTTTCTTTTTTTTTCTCTTCTTTTTTCCAACAATTCTTTTTTATTCCTTATATTTCTTTTATTTTGATTCTTTGATTAAACCTTGAAGAAAAGAAGATGATAAAAAGAAAGAAAAAATATTAGGATTTTTAGAAAACTTAACTAGAAAAAAGAAAAAGGGTGGTGATGAAGAAGAAGCAGAAAAGAAGCTAGGTTTTAGCTTTGATATCAAGTTTAACGTAGGACAGAAACAGGAAAATTATGATGTGTAATTTGGAAAAGAAGAAAATTAGAAATTTGATAACTTTTCAGACCTCGTAACCTAGAGATCTAACGATCACTGACTCACACAGTTCGCACATACAGATTTTCCGAACCCACCCCTTGCATAGGCAAGCACTCACATTCGCACTCCAATGTAAAAGTTTTAATTTTTAGGAAAACTCAAACCAAAATTTCAATTTCTATTCAACTCTTCATAAAAAATAAAAATACATTTGTGGCATTTATATAGTCTTACAATTCGACTTTTAAAAAACTATATCCAATGTGGGACTAGAACTCCAAAATAACGAGAAGATCCAAAGTAACTAAAAGACTCAAAAGACTTAAACTCTATCTCAAATAAAATAACTAAAAAAGACTTTATCTCAAATCCAACAAATCCAAATTGGATGGATCCTCATCATCTATTATTCTTGTTACATTGAACTTCAAATAAGCTCTAGATAGAGGCAACAAAAATTTTGTTCCTAAGAAACATGTAGCCTAATTACATTGCTTAAGAACTATAATCAAATAAATACTAGGGATTAATGTAGAACAGGTGGCACCTGATCCAATGGATCAGGTGCAAGACACAAAAAGGTGGGGTCCCACGAGTACAAGCCCATGTGGGGGCTTGTACTTTCCACCTTTTTTGTGTCTTGCCACCCGATCCATTGGATCAGGTGGCAGCTTTTCTACATTAAACCCTAAATACTATCTAAGTAGAAACTCTAATTATATTGATATTCTATGTAGAAATCAGAGATTACATATTTTGGAAGAAAGATTAGAGTGTTATTCAACATCATCATCATCGTCATCTCTCTCTCTCTCTCTCTCTCTATGTGAACCAATTTATAAATTAGCATATATACATCTTAATATTATCACTTAATCCCCCTCTCAAATTCAAGGTGAATCAAGTTGAGTGTGGAAAGTATAGCTGAATACACGCCTAGTAATAAAATCTTAAGCCTTTTGACCATAGCTTGTAATGGTCCGAATTTTCATAAGATAATTTCTGCAATTTTTTCGAATTTTTTTCTCTTTATGTCTTTTACTTCTTCTCTTTTACTTTTATGTTTTTTTCGTTCTTTTGGTTGGCCTATTATCCAGCCCACAACCCCTTAACTACCCACCTCCCTCACTCAGGCCCAACCCCCCGATGTTCAAACAAAAGAAACCTGAAGCCCATCCTTTCTCCACTTACCTCAAGCTGCAGCCCAATCCCACCAACCCCTTTTATTGTTTTCCCAAGCCCAGAGATAGGAGGTGGTGAGGGACAGCAGCGTCAAAGGATTCGGGCGAGTGCGACAGACGAGGTAGTGTAATCTGTGGTTTTTTTAAATTTAATTTTTTTTCCTTTTCAGTAATAATTTTTTCACATGCTTATGAAATGAAATCTTGGTTGGAACTTGGATCTACATAGCATTTCTTCTTTAAAAAAAGAAATAAAATCGACAGTGATCACAAGCAATAATAACATAGTAATAAATGAACACACTAAATTTGGAGTATGCTGTCATGTATTGATTTAACATTCATTTCTATGATGCCCTAAAATTTTAAGACAAATAGATTTCAAAACAAAGCTAAAAGGCTCCGACTATCATTTTCCTCACAGCCGAATGTACATTGTTTTTTACTAGAAACATCGTAAACTTCAGAACTACTATATTATGAACAAGACGTTACTTTTTCCTAAAAATTCGTACCCATAACTGAAAGGATATCAAATACATTTGAAATCTAACAGAATTCCGCGTCCACTTCCTCTCTGTTGCCAATTCCTGGCATTATTTCCCAACTACATCCATACTCGAATTCATCCACATCTTTTTCCATCTGAAACCAAGATAATTGTTCCAACAACAACTTGACTATTATGTCCAAGCAAACCTTGACCACTTCTCACTACTTGATGATAATTGGGCTTCTTATGTGCCCATCCTACGCACATAATGACTGCAATCCAGTAACACATTCTAATAATTGATCACACAACGTGGCTCAAACCTATGCAGGGGGATGCTGGTTCCAGCACCGTCTTGCAAAGCTGGAAGCATCTTCTTGCTCCAGCTGGCTTACCGAAGCGCAACTAGGGTTGTCTTGCACAATCTTATTCCATATGCACAGATCTTATCCAATCAAATTCAACATGTTCAACTACAGTAGCAAGAAAGAGAACAGTCAGTTTCTGCTGGTCGCCCACTAGAAGTTGGGACCGTTCTTTACTAGAAAGGGATGGCACATGATAGTGGAAGATAGAACAATGCTGGCCAAATTGTCTATATGTTCTCTGCCCTTTGAGAGATAGGTGAGAAGTGCAGGGCACAATTGATCGTGCCAGAGCACGCCAATACCAACAGTGACGAGAAATGATCTGAATTCTGGTAGTATGTGTGTATGATTTGGTAGGCCAGCAACATGCAATAAAATCTTACACTGCACACAGGCTCGATAAGCACCCCTCATTGATAGTGGTCCAAAACACGACAGTATTGTTGAGCAAAGTATATCAGCTTGCGTTATCACTCTAAGGTTGCTTGAAGCAGAATGCGTTGCCTCCTTTGGACAAGGAATACTAACCAGGGGGGTTCAATTTACAACCATGCGAACTATAATGCATATCAAGCAAATCAAGCCAAATCTCCACAATATCCGGCGGTCATCATTGTCACATCCATCAGATAGTGACCATGTGCATTGCACCAAATATTGCCAAGATCCGCAATCAACGTTTGTTAATAAATCTAGATTTCTCTCATCATATAAATTACTATTATACCCGTGATACTCTGTATATTTAAACACATCATGAGAAATGAAAAGCTAAGCCAGTTTCCATTCATCTTCTTCTATCAGTCATATATTTTCCTCCTTTATAATTTCTTCATGGTATCAGAGTTTTTCTGCTTCACAGCATTCTGATCCTTTATCATCTTCCTAAAATTCCAAACCAACTTCTCTTATCAAAACATTTATCCTTCTCAGATGGAGCCGATCTCTCCCAACCTAAAATTTCATATTTCAAAATTTCCCACTATCATCACCACTCGCCTCGATTCCACAAATTACATTCTATGGCGATCGCAAGTTGTGGGTGTCATCAACGCTAACGGCTTCCTCGACTACATTGATGGATCGAAGCCTTCTCCCTCTCCCACTAATTCTAGATCCTGCCTCCACTGATTCAATCCCTCTTCCTCCAATTCAAAATCATGCGTTCCAACAATGGTTGATCACTGATCAACATCTATGTATTTACATCCAAGCAACCATGTCCACCTCTGCTCTCAGCGTCATTCTTGGTGTTTCCTCCTCACATCTACTATGGTCAAAATTGGAGACGTGATATGCCTTTCTTTCTGAAGGGCACATCGAATTACTTCAAGAAAGTTAAATTCTCTCACCATGGAAGACGAATCCATGGCGACCTATCTAGATCGAGCTAACTGCTCGTTGCGGGGCCCGATACTGTCACAACTCGGCATCTTGTCCGATAAATTCTTCATGGCCTCCCCTTCTCCTACAACTCTTTTCGCATCATGGCCAGAAACCGCGAAAAATCATATACTGTTGAAGAACTGTGGAATAGTCTCCTCATCGAGGAGGCCAACATGCAACTGCAGCGTCAGCCAACCGCTGCTCCTGCCTCAACCAACACATCTGCCCTTTTCTCCAACCCTGGTCGGCATGACAATCGAGATCATAGGGGTCGCCCCAGCTTGACGACCCGAGATAGTTTTTGACCAGCAAATCAATATCATAGCTCGACACCCAATCCGACCTGATCTTCTTACTCGGGAGGCCGGCCGCACCGATCGTTCAACTCGGCAGTCGGACCGAGTCGTCCCCTTCACTCGGCAGGCGGGCCGAGCGGGTCATTTCATCGGTCGGATACGTCTAAGCGTCGGGTGCTGACTGATGCCTTGGCCACTACATCCCTTGTCAAGTGTGCTCCATCATGACTCATCACACACTTGACTGCTTTCGGCTCGCTGGCCACCTCAAAAGACGGAGCCACATCTAACAAGTCAGAGGCACATATCTCTAACCCGACCACATTTGGAAGTGGTGAATGGTACCTCGACACTGGTGCTACGGATCATGTCACGTTCGACTCATCTCAACTGGAAACGGTGACACCGTATGATGGTAACAAACGAATCCTAGTTGGCACTGGCTCCAGTGTAACTATTGCCAACATTGGCACTGCCTCTATTTCTTCTCCTTATTCTTCCATACATCTCAAAGGCATCCTTCATTCTCCTCAATTCTCTAAGAATCTCCTTTCTGTTTATAAATTCACTCGTGATAACAACTGCACAATTCAATTTTCATCTTCTGGCTTTATTGTGCAGGATGCCACTACTGGCCGCCAAATTCTCAAGGGGCCAAGTAAGAATGGTCTCTACCCGTTCCTCTCAAATCCCGGAGCACTCCACACTTCTTCCTCTTTGGGCTCGCTTTGGCACTCCCGCCTTGGTCATCCAACTTCTCTCATCGTGTCTAAAGTTGCTTCAATGATGTCTCTAAAGCTCTCTCCACAAACACCTTGTTCTCAATGCTCTACGAACAAAAGGCATAGACTTCCCTTTCCTCTATCTACCTCTACAACTGATTCTCATCTCTCATTAGTTCACTCTGATGTATGGGGCCCTACCCATGTTCTATATAATAAAGGATATCGCAATTATGTTAGTTTCATTGATGACTACTCTCGTTATATTTGGCTATATCCTTGAATTCACAAATCCGATGTGTTTGCTACCTTTCAACAATTTCAAATTTTGGCTGAACGGCAGTTCAACACAAAAATAAAATTTTTTCGATCTGATGGCGGGGGAGGGGAATATTGCAATAATCAATTTTCTTCCTACTTTCGCCAACTCGGGATCATACATCAGATTTCGGCTCCTACACACCAGAGCAAAATGGTGTCGCTGAAAGAAAACATAGGCATATCATTGACACAACTGTTGCTCTTCTTTTAATAGCGTCCATGCCTACCAAGTATTGGCCTGATGCGTCAATGACGTCGGTGTATCTCATCAACAGCCTCCCTTCCACAAATCTGCACAACAAGTCTCCGTTTAAGATTCTCCATCACAGGCTTCTTGACTACAACTGGCTACGCACTTTCGGCTGTTTGTGCTATCCCTGCCTTCGCCCGTATGAACCCAACAAGCTTGATGCTCGATCGCGTCCCTGTGTCTTTCTCGGATATGCCGAAAATATGAAGGCCTACAAATGCATGGAACTCTCCACTCAGAGGATTTATAACAGTCGCCATGTAAAGTTCGAAGAGGCAACATTCACATTCTTCAGCCATTCCTCTAATCCACCACCTCCGATTCATTATTGTCCTCCTCCGACCCATTACCCCCCTCACCCGACCAATAATCCGCCTCCTCCGACTCATATCCACCCACCTCCCATCTATCTTCTCCCCGGGTTACTCCCTACACCAACTCACATTCCTCCGACTCATCCCTGAGTTATTCCGCCCCCACCAACCATCCCCTCTTCAGCAAACAGACCATCTTTCATGGCCGGCAGACTTCACATCTCGACCTGCGACATATCCCAATCGACAACCAAACTATTCTACTCTATCTCCGACCTCTCCCTCTCAGCTTTCGCCTCTCCCCGCACATCAACCGCCCATTGTTGCCGACCCAACGAGCCAAACTCTCCATCCGACTCCCCATCGCTCGGCTATCCACAATCCCACGACTCATCCACACTCTTATCTCCCGGTAAATCCTCCACATGAGCCACCCACCACTACCCATGTTGAGTCCACTCACCCTATGATCACCCGGTTGAAAGCCGACATCAGCAAACCTCACCAACCTCTCAACCTACAACTCAGCTTTTCTCTGAGGAACAACTATCCTACAAAGCCGCTGCTAAATCACCCGAATGGGTCACAGCTATGCAGGAGGAGTTCACTGCCCTTCGTCAGCAAGACACATTGGAGATTGTTTCTCGCCCGCCCTCTGCCAACATTATTTGCTGGAAATAGGTACACCGCATCAAGCGCAATGCTGACAGCTCCATTGCTCGTTACAAAGATCGTCTCGTCGCCAAAGGCTTTCACCAAAAAGGAGTTGATTATGCCGAGACATTCAGTCCGATGGTGAAGCATGGCACCATTCGTCTTCTTATCTCACTTGCTCTCCACTTTGGCTGGCATATCTGACAGCTTGATGTTTCTAATGCCTTCCTCCATGGGATCATAGAGGAAGATCTCTATATGACATAACCACCTGGCTTTAAGGATCGCTCTTTCCCAAGCCACGTATGTAAGCTTCGAAAAGCCCTGTACGGCCTGAAGCAAGCCCCTCGGCAGTGGATCGCTCACTTCGCTCATTTTCTCTGAGCACAAGGGTTCCTTCCCAGCACTGTCGACTCCTCTCTATTCATTCACCATGTCGGCGATCATCGCACAGTCGTCCTTCTTCACGTCGATGATATTCTTATCTCGGGCACCTCTCCTGACTTCATTCGTCAATTCATCACCAAATTGGCCAATGAATTTGCTCTGAAGGATCTTGGCGAGCTCTCTTGTTTCTTGGGCTTAGAAATACAGTGCAACTCGACAGGTTGTTTTGTGCATCAAACCAAGTACACTAAGGAACTCATCCAGAAGGCTGGCCTCTCCGACTGTAAGTCAAGTCGCACTCCCATCTCATCCAAGCGACCCATCCCTGAGTCAGATCCTCTCCTCTCCGATGGATCCTTCTATTGCACATTGTCGACACACTGCAATATCTTACTTTAACTTGTCTCGATATTTCGTTTGCCGTTAACCAGGTGTGTCAGTTCCTCCATGCCCCTCGAGCTTCTCATCATACTGCTGCAATGTGCATCCTTCGCTACCTTCGGGGCACTTCAACTCATGGCATCCTTCTTCGCCCTGGCCCTCTTTCGATCATCGCCTTTTCTGATGCTGACTGGGCGGGTGACCCGACAGATCGGCGATCTATCAATGGCTTCAGTGTTTTCCTCGACAAGAGTCCCATCACCTGGAGTGTAAAGAAACAGTCATCCATCGCCCACAACTCGACAGAATCGGAGTATCGATCTCTGTCTCTTATTGCCAAAGAAATAATATGGCTCTAACTCCTCTTCTCCGACCTTCACATCCCTCTTCATGATAGGCCTCTCATCTGGTAAAACAATAAGTCGGCAATCTACTCTCCTCCAATCCGGTCTCCCATTCTCGGACAAAGCACTTCACCGTTGACTACCATTTCATCAGAGAACAAGTAACTTCGGACAAACTTCATGTACAACATATTTCCGCTGAAGACAACCCGGCTGACATCTTTACTAAAAGTCTTCCTGCGGATCGGTTCGAGTTTCTTCGTGCCAAACTGTTCGTCATTTCTGTCCATCAGTTTGGGGGGTATAAGGAATATCAAGCAAATCAAGCAAGTCAACCAAATCTTCACAATATCCGACGGCCATTATTGTCACGTCCATCAGATAGTGACCCGGTGCATTGCACCGAATCTTGTCAAGATCTGCAATCAATGGAATATCAAGCAAATCAAGCAAGTCAACCAAATCTCCACAATATCCGGCGGCCATTATTGTCACATCCATCAGATAGTGATCAGGTGCATTGCACCGAATATTGCCAAGATCCGCAATCAATGTTTGTTAATAAATCTAGATTTCTATCATCATGTAAATTACTATTATACCTGTGATACTCTGTATATTTAAACACATCATGAGAAATGACAGGCTAAGCTGGTTTCTCTTCATCTTCTTCTATGAGTCGTATATTTTCCTCTTTTATAATTTCTTCACGAACTAGGAAAGTAAATTTAAAAAACAATGACATGAGAGGACATGCAGAAAATAGAGCCTGTTGCGAAAAGTTCCCCGTGGAACTAGCAAATCCTTTAGCTAGCTAAGAAATAGAACTTGCAAAAAATTGGATCACCATAACACACAACCTCACCCCAATCCGGATCTTGCGGGAGCAAAGAAAGCGAACGAAGAGTTTCACCCAATAAATACAGAAAGTAAATGTGGCACAAAAATTACCATGCTTTGGTCAATCTTTGACTTACAACAGGACCCGAGACAATTCACTATCTGATCAGAGAATTACAAGCTTTTACACCGACTTCTTCTCCACCCTCAAGTGAATAATAGCTTGGAGAAGCTCCCAACCCCCACTATGAATAACACAGAAGAAGTAAAGAGAAAACAAAGAAGACCCAGGAACCCAAGAAATCTCAAAAGACCTAAGCTTTCTCTACTTCGGTTATAATCTCTTCTAAGATTTCTTTGAAGCTCACTCTCTTCAATTCTCAACAACCTAGCGTTTGATCTTCAAAGCTCTCATAAAAACATTGACCTAACATCTCCAAAGCTAGGCCTTAAATACCCCCATGAGACGCAAAGATCGTGGCCGTTGGATTGAGCAACCGCTTAATCCAACGATTACAGATCATCTTCAAAAAAACAGAGCAGCAGGCGAACGTCTGGAGATTTCCTCCCACACGTTTGGCCACGAGTCAGAAGTCTGGGCAAAGACCTCCAGATGTTTGCATGAAGAAGAGAACTAGGTTGGACCGATCAGATGTTTGGTGCTCTCCTCACAGACGTCTGCCCCCATGTTCAGTCGTATGGAAGATGACCTCCAGACGCATTGGCAAATACCTGAACAAGTGGCACTTTTAACAGAGAGTTGGGAGTTTGCGGGTGGCGACTATTAAGTCGGCTGGTGATGTCCACCCAAATGCCTGGCCCCAGGCAGACGTCTGTTGACCAAGACCTAGACGACTGCGACGGTTTCCCCCATTTCTTGGGTGACGCGGTTGACACGCCAGGCGTCTGGTCCTTGACCACCAGGCGTCTGGCTGTCACGTGAAGCTAGATAATAACCAAGGCACCAAACGACTGGTGCACTAGCACAAGACGTCTGTCCTGGTAACACATGCACGGGTTGGATTTTGCAGCACATTTTCAACTGAACCCTCTTCTAACGCAAAACTTGTATGCTTGCTTCAAAAGGGTTACATGTGCTACAAGTCCATGATAATCTATTAATTTTATTGAGTCCACATCTAGAAGAAAGCTCTTTATTATTTATATATGAGAACAAATATTGGTTGTTATCGGCATACAAATTAAAAATTAAAAACTTGTCAATGTGAAAAACAATAACATGGAAACTCCTTTAGGATCCATTATCTCACAACAAAGCACTAAACATCACCTTTTTCAGTAGTGTTGAGTGCATATTAGTATTCCAGTTATATTAGATTCCATGTATTAAAAATAGAGTTCTGAAAGTTGAGAAGTAATAATTAATTATGAGTATTGTTTGAAAACAATATATATTTGTAGACATGTTTATGTGTAAAAAAGTGTGCAACTCTTCCATAAAATGATGATAATCAATAGGTAGGGGTAACTAATTCTCTAACCTCTTTCCCAAACTTTAATTTCTCCATGGTATCAAAGCCCTAAACTAGGGTTAGGGTAACTAATCCCTAACCCTAACCCTAGTTCTAAATCCTAAATTAGACGTAGATTAAATTCAAAAATAGCCTAACCTAACCCTAATCTCGGTATTCCCTAGTCCCTACGCTGCCATCGTTACTCCTAACCCTGACCCTAATACCATGTTCTTCACACTGCCGCTGCCTCTTTCTCCCCACCTCCATCCATCTCCAACAACGATGATGTTGGTTCCTGGTATGATGGCCAAACGGTTCCAACGCCCAAAGCGCTAAGAGATGCAACTTAGGCTTAAAGCGAAATTAAACCAAACACCTCTTGGGCAAGAGAGAATTAACACCAACCAACCAATTCCCTCAACGATCTTGTGATAGAAAGATGCAAGCACATGAAAACATACAAAAAAATTTAAGAGCTCAAGATGCACAACAAGATACACAAGAGTTTACCCTATTTCAGCCCGTTAGGTGCCTACATCTAGCAATTAGATGCAAACGATTCCACCATGATCAAGGATGCAATTACACCAACCTCTTTTCTTCTTCTGCCTTCAATACAAAAGATATGGCGTCAAGCAAGACATCCAACTCTAGATCTCTCCTCAAGCCCTCACAAATCTCACTCAAGTCGGAATCCTTGATAATAAAGCTCCTATAAGAAATAGGACTCATCAAGGGACTCAATCCCAATATCAATGAAGAATTATCATTTGTAATAGAGTTCCAAAAAACTATGATACTCTCCAAGGGACTCACAGTCTCACACTAGAAGGAGAAGAAGAAACACTCACTTGGATCTTTCAAACTTAAGCTTTTGGTTTAACTCAGACCCTAGCTTTCATGGACTCCAATTAATCTGCAAGCATTCTCCAAGCCCTTCCTCCAAGCATTGTTCCATAGCTTTGCCCCAAAGCCCCTATTTATAGGGTTGTGCATAGTAAATGAACATTGGCCATTGGATGAGAAAAGATCTCAATCCAATGGCCCATAAATCGGACCAAAATAACTCAGCAGGTCATCGCCAGACGTCTCTAAGATGTGCTCTAGATGCTTGGGCCCTAACCAGACGCCTGAGCTAGTCGACGCCCAAACTTCTGAGAGTTGCAAGTAATTACATCAATTGCTCCAGCCGATTAATGGTGCTCAGCCAGGCGCCTAATCCACCATCAGACGCCTGATTTTGAGACGCAAGATACATCAGGCACTTGGTTCGGCTCATCCAGATCTGGAACCACTGGTTCAGACGTCTGACTATTGGCCGCTTGACAGAGCTCTAGAAACAAGCAGGCTACCAGATGTTTGATGCCTAAGCACCTGGCGTCTGATACTGAACCGACATTCCAGTTTGGATTTTTCATCACAAATTACAACACTCTACCATGTTGCAAAATCCACAAGCTCATCTAGCACCATCAAGCACTAGTCATGTTTGTACTCATCTTGATCAACTGACATATGGAACCACCACCACCTGCATCGGTAAATGTGCCCTTTGGCGCCTCAATCCTCTGAGAGACATGTGAAGCTCAAAGCCTCCTGAGCCTAGTCACATCATCTTTGCATTATCCACCATCATGTCTGCAGTGAAATCAATCATCTCGAAGGATGTCTCTGCAAGCTTAGACTCCATGATTGAACCAAGTGGCATCGTGCCAGCATCCAATGTGCCCTCTGTCAATCCATAAATGTCACATTCATCACCCCACATGTCTGCCAACATCCACTCATGCTCGCCATAGCCACTAACCGTAAGAACCTCACTGTCTCCATCAGTGCTCAGCAGACTAACTCCAGCTGAGTCACATTGATATGGTGTCCGTATCCACCATGTTTGTTGATGCTCATCATCAAGACTCGACGTCCACCGGCTACTTGTCTCAACTTATTGTGCCGACCCAAGACCCAAATGCACACATAAAGCTTGTGCCAAACTGTCTGCCACACTAACATCCAGCCTCTGGAGACTGTCCTCACCAGCAATACCCTGTGATGAACTCGTCGAAGGTGAGAGTGAGTGCACACTGAAGGAGATCCTCCGAGCTCTGTCTACTCCCTATATCGAGCGAGAACGTACTTAATATGTGGCCTCCTATCTCTCAGCTCCATATCCCTAGTGGCAACTCCACTTAGGACCTCCATCACAGTCTCCACACTGTCATGGGAGCCTCCATGCTCTACCATACCATCAAATCCATTTATCCCATGCATCTCCAACAAGCTGGCCTCCAGAGTATCGAGAAATGCACCTGATAGGTCGCTCCGAGCCAAACTAGAGCTATATCGCATGTGACCATACTGTGGAAACTGATCGCTCATGCACAGTGAATGCTCTATCCTGATGTCAAGCTCCACAGAAGACCTTTCTATCCTAAAGCTGAAGTTACACACCTCAGCACGCATGTCATCCATCAGAGCAACCAAATCATGGGTGCTGGAAACTATGAGGGACCTCTTCTCCTCACACGCTGCAGCTTCTGGCATGGACACAACAAACGACTACCCTACTCCCATGTTGATCGATGGCTCTACCTCAAAGCTAAAGCTGTACACCTCAGTATGCTGGCTCTCCTTATGAGCACCCACATTATGCATGCCGGAAATGTGGGAGACATGTCTCCCGACATACTGTAACTCCCTGCATCGGTATGACTACCGACTGTAGTGCTTCCCATTAGACCGATGTCTCCTGCAACTCAAACCGAAATGAACATAGAGCTACATCGTCCTGAGATGATGGCTGATCACTGACACTAAACCCATCTGATGACATCTGCACAATGTCCATCTGTACCTATGTCTGATCACTCACCTGGGCCTGAATTTGAACCACCTCATCATATCTATGGACCGGGTTGTCCTCTTTATACTGTCATGAGTCTGCTCTGCCCTGAGCATCGTAGACTCGTCAGTTGTGACATATTGTCTGACTAAAATCTCACGGGCACTAGAACATTATAACATATACCCTCTTGTACCTCCATCAACGTACACGAGTATGACACAAACATGTGTACACTATCCTAACTTGTCATCCCTCTCGTGCGGTCGCAATAGACATCCAAACGTTTGCAGTCGCAAGTAGTCAACGACCCTGCCCGTATATAACTTCTCGAGAATCGAACTACCTGCCACTGGTAACGGTGTTCGAGTTGATGAGGTAAGCCGTAGTAGATATGGCCTCTGCCCACAACTCCCTAGGTAGGCCAAATGGTCCCAGTAGCCTCATGTCTTCTATACCAACGGTCTGACCATGCTATTTGCTCTGCCACTGTGAGTGTCTCCATCAAGAATGGTATACTAGCACGCGATCCTCTCTGATATGCAGACACTCTGAATCTTTATATCATGGGTCTGAAGGTCTCCCACAGATCTACCCTTCTGCTTCTCGACTATGCTCTTTCACAGTCTCACCTTCTCATGAACCTCATGCAGAGATCACACGAGAGGAACCATGACTCTCCTCAAGAAGTCATCCATGAATGCCACGAAGTAACTCGTGCCTTCTCGGAAAAAAATGGACGGACCCCATACGCCTACATAGACACACCCGAGGGGGTCCCTGCTATGTCTGACAACTGTTCCAAACTAAAATGGTCTATGCTACTAAGCACCACAATCACTGCAAGAAGCTAGCTACCGATCACATCCGATCACACTCCTCCAATCGAGAATGTCAAGGCACTGCTCATCAGCATGCCCCAATCTGAGATGCCACAGCGTCGCTAGATCTCCACGCTTGGAATGATGTGATTTACTAGTCTCGTCCACTGCTGTGTGCCCTTGGAGTGCATACAAGTTGCCAAGTTTCTTTTCCCTCATGACAACTAGGCAGCCTCTGAAAAAGTGCAGTCGATCACCCTCGATCACTGCCATGTATCTCATTCCGGTTAAAGCTCCTATCGATATCAAGCCGTCGCGAAGATCATATACATGTCTGACGCCATCAAATACTCGGACGATGCTATCGTGCATCCTGACTCTGACGGTGTCATTTCCAACCTGGTCGCACTCCATATCATTCCCCATGAGAATCCTCTCTCCAATGCATGAAATATATGAGGCAAATGCAATCCGATCCAGAGTCCTGTGGAAAGTGCACCCCGAGTCCAACAACGACGAGCATTGTGCATCTCCCACAGAGCATGCCGCAAATGCCGAACAATCGTCCAAGTCAGAAACCATCATGTTCTGTGCTACAATATGAGTAGAACTTTGAGTGTCATCTCCCACAACGCCAACTAATGTCATCACTTTCAACCTCAGTCAATCCATTTCCAATTCCCCTTTTCCTTGCACAGAAAAATATTTGTTGTCACCTCGGCCCCTTGACTTGGACCGTTACCGGCTCAACTCTTGGACTGGCCCGTCTTGGATCTTGGAGTGGATCCGCCGTCTAATCGACCCCAGATGAACATGGCATCATCTTGACCAATATTGTCATACAACACCAAACTTTGGAGATCCTCCGTATTCAATACGAACTTCAACTCATCCACTGTAAGTGATTCTCATCCATTTAACACAGAGCCTACGAATTTGGAATACTCCGGAGCAAGAGAACACAATATAACCATAGTATTTTGTTCGTCCTCTATCACACTCCCTAATTCCCGTAGGTCCATCACAATACGGTCCATCTCAAACACATGGTCCCAAAACAGAGGTATCCCCTTTTATCCTGAGAGAATAGAAGCGTTGCAACATAAGCAACCTCCTTCCAATGAGTGCCTCGATCGAGTAATGAGCTTCAGCTACCTCCATAGTACACTTACGACCTCGACATCGGTAAATTGTTGTAGGATCTCATCCCCTAAGGAAAACATGATTGCATTTGGGCTTTTAGCACCATCCGTCTCCTCTTATAAGCCGTTGCCTTATTCGGCGTGCAAACTCTAAGGTGCTTTAACAAGACAACCATCAATTATTGCCATGGATCAAAATTGTCCCAGCCATTGAACCTCTCTAATTTGTACGAACACGAAGCCGTCTCCTCACATAAGCAAGACGCCATCACGGCACAACACTTCTTCGCAAATCGGAGAGCTTTGATACCACTTGTTGATTTCCTGGTATGATGGCCAAACGGTCCCAATGCCCAAAGCGCTATGAGATGCTACCTAGGCTTAAAGCGAAATAAAACCAAACACCTCGTGGGTAAGAGAGAATTGTCACCAACTAATCAATTCTCTCAGCGATCTTGTAATAGAACGATGCAATAACATGACAACATACAAAAAAATTAAAGAGCTCAAGAAGCACAACAATATACACAAGAGTTTACATCCAGCAATCCGATGCAAACAGTTCTACTATGATCAATGATGCAATTACATTGACCTCCTTTCTTCCTCTTCCTTCAATACAAGAGATATGGCATCAAGCAAGACAATTTCACTCTAGATCTCTCCTCAAGCCATATCAATCGCTCACTCAAGTGAGAATCCTTGATAATAGAGCTCCTAGAAGAAATAGGAATCCTCAAAGGACTCAATTCCACTATCAATGAAGATCTATCATTGGCAATAGAGTTCCAAACTAGAATACTCCTCCAGGGACTTAAGATCTCACACTAGAAGGAGACGAAGAAACACTCACTTGGATCTCTCAAACTCAAGCTTTTGGTTTAACTCAAACCCTAGCTTTCGTGGACTCCAATTGATCTCCAAGCCTTTCCTCCAAGCATCGATCCATCGCTTTGCCATAAACCCCCTATTTATAGGGTTGGGTATAGCAAATGAACCGTGGCCATTGTATGAGAAAAGATATCAATCTAATGGCCAATAAATCAGGTCAAAATAACTCAGCAGGCCGCTGCCAGACGCCTGGTCCCAACCCAGACGCCTGAGCCAGTCGGCGCCCAAACTTTCGAGAGTTGCAAAGAATTACATCAATTGCCCCAGCCGACTGATGGTGCTAAGTCAAGTGCCTGATCCACTATCAGACACCTGATTCTGAGACCCAGATGCCTGACTGCCTAATATCTGGTATCTTATACATTAGGCACCTAGTTCGGCTCGTCCAGATGCCAAGAGCCACTGGTACAGACGTCTGACTATTGGCTACCTGCCAAAGCTCTGGAAACGAATAGGCTACCAGACGTCTGATGCCTAAGCACCAGGTTTTCGATCCTGAACAGACATTCCAGATTGGATTTTGCAGCACAAATTATGACAAAGGCATGCAACTATTTTAAAACATTTAGAATATATGTATATATATATCTCTATCTCACAAAAATATCTTGCTTGAGAGAAAAGAGAAAATCTACGAAGCGCTACAAAAATTTGAGGGAATCTTTAGCACTGCATGACAGCGAGCAATCAATCAATTTGGGGTTGTGGATTTGTAACGGCCTGTTTTCATCAACACTACAATTTGCGTGTTTAACCTATTAAACTATTTTCCGTCAGGAGTTTTATGATTTTGAAAATTTCCTTTCCTTATCGCCAGTGTGCTATTTACTTCCGAGTGATGTACTTTACTTTTCTGTCGTGTCGATGTAGGCCGTACTATAAGGCCCAGTCATGTACTACTTATCATCTATTGGGATAATAAAGATGTTGTGTGTTGTCTCTCTGAGTTTGCATGACAAGGATATGCCTTCGATGGAATTACTACAGACGCTTAATGTGCATCGAACAAGGAAGAAGAAAAAAAAATTCCTCCTTGTTTTGTGCACATGCGGACCTTCGTCGCGTCCTCGCTCCCGGGTATTATGGGAAGCGGGGCATGACAGGATTGAGTGGGATGTTGATGGTAGCGTATCCTATATAAATTTAACGTTAGGGAATGGGTTCCAAAGTAGGTGCAGGTTCTACGGAGAAATTGTTAAAAATAGAAGATTGAAATAGAAAATACGCCACACTCCAAACTACAACACGGATGCTATTTATATAGTTGAAAATAGAAGTTGAATAAAACTAAATTACAATTCATATTATACTCCTCATTTGACACTTACTCTAAAATTAAAAACTACAATTACTCTCTCGACTAAAAAAATAATTTTTCCTCATTCCTACTAATTCAAACTGGAAAGGTATTATTCTTTGACACCCTTCCTCAAGCTAAAGCATACACACATTAAACATGCTTAGTTTCTAACAAATAATTTGAACTCAAAGCTTTACAAAGTTGTTTAGCTAACATATACATGTTCATGTCATGTGTCAGTCATCTTATAAATCATAATCTCCTGTTTGTGCTAAAGTAGCAGTGACTTTAGCATGACTTTAGCCATCAGAAACTTCTGGAACATCTAATATCACTTTCTTTATCTTCAAATCGGACTCCTCTATGCCCACTCCCCTACGACCATCCCCTTGACCACAACCATATTCGCATTGATCTTGTCCTTCGATGGCTTCAAAGTGTCCAGATTGCACGGTAAAGTTTTCCAAGTAATAAAAATTATGTTAACATTTGCTCTCCAAATCCTAAAACCCAAACTAAACAAAATATTTTGTCCAAATTCCAAAAACCAAACCAAATGAACACCAATTCTGTAAAACCAAACTCCCCAAAGCCAAAGTAAACCTGCTCTTCAAATTCCCAAATACTAAACTAAACTAAACTAACTCTCAAAAACCAGTCCAACTTCTCAAAAACTAAACCACATCACACCAAATCAAATTTGCAAAAACCAAACTAAACCGAACTAAATTTCCAAAAACCAAGCTCAACCCCAGTCTCTAAACCAGGAAACCAAACCAAACTAGCACTCAAAAATTCCAAAAATGAATATCACCAAACTCTAAATCAAAAACTATGTCTCCAAAACTCTCTACATAACCATTAAATAAGACCTTTCAAAAAGTAACCATAAGTAACACTAATCAAAAGACATCTTTTTTAAATTTAATCCAGATCTAAGTGTTTTGGTAGCTACTAAAGATCTAAAAAGAAGATGATCCCATCAAAGTCGAAGAAGAGGAGAAAGTTGAAGGTGATGGTCATTGCAGCAGTGTGAAGGCTCGATGGTGATGTCAATGGGAGCTCTTAAACGAGCTCAATTCACATCCACATACGGATGCAAGGGTGATGATTGTGCAAGAGGTCAAAGGTTATGGCCGCTCAAGGGCTTGACGATGGCTCTTAGGATTATCGGAGGAAAGTGAAGAAGCATATCAAGGACATGAGAGTCAAAAACAAGATTGGTATTGTTGCCTCCTTGAACATGTAGACAATAAGACGGGTTTAGAAACGGTCAACGTAATAGTAGTAACGTAATAGCAGTAACAAAAGATGAATATAAGAATGATATTTACTAAGAAAGGATAGACGGTATTAATAGTGCATGCAACATCAAGGCTACGGTTTTAATTGATTCGAAGAATCAGGTCGCTTAAAGAAGTTAAGGCAAAGCGTAGAAGGTAGTAGCATAATGAATAATGCATGTCGTCAATTGAAGTACATGTCAAAATCATATCTGATTTGGCAAGCAATGATTTGGTCATAGTTAAGATGAAGTCATGATCTATCACATTTAGTGAAAGCTAGAGTCAAGGAATAAAGCAGGTGGTGGTGTTACGCATGAGAAGAAGAAGAAGACAAGTTAAAAAGACATGATCCTCGATTTGGGTTTAGCTTTTGAGCTGTGTGTGAGCTAGGGTTCAATTTGCATGTGGATTTGGGTTTGGTTTTAGTTAAGGATAAAGAATAGGAGTTTCATGTTTGAAAATTTATGTTTGGATCAAATTGAGTTTTAATTTTGATGAAGATGGCTATTGGCTTAGGTCGGTAATTCTGATACCAAGTTGAAAATAAAAGATTGAAAAGAAAAATATGCCACACCATAAATAATGGTATTAGCATTGTTTATATAGCTTAAGATAACCACAATTGCAACTAGGATTACAATTCATAGTTGCCTCCTTATTTGACTTCATAGTTGACTCCTTATTTGACTTTTATTCTAAAACTAGAAGCTATAATTTCTATATCTAAACCGGAAACTATCTCTCTCTGGTTCTACTAATTTTACGCAAGAAACTTGTTATTCCTTTATAAAGGTGGGCCTGAGAGGGTGAAGATGAAGAAGTGGATGCAAGGCACCATAGACGGTAAAGAGAAAAGGATATGAGCGAATGATGGCAAGAAATTGTGTTGGGATTATATGTGGTTGTTGGTTTGATATACACATGGGTTGTCCATGGTTGTTGCACCAACCCCTCCTCCCCTCATCTAGTATAAAAGGAGGACAAGTCCTTGGTTATTAGCATCGGAGAATTTGAGAATCCAATTGAGCTTCTATTGAAGCATTGGGGAGAGTTGTATGAGATCCTATTGGAAGTTCCATAGGATCATTGTGAGCGATCTTTGAGAGAGCACATTGTGAGGATTTCTTAGGAGTAGTTGAGTGCCTTTTGTATGTCCTAATTGGAATTATGAGAAGTGTTTCCTTGGTCGTTTAGGCGACCTAAATCCTTTTGTTTGCTTTCTCTTATTTGTTCTTCGTGCTAGATACTTCGGTGATCTGATTGCTTCCGCTCGGCGCACAACAATTGGTATCAAAGCTTTGGCGACGAAGATCTAGACGAAGAAGATGAGCAAAAGTGGCGACGACAATCCTTTTACTCCATGGCGCAATCTTCAACAACGCGAACTATCGTATTCAGTACAAAGTTCGAAATTAAGAAGTTCGATTGGCGTATCAACTTTGGCATGTGGAGATGCGAAGTACTTGACATCTTGAACCAACTTGGTCAAGATCAAGTACTAGATGAGAGGCCGACTACGACGTCGGATGCGGAGTGGATGATGATGAACCGAACTGCTTGCGGCACGATCCGGCTCTACTTGACAAAGGAGAAGAAGTACCCTTTCATGGAGGAGACGAACGCGAAAGCGTTATGGGATGCGCTTGGTGAGAAGTACATGAAGAAGAACATTCAGAATCGTCTACACCTAAAGAAGAAGCTTTTTGGCCTCAAGATGGAGGAAGGAGTTTCAGTTGAAGAACACCTCGACTACTACAACAAACTCCTCACAGATTTGAGAAATATCGACATCAAGGTGAAAGATGAGGATTAGGCGATGATTCTCCTTAACTCACTGCATGAAGACTATGAGCACATTGTTTCGATCTTAACCTATGGTAAAGAATCTATCACCTTCAATGAAGTTTCTAACGCTCTTACTAGTAATGAATTTAGAAAGAAGGATGATGAGAAGATGAGGGGCCAAATGTCTGAAGCGCTTACCGTGGTTAGAGGTTGGAACAATGAAAGAGGTGGAGGCCACAAATGGAACCATAAATCCGAGACGAGGGACCATAGTAGAGCTCCGCGCACAGATCGAGAGGGATCAATGTGCCTTTTGCAAGGAAAGCGAGCATTGGGCGAGGGAGTGCCCAAAAGCTAATAAGAAGAAAGATGCTACCGCTAACATCGTCAAAAGCGAGGAGGTGGATGAGTGGGTCCTAGTTGGTGCGACGGAAGGGGTGATGAAGGGGGATGTGTGCTTGACTCGGGTTGCTCGTTTCATATGACACCCCACAGAGAGTACTTTACTACTTTTCATGAAGGTTGTAAGCGTAAAGTCCTTGGAGACGATGAAGCATGCACGACGGCGGGTGTTGGCACGGTCCGCATAAAGATGAGTGATGGTGTCACACGAGACATAGGCGATGTTTATTATGTGCCAGATGTGAAGTACAATTTGATATCGCTTGGTTCACTTGAAGCCAAGGGTTGCAAAGTGACTATGAAGGACGACGCTTTGAAGGTGTCACTATGAGCAATGATCCTGATGAAGGGGAAACGCGAAGGCAACCTCTATTACTTGGATGGTACGGTGATGATGAAGACGACGAGAGTTCCAGATGAGCGAGCTACCGACTCAAGCTCGCACGCACCAAAGACGACGTCATTGGATGATCTCCGGAGAGGTGGTGCTAATAGAGGCGATGGTTCAAGATCGTATGGTGGACATACATTATCCCCACAACTTGCACAGCAGACGGATTCTATCAAAAATTGGAGACCAAGGTATGAGAGATGCCAACCTATAAGAAGGGTCTCGTTTGCTTTTTTTGCCAGGTGTGATGAGTCTCCAACCTTATACGGTGAGGTGGAGCACAATGGCGACCTATGTGGACAAAGGAAAGATTGGTGTGATGAGATGGAATCAACGACGACTGATGAAGCCAAGGATCGGGTGGAGCTACTTGGTACTAGTGATTGTTTGACAGACGAGCTTATGAAGGTCGATATTGGAGTCAAGTTCGAGTAAGGCTCGGACTTGTATGTTGACGATATGAGATGACTTTTGGTGGCCCCTTCTGGGGCAATGAGGCTCTGCGAAACCATATGAGCCTTTCGAGGCAAGATGACGGGAACACGAGATGATTCTCACCGAGTACGAGCGTTGACTGTCGATTGTGTGACATATACCTAATATCTCGCCAAGGTGGATATTTGTGGTTGTTGGCTTGATATACACATGGGCTGTCCATGGTTGTTGCACCAACCCCCCCTCCCATCATCTAGTATAAAAGGAGGGCAAGTCCTTGGTTATTAGCGTTGGAGAATTTGGGAATCCAATTGAGCTTATATTGAAGCATTGGGGAGAGTTGTATGAGATCCTATTGGAAGTTCCATAGGATCATTGTGAGCGATCTTTGAGAGAGCCCATTGTGAGGATTTCTTAGGAGTAATTGAGTGCCTTTTGTATGTCCTAATTGGAATTATGAGAAGTGTTTCCTTGGTCGTTTAGGCGACCTAAATCCTTTTGTTTGCTCTCTCTATTTGTTCTTCGTGCTAGATACTTCGGTGATCTGATTGCTTCCGCTCGACGCACAACATTATAAAATATGTGCCGAGGGTGAGAACCGTGGGTTATGCGGTGGTTTTTTTAACTTTGCTTGTTTACTATGAAAGTTTATAGACATTTTGTTAATTGTGATAGTTTCTTAATAACGAAGTTGGTCTTGCTTATGTTTTGTTTGTTAATTGGATGTGAGAAAGAAGTAAACCGCGGATTAAAATAGCCAGGGGATTTGAGTTCAATATAGAACTCAAGTGTCTAGGTTTCATCTTATAAATTGAACTTCAGTGCAAAAAACTATGGAACCCAGGGCTTGAATTAGTTGTTGCGATGTGTTTTCTCTTTCTTTCTTTTCTTTCTTGAATTAGTTCCTAATGAAGTCACACTTTGATTGGATTGAAGGGGGGAAAGGGAAGGGAACAAAGAAGCAAATTATGCGGAAAACCCCTAGGATTTAGATTCAAGTGAGTGCTCACAAGTTTATGGTCCAATAGAAAGAAGAAGAAACAAGATGCTTGATAATACTAAGCTCTCATAGGTTTGTGGTTTAAAAAAAGAAGAGCGTAAAGTAATGGATGTGGGAGAAGACATTGTTCTAAAAGAAAAAATGAGAAGAAATTTCAACACATTAATTTTAATCAGTTGTCTAACGGTGGAGGGTCTGACAATGATGAAAAATTTGACAAGAGGGGAAGGTGATCGTCTGGTTAAACATTACGAGGGGTTTCCAGCATTTACCGCAATCCTTAGACTTACCACCAAAAATGCTACATAGCTTTGCCTAAGAACTGTGGCTTGTAATATAAATGGTTCTCAATGCAGATTTCTGGCTTCTTTGTATTTGCGTGCAGATGCATGCCTGCTGTTTTTAGAGAAATGGGGGGATTTTAGTTGAAATACTAAATTTCATGGCAGAACAAGAGCCGATGAGGTTTGATGACCGCATGTACCGTTCAACTACATAATACTGGGGGTGTGATGGGACGAATATCCAATGCAGTAATATCCTTTTCTGACTAAAGAAGTAGAAATAGTCCTTTCCGATGCATCAATCTTCTCATAAACAATGAAAATCTATGATATAACCATTCTTAGATAGAATCACGTGATACTATGGGAGAAATTATTTGAATAATAAAACTACATAGGATGGGTCGAAAAGTATGCATCCACTATGGTGCCTTGTGATCTTTCTTTTAACAATAATTTCACCAAAAGAAGGTTAAAGCTAAATCAGTTGCAAATCGTAGTTATTTTCAACGAAAAGGTGAAGTTGAACCCTTATGAAGAAAATAAGTGAACTTAAGTTGCATAACTGAATAACAATAGAAAGGTCAAAAGAACTGCAAATTTGAAGAAGAGACTTAATATCATGAAAAAGAATAGGAAGAGGGACAAACAAGTTGAAATAAAAATAAGAAACAAAATATCAGTGTGCAATGAAATGGAAATGCACTTACGTCCCATTGACTCAAATCATTTTATCAAGTCACATCACCACATGATGGCATGAGGATATGTGTAGTGGGGATTTATCTTCATGTCGGGCAGTAGGGTTCAAACTTCCACTTCAACATATGGTTACCTTGAACAGACAATGGTTTCTTTTCTATCAACCTCATTTGTGAATATCTCCACTATATTCTCCCCTTGAGCTGTTGGCATCCATTATGAAGTCTCAAAAACCTTTATTGCATCATTGTTCGGCAAGAATCCATAAGCACAGTGCCAGAATAATTAATCAAAATGGTTTTTTCCCACATTGTGGTAACACTCCTCCTCCTCCTCCTTCCATTCATTGTACATCCTTCCCATCCAAGCAATGGAATCAGAACGGACCGATCAGCCCTCCTGGCATTCAGGAAAGGAATTGTTGCCGACCCACAAAATACTCTCGGTAACTGGAACGAGACGGTACCTGTTTGCGAGTGGAATGGCGTAACCTGCAGCGCAAAATCTGAAAGAGTGACCGAGCTTGATCTCAAGGGTAAATATCTTCAAGGAACTATTTCCCCATTTCTTTCAAACCTTTCTAGCCTCGAGTTACTTCAATTGTCTGACAATTCCTTTCAAGGTCTCATTCCAATAGAGCTTGGGGCTTTGTCTAGCCTAGAGCTACTTGGTATAGCTGAAAATGATATGCAATACGAAATTCCTGTAAGTTTTTCCATGCTCTCAGAACTTCGTTACATCAACCTGAGAAATAACCAGCTTCGCGGAAACCTCCCCACCTCTATGTTTTACAATTGCACTCAACTGAGCTACATAGATCTCTCCAACAATTCATTTACTGGTTTCATCCCTTCAGAAATTGGAAACCACCTTCTTTACTTGGAGAACCTCCTCCTTTATTTGAACCAATTGTCAGGTGGCATTCCGGCTTCTCTATCCAACTCAACACAAATGGTGGAGATTGATCTCGAGAACAATTTCTTCTGCGGCATGCTACCCTCATACATTTTGATCCATATGCCCTCTCTTGAGATACTCCATCTTTCTTATAACAATTTCACAAGTGACGAACACAACTCCAATCTCAATCATTTCTTTGATTCAATTGCAAATTTGACTCATTTAAAGGAGCTCGAACTTGCTGGAAATTCTCTTGGAGGTGTACTCCCTCCCTCTATGGGCCTCTTTAGTATTAACCTTTCACAAGTTTACCTCCAAGACAACTTCATACATGGAGAAATCCCATCAAATATATCAAACCTTTCCAACTTGATGGAATTGAACCTGTCAGACAATCTTTTGAATGGAACCATTCCCCTGGAAACAATTCTGTCACCCAATCTACAGAGACTATGGTTATCCAACAACCTGCTGTGCGGCGAGATCCCATCCCTTCCTATTGTTGTAAATAGCCTTGGATTATTAGATCTATCAAGGAACAAACTCTCAGGGGCCATTCCACCCTCTCTCGGAAATCTGATTCAGCTTAGGACCCTCATACTTCACGGGAACGTGCTCTCGGGGCCCATTCCCTCGAGCCTAGGGAGTATGAAACTGGAGCTCATTGACCTGTCCCACAACAAGCTTGCAGGAACCATACCAAGAGAAGTTGCAAGCTTGACCACAATGGAAATATACTTCAATTTGTCAGACAATTTAATCGGAGGAATGGTTCCCATGGAGCTAAGTAATATGGACAAGGTATGCGCAATTGATCTATCTTCTAATCACTTCATCGGAAAGATTCCTCCCAATCTGGGCAGCTGTGAAGTGGTTGAGCTAGTGAACCTTTCCCACAATCGGCTTGAAGGACCAATTCCTGAGTCCATGGGAAATCTACTAAACCTCCAAATCTTAGACCTCTCATCCAATTTCCTTTCAGGGGAAATCCCTTTCTCACTTGAGAAGTGCAGGAGTCTTAAGCAAATTGATCTCTCCTTCAACAATTTCAGTGGGCCATTACCAAGAGGTGGTATATTTGATTCATTAACGGCTGAATCAATTGAAGGAAATCATTTCTGTGGGTCATTTCCGGGAAATTCCTGCTCTGATCGAACTAAGATAAGCATGATACACTCTTACACATTCTTGGGCATTCTGGTAACTGTTGTCTCTCTCTCCGCATTTTCTCTGACAATAATCTCTGTTCTAGGCTACCGAAAGTTCATTAGAACTGAATTACTTCCAAGTGATGGTGGGGTTTCAAGTACATCAGCACTGGAATTATCAACAAGTTACCCGAGAATAACTTATAGAGAGCTGGTCGAGGCCACAGAAGGGTTCGCCCAAAGCAGATTAATTGGCTCCGGCAGCTTTGGACATGTCTTTAGAGGGGTGATGTCTGATGGAAGTGTGGTTGCAGTAAAAGTTCTTCAGTTACAAACTGGCAACTCTACCAAGAGTTTCAATAGAGAATGCCATGTTCTGAATAGGATTCGCCATAGGAACCTGATTAGGATTATAACGGCATGTAGTCTTCCAGAATTCAAAGCCTTGGTGCTTCCATTTATGTCTAATGGGAGCTTAGAGAACTATCTCTACCCAGATGAGTTGCATTCTGGTTTGCAGCTGAGCTTCATAGAAAGGGTGAATATATGCAGTGATGTTGCTGAGGGGATGGCCTATTTGCACCACCATTCTCCGGTTCAGGTCATCCATTGTGACTTGAAACCAAGCAACATTCTTCTTAATGATGACATGACTGCCCTTGTGTCGGACTTTGGAATTGCCAGATTGGTCATGACAGCCGATGAAAGAACTATGATGACTGAAACTGCAGGCAGCTCAGCAGCCAATCTCCTCTCTGGGTCAATTGGCTACATTGCTCCAGGTATTGCTTAGTTTACCATCAACAACCTCTGATTAGCCTATTTGAATATATAAGCGCACGAAACTGAAGAGACGATTTTTTGGGTCAACAATTTAATAAAAAATGAAAGATAAACAAATGGTCGAGGAACAATGTAGACAAAAAGAGAATTTAGGAAATTAAAAAAATCATAGGACACATATAAAGCTAGGAAAATGAATACTAGGTATATCTGACCATCGAAAATATGCATGTGCATGAGTGTGCATACACGTTAATTTTAAATTAAATACATGGCTTAAGGAAATGTATGATTTTTCATATAAATGATGTTTCAGAGAAGATGCTAGTCAAGTCTTATTGTCATATTAACAGATCTAGAAAATATTATAACTTTATACACAAATTCTTAAAATACAATTTTCTTTACAGTTAGCGTATTGACATTGAAATAATTTTTTAAATGTTGGCAACATATCAGAAATTTCAGCCGACATTCCAATTTTTCCCCCTCAACACCTCATGCTTTACAGCTTCTTGTCATAGACATTTCAGTTTCGAACTGAAATGTTAGGCAGTGTGTAAAACTAACCGATTTTGGTCATTTTCTTAAATTTTAAGTAAGGTGTTTGGGTACGAGTCTAAATTCAAATCCGACCCGCATCCATACACAATCTTTATAAAGAGTAAGGGCTCAGCCCTCTCTCTTTTTCTCTCTAATTTCTCTCTTCTTTCATTTGAGGTGGCGCATGCGAGTTCTTCGAGTTCGACGATGCATTTGAATTTGACGAGTGACTGTACTTCAACTTAGCTGATGCTTCAACTTCGATGGTGTTTCAATGGGCGGCGGGTGGTAAATGTTGAGTTTCTGCTGCAAAATCCAATCCATGCAGAATTACCAGGATCAGATGCATAGGTACCAAATATTTGATAGCCTATGGATCTCCGGTCATGTCAGAGTGTCAAACGTCTGATGTTCAACTTCCAGACGTCTGATGTATCGGCTATGTCGGCCAAGAAATTGTTAGACGTCTGGGCTTTGCCCATCAGACATCTGACCAGTCGTCGGACGTCTGAGTGATCTTCACCAGACGTCTGAGTGGCAGCCATGGTAAAAGTCATGCTCTCTGGTGAATAGTGATTAATTGTTCAGTTTTTCTTCAGGTGTCTATAGTTCATATCCCAGACGTCTGATCAGAGGCCAGGTGTCTGGAAGGGAAACTACAGACGTCTGACTACGGGCTGCTATGTTTTTTGAAGCCCGATATGTGGCCGTTGGATTGAGCTACCACTATTGGATTGAGCGGTTGCTCAGTCCAACGGCCACGTTCTTTGCATCTCTTAGGGGCTATTTAATGATCTTCTGAGATGTTAAGGCATGGGTTTTATGAGAGTTGTTGAGAGCAATTAAGAGAGAGCTTTGAAGAGAGATTAGATTAGACTGGAACCATAGAAGATGGCTTTTGAGATTTCTTGGATCTTCTTATTTTCTCTTTACTTCTTCTGTGTGAGTTTTGATATTGGTGTTCTATCCAAGTTATTACTCACTTGAGGGTGAAAAGGAAGTTGGTATAATCTTGTAATGTCTGATTAGATAGTGGACTCGTCTCGGATGTTGGAGTAGATCAAGTCTTTGACTGAATTAGGATAAAGTGCAGTGCATCATTTACTTTATGCATTTATTGAGTCGGCGTGCTTCGTTTGCTTTCTTTGCTCCCGCAAGATCCATATTGGATGAGATTGTTTGTTGTTGCGTTCATCCAATTTTTGTAAATTTTACTTCCTAGCTAGTCGTATGATTTGCTAGTTCCCCAGGGGATCTTTTCGCAACAGTAAACACATTTTTTCTATGTTGTGAGGCTTGTGATTGTTATCAACTAATTTTAAAAAATTAGGATCTTTCTCCCAAGCTCTCAGTCTACCTTTGGGCCTTTCAATCTCTACACCTCTTTCTATGCATCTCTTGCTTGTAATAGTTGGTTATCTTTTTAATTACACTAAACTTATTGCTGAATTTGCTAGATTATCCATAAAAATTCTTGCTAAAAATTTCTTAGCTATGTTGAATATTAAAAACATTGCTGGAATTTGTTTGATTTGCTACTATTGCTATATTTTCATTGAAATTTATCAGAATATGCTTTATATGTGGCTTATCCAGGTATGTACATAGTACACTCTAAACATACTTAAATGAGTTTTACATGTATCATATATAGTTTATATGCATCATATATAGTAGTTATCAATTTATAGTTTAATACGAATTAGATGTAAGTATACTCTAAACATGCTTTATATGGGTTTATATGTATCATATTTAGTTAGATATTTATATGATATGTACATAAGATGTACTCAAGTTTCCGAGATGACACCTCCATATATGACAAACAGTGTTGACATGTCACCAATATTCGCCATCCATTATTGCAATTTTCAAGCTGATACTAGTTTGACATCTAATATTTAGAACACTTCAAGTGAAATATACAAGTCCAGTAAGCATGTGTTCAAAAAGAGTATGATTTTTTCTTTAAAATAAGTTAAGAGAACTTTCAGGCATGTGTGCAAAGTATCTTAAATGTAATTACCGAAAAGGTATTGTTTTCAAACATTTCAAACATGGTAAAATCATTATAAAAGTTCACATGCTTTTTACATGCATAGCTTTTATGCATTTTGACAGATCAAATATATTACATTATCCTTTATGAATGATATTAAAGCTCAACATATAGTTGGTGATGGGGAACTGAAGCGATTAGGCTTTTGTAGTGCGGAACTTGATTGATGTGGGGAAAATGTAGGGTTTCATAAACAAAAATCAAAGATAACGACTACTAGGATTCAGGCCTTATACCCTAATAAATCACTTACCAACTCAAAGCATTCGCATGCAAACAAATTTCTTATAAACTAATGGTTTTCAGCAACCTACCTGACTATTCCTTCATTCATTCGGTGGCATAAAGCCTATATTATTAAAAAATTCCATTGTAAAGACTAAGAAAATTAATTGCATACTGATTAAAATTATAAAAAAGACTTAACTTTTGTAGATAATGCTACAAAGTAAAATAAAATAAAATCTAGAATCCTAATAAAAGAAACAATAAAAGAAATCCAAAATAACCAAAACCAAAACCAGTACAATAAAATAGCAAAAAATATAGATAAATCCTCTAAGCATGATTCTTATTAGACTACCTCTAAAATCTAAACAATTTGTGGCACTTGATCTCAAAATCATCTTGCCTCATATCTTCCTGGTCGTAGAAAACTCATTCTTAATTCTGAATGAAATAGGACGAAGACATCGAACAATCATCATAGACGAGATATTCCAAAAGCAACAAAATAGATGGTTACAGCATAAAACCTAATGACAATTGGGTGGTAAAAATCTAGAACAAAGTCAATCATCTATGGCATAATTTGGGATAGGCTCTCCTCAGGGAGTAACTCAATCTATCTTGGATTCACAGTTTGGCTTAGTATTTGATGGTCCAGCAACCTATGTTGAAAACATGGGCTGATGATGTCCAATGTCCAGCTGCCTATTTTCACCAGGCTCTTTCAGATTTTGTTTTTTATCACCTAAAAACGTCACCAATAATGTAATTAGTGAACTCCTTAAACCCATAAAAGGGGCTTAAGGCATAAGGCTGAAGGCATCCCAAAAATCCCATCTCAAACACTAAACGGAGAAGAGAGAGTGAGGGCCCCAGAGAGGTAATAGTGAGGGATTTCTCTAGTGTGAAAAAATTACCCGAGAGAGGAAAGTTACCACAGAGAGGTAAAAGTTATAATGAGTGTTTTTTGTATAGTGGTGTTTACCCTAAAGTGTAAAGTTATTTCCTAGTGAGAAATAACAAAGTTTTCTTTTATTCTTCATTTTTACTGTTTTACTGTCAGTAAGTCTTATAGTGATCAGTGAATCGCAATAAGTGATATCAGAGCATAGGTGAGCTGAGAGAGAGAGAGTTAAAAAGGAGTGAATTTTTTTGGAGGGATTTTTTACCATTGTATTTTTTTCTCTTCAAAATGTCAATGAAAGAGTCATCATCATCGGTAGCCATGATCAAACTGACGGCCACAAATTACACACTGTGGAGGCCTCAAATGGAGAATCTCCTCAATTGTAAAGATTTATTTGACATATTAGATGTCAAAGGAGTAAAGCCAGAAACCATCAAAAAAGCTGACTCGAAGAAGATGAATCGAATGACGATTAGTCAAATCCGATAGTGGATCGATCACATCGTCTTCCACCATGTTGCACAGGAGACGGACGTTTATGCCCTCTGGTAAAAGCTAGAGGACATGTACCAAGCCAAGACCGCTCGAAATAAAGCCTTGTTAATGAGACGATTGGTAAATTTGAAGTTGCAGAGTGGAACTTTCGTTGTCGAGCACACGAGCGAGTTCCAGAACCTGGTGAATCGGCTATCTGCAGTGGAGTTACAACTTGGGGATGAAGAACAAACACTTCTCCTTCTCAGTTTTCTTCTAGACAAATGGAAGACGTTGGTGGTCTCTCTCAGCAATTAGGCCCCAAACAGCAAACTTATCATGTCTATGGTCAAGGATACAGTTGCGGACCATGCCGCATCTTCAGCCGGCATACGCTCCGAGGAGGCCGCACCACGTGCGGTGGACGGGGAGGGACCGCCCATGATCACTTACATGCGCAGGAGGAGACGTGGAGGCGTTAATTAGTTATTATTAGCCTTAGGGGTATTTTGGTCGCTTTAGGCCAAATTAATAAATCCCATCATTCTCTTTATTTGGGCTAACCGCCATTGTATTTGCTTATGCTTAGATTGTTGAGAAACACTTGAGCATCCTTAGTGAAGGATATTTAGGCTTTTGTTCCGTTCAATTAAAAGCTTGGAGAGCAAGTCTCGTCTCGAAAGAGGCTTTTATCAATTGGTTCCTATTGTTCTCTCAATCTAAAACCCTGAAAATATTCCTCTCTTTTTAATTTTTCCACCTTTAAATTGATTTGCTTGATCGATCCAAGCGGATCGTATCAATTGTTATCAGAGCTCATAAGATCTAATGGCGCAAGGCACGAGAGCCACCATTGAGGAGAAGCTTCAAGCCCTACATGAAGAAATCACCAAGGAAATCGGAACCACGATGGAGACGATGAGTGTTCGACTTGAGAAGAAGATAGAGGAAAACAACCGAGCCCAAGAAGAGAAGCATGCAAAAAGCGAAGCAAATCAACAAAAAATCATGGAGATTTTGCAAACCCTAGTTAAGGGAAAGGGGAAGAAATCATGGGCGGAGGTTGAAGATGATTCGGATCCCGAAGTCCAGGAGTTAAGGGCGCGAGATGCAAGGGTGGCGGCGCAGTTTGCAACAGTCGGGACATCGGAAGTCGTCGTATCGACGAAACCGGGCGACTGTGACGAACGGGCAAGCGACGAAAGCGCGCGCGGGGGGCGTCTAGGCCTGGGAACCCTCCCGGAGGGTCGGCCAGACCCGACGAACCCCCCAGGGGGCCGCGAGCCCAGCCTGGGGGCGGCGGGGCTCTGCCGCAGTGGCAGAGGCCCCGCACGGCCCCCGAATGGCCGCTGGGGGGCCGCGCCCAAGCAGGCGGGGTCGGGCGGGACCCCAGGGCCCCCGCTTGACCCCTAGGGGTCCCGGCGATGGTGGATGAAGCCCAATGGGTTGCCGACAAACGGCCAGCAGGAGGAGGCCTTCGGGAGGGCGCAGGGGGTTTTCCGAGGCGAGGTCGAGGACCGGGGGTCATTTCGGTGCTCGAGGAGGGCAGCGACTAGCTGCTGCAGCTTTTGGAGGACCCCATGGGCTGGCACCAGACGGTAGGCCTTTTTGGCCTGAGGACGAATATGCAAATGAGGACTACGATCCCCTACGGAACCACGGAGATAGGCGTTGGGACCAGGAGAGGCGTGGAGAAGCAGAGTTTCATACTGATAGGCGGCTGAAGAAGCTGAAGATGCCCGTGTTTGAGGGGAGCGATCCAGATGGGTGGATCTACAGGGCGGAGAGGTACTTCCAGACGATGGGTTTTACCGAGGAGGTCCTGAAGGCGGTGGGCATCTACTTTGAGGGAGAGGCCTTGGCGTGGTACCGGTGGAAGGTTGCACGCAGTCCCTTTTCCTCGTGGACGGATTTGACAGCCTACTTGATGGATAGATTCCAGGAGACACCAGGAGGAGATTTCAGCTCAGGGTACTCAGGCAGGAGGGGACGGTGCGAGACTTTGTCAGGAGGTTCGAGCTACTGTCGGGCCGAGTGCCTGGGGTCACGGAAGAGGCGCTCATGGGGAATTTCATGGGGGGCTCAAGCCCTCCATTCGAGCTGAGCTGAGGATGCAGAGCCCGGGGGGTTTGGAGGACCTGATTCGCCTCGCACAGAAGACGGAGGAGAAACATACGGAGGAGAGGAGGATACGTGTGACTTGGGGGACCCAAAATTTCCGACCCACACCAGCAGCGGCAGCGCCGAGGGCACCTGCCGGTGCACCAGAGACTAGGGAGAGACTCGCCCCGCTACTTTTGGGCGACGGATGACGGAGGTGGAGGTGATGGAGAGGCGTGCCAAGGGGTTGTGTTTTCGTTGCGATGAGAAGTTCACCCCTGACCACAGATGTTCGAGCCGCCTGCTAAAGATTACCATGGTGTCAGATGAGGAGGAGTGTCGGGATGACGAGGAGGAGCCCAGGGTGGAGCCACTCGAGGAGGAGGAGAAGTCTCACCTTGACTTCGCGGAGGTCTCCCTGAACTCCGTGGTGGGGTTCACACCGAACCACACCATGAAGTTGTCAGGGCAGTTGGGCGATATGGCGGTGACAGTGCTGATAGACAGTGGGGCCACCCACAATTTTATCTCTAGCCGAGTGGTGGAGCGTCATTGGCTGCAGTTGAGCACCATGGAGAAGTTTACTGTTTTGCTGGGGACTTGGAAGATGGAGGAGAGCAAGGGGCTCTGTAAGGGGTTGTGTCTGACCTTGCAGGGAGTGCAAATTATGGAGGATTTCTTACCCCTGGAGTTGGGGAATGTCGATATCATTCTGGGCGTGCAGTGGCTGAAGAAGTTGGGGGACGTGCGGGTGAATTGGAAACGTCTTAGGATGAAGTTTGAGGAGGGTGACCGCAAGGTGGTACTCACAGGGGACCCCACCCTATGCTTTTCGTTGGTGGCCTTTAAGGCCATTACTCGGGATTTACAGAGGGAGTGAGAGGGGTACTTAGTGGAGTGTCATGCAGTTGGAGTTGAGCAGGAGAAGCCGGCAGAGGTTCCCGAGGTGGTTGAGCATATGCTGGAGCGGTTTCAGGAGGTCTTTCAGGACCCGCAGGGGCTACCACCGGTGAGGAGACATGAGCATGCGATAGTCATAAGAGAGGAAGCAGCACCAGTGAGCGTGTGCCCATACCGATATCCTCATGTGCTGAGAGGATGGTCGGGGAGATGTTGCAGGCGGGAGTGATCCAGCCTAGTGTGAATCCTTTCTCTTCACCAGTGCTGTTGGTGAAGAAGAAGGACGAGAGCTGGCGGTTCTGCGTCGACTACAGGGCGCTGAACAAGGAGACTGTGGCTGACAGATTCCACATTCCCGTGATCGACGAGCTGCTAGATGAGCTGCATGGCGCAGTTGTGTTCTCGAAGATCGACTTGAAGGCGGGTTATTACCAGATCCTGATGAGGCCCGAGGACGTGCGGAAGACGGCATTCCGCACACATGAGGGGCACTACGAGTTTCTCGTCATGCCTTTTGGCTTGACGAATGCTCCCTTCACCTTCCAGGCCTTGATGAACGAGGTATTTCGGCCGTACTTGAGGAAGTTCGTCTTGGTTTTCTTCGACGACATCTTGGTTTACAGCAGGACCATGGAGGATCATATGAGGCATTTGGAGACAGTCTTCCATGAGTTGGGGGCGCAACAGTTGTATGCGAACAGGAAGAAGTGTAGCTTCGGCCAGCTGCACATAGAGTACCTTGGGCACGTAATGTCGGCGGAAGGAGTAGCGGCGACAGGGCGAAGATAGAGGCCATGTTGGACTGGCCAGTACCTACTTCTTTGAGGGCATTGCGGGGTTTTCTTGGGCTGACGGGCTACTACCGGAAGTTTGTGAGGGGGTACAGTACGATTGCACGGCCGCTCACTGACCTTTTGAAGAAGGATGGGTTCGCTTGGGGGGAGGAAGCGACCAAGGCCTTTGAGGCCTTGAAGGTGGCCATGACTACGGCCCGGTGCTGGCGCTGCCTAACTTCAGCATCGCGTTTGTAATGGAGACAGATGCATCAGGCGTAGGTTTGGGGGCGGTGTTGATGCAGTTGGGGCGGCCCGTAGCCTACTACAGCCACGTGCTTTCTGCTAGAGCCCGGCTGAAGTCAGTGTACGAGAGAATTGATGGTGATCGTGTTAGCAGTGCAGAAGTGGCGGCCGTACCTACTTGGGAGAGAGTTCGTGGTCAGGACAGACTAGAGAAGCCTCAAGTACCTACTTGAGCAGATGTTGGTGACTGAGGAGCACCAGCGTTAGCTTTCGAAGCTAGTACGGTACCGGTTTGTCATTGAGTACAGGCCCGGGTTGGAGAATAAGGCGGCTGACGCCTTGTCTCGACGAGAGGAGGGAGTGCATCTGAGGGTGCTCTCGTTACCGATATGGCTAGACGGGGAGCCCATGTTACAGGAGGCAGAGACTGACCCAGAGCTTAGACAGATCAGGGAGCGACTATAGGGCGGCGGGGAGGCGCCGAAGGGGTACTCTTTGGAGGGGCGCAGGCTGTTGTATCAGGGACGGTTGGTCTTACCGTGGAGGTCGGCCTTCATACCCGTGTTGTTTCAGGAGTTCCACAGTTCAGGGATTAGGGGACACTCCGGGGTGCAGCAGACTTACATGCGGATGGCCCGAGAGGTTTACTGGCAAGGGATGAAGAAGGCGATCACCCTCTTAGTGGCGGCTTGTGATGTCTGCCAGCGTCACAAGTACATGGCCATGGCACCTGCAGGGTTGCTGCAGCTTTTGGCTCTGCCTGAGTGGGTGTGGGAGGAGGTGACGATGGACTTCATCGATGGATTACCCAGGTCGGAGGGGTACTCGGTGATTTTCGTAGTGGTGGACAGGCTGAGTAAGTACGCACATTTCATACCGCTGAAACACCCGTACACGGCAGTTTCGGTGGCCACAGCGTTTACTCGAGAGGTGATACGGTTGCATGGGATCCATGGTTCTATAGTGTCTGACCGGGACCAGGTGTTCTTGAGCAGGTTTTGGCAGGAGTTGTTCGGGTACAGGGAACGGTGTTAAAGAGGAGTACCGCCTATCACCCCCAGACAGACGAGCAGACAGAGATGGTTAATCGCAGTGTAGAGACGTATCTGCGATGTTTTGCATCGGAGACACCGCGACAGTGGTACCGCTGGTTGGCCTGGACGGAGTATTGGTACAATACTTCGTACCATTCAGCAGCAGGGACGACCCCTTTCCGGGTGTTGTATGGAAGAGACCCACCAGAGCTGATTCGATTCGGGAGTAGACATACACCAGTCTCGTTGGTGGAGGGATACATGGAGGAGAGTGATGGGATGCAGAGGAGCTGAAGAAGCACCTGCTACGGGCTCAGCAGGTGATGAAAGCGAAGGCAGATGGACATCGACGGGATGTGAGCTTTCAGGAGGGAGATATGGTATATCTCAAGCTGCGGCCATACAGACAGAGATCAGTGGCGAGGAGGAGGAATAAGAAGATATCTGTCAGATTCTTTGGTCCCTTTGAGATTGAGGCCAAGATTGGCCAAGTGGCCTACAGGCTGAGGTTACCCACGACGGCTACGATCCATCCAGTTTTTCATGTTTCGCAGCTTTGCCGCGCTATTGGAGAGCAGACGGTGTCATCCACACTTCCACCAACACTGACAGAGGACATGGAGGTGATGATGGAGCCGTTGGACGTCAGGGCGGTGCGTCAGGGTTCGGGGCGTCGGCAGGAGGTATTGATACATTGGACGGGGTTGCCGGACTGCGATGCCACGTGGGAGGCGTTCGACGTTGTTCGGGAGCAGTTTTCAGACTTCCACCTTGAGGACAAGGTGGCTCTTCTACGGGGGTATTGATGCGGACCATGCCGCATCTTCAACCGGCACACGCTCCTAGGAGGCCGCACCACGTTCGGTGGACGGGGAGGGACCGTCCATGATCACTTACGTGCGCAAGAGGAGACGTGGAGGCGTTAATTAGTTATTATTAGCCTTAGGGGTATTTTGGTCGCTCTAGGCCAAATTAGTAAATCCACTCATTCTCTTTATTAGGGCTAGCCGCCATTGTATTTGCTTATGCTTAGATTGTTGAGAAACTCTTGAGCATCCTTAGTGAAGGATATTTAGGCTTTTGTTCCGTTCAATCAAAAGCTTGGAGAGTAAGTCTCCTCTCGAAAGAGGCTTTTATCAATTGGTTCCCATTGTTCTCTCAATCTAAAACCCTAAAAATATTCCTTTCTTTTTAATTTTGGGTTTTTCTCATATTAGTCCCTTAAATTATGTGTATTTTGATATTAGTCCTTTAAATCTTTGTAATTTGAATTTAGTCCCTTAAATGTTTAACATTAACCTAAATAGTCCCTTTTGTTAACCTAAATAGTCCCTTAAATGTTTAAAGTTTAACCTAAATAGTCCCTTTAAAGGACTAAATTCAAATTACAAAGATTTAAGGGACTATTATCAAAATACACATAATTTTAGGGACTAATATGAGAAAACCCCTTTAATTTTTCCACCTTTAAATTGATTTGCTTGATCGATCCAAGCGGATCGTATCAGATACCCTCTTCAAGAGGCTGTTAAAAGAAAGAAAGTCAACACCGACCAATCGCATGCCCTCGTGACAGAGACTCGAGGAAGATAACAAGGAGGTGGTCGAAGCTGGGGTAGAGGCAGGAGCAAGAGCCGTGGTATGTCTACAGACGAGAGGAGGCCTACCTACAAGTGTTACCACTGTGGCATGGAGGGCCACATGAAGAAGAATTACCCGAAGCTGTTACGAGAACAGGGTCAAAATGGTTCTCTACAGAAGACCAAAGATGGAGAGGCGTTAGTCACTTATACCGGAGAAGTTTCTATTTGTTCCATTCAAGAAGAGATATGCCTCCATGTTTCCAACCAGGACATGGAGTGGGTGAGTGTTACAGCAGCATCCTTCCACACCACTCCTCGAAGCAACTTCTTCACTAGCTACAAAGCAGAAGACGTTGGCATTGTGAAGATGTGAATACAAGTTCATGCAAGATCGTGGGAATTGGTGATGTTTAGATTCAGACGAACGTCGACAATACAATAACTTTGAAGGATGTCTGACATGTACCAGACCTCCGATTGAACTTGCTCTCTGGGATAGTCCTTGATAAACAGGGCTTCGACAACCACTTCAGCAACGGCACATGGAGAATGACGAAAGGTGTCATGGTTACCGCAAAGGGGCTCATTTGTAGTACGTTATACAAAACTCATGTGAAGATATGTACCGACAGCCTTAATGTGGTGGAACGTGAAGCTACTCAAAATCTATGGCACTAACGACTCGGTCACATGAGTGAGAGAAGGTTATCTCTCTGGACAAAGAAGGAGCCGATCTCAATCACTACGGATGCTGGACTATATCCTTGTCAGCATTGCTTAGTTGGCAAGAAACATAGTCTCTTTCAGTTCTTCTTCAACAAGAAGATCAGGGATACTCAGTTTGGTACACTCTGATGCTTGCGGTCACTTGGAGGTTGAATCACTAGGTGTGAACATGTATTTCTTGACCTTCATTGATGATGTTTCTCAGAAGGTGTGGGTCTACTTCTTGAGGACGAAAGACCAAGTGCTCGACTAGTTAAAGCTGTTCCATGTCATGGTCGAACATGAGACAGAAAAGAAGTTAAAGTGCATCCGCTCAGACAATGGAGGCGAATACATTTCCAGAGCATTCGATGTCTATTGGAAAAGTCAAGGCATTAGACATGAGAAGACAGTTCCTCGCATTCCAAAACACAAAGGTGTAGCTGAAAGGATGAGCCGGTCGATCATGAAGAAGGTTGGAAGCATGCTCAGTATGGCTAAGGTACCAAAGCCATTCTGGGGAGAAGCTGTTCGTGCTGCCTGCTACCTCATCAACAGATCACCATCAGTACCTTTGGATTTTGCAATTTCAGAAATCTCTCATACGCCCCCTTGAGGGTAGTCGGTTGCTTAGCCTTTGCACATGTATCCAAGGAGCAAAGGCAAAAGCTTGATGCAAGGACCATTCCTTGTATCTTCATCGGCTAAGAAGATTATAATGCCACGCTCCCTAGGATACCTGAAAAGAAAAAATCCGTCCCAAGTATTCATGAAGAGGCGAGGGTGAAGAGAAAAGGAGGGAGAAAAAGGGAGTACAAAGAGAACGCGGGCCACTGCGCCAAGGTTCTAAATGGCGTGAGGCGTGGCGTGGCGGTGAGGTTAAGCCTCAAGCCTTAGGAGCCTTGGCAGAGCCACGACGTTTTTCAAGGCGTGTGTTAAGGCGGCAAATGTGTGTATATATTATATAATATATATAGAGGTAGACAGTAAATTATGCTCCTCTTAGATGGATTAGTTTCCAAATCCTACCAAATTCATAGTCTTCCATCTACATTGAGATGTGTACTTACTGCTTACAATAAACTAAAGTGTTACTTTACTAAAAAGCAGTTGTTTACATAACTAAAAAGCATGTGACCTCAATACGTCATCAATATCAAAGCAATCGATTAATACAGTTGTTAAAGCTATTTGGATAATTGGATCTAAACGAAAAAGTGGGAGAAAAATCACCTGAAATCCTTGTAGCAAGGTGGATCCTTTCTAGTAACAGCAGATAAAAACCCAAATGTAAATTCAGGATATTCTAAAAAATTAAGGTTTGAAGTTCCAAGGGCTTGGAGAGGACCCAGATCAAAATGGATGTAAAAACGCTTTAGCAGGACAACTGAAGAACTTAGACGAAGGCACCGCGAAAAACCACCCTGCGAGCGAGATGAAAAGCCATAGACCCCAAATCGAATGCGAGCGGCTACGAGATGAAAAGAAGCCTCAAATAATGAGAACGGGTCGGGTTCGGATTCTCTTAGCCCTATAATGTGGACTCGTGTGTTTTTTTTATTTTTTAAGGCGCACCTTATGTTTTGTGGCGCGCCTTGTGTCGCCATGGCGCGCCATGGCGGCGTGCCGCCTCAAAGAGCCAACTTGGACATTAACGGGGCGTGAGGGTAGAGCCTTGCCGCTATGGGGTCGCCGTGGCGAGTTTTTTAGAACCTTGCACTGCGCACATGCTGGGATAGTACAAATAATGCTCATACCACTAAACAACAACTCAAGAGATAAACACAGTGACTAAGCAAAAACAAACGTTCCCTTTATTTACAAGTTTACCATTACAAAAGTGTCATTTCCAAAAATGGAAAAACTCCTCATCATAAGATCTCCCACTTATGTTATAACATCACACCTTTATGTTATAACATCACCAACCACCTATCTACGTGAAAACAAAGGCACGCTTACTATACGTTCTGGCAAGGATACATAAGCATGGTACTTCACACATAAGGACGTTACAGAGATGAAGAGTTTGTGTACAGATTGTGGGACCTAAAGAAGAACATTATTCAGAGCAGGGATGTGCTGTTCCAAGAAAATCAAACCCTGAAAGACATTGAAAAGTCAATGGTGTCTTCAAATGCAAGTTGAAGTGCTGAAGACATTGTTCTAGACCCAGCACCAACACAATACGAAGAGATGCATGAAGAAATACCAAAAGAAGAGGATGATGTTCAATAAGACGTGGAAGAATAGGTGGATGCTGAGCAGGGGGCCACAACCTTCTCCATCAGCTATTGCACCACCATCACCACAGGCAAATGATGGTGCACCTCTTGAAGTCAACAACTTACAAGTAAAAAGTTCTGAACGAGGTCGGATTCCATCAACCAAATATTCAGAATCTAAGTATCTTCTGCTTTCTGAAGAGGGGGAGCCAGCGAGTTTTCAAGAAGCAGTATTTCACAATAACAAAGAAAGTTGGCTGCAAGCTATGCAGGATGAGATGGAATCTCTGCAGAAGAATTCTACTTATAAGTGGTCAAGCTTCCACAAGGAAAGAAGGCGCTGAAGAATAAATGCATGTTCAAGCTCAAGAAAGATAGCAATGGAAAGATGGTGAAACACAAAGCTCGACTGGTGGTCAAAGGCTTCCTTCAGAAGAAAGGTATCGACTTTGACGAGATCTTTTTACCTGTTGTGAAGATGACTTCAATCCAAGTCATCTACGGGTTAGTAGCCAGGATGAATTTAAAGTTTGAGCAGATGGATGTCAAGAAGATCTTTCTTCATGGTGATCTACATGAAGAGATCTACATGGAGCAGTCAGAAGGTTTCGATGTTTTAGACAAAGAAAACCTTATATGCAAGCTGAAGAAGAGTCTGTACGGCATCAAGCAAGCACCACGACAGTGATACAAGAAGTTTGACTCATTCATAATGAGTCAAGGCTATAAAAGGACCATTGTAGACCATTGTGTTTATGCACAACGATTTTCAGATGATAACGTTGTTGCATTGCTATTATATGTCGATCATATGATGATCGTTGGACAAGGTGCAACAAAAATCAGCCAGCTGAAGAAGGAACTCTCTAAGTCTTTTGATATGAAAGACTTAGGTCCTGCTCAACAAATTGTGGAAATACAGATAGTTCGAGATAGGAAAAATAACAAGTTATGGCCAAGGACAGAGCCAAAGGGGGGCCTGAGGGGGCCGTTGCACCCTAAGTTTTTTTTTAAAACCCCTAATATGCCCACAATCAGTTACCACGCAGCCCATGTGGAAACCATGGCAAAGATCTTGGCGGACCAAAAGTGGAAACTTGACAAAAATCGCCAGTTCCTCTGGCTCGCGATCGTCGCCTCTGTTGCCCTCTATTTGGCAACCTCCTATATATATATGAAGAGTCATGAGTCGTTGAGAGGAGAGCCGAAGAAAACGAGAAATATCAGAACAATGTCAGCTTTTAAAGGCGGAAGAAGAGGCGAATATGGTGATGGAGCATGTTAAGGCCAGCAAACTGCAACTCGCAGGGAACGATATCACCGTCTGCTCGACTAGCGGGTCCAGACCTGTTTCCAAGGACTCCGTCGTCAACCTTGATCAGTGAGTTGCAATCTATTTTTAAATTTTTTTTCCGAATTTTTTCGGTTATGAGTTCATCAACAGCGAGTAAAGGTAAAGTTGTGAGTTTTGTTCTGAATCTGGGTTATTAATTAGTGTTCCTCGATATATGCTATTAAAAATGGATTTTTTTAAAGATTAGTAATTTTTTGAGCTTAAAAAGAGAGAATTTGCCAGCAGAGAGGATGGATATCTTGTATGGCTATTGAAGGGCAGTTATTGGCTGGGCCCCATAGCCATTGCTCTAATTTGCTTGATTTTTTGCATTTATTATAAATATGTGGACCCAAAAAATCATAATTGCAATAATTTTCTATGTTATTTTTTTGAAATTTTAATACACACCTATACATTGATGAGCTCATATTCATGGGAACTGGGAACATGTAGTTAGTAGTTATTATCATCTTTAAATAGTTGTTTATTTATTTATTTTGGAATTAAGTTTGTAGCCAGAATCACAATAACAAGTGAAATTCCAAATAACAAGTAATGATCAGTTCTCTACTATTAATGGCATTGCTGGTCTTGCAGAGAAAATGGTAAAAACAAAGAAGAATTTAGTATTTCCATTAGTATATAAGCTTATCAAATTGTCATTACTTTTACCAATTGTAACCGATATTGTGGAAAGAGTTTTTCTGCTATGAATATTGTTAAGAGCAAATTGCGGAATAGGATGAGAGGTGATTTTCTTTTCTGTAGATATATGAAGATATGTATTTACATTTTGCAAAATTGCAGTTATTATCAAAAAAAGTGCACATGAAGTTAACGGCAGGTATTTTGTTCTATTCTAGATCTTTTATTTATAGCTATTTTATTTATAGAATATATTTTTAGCTCTTTTATTTATAAATTTAATATGTATAGATAACTGATGACTTTTGCTTATTGGTTTTTATTGTACGTAGAAATTATTTTGTATTAGCTTATAATTTGCCCCTAAATAAAAATTTCCTGGCTTCGCCACTAGCTATGGCTATCTCAGGAGAAGTATATTGAACGCGTGATCAAGAAATTCAAGATAGATCATGTCAAACCAGTTAGCATTCCATTGGCCAGCCACTTCAAGTTGAGTAAGAGGTCAAGCCCTTCATCCAAGAAAAAGACGGGGATGTCAACAATGCCTTACTCTTCAGCAGTTGGAAGTATGATGTATGCAATGGTGTATACACGACCTGACATTGTCCATGCAGTGGGAATGCTTAGCCGATTCCTTTCTAATCCGAGAAAGGAACATTGGGAGGCAGTCAAGTGGATTCTCAGATACCTCAATGGTACTTCAAAGGCATGTCTATGCTATGGAGAAGTTGATCTAATCTTGGAGGGCTATACAGATGCAAATATGGCTAGAGATCTTAATAGTAGACAATCTACATCATGTTTTCTCTACACTTTTGCAGGAGGAGATGTGTCTTGGTCGTCAAAGTTGCAGAAATGTGTTGCGATATCCACAATAGAGGCTGAGTACCTTGTAATCACATAAGCAGGTAAGGAAATATTATGGTTAAAGCGATTTCTTCAAGAATTAGACATCAAGCAGAAAATGTACAAGGTACATTGTGAAAGTCAAAGTGTTTTGGATCTGAGTAAGAATTAATGTATCATGCTCGGACAAAGTGTTAGTGGTTGTGCCCTAGGCCAAATATTTGGACCTTTATGTTATGTCATTTTCATTTATAAAATGTTTCTCTTATTATTGTTATTATTATATTGCTTGCATGTTTCTTTATAATAATGTTTGAATAGTTGTTTTATGCTATTCTAAGCATCCCTAGTCATTCATCATTAAAGGTTTAATGAAGAATTAAGACTAGTATGAGTTTGGTAGATAATTATGAGATAATTATATGTATGGTGATACAAATAAAACTTATATGTACTTGTTGGAGAACATGTACTGGATAGACTCGCTATGAGATCATTACATGGATTAGTGTCATAAATGACCTCATAATAGTTATGTCATTGAATCCTTAGACCTGAGCTCATCACAGTTTCCTACATAAGGAACATCATATTTTGACATAATCAAACATTATCTTTAATCAGATAATCATAAAGGTTATGATCGAATATGATGTGAATTATGCAGAGGAAAGTGAATGAACAAGATGGAATTTGTCCCTCTCCTATGAGAGATATCTAATGGGCCCCTCGATAAGTAGGACTGAGAAATGCATGGCCGTGCTCAAATGAATGTCCTTTGATTTTATCAGTCTACTTAGAAAGCGAGAAATTAAATGTTTGAACTATATAAGTATGACACTGCCCATGACTTGTGTTCAAATAAGATATCGTGTGACAAAAGGATTATGACATGTTCTATTGGTTAGGTTAATATCGGACTAACGATATTCATATTAATTGGGTAGTCAAAATGTCTTGCTAGAGACCAATTATGACTTGTGGGCTTCTAATGAGATTAGGCCCACTGCCAATTTAATATGAGCCTATTGGGTCGCACACAAAGAACGAATTGGATAGGATAGGGTTTAAACATGATTTCGAATATGATTTGAAATTCGTGATAAGGTGAAATATCTTAACCGTCAGATATCGTATCTCGTTAAGATATTATCCCTAAGATATCGCCGCTTAACTGAAATACGTTAATGAGTTACCGTGGGATTCTTATCCCTAAGATAGCGTCGCGTAACTGAATGTTGTTAAGGGGTTAACGTAGGATTCTATATAAGATATAGAATCACGATTTTCAGTTTTTACGTTTTCAATCTATTTCCTCCATTTTTGAGAAAAACAAAGAGTGAGAGAAACCCTAGTTGCGGAGAAGGAGCTAGCACCCTCGCAATTCTTGTTCGTAACGTTCGCGTGGATACCGATTGAAGGTGGTCGTTCGTAGAGCAGCACCTGTTGTCCGACAGATTCAGATCGACAGAAAGGTTAGTAATCTATTCGAATCAATTAGAAACGCATGGATCTTGGTAGGTTTCTATTTTCTACTGCGTATAAATTAGTTGTACTATGATAGAAACCCTAACACAAAGCATATTGACATTCGATATCATTGGATACGCGAGGTGATTGATCAACAGCAGTTGAGACTAGTGAAGATCGATACAAAGGAGAATCCAGCAGACATGTTTACGAAGGTGGTGACACGGGAGAAACTAGAGCTGTACAGAGACAGCTGTAATGATTGTAAAATAACAATCTTTTTTAAATGTAGCTGGAGGGGGAGAATTGATGGTCCAGCAGCCTATGTTGAACATATGGGTTGATGTCCAATGTCCAGCTGCCTATTTTGACAAGGCTCCTTCAGATTTTGTTTTTTATCACCTAAAACGTCACCAATGATGTAATTATTGAACCCATTAACCCTATAAATGGGGCTTAAGGCATAAGGCTTAATGCATCCCAAAAATTCCATCTCCAACACCAAATGGAGAAGAGAAAGAGTGAGGGTGCCAGAGAGGTAAAAGTGAGGGATTTCTCCAGTGAGAAAAAATTACCACAGAGAGGTAAAAGTGAGGGATTTCTCAGATAAAATTACCCCAGAGAGGAAAGTTATCACGGGGAGATAAAAGTTGTAGTGAGTTTTTTTGTATAGTGGTGTTTACCCTTGAGTGTAAAGTTATTTCCCAGTAGTGAGAAATATCAAAGTTTTTTTACTCTACATTTTTTACTGTTTCACTGTCAGTAAGTCTTATAGTGAGCAGTGAATCTCAACAATATCATGCTTAGCTTGGAATGTGTCTCTGGTTATGGCTTTGTTTTAGGCTCTGTTTTGGTTTATGCTCTCACTTACGATCAGGATCTAACTATAATTTTAGTTTCGATTCTTGTTTTAGCTGTCTTTGTTTATGTTTTCATATACAACTCAAGTACAGTTTTAAGCTCTTGGGCAAGTTTAGTCCAAATGTGGTTGGTTAAAGAGCAATTAATGGCAATTGTCAAAAGTGTCGCCGGTATTAGGTGGTTCTGACAAAGGTGACATCATGATCCAATGGTTCAGGCAAAAAAACAGCTATGTATGAGATTGTTGGCAAAGACAGCATCGACATTGATAATGAGATCTGGAGTTCATGAAAGGTAGGGTTAGAGATCTGGATTGTGCCAACAATGTAGTGATGGTGGCGGCACAACGATGAGGGTGGGATGATGGCGGTGGCACAATGATGACAATGGAAATAAAAAATTCTATTTCAGATCTTGAGTAATAGGAAATCCTCGGCCATAAGTTTTGAGGCTTAAAAGAATATAATTTTTTCAAACTAAAAATAAAAGAAAATAGAAGCAGATGATGAAGATCAGGAAGGAATCATTGATCTTTCACTCTGCTACCAAATGATTAGGAACCTAAGCGATTAAGGTTTTGTGGTGTGGATATTGATGGAGTTAAGGTAAATACAGTGTCTGATAAAAAATCAGAGATAACAGTTAATAGAATTTAGGCCCTCAACTCTGATGAATCACTTGCCAACTCAAAGCACCTTACATGCAAAGAAATTTCTTACAAACTAGGGTTTCTATGAACTTGGCTAATCATTCATTCACTCACTCATTAACTCTCCATTACAAAAGAAGACATACATCCCTTTTCATAGGAAAGATGTAAAGCCAAAGAAAACTAATTCCATACATATTAGAATTCTAACATAGAATTGCCTTTTATAGAAAAGGCTACAAAATAAGATAAAATAAAACACGAAGAACAATCTAAAATTAATCAAATAGCAAAGATATATCAAAGTCCCCCATGCAGGATTCTCATCAGTGTGCCCATGAAATAAACACAAGTTGCAGCACTCGATGTCATACGTCAGCTGGCCTAAATTCCTCCGATGCAATATATAGTTAAGGTATGATCTAGAGAAATTTTAAAGTGTTCCATAATTTCCAGTTTCTCAAACATGTATGTCATCTAACTTCCCCTATTGTAATAGAAAGTAATGGTGTGACCTGAACAGTTTTGAAGTGTTGAACCATAATATATTATTGCTAGTAATTTCCTAATGTATCCTAGTATTATTATTATTTTAACTTCCTTCAACCCAAATAGGAAAAATATTCTTCTTGCCATTTAACTCCAAACTCAGATGAAATATTTTAATACAGTAGTTACATCAAGAACAACAGAAAAGTTTATCCAAAACTCTACTGTGGTTGGCAGCTATGAACCCTCCCCAGGTAAGAAGTTCTGACCTCCGCTAGATAAGCATATCTTTTTTTCCTTGCTACCTAAATACTTGTCTGTTTAGGTGTACCGGACTGCAGCAAACTATAACACACTACTCTTAAATGACATGCTCATCCATATCTATGAACAACTCATCTTCATCCATGTCCAAGCCATCTCAATTTGATTCTACCTCCACTTATCCTCAATTAAAGCTACCTCTAGTCCCCATCTAAACAATCACATTTCATTACAGTATTTGTTCTCAATTACCCATGCAGACCCATAGATTTTGTACAAAATATAACCATCTTACAAAATTTTCCCTTTAATTAAATCAGGGGCTTTATTATGGTGTTAAAGCAACTCAGGTTCAACTCCAATTAGGTTCGTATTTAAAGCGGATTAACAAAACTATATGCTCCATGTCTAAGTCCACGAATGGAGCAAAACTATTAGTGTACCATAAAAGAATTTATGTCAATCCTCATAACAAAGTTTGGAAGTTTTGGCGCAATGGTAAGAATTTAAAGATGCTAAAACACTAACAAATGATATCCTAGTTGCACCAAAATTTTATTAGATGCTAGTCGCTTGAAGAAAATCAATTTTATCTTGGTTCGTAAGTGGAACGTTAGCCAAATGTGGGCAATATACTAAGGCAATAGTCAGTTATTGTCTAGACTGATGTGCTTAATAACTTAAATATATATTTCCAACACACAGGCACTTGGATCCTTCGCAACGGATTTGGAAGAAACCCTCTCCATACAAATCTACTCTATGCAAAAACAAATAGAAGATTCACTTTAATTAAGCTGAGCTACATTATCTAGAGTGCCTACAAATAAAAGAGATCCAATGAGCATAAGTTTCCTTACATATGCATCAAATATCCACCACATGTAGGAACATGTATACTTGGTTCATTCGTAAATGACTTGGCAAAAGACCTTCAAATTAATTGATATCAAAAACTTGACGATACATGGAATTCAAGTTGATATAAACCACTTAGAGTGCTACATATAGTCAAAACATCGAGATCATGGGTTACTTGCCTATGCATCATGGGTTACTCACCTTTCCATAACATGATGCATAGGCAAAAAATTGTAAAATTTTCATACAACAACTTGGGTGTTTCAATTGCTCTTTTTACTTCCTGAACTTGAACTTTATGCACAATATTATTTTTCTTAAAAATGTGCATCCAAGAGGATTTTAACATGGGTTGCCTTAGTACTTCCTTGAAGTCCCTAACACTAGATCAAAACTCCAAATTTGTGGTGAGATTTAAGAGCTAATTTTTTCTATTCTAACAAAATGCATACCTGTATAAGTTTATCTTCCCATTAATTCCTTGAGAGTTGGTAGTGTTAACTGTACAATTAGACTTTTAAATATGCACATCTGATTGTTGAGGGGTTTATTTCAACTTCTAATGTTTTTTCTCTCTCCTCATTTTTATGTTAATCTTTCTTGCATATATCTCTCTCCCATCCCTGGCTTCCATCTTTCCTCACTTATCTGGCTCCATTATGTCACCCTTGTTTCGCTAGTTCTTCTTTTCTTTATCATAATCATATATATCATCTCACCTCTCTTACCTCTCTCCCTCATCAATTTGTTTCTCATATTTTTGTGCTCTATCCCTCTATGTCACACCGGTTATTTTCCCCGTCTTATTTCTGATGGATATTGGACTCCCCGGATTTGGTTTTGGATGATGAACAAACATAAATATATCGTGAACTAACACTTTGTGAGCGCAGTTATGGAGATCGTCGCCAAATTCATATAAATATCAATTACGACGTCTCAAGACTTCTCAAAGCACGTGATCGTATGCCTAAAGCTTCGTTGAAGCTTATGGACCAATTTAGAAGTCATGAAGATTCGATTGAAGCTATTGAAGACGGTATCGTCGAGTTTTATTTATAGCCTTTAAGCTTCTTTCGTAGAATGTTAAGCCTTGAGTAGGTCTTACGGTTTAAATCTTCATGACGCTCATATCTTAGCTCTAGGATCTTAGTAGAAGTCCATACAATCTTTCCCGAAGCTTCGCGCTTCGATTCGCGACTTCTTGTGCATGTTAGTTGGTTCAAGAAGAAGAACTGACCGACTAGATGGTGATCTAGTCGGTCGGCAAAGATTATTGGACCGACTAGTTTTTGTCAGTCTTTTCCAAGCTCTTTACTGTTTACAGTTAGTCGGTCTAAGTTGACTCACCGACCGACTAGTTTGTGAACTAGTCGGTCAGTGATGCTTCTGTGACCGACTAGTTGAGCTTTCCCTGTACATGCACATTTGAGCCTGAACTACTGTTTATCATTAGTCGGTCTGTGTTCATTGATAGACCGACTAGTTGATGAACTAGTCGGTCAACTTTCCTTCTTGGACCGACTAGTTTAGCTTTACTGTACATGCCATTTTTCACCTAACTTACTGTTTATCGTTAGTCGGTCTATGCTCATTTGGCGACCGACTAGTTGGTGAATTAGTCGGTCAACATTTGTTCTTGGACCGACTAAGTCAATTTGTGCTCAGACTTCAGTTTTATCTGTTAGTCGGTCTCAGTTGAGTAACCGACCGACTAGTTGTGAAACTAGTCGATCAGCTACTCTTCTTGGACCCACTAGTTCCTTTTGTCTGTGCTTCAACCTTTTGGTTGTTCCACCTTTAGTCGGTATACGTTAATTGACCGACCGACTAGTTGATGAACTAGTCGGTCGGTGGTTGTTCTTTGACCGACTAGTTGGGTTCAGAAAAGAGCCGTTGGAGCATTAATTGAAACGTTTTTCTTTCTCTCTCTCCTCTATCCTATAAATACTTGATGGGCTGCATTCATTGCAGTCAAGGCTGATATTATTGCAAGTTTAGAGATCAAGAGAAATCATTCCAAGCTCATTCAAAGCTCTTTCATTCCATTCAATAATCTCTCCTCACTCTTACTTTCAAAGAGAGATTCATTGAGTGTGAAGCCTTCCAAGCCAAGTGCGTGATTCTAGGTCACCAACATCCCCATAGCTCTCCATCACTGATCTACATCTTGGAGCTAGGGTTTGGTGCCACCTCTTCTTCCTCAAAATCATCTTTGCCCTAATTCGTAAGCATTACTCAAGGCATAGGTATTTTGTCGGTAAGAAGTTTCGTATTTCATTTACTTTCATATTGTAAGTTTCACTCTCGGTTGTGAGAGTGTGGTTGTGATCCCGGGTTGTGGGAGTCACAAATTACTTTGTGTATGATTTGACTTGTGAAGGTTTTTCACAAGTATTTCATAGTGGAAATCTTGAGTTAGGGTTTCTAACTCAAGTATCCGGAGGGGATCCGGGTGGTTGGGACGTAGGATCACCGGGAACAAGTCGGGGAGACTTGGATGGATCCGAACCCAGTAATATCGTTGTTTGCGATTGTTTCTTTGTTGTCTAACATTTTCATTTCCGCATTGTTTGGTAGAGTTTGCAAGTAATTAGGAATTAGCCTCTTAATTATTTTAAAGTACTATTCACCCCCCCCTCTAGTACTTGTGCAGTAGCTTAGCAGGGCATTACATTTGGTATCAAAGCCAAGTCTATAGCTATGTCTGCCAACGACAACAAGACCGTTCGTCCACCTTCCGACTATAGCACCTTCAAGAACCGTGAAGGAGCGTCTTCGGTGATGGAAGGACATTCCTCGACGAGGCCTCCATTCTTCAACGGTACCAACTACGAGTACTGGAAATGTCGGATGGAAACTTTCCTCCGGAGTGCATCTCTATGGAGGACCACGATGAAAGAATACGTCGAGCCCACCGAAGAAGATTTCGAGAAATGGACTCCCGCGGAGGTCGCCGCGGAGGTAAGCAATGCCAAGGCAATGAACGCCTTGCAATGTGCTTTGGAGCCCGAGGATTTCAACAAGATATGCACATGTAAGAGTGCATATCAAATATGGAACTCCCTCCTCATATTACATGAAGGGACGAGTAGGGTAAGAGACTCTAAACTCGTTGTAGTTAATAAAGATTACGAGATGTTTCATATGCTACAGGGTGAGAAGATGAAGGAGTACTATGCTCGCTTCGTCGACATCATAAACGAGTTAGAGGCTCTCGGCAAATCCTACACCCAAAAGGAGAAATGTTCGAAGCTTATCGAAGGACTTCCTTCGAGTTGGGAAAAGCGTACCTTCGCCATCGAGGAAGGTAATGATATGAACCAATATACCGTTGTTCAACTAATGGGTACCTTGATGTCTTATGAGGTACGCAAGGATAGCAAGTTGAAGTTGCAGGAAAAGATGAAGTCTTACCTACAACAAGAAGAGCCAAAGAAGAAAGCTATTGCTTTCAAGGCCGCTCCATCTACTTCCACATCAACCGATGATGAGAACTCGGAAAACGAGTTGGACTTGGAGTCCATGGCACTCATGGCCAAGAAGTTCAACCGGTTCTTCCGGAAAGGTAACTTCAAAAACAAATCGAAGTTCAATTCATCTAACTCCTCTTCTTCTTTGTGCTTTAAATGCAACAAGCCAGGACACATGAAAGCGGAGTGTCCTCTAAACAAGCAAAAGGAGAAGTGGAAGGCGCCAAAGTACGACAAGTCCAAGAAGTACAAGAAAGGGAACAAAAAGGGGCTTGTCGGGGCAACATTCACCGACTCCGAGGATTCCTCAAGCGGAGAATCGGACGATGAGCAAGTGGAGCAAGCACACATGTGCTTCATGGCAAGAGAGGAGAATGATCAAGGATCTTCCTCTTCCGATGATAGCGACAACGAAGGCGATGAGGTAACTATGGATGACCTTAGGAATGCTAATTCTCAATTATGGTCTAAGTATACTAAATTAGTAAATAGGTATACTAAAGTAAAAGATGACCTAGCTAACATTCAAACCTCGCCTAAAACTATCATCACCAACAACGACACCGTTGTTGAAGGGTTGAAGAATGAGATTGTTAATCTCAAGACTCAACTTGAACATGTTAGCATTGAAGATCCGGAGGAGCACAAGATAGCGGATTTGACTTCTCAAAACTCGACTTTGAGTATTGAGAATGAGAATCTTAAATCTCGTGTTTATGTGCTCACATCGCAAGTATCCAATTTGGATACTTCTATGCGTTCTCTCACCGAGAAATATGAGAACACATTAGGCCGAATTAATAAATTCAATAAGGGTAAGGAACATTTGGATAAAATCCTAAGTGACTTACTTCCGGCCAATCACCACATTGGCTTGGGGTATACGATGGGAAGTTCATCCAAATCGGCCACTACTTTTGTTAGGCCAACTTCCGGTGACTCAACGAGTGGTAGCAAACACTCTATTGGTAGTTCTTCTACCAATGGTGCTTCCACCTCGTCCACACCCTCTTTCGGAAAGAAACCCACTTTGGGTGGACCTCTAAAGAAGGGGCATGCTTATATGTACACCAATACTATGTCACGTAGGAACACACGTCCTACTCCACCGGCTCACACATATGATGATTTCTATGCTACACGTTCACGGGCACGTGCACACAATGTGAGACACCCTCATGCACGTGTTCCTCCACATGCATATGTTCACCCACATCATCGTATGAATAACTATCCACATGCACCATTCCATCATGTTCCTTATGCCTATTCACAACATGCATCACGTAGAAATCAACGTCGCATGCATGCACCCAATAGGATGAGGGCTCCCAAGATTTTCACTATTTGGAACCCAAAGGACACAAGCATGGATGAAAAACAAGTTTACATGAATGCTTATTTTTCGGATGTTGTGCATAGTAGAAATTATGTGGGGAAGTCTAAGTCCAATTGGACTTGGCTTCCAAAGGTCTAATCTTTTGGACCCAATGACCTTGGGTACCATGATATGAAATTTTCTATCTTTAGGTACTCAAGGGAAAGAAAAAGAAAAAGAGCAACAAATTTAAATTTAGCTCCAAGGGGAATTGGATACTCGATAGCGGGTGTTCAAAACACATGACGGGTGACGCTCAATTGCTCTCCGGAGTGGTTCCCATTGCAAATGGAAACCGCGTCGTATTTGGAGGCAAAGAGAGCGGAACCATCATAGGTGTTGGTAAAGTGGGTAATCCTTCTAAACCCATTATATGTGATGTTTACCTTGTTAAAGGATTAAACCACAATCTCATTTCAATAAGTCAACTTTGTGACAAAGGTTACAAAGTTAACTTTGCGAAAGGAATGTGCCATATTTTAAGAAAAGATAATAATGAATTATTATTTTCCGGCACACGTCATAAGGATATATATATCCTAGATCTTCCAAGATCACATGAACAATGTCTTATTACCAACACAAATGAACAACACTTATGGCATCGACGTTTTGGTCATGTGAACTTTGGAACACTTTTTAAGCTTTCCAAGTTAAATTCTATTAGAGGCTTCCCTAAGCTTGTCTTTCAAAAGAAAAGCTTTTGTGATTCGTGTCAACGAGGCAAGCTTCCAAAATCTTCATTTAAACCTAAGAAAAGTATTTCTTCTAAGCGGCCTCTAGAGCTATTACATCTAGATTTATTTGGGCCAACTAGAGTTGCTTCATTAGGTAATGCTAGATATGGACTTGTCATCGTTGATGACTTTTCTAGGTTTACTTGGGTATTTTCATTGTGTAATAAAAATGAAGCTTTTGAAAACTTCACAATTTTTGTTAAGAAAGTACAAAATCTCTTAGGAACCACCATTGTCACTATTCGTAGTGATCATGGAGGTGAATTTGAGAATGAGTCTTTTGAGACATTTTGTGATGAAGTTGGTATTACACACACCTTTTCATTCCCTCGCGCACCTCCTCAAAATGGTGTTGTTGAGAGAAAGAATAGGACGCTAGTGGAATGTGCTCGCACTATGCTTGATGATAGCCAACTTGGCCATCAATTTTGGGCGGAAGCGGTACATACCGCTTGCTATGAATTTAATAGAATACTTTTGAGGCCCGGCACTAAACAAACTTGTTATGAATTGTTGTTTGGTAGGTTGCCTCAAGTTAAACATTTTCGTGTTTTTGGTTCGAAATGTTTTATTAAGAACACGTATGGTAGTTTGGACAAATTCGATCCAAGATCCGATGAGGGGATTTTTGTTGGATATTCTTCGCGTAGCAAAGCCTACCGGATATTCAACAAACGAATCTCAACGATCGAGGAATCACTTCATGTGTCATTTAATGAAGGATTTGTTCCAACTAGAATTACTAATGATGATGACTCTATGGATGTATTATGTGATTCAATTGGTAATTCTAACTCTAATGATTCTATTGATTCTATTGAGACTAACCCGTCTAATGAAGTTGTTGAGAATGTTCCTAGTGATCAAGGTATTCCCAAACGGCTTCATACCGTTCGTGACCATCCTCATGAGCAAGTCATCGGCAATATCCATGATAGTGTCAAGACAAGATCGCAAGTGAACTACTTCGCTCATTGTGCCTTTGCCTCCTCGATAGAGCCAAAGAATGTTAATGAAGCATGCGAAGATAGCGCTTGGATCTTAGCCATGGTGGAGGAACTCATTCAATTCGAGAGGAATGAAGTTTGGGAGCTTGTTCCATTGCCATCGAAGAACCACACCGTCATAGGGACAAAGTGGATCTTCAAGAACAAAACCGACGAAAACCAAGTCGTCGTCCGGAACAAAGCTCGGTTAGTTGCTCAAGGCTACCGTCAAGAGGAATGTATTGATTTCGAAGAATCCTTCGCTCCGGTAGCTAGATTAGAATCAATTAGATTATTATTGTCTTTTGCATGCCATAAGGATTTTAAATTATTTCAAATGGATGTTAAAAGTGCATTTTTAAATGGAGATGTTGTTGAGGAAGTTTACGTTTCTCAACCTCCGGGCTTTATTAATGAAAAATTTCCAAATCATGTTTTTAAACTAAAGAAAGCGCTTTACGGCTTGAGACAAGCTCCTCGAGCTTGGTATGATCGCCTAAAGAATTTTCTTTTGGATTTGAATTTTAAAATGGGAGAAGCCGATTCTACACTTTTTGTTAAGCATTCGAATAATGATATAATTTTAGTTCAAATATATGTTGATGATATCATTTTCGGTGCTACTAACTTTGCTCTTTACGAAGAGTTTTCTAATGTGATAAAGGATCAATTTGAGATGAGCCACATGTGTGAGCTCAAATATTTCTTAGGTCTCCAAATTCGCCAAATGGACGATGCAATCTTCATCCACCAAACGAAGTATACGGTGGAGTTGCTTAAGCGATTTGGAATGGAGAATGCCTCCGGGAAAAAGACTCCAATGAGCACGACTACGCATCTTGATAAGGATACGGGCGGTAAGGATGTAGACATTCGTCTATATCGAGGTATGATAGGTAGTTTACTTTATCTTACCGCAAGTAGGCCCGATATTATGTTTGCCGTATGCGTATGTGCTCGTTATCAGTCTCAACCTAAGGAGTCTCACTTAGTAGCGGTAAAACGTATTTTCCGTTATCTAAGTTATACACTTGATTTTGGATTACTTTATCCAAAATCTAGCACGTATGAGTTAATCTCATATAGTGATGCCGATTATGCGGGATGCAAATCCGACAGGAAAAGTACTAGTGGCACTTGCCATTTTATAGAAAATTCCCTTGTCTCTTGGTTTTTCAAGAAGCAAAATTCCGTATCACTTTCAACCACCGAGGCGGAATACATTGCCGCCGGTGCCGCGTGTGCTCAAGTTCTTTGGATGAGACACACACTTAAAGACTTTGGTATAAACTGTGATACTTGTCCTATCATGGTGGACAACCAAAGTGCAATATGTCTTTCCAAGAACCCGGTACACCATTCCCGTTCGAAACACATAGATGTCCAACACCATTTCTTAGATGATCATGTTGCTAAAAAGGACATCATATTAGTGTACGTTGAAACCCAGAAGCAAATCGCCGATATTTTCACGAAACCCCTAAAGGAGGACTCCTTTGTGCGGTTGCGTCGAGAATTTGGGATTATGGGCGAATCCGAGATATAGGATTCATTTTTTATTCAATATTCTTGCATGCTATTCTATTCGTTATATTTGCTCATGCTTGTAGTATTGAAATTTTCTGGATTTTTTTGTTGAATTTTCGGAATTTTCGCTCGATTTGTGCGTAATCGTCAAATTTCTGTTTTTCGATGTTTAATGGGGTAGTATAATGATTAATGAGAGTATTTTGATGTTTCATCCAAGTGTGATTAGGAGAGAAATCAAATTTCATAGATTTTCAATTTTTGGACCTCTTTAGTCGGTTCATGTTCAATGACCGACCGACTAGATTGAGATCTAGTCGGTCAGTAAATGAACACAGACCGACTAATTCTTGTCAGTTAACTTGGGTTCAGTCACTGTTTACAACTAGTCGGTTCAAGCTCATTGACCGACCGACTAGATCGTGATCTAGTCGGTCAGTGCTTGAACTGTGACCGACTAGTTGTGCCAGGGACTGTTTGGTCTTTTGAGCTCCCGACCGACTTAAACTCGATTTAGTCGGCTATTTCTCATTTTAGTCGATCGGAAACTTCTCTCTCTCAGCTCAAAACCCCCCGACCCCCGCTCTGACCCTTCGACTTCCGGCCGTTTTCCGACCAAACCCGCCGTCGCCGGCCGTCGCCCTCTCCTCCTAGGTGACTCTCCTCCCTCTCCTAGCTCCCTAGGGTTCGGATTTGCTCTCTAGGGTTAGTTTTCCAGCGGCTAGGGTTTCATTTCTAGTTGGTTTCGATTCCTAGGGTTGTGCTAGGGTTCTTGACTTCGGCTAGGGTTTCTTAGATTTGATCTCCTGTGTCGTGCCTCGCTTATGGCTCGTACACGTATCCCGATCACTCCCTCTGGCCCTTCGCCCATGACCGTCGATTCGCCTCCCTCGGACCCTCCTCCTCCGAAACGCCGTTCGAAGCCTTCCGAACCCTCTTCGTCTTCGCCTCCTCTTAAGCGTAAGAGGACGACGAAAGCGAAGCCCCGTGCTCAACCTAGAGAACAACCCAAGCCTAAGCCCAAGCGCAAGCAACTTGCGTCTCCCTCCTCTTTCCATACTCCTACCGATTCCGATACCGAGTATAGACCCGAGCCTGAGACTCATAGGGAACCCACTCCTCCTACCCATCCTGAGTCTAGCTCCCGACCTCGTTCGTCTACCCGTAAGCCTAAGGGAAAGGCTCCGATGCCGGTAGGCGGTGTCGATATCTCGTTGTGTCGCGATGACCCTTTGTGTCTCGCGGCTTACAACCGTATCGAACATTGCCCACTGCTTCTGGAGCATTTCGTCCAGTTTAGTGACTTCCTAGGCCTCGCCGATCTTCTTTCGTCCTCCGGTCTACTTGATTACCTTCGATACGACCCGAAGGCGAACCCTCACCCCTACCCTCGCCTAGTAAAACTTTTCTATGCCAATAGGATCCGGGGTCAGTACGATGGGACCCACTCTGTTGAGACGACTGTTTTGGGGACTCCTATAGTCCTCACAGCAGAAATCTTAGGAGAGATTTTGGGTATCTCCTCGTCTGGCCTCCTCCCCTCAGACATTTCTGTTGATGATATCACCTCCCTTGATCAGGTCGTCCTATCTCAGATCTTCCATGAGATTCCTCCCGCCATGATTGGCGTGCCCTCCAAATCCTTCAAGCCTATCGCCTGGGTCCTCAATTTGATTCTGAAGTCGTGCTTGCTTCCCAAGTACGGCTCCTCATCTCTACCGTCCCAGCCCTTCTTGAAGCTGATTTATGCCATTTTCATGGGGAGCTCGATTAACTGGGCTCGCATTATACTCGATAAGATGGACTCTTTCGAGTGTATTCGCAAGTCCACGAAATCGGCTCATATCCCCTTCCTGTGCTTGTTGACTCTGGTATTCCGTCACTTCCGTGTCACATTGCCTCCTGACGATGAGCGTCCACTTGGTCCTCCCCTGAACGCGACGGCCGTCAAGAAGTCTCTTGCGGCGCTCCGTCACGTTCAGAGGACGACACCTTCAGCGTCTGCCTCTGCCTCTGCCTCTGCCTCAGCTGCTCCCTCTACCACTCTTGCAGATGTCGTTCGTTCGATCCGTCGTTTGGAGTCTCGTCAGGCTCGTTCTGAGGAGATTCTCTGCCGTATCGCTCGACATCTTGATATTGAGGTCCCTCCGTCTTTCTCTGACGAGGATGAGTTGGATGAGGAGGACATTGAGGAGCTTACTCGTGCTGCTGCTGCTTCGTCTGCTGGTGCCCCCGAGAGCACACCTGTTGCCACCGCTCCTGCGGTGGATGCTCCGACTGGTGCTCCCGAGGCCACTACTGTTGCTGCTCCAGAGATTGCCACTTCTGCCGTCGCTCCCGCTGACATTCCAGATGTTCCTGTGACCACCACTTCTCCTGCAGAGCCTGCTGCTGCTGCAGATCCTGTCGCTTCCTCTTGAGCTTCCTTGAGGACTCTCCGATGCTCCTTGGATGATACATCTAGTGTGAGAGAGTTTGGTTAGGATAGAGTGGGGTTCTGGATCATTTTGATGTATTTTGATACTTTTGATGATGTATCTTTATGTATTTTGATGATGTTGTATGTTTTGTGTCACTCCGATATCTGTGTGATATGCTGCTGTATTTTGTGCCCCGATCGTTGGATCGATGTCTTGTTTGTCAGTGATGTATACTTTTGATGTACTCTGGTTCCTATTATATATATATATACATCGCAGTTGACATTTCATTCTATTGTGCACAATTTATAATTTCTTTTTTTGTCTCTGATGTTGGATTTCTTCGCTCGACGATATTAACTTGGTTTAATAGAAATTTCTTCTATGGAAACATAGAATTGTTTTCCATGCACTAAATTAACCAAGAATGTTGATATTGGAGAGTATTTTCCATAACTCAATCCGTAAAAATGATTTGAGTTTTGATGAGTTCGTTTTACGATTTTCGACTATGGTTTCATTGACACGCCTTGATTTTATTCGTATTTTTTCTTTGGTGTCACTTGAACCGTCGTCGTATTCTACGACTCCCGTGTTTTTTTATTTGAAGCCATTGTTGTTGTCGTTGTTCTCCTCCCGCTCTTTTTGCTTATGCCAAAGGGGGAGAGATATAATAATAACGATGTGCTAAATGATAATTTAAAGCATTATTCCAAGAATCTAACTTGATATGTTAGATTCAGGGGGAGTTAAGATATATAAATGGATTTTCAAATCCGATATTTCAATAACCTACATTTGGTATTCGATATTTCAATAATCGATTCTCATTTTATATACTTCACTCGTCTGCTTGATGCGTATTATTATTGTTTAAATTGGAATTAACGTGTCATCAATGCAGGGGGAGTAAGTAAATTTCATTTGAATTATTATTTTTGATTATTATTTATGTTGGTTTGTCATCACCAAAAAGGGGGAGAATGTTGGATATTGGACTCCCCGGATTTGGTTTTGGATGATGAACAAACATAAATATATCGTGAACTAACACTTTGTGAGCGCAGTTATGGAGATCGTCGCCAAATTCATATGAATATCAATTACGACGTCTCAAGACTTCTCAAAGCACGTGATCGTATGCCTAAAGCTTCGTTGAAGCTTATGGACCAATTTAGAAGTCATGAAGATTCGATTGAAGCTATTGAAGACGGTATCGTCGAGTTTTATTTATAGTCTTTAAGCTTCTTTCGTAGAATGTTAAGCCTTGAGTAGGTCTTACGGTTTAAATCTTCATGACGCTCATATCTTAGCTCTAGGATCTTAGTAGAAGTCCATACAATCTTTCCCGAAGCTTCGCGCTTCGATTCGCGACTTCTTGTGCATGTTAGTTGGTTCAAGAAGAAGAACTGACCGACTAGATGGTGATCTAGTCGGTCGGCAAAGCTTCTTGGACCGACTAGTTTTTGTCAGTCATTTCCAAGCTCTTTACTGTTTACAGTTAGTCGGTCTAAGTTGACTCACCGACCGACTAGTTTGTGAACTAGTCGGTCAGTGATGCTTCTGTGACCGACTAGTTGAGCTTTCCCTGTACATGCACATTTGAGCCTGAGCTACTGTTTATCATTAGTCGGTCTGTGTTCATTGATAAACCGACTAGTTGATGAACTAGTCGGTCAACTTTCCTTCTTGGACCGACTAGTTTAGCTTTACTGTACATGCCATTTTTCACCTAACTTACTGTTTATCGTTAGTCGGTCTATGCTCATTTGGCGACCGACTAGTTGGTGAATTAGTCGGTCAACATTTGTTCTTGGACTGACTAAGTCAATTTGTGCTCAGACTTCAGTTTTATCTGTTAGTCGGTCTCAGTTGAGTAACCGACCGACTAGTTGTGAAACTAGTCGGTCAGCTACTCTTCTTGGACCGACTAGTTCCTTTTGTCTGTGCTTCAACCTTTTGGTTGTTCCTCCTTTAGTCGGTATACGTTAATTGACCGACCGACTAGTTGATGAACTAGTCGGTCGGTGGTTGTTCTTTGACCGACTAGTTGGGTTCAGAAAAGAGCCGTTGGAGCATTAATTGAAACGTTTTTCTTTCTCTCTCTCCTCTATCCTATAAATACTTGATGGGCTGCATTCATTGCAGTCAAGGCTGATATTATTGCAAGTTTAGAGATCAAGAGAAATCATTCCAAGCTCATTCAAAGCTCTTTCATTCCATTCAATAATCTCTCCTCACTCTTACTTTCAAAGAGAGATTCATTGAGTGTGAAGCCTTCCAAGCCAAGTGCTTGATTCTAGGTCACCAACATTCCCATAGCTCTCCATCGCTGATCTACATCTTGGAGCTAGGGTTTGGTGCCACCTCTTCTTCCTCAAAATCATCTTTGCCCTAATTCGTAAGCATTACTCAAGGCATAGGTATTTTGTCGGTAAGAAGTTTCTTATTTCATTTACTTTCATATTGTAAGTTTCACTCTCGGTTGTGAGAGTGTGGTTGTGATCCCGGGTTGTGGGAGTCACAAATTACTTTGTGTATGATTTGACTTGTGAAGGTTTTTCACAAGTATTTCATAGTGGAAATCTTGAGTTAGGGTTTTTAACTCAAGTATCCGGAGGGGATCCGGGTGGTTGGGACGTAGGATCACCGGGAACAAGTCGGGAAGACTTGGGTGGACCCGAACCCAGTAATATCGTTATTTGCGATTGTTTCTTTGTTGTCTAACATTTTCATTTCCGCATTTTCCGCATTGTTTGGTAGAGTTTGCAAGTAATTAGGAATTAGCCTCTTAATTATTTTAAAGTACTATTCACCCCCCCCCCCCCTAGTACTTGTGCAGTAGCTTAGCAGGGCATTACAATTTCTTCATTAAGGACGAGGGGAAAAGGAGAGAGATATATATATGAAAGGAGGGAAACAAATAAAGAGCATAGAAATAGAACATATGAAGAGACAAAACGAAGAGAGATGAGAAAAGATGCGAGGGAAATCAAGTATGCTAAAAAAGGAGAGCTTAATTAAACAGAGGGCTGGGTGAGAAAAAAGAGGGAGGTGAAAGAGATCAAAGAGGTTTAGAGAGAGCGGTGAAAGAGTGAAGAGAGAGAAATGAGAGAGAAGACTGAATGAGAAGCATGAAGAAATGAAATGGAGTGAAGGAATGGTGAAGAGATAGAAGATGAACAAGAAAACCCAGAGAGACAGAAGAGAAAGGCAAGAGATGTGAGAAAGAGGAAACAGGAGAGGAAGTAGCAAACACCCAGTTTAAACTATCAAAAGAGCATTTTTAGATGTTAACATTAAAGATCTAACCATGTTAACTCTGGGATGGCCAGACACAAACAAAAAAGGAGTATAAGCTCAACTCAATGTAAAGTGTAAACTACATGAGTTTTTTTGTGTAATTTACCTTAATTAATAATAACCAAAGCACATTGCAAGATTAAGACAGACGTATAAATTACTCCACTTAGAAATTGACATCTTCTTGTAGAATTTTTAAACAATGCAATAATGATTAAGATGTTAACTAAAACCAAAAATACATCCAAGCACACCTTTAAAAAGGAAGCAAGGATAACCAACTTAAAAATTATGGTGTTTTCATACTTACCAAGAACATCCTCCTACATGTTTAAAATCCAACACTTCTTAGACACTTTTTTAGCCATCTGGATACTTTCAGGCTCCTTCATGACAGGGTAACTAGTGTATAACAATATAATAACTATGAAGAATAATATGAATTATGTGACATGGTTTAAAAATGAGGTGAATTTGTTGTATTGCATCAAAATTGACTATGTAGTGGAGTCTAGAAAACATAATATTGAACATGTTTAATTATGCATTGCATGAGCTGGGGGGAAATGGAAATGTGCTTGTACATCATGGTAATTCAGCATTGATAAATTTCACTCCCACATTAATCAAATATATTTTTGTCTTGTGATTCTTCTCTAGTCTTGTCTGTGTAGGATTGTAATGCAATGCTTCATTGTTCTTTAGTACAAACTTGGTTTTTTTTCTTTTTCAGTTTTTCTACCTACTAAACTACATAGTGGACATTCCTTTAGGTCAATCTTCTTAATCTAACCAAAATGATATATATGGGAACCTCTGGATCGAAAACTATGGTTAGAGAATTTATAACTCAGCCATCTAATGGGTACGTGAATGGATGGTTGGAAAATGGCAAAAGCAACCATTTAATTAGTAGTTAAATTATTTCATCTATTTGAACTATGCAGTCGAGTCTAGAACACATGATATTCAATATGTATAATTATGTATTGATGGGCTTGGAAAAATGGAAACATGCTTGTATGTTATGGTAACTCAGCATTGATAGAGCTCACTAACACATTACTCAAATATATATTTGTAGATTTTGGGGAAATATTGATTAGCCTCAAATGTGGCTAACCCCTCATATTTATATTATCCCTTACTTTTCTTTACACACACACCCAATACAATAACACACAATACTCCCCCTCAAGATGAGCAAAAGATATTTATCATGCCCATCTTGTTACAAGCATCCTCTACTCCTTTAGAGTTCAACCCCTTTGTAAGGCAATCTGCTAGTTGTTGTCCAGAAGTAATGTAGGAGATCTCCAACTGTTTCTTATCCAGTCTTTCTTTAATGAAGAACCTGTCAATCTCTATGTGCTTCGTTCTATCATGTTGCACTGGGTTGTTGGCAATATTAATAGCTGACTTGTTATCACACAACAACCGCAACGGTCCTTCTCTCAGCAGGCGTAGCTCATGTAGAAGTGATCTCAACCAGATCATCTCACAGGTACTAAGCACCATAGCACGATACTCTGCCTCTGCAGTGGAACGAGCCACCAAATCCTGCTTCTTGCTGTGCCAAGAGACTAAGTTGCCCCCAACAAACACACAGTAGCCCGAGGTCGATCTCCTATCATCTAGGCAACTGGCCCAATCCGCATCACAGTAGCCTGTCACATTCATGTGACCATGACTACCAAATAATATGCCTTTTCCTGGACTATTCTTCAGATACCTCAGTATCCTGAAGACTGCCTCCATATGTCCAGTCCTAGGATCATGCATGTATCTACTTACCACACTGATAGCATAGGCAATGTCAAGTCTGGTATGGCATAAGTAGATAAGGCGTCCAACAAGTCTCTGGTACCTTTCTTTGTCTACTGGCTCCCCTGATTGTGAATGCAACCTATGATTCTGATCAATAGGAGTAACTGCTGGACGACATCCCAACATACCGGTCTCAGCCAGTAAATCCAGGGCATACTTCCTCTGTGAGAGAACTATACCCTTCCTGGACCTGGCAATCTCCAGTCCAAGGAAATACCCCAACTGTCCAAGGTCCTTGACCTCAAACTCTCTCGCCAACCTCACCTTCAAGTGAGAGATTCCCTCCTCATCATCTCCAGTGATAATAATATCATCAACATACACAGCCAGAAGGGTAATCCGCTGTCCTGAATGTCTATAGAATACAGTATGATCACCATTACTCTGCTTGTAGCCCATAGTGATGACTGCACGTCTGAATCTGTCGAACCATGCCCTTGGAGATTGCTTCAGCCCATACAAAGACTTGTCCAGTCTACACACCTTTCCCATCGTCTGTTGTGTGCTAAAGCCAGGTGGAACCTCCATGTATACATCCTCATGTAAGTCTCCATGCAAGAAGGCATTTTTTACATCCAACTGATGCAATTTCCATCCAAAATTCGCTGCACAGGATACCAGTACTCTCACAGTACTCATCTTTGCCACTGGGGCAAACGTCTCATCATAATCGATCCCATAAGTCTGACTGTAGCCCTTGGCAACCAGCCTCGCTTTGTACCTGTCCACCTTCCCTTCTGGAGTTTGCTTTATTGTGAATACCCACTTGCAGCCCACAGCTTTCTTCCCTGCTGGAAGTGAGACAAGTCTCCATGTCTTGTTCTTCTCCAGTGCTTCAAGTTCTTCGAGCATTGCTTTCTTCCACTGGGGATGTTGCTTTGCCACTCGCCAATCACTTGGTATGGAGATAGACTGTAAGGATGCAATGATAGCCCTATATGCAGGTGTAAGAGAAGCATAGGAGACATGATTAGCAATATCAGTCTCATATCCATACCGTACAGGAGGCCTGCCGGCATTGATACGAGGCTCCCTACGAGATGCAAGTGGAAGATCTAAACTAGAGGAAGTCAAAGAAAGGTTACCATCCCTGATAGGAGAGGAAGGCAGTAAGGAAGTCGGGACTCGAGCAGGCGTGATAGACTGATCAATCTCGACATGTGGCTGTGGAGCTAGTGGTTCTTCAGTGGGGAAGATGTCTTCTTGTTGTTCTCCATCGCCATGACTATCCTTCTGTCTCCTGCTATATTTCCTGCCGTACAACCTGTCTTCCTCCTCTTCCACCAAGGTCCTTTCCTCCTCCCTGCTATCAGGACCAGTACCAGTAGGCCCGACAGGACACAGTATAAGTCCAACCACTACCCTCCTGTCATCAGTCTCCCCCTCTCGACCAACTCCTCCTGTGTCTGGAGAGGCACCAGTATCAAATACTGATGTAGAATCTGTCAGGCCTCCATAAAAAGGCTCAGTCTCCCTGAACGTCACATACATACTCACAAACAGCCTTCTTTCTGAGGCACTCCAACACCTATAGCCTTTCTGATTTGAAGGATACCCAACAAATATGCATTTAATTGCCTGAGCATCCAGCTTCCCCACAGAAGTCTATGATCCCTCACAAAGCATGTGCATCCAAACACTTTTGGTGGAACTACAAAAGTGTTCTTTCCCATGAGAATCTCACATGGAGACTTCAAACCAAGGATCCGCGAAGGCATCCTGTTGATGAGATAGGTAGCTGTCATCACTGCTTCACTCCACAATATCTTAGGTACATTCATGGTGAGCATGAGTGACCTAGTTACCTCCAACAAGTGTCTATTTTTCCTTTCAGCGACTCCGTTCTGTTGAGGGGTATTGGGACAAGTGGTTTGATGAGTTATCCCACTCTCAGATAGATAAAATGCAAACTCCTTGTTTACATACTCCGTCCCATTATCCGTTCTCAAGACACGGATCTTGGCCTCATACACATTTCTGACACTTCTATGGAAGTCCTGAAAACACTTCAACGCTTCGCCTTTGTTTTTCATCATATAAAGCCATGTCATCCGAGAATGACAATCTATGAAAGTGATAAACCACCTGAACCCACTTACTGAAGTCACTGGACAGGGCCCCCAAACATCTGAGTGAATAAGATGAAATCTCTCTACACTCCTCATCCCCACACTAGGATATGATGTCCTAGTGTGTTTCCCAAATTCACATGCATCACATTTCAAATTCATTTCATTCACTCTATTCAAAATATCGGGATACATTTTACTCAAAATATCAAAAGGCAAGTGTCCCAACTGACAATGTAATAAAAGTACATCCCTTTCCTTTTCTCCACCAACGACAGCCAGTGCAGCATCCCCACTAGCTCTGTCAAGGTACCACAGTCCATCACGCCTGACGCCAGTCCCAAGCCTCCTCCCAGTCTTCCTTTCCTGCAACACACAATGAGTAGAGTCAAAAGTAATGCTACAGTCGAGATCATCAACAATAGAGCCAACAGATAAGAGGTTGACTGGAAATGATGGGACGTGAAGGACTGAAGAGAGGCGTATGGAGGGAGTGCACTGAATAGTGCCAATCCCTCTAATGGATTGGGATGTGCCATCAGCTGTCTGAACAGTTTCATGAATGGTATGTGGTTTATACGTGGAAAACTGTCTATATGCACCTGACACATGACTAGATGCACCTGAGTCAATAATCCACTCTATATGATCTCTACATGAAAGGGCTAATTGGTTACCTGATCCTATATGAGCGAAGTGGGCAAAGTTACCAAATGGCGAAGCAACATCCCTAGTCTGGTCTGCATGACTCTCCGAGCTCTCAGTAGTAGACCTGGACTGTCTCCGCTGCTCTAGATCTGACGCCTCAGCTGGCGTAGCCTCAATCATCACTGTCTCCTGTCGTCCATCAGCGGTAGCAAAGTTGGCCCGTGGGCCGCCGCGACCTCGTCCACGACCTCCACGGCCCCAACGACCTCCTCCTCTGCCTCCTGTGCCACGTCCTCGTCCACTACCCTTCTGTGGGCAGTTAAAGCTCAGGTGTCCCTTCACCCCACAGGTGTAGCACTCTCGATCCTCGCTCACTACTGCCACTGCCGGTACAGCCAGTGCAGCCCGAGTGACCTGAGTACCCTCATCCTTCATAACTCTCAGTCTAGTCTCCTCCTGTGCCATTGCAGCTATGGCCTCCTCCAGAGATGGGATGGAGGATAAGTGACACATACTCGCCCTCCTGACCTCAAAATCTCCACTCAGGTTCCTCAGAAAATGTGTCACACGCCTACGCTCCACCCACTTCCTGTGTATCGCAGCACTCCTAGGATCAGGCAGATCAATAGGGTCATAGTGGTCTAACTCTGACCACAGCCTTTTCAACTCCGCAGAGTAGGCTAGAATAGACATCTCCCCCTGCTTCAAGGTATCAACCTTGCCCTGAACCTCCATCATAAGCATCACATTCCCAGCTCCAGAATACATTTTTTCCACCATACTCCATATCCACGCAGCACTCTCTATGGCCTCCGCCATCCCAGCAATAGGTGGAACCATCGATGTCATCAACCAAGCAGCCACCAGTGAGTTGGTGGTGCTCCAGACTCTTTAATCATCCCCAGTCTTGTCCACTGGTTCCTTACATGAACCCAGAACGACGCCTTCTAACCCCTTCGACTTCAGGATGAGAAGCACCCTCCAGGACCAACTGAGGTAATTCTTCGTCCCTTCCAATTTCACATCATTGGGCATCAATTCCAGCTTCTGCACAGGTCGTGAAGGTGTCGATCCACTCGAGGATCCCAACTCCTTCGAAGCAAGCAGCTTCGTTATCTCTCCAATGAAGGCCTTCATGTCAGCTGAGGTAAGATTGTCCCCCATCTCTCCAGATCCGCAGATCTCTCCCTTCTCTCTCCTCAGATCTGCAGATCTACTTCTCTTCCTCCTCTTCTAGGTCATACCCTAACCGTAAATCTATGGAGTCCTTTTCATGACTCTACCATAGATCTAGGGTTAGTGTTTTTTGGGATTCCCTTTTTGTGGCTAGGTAGGGCTTTGTGGGGCTAGAAGAGGACGTGAAAGAGGAGAAGAAGACTAGCAGCAGCGGCGGCAACTGGCGGCAGCAGCGCGCGGCAGCGGCTAGCGGCAGCAGCGCGCGGCAGCGGCGGGCGCGGCGGCGGCGGCGCGGCGGCGGCGGCGGGCGGCGGCGGGGCGCGGCGGCGGCGGGCGGCGGCGGCGGCGGCGGGCGGCGGCGGCGGCGGCGGGCGGCGGCGGCGGCGGCGGGCGGCGGCGGCGCGCGGCGGCGGCGGGCGGCGGCGGCGCGCGGCGGCGGCGGGCGGCGGCGGCGGGCGGCGGCGGCGGGCGGCGGCGGGCGGCGGCGGCGCGCGGCGGCGGCGGGCGGCGGCGGCGGCGGGCGGCGGCGGGCGGCGGCGCGTGGGAGGGGCTAGGGTTTGGTGTTTTAGGGTTTTAGGGTTTTTTGCTCTGATACCATGTAGATTTTGGGGAAATAGTGATTAGCCCCCAAATGTGGCTAACCCCTCATATTTATATTATCCCTTACTTTTCTTTACACACACACCCAATACAATAACACACAATAATATTTTTCGTATGATTCCTCTCCCATCTTGTGTGTGCAGGATAGAGTAAGGCAAGGCTTTGTTCTTTAGTACAAACTTGGTTTTTTTCAGTTTTTTTCACCAATTAAACTACATGCTTGGACATTCCAGTAGGTCAACTTCTTAATCTAACCATAATGATATCTATATGAACCTCAAGATCGAAAACTGTGGTTTGAGAATTTATAACTCAACCATCTAATGTGTGCTTGAATGGATGTTTGGCAAAGGACAAAAGTAAACATTTAATTAGTTGTTAAAATTATTTCAAAAGAAACATAAATTTAAGCCATCCGCAATTCATAATAAGTAGCAATTGAAATGAACTAGGTTGATCCAACAATCCAAATTAACGTTATCCTCTCCCCTAACACACCTCTAACATGGAAATGCTACTTTTCCACTATAATATTTAGTACATATATAGTTTCAATGACATAACTCATCTATAGGAGGGAGAAGATTTCCACTTGTTTGATGAGAGAAAAGAATAACACAATGCACCATAGCAGATTAGAGGAATCAAGGAAGAATGCACAAATATATTAATTAGGGGAGGAAGTGCATTAAGTTATTTATGCTGCTTTAACTTTCCCAAATTAACCATTGTAATACTTTAATGTCTGTAGTTTCTGATATTACCAATGTACATAGCAATTTGGACAAGCTAGACATGCACGCACATGTGTGGGTACCGGTGTGTGGCACCCAGTGTAGTATTTTAAGAGTTTCTAGTTTCTTGTATCAGCATGTCCAAGGCAAAGACTGGTGCCCCATGTCAGCATCAGTGCTTAGTTCAGAAGTGAATTGATCAAGACTCAAGAACAAATTAATATAAACTGTATGAGAAGATTTTTGTGCAAACATGCATAATACAGTTACAGTTTACCTTACTAAGTTCTTTGTTAGTCTATTAAGTCAAATCTCATTACAACATATCAATAATCTCATTCAACATGTCTGTTGCATGTGTGGCTAGAGTATGGATATGGTAAAAGTCCATCCGTAAAGGGCGACGTCTACAGCTTTGGGATTCTCATGCTCGAGATAGTTACAAGAAAGAGGCCTACAGATGACATGTTTAATGGAGGCCTCAGCTTGCATAGATGGGTGAAGAACCATCATGATCAGCTTGACAAGGTTGCAGACTCATCCTTGATGAATGAAATTTGGAGTCAGAACCCTGAAATCAGAAAAATATGGGAAGTTGCAATCAAGGAGCTACTTGACCTAGGACTTCTTTGCACCCAACATGCCCCCTCAAACAGACCAACAATGCTTGATGCCGCAGATGATTTGGACAGACTTAAACATTATATCAGAAGGGATACAATAGTGACATTTACTTCATCTCGTGGAATTTCATCATCTACTATCACAGCTGTAGATTCTTGGTAGCCTCAGAAAGGCATTATCTAAGTTCAATTCCAATAACTTTCCTTCTAATTGTTGTATGATCCTTTGGATCAAGGATAACTTCAATGTAAAATTTTGAAAGATTTTTCTTGATATTCTGATTTAACTCTAGATGTCCATTAAAAAGATAATTTCATCAATTGAGGTTAAGGAAATCCCTGTGAAATTCAAATTCAATAAAAATTCCCCACCAAAGCAAAATGTGTCTTTTGATGTAAGAATTCTTCAGAATCATTTTAAAATAAATCATGAATCATATTTAGCCAAAAACAGGCTCCACTGTCAAAGTTTATTAATTCGTGATTGCATATGAACCAAGCTTTAAGGGCAACATCATGAAGAACAAACAATAAATCATAATAAACGTAGTGATGGTTAAATAGAAAATCACTTTGATAATTGAGCATGTCATTTGTAAAATGAACTTCGGTAACGTATCAAGAGTACAGAATAATTCTAAAAGCCATAGCAAATAGCTTCTTAATTATCAACAAAGGAGAATAAGAAGATGATCGTCCAAATTGAGAAAAAAAACACTACATCAGAACATAGACAAATTGGTTGGTGATTATTGCAGTATTTCAGATTGTTTAGAAGAAGAAAGTTTCCAGATTGATACATCATTGTACTCACCTCTTAGAGTTATTCTTGGACCCTTAATGTGTACATGAAACCAGCATGGCAAGCATGTCTATGATGAAATACAGCAAACTTACAAGAATGATACAGCAATCCTAAAGTGCTTCCGGACACACTTATATAATAAAAGGCACTGATAACTGAGGACTTTAAGGATCCCAAAAAAACAGGACTGTGATGGGGAAGACCCTAAATACCCATGATTTAACAGTTACTTCCCTTATTGGAGATTGATCAATACTTGAACAAACACCAGGTAGGAGAGTTAAAATCCATTCTGGTTGTAGCAATATTTGAATTAGAAGTTGCTTCAATTGGATACTGCAACCCACATCAATCATGAATACTATCTATGCAAGGTTGCCAACTTTGCATGACTCAATACCGCTCCATTGTTAAGATTGAAAACTAATTGATGGACCATAACTGTTGGTTCCCTGCGCACCTCCCGAACACCCAGGCTAGGTATACACTGGCGCACAAATAATCTCAATGCCCAAATTCAACCGATATGTCACCTAGGCATAAAACCAAACACCTCGTGGGCACAAGAGAGAGTTGTCACCAATAATCAACCATCTCAACGATCTTGCGATAGATAATGCATGCACATGAACATAATACGAAATAGAGAAAGCAACACAAAAGAGACATGGAGATTTACCCTGATTTGGTTGCGAATAACCTACATCCAGCATCCAATGCACCTGGTTCCACTAATGATCAAGCAAGACATACACCGACCTCTTCTTCTTCTTCCTCCGAACAATGAGAGATAAGCTCTAAGCAACATGGCCTAACCATAGATCTCTCACCAAGCTCACACATTATCTCAACCAAATGGGAATCCCTGATAATAAAGCTTTCACAACATGTAGAGCTCCTCAAGGGACCAATCCCAACACTATCTAGATCACTCATTGGTAATATAACTCAATACTAGGAAAGATACCCAATGGACTCAAAGATCTACAAGCTAGAGGAAGAAGAAAGACACTCACCATAGATCTCACACCAGAAGAAGCTCTCTTGATTTTCTAAAACCTAGCTTCCTCTCCAAATCTAAGATCCAAGCACTTGAAAAGAAGACAACAACGGCCTCTTCTCTTTCTCTAGAAAAAATGGCAGCCGCACCCACTGATTTTTTCCCCTCTTTGGGAAAAACAGCAAGCAAGCCTCTTTCTGTCGGTTATGTTGAGTATTGGTGTTTCATACCAATCTTATTTTGATGATGATCACAACATTATGTTGTTGCTAATGACTCTCATGTTTTAGTCTCACAGTTTCATTCCTAGAATATCTTTCTTGGAGACTAAACACTTGGTGCAAGGATGGACATCAAGTGGAGAAGGGCCAAAGCTTGGACTCAAGCGGTGCCAAAGCTTGGAGATGATGGAGAGCATCAAGGCATCATGATGGAAGACTTGGACTCTAAGAAAAGTAATGTAATCCATGTAATATTTCCTTTATTGCTTTCTCTCTCATTTGAGTCTAGATTAATGTAATGCCTTGTTAGATGGTCTACTCATTCATGCATATGCATTTAACCATCTTAGTAACCCTTAGGATTATCATAGAATCCAATCTAATAGGTTCATCTTGACCAAAGACTCAGTTGGAGTCTTTGGCTTTCCATCAGTCGCCTGATGAGGGATTTACAGTCGACTGGGTGATTTCCAGTCGCATGTCGATCCTTCTACAGTCGACTTATATGCACTGCTCAAGTCAATATTTCCATTGACTCTACTTGAGCTTTACGCAACAGTCAACTGTTGCACAGTTTACAGTCGCATGTATGTTTACTGTAGCCTGTAGATTGGTCATCAGTCGTCTGTGTAGCGTAAGTACAATCTCTGCCTCTTTCTGTTTTTCTCCATCTCCTGCAGCAGACGATTGATGAAGGTTATACAGTCGCCTGACTATTTTACAGTCGATTGTATTATTGACATCAGTCGCATGTGTGCTTATCTGGAGAAAGAGTACAGCTCTCTGTTTTATTCCATCCCCTGCAGCAGTCGCCTGCTGAAGGTTTTACAGGCGCCTGTCCTGTTTACAGTCGACTGTATCGACTTCATCATTCGACTGTCCTGGCTCAGATTATAGCCGTTGGATATTTTCTAGCCGTTGATCAGTCGACTGTCTTTTGATCTTCAGTCGACTGTCGGTGTCGTTTTCGCCCAGTTTCTAGCCGTTGCAGCATTATGCCTTTGGCTGTTTCCTTGGGTTTTGAGGGTTGTTTTGTGGCTTCTATATATATGTGTGTGTTGAGTTCTTTAGAGCTTCTTGATGCAATTGCAAATCATAAGAGTTTAATAAGCCACTCTCAAACTCTCTCAATTTCCCTCTTTGAGCTCTCATTCCTCTTCATGCATTGAAGTCCAGCTCAAGGGAAATCATCCAAGTGCTTTCAAGACAATCTCAACACTTGGAGATCCTCTTCCATTCCTTGCATTCATTCATGAGTAAGCATCTCAAGGCATAGGTAAGAGTATTTATTTTACTTGGTGTTTCTTGTAACACTAATTCTCTTTGTGGGAATTAGTCTCTCTCTTTGTGGGAGTTTATCTCTTTGTGTGATTAGGATATTCTCTTAGTGGGAATAACTCTCTTTGTAGGAGTAACTCTCTTTGTGGGAGTTTGGTGTCCTAGTGTAGGGCTAACCCTAATTCTCTGAGTGGGAGTTAGTGATTTTCTTGGTGGGAGTCTTGACCCTTGTGTAGGGTTGGTTGGGTCCTTGTATATGGAAAAATCCTCTTGGTGGGGTATTTCCTTGTGAGATTTGTATTCACTTCTTTTTGTGGGATTATAGTGAATATTGGTGTGGCTGGACGTACCCAAGTTTGGGGAACCAGGGTAAAATCTTGTGTTTGCGTTTGGATTGATTGTTCAATTATTTCCTCTTGCATTTATTATTCCGCATTTGCAATTTTAATTTTAATTGAACAATTTTATTGTCATTACAGTATTCACCCCCCTTTAGTGTGTGTTGTTAGTATTGCAAGGGTAAGGCGATCCTTACAGATTAGTCAAAGGGAAGGCCCCAAAGCCTTCAAGTTCCAACATCCAACAAGGGGCCCACCAATGTTGTGCATAGACCGAGATTTTCCAGCACATGAAAAATAAAACTCTACCCTGCTGATAAATCCACACACTCTTCGGCACAGCTCCAGCTGCAGTATCAACCTGCACTCATCGTGTATGAACGCACCTTGCCTTGACCATCGGAAATGTGAACCTATGTCATGTGCATCGGAAATCGTGCCCTCTAGCACCTCAATCCTCCGAGAGACATGCCAAACTCAGAAGTCATCTAAGTCCAGCCTCGTGCATCTCTACCTCGTCCATCGCCATGTCTGCAATGAAGTCAGCTGTCTCTGAGGATAACCATGCGAGCTCGGACTTCATAAACGAACCAAATGACGACGTGCCAGCGTCCAATGAGCCCTCTGTCAATTCATTAACATCACAATCATCACCCCGCGAGTCCGCAAGCAACTTATGCTCGCTATGGCCATCATCTATGAGAAACACGCCGTCTTCCCTACTGCTCTGCAAACTGACCCCAGCTGGGTCACATCGATACGCTATCCATGTCCGCTCTGTCCGCTGATGCATGTCATCAAGACTCGTCGTCCACTGGCTCCGTGCCTCAACTGACTGTGTCGACGACTCACGACACGAATACGCACACACAAGTGCCAAACTGTCTGTCGCACCAACATCTAGCCTCTGAAGATCGTCCTCACTTGCCATGCCATATGATGAACTCACTAAAGTGATAGATGAGTGCACACTAAAGGAACTCCACTCGGCTCTGCCTCCTCCCTATATCGAGCGAGAACGCACTCGATATGTGGCCTCCTAACTCTCAACTTCATGTCCCTAGTGGCAACTCTACCTGTGACCACTATCGCAGTCTCCACACTGCGTGGGAGTCTCCACACTTCACCACACTGTCAGATTTCCTGCTCCTCTGCATTTGGCCTCCGAAGTATCAAAAGATGCGCCTGATAAATCACCCCTAGCCAAACAAGAGTCATATCGCATGTACCCATGCTGTGAAGGCTGCTCTACCATGCACAGTAAATGCTCTACCCTGATGTCAAGCTCCGCAAAAGAACTCTACATCCTGAAACTGAAGCTGCACACCTTAACACGCTGGTCCTCCTCAGAAGCAACCAACTCATGTGTGTTGGAAACCCTCACCGACTGCAACCTCTGGCATCGATACGGAAACCAACTACCCTACTCCTCCGTAGATCGAGGGCTCTACCTCGAAACTAAAGTTGCACACCTCAGCATGATGGGTCTCCTTAAGAGCACCCACAACGTGCACGCTGGAACATGAGACCTCTGTCTCCTCTCACACTGCAATTGACTGCATCGATACGACGATCGACTGCAACGCCTCCTCGTAAACTGATGGCATCTGCACCTCCAACTGAACTAAACATGGAGCTACATCATGAGATGCTTGCTGATCACTAACATTGACCATATCGGATGAACTCCGCATCCTGTCCGTCTGCACACGTATCCGATCACCTGCCTGAGTTTGAATTTGCACCACCTTATCATCTCTATGGACCGAGTGGTCCGCTGTTCTCTGCACATCCTCATAAGTCTGCTCCGCCCTAAGCACTACAGACTCGTCAATCATGACGTGTCGTCTGACAATCACCTTGTGGGTACTAAGACACCATAATATGTACCCTCTTGCATCTCTACCAGCGTACCCGACTAGGACATTATCATGTATACACTGTCATACATCGTCATCGTCCCTCTCGTGTGGCCACACATGACATCCAAACATATGCAAGTGCGAGAAGTCAACGACTCTGTCCGTCCATAACTCCTCGAAAATAGAACTACCTGCAGCTAGTGACCGTGTTCGGTTGATGAGGTATGCCACAGTAGCAAAGGTCTCTCCCCATAATTTCCTAGAAAGGCCGGATGGTCTCAATAGCCCCCGGGTCTTCTCTACCAACATCCTGATCATGTTGTTTGCTACGCCACCGTAAAGGTCTCCATCAGGAATGGTGTATCGATACGTGATCCTCTCTGACTTGTAAACATCCTGTATCTCTATGTCGTTGGTACGGATCTCTCCTACAGGTCTACCATGCGCCTCTCGACTATGCTCCTCCATAGCCGCACCTTCTTATGGATCTCCTCCCTAGATCCTATGAGAGTAACCATAACTCTCCTCGAGAAGTCATCTATGAAGGCCGCAAAGTACATTGTGCCTTCCAGGGAAGGGACTGGACATAGACCACATACGCAGGCATAGACACACTCTAGGGGCTCACTAATGTGTCTAACAGTTGTTCCAAACTACACTTGTCTCAGCCGCTCCGCACCACAGTCACTGCAAGATTCAAGCCCACGATCACCTTCGAACACACTTCTCATCTGAAGAATGTCAAGACTGTGCTCGTCAATATGTCCCAATCTGAGATGCCACGGTCTCGTTGGATTTCTACTCTCGGAATCATGTGATATGTCAGTCTCGCACACTATTGTGTGTCCATCGAGCGCATACAAGTTGCCACACTTCTTCCCTCTCATGACAACCTGACATCCTCGGGAATACGTAGTCGATCCTCCTCGATCATTGCCATGTAACCCATCACAGTCAAAGCTCATATCGATGATAGGCCGATGCGAAGATCAGGAACATGTCTGACGTCATCAAACACACGGACGATGTCATCGTGCATCCTGACTCTGACCGTGTCACTCCCAACCTGCTCGTACTACATACCATTCCTCACGAGAATCCGCTCTACAATGCAAGGAATGTATGAATCGAACGCACTCTGATCTAGAGTCATATGGAATGAGCACACTGAGTCCAATAGCCACGAACATTGTGCTTCTTCCATGGAGTATGCCGCAATTACTGAGCAATCATCCTCATCCGAAAACATCCCGCTCGTGCTCCAACATGAGACGAACTCTGAGCAACCTATTCCACAATGTCAATCGACGTCCTTGCTTTCAACCTCAGGCAATCCCGCTTTCAATGCCCTCTTTCCTTATATAGGAAGCATTTGTTGTTATTGCGGCCTCTTGACTTGGACCGTCGCCGATTCCAACTCTTGGAACGGCCCGTCTTGGATCTTGGAGTGGGTCCACCCTCTCAGCGACCCCGGATGACATTGGATACCTCACAACCACTGGTGTCACTTAACACCAAACTTTGGAGATCCTCCGTATGCAATGCGAAGTTCATCTCATCTAAAGTGACTTTACATCATCTAATGTGAGAGAGTCTCGGCCATTTAACATCGAGCATACAAACTTGGAATACACTGGAGCAAGAGAACAAAGTAACAACATGGATGTTGCTCGACCTATCATACTCCCCAATTCCTATAGGTCCATTACAATACGGTCCATCTCGCCAACGTGGTTCCACGACGAGGTTTCTCTTTTCATCTTGTAAGTATAGAAGTATTTCCACAATTGCAACCTTTGTCCAATGGGTGTCTTGGTCGAGTACCGAGCTTCAAGCATCCTTCATATGTCGCTCACGACCTCCACATCAGCAAATTGCCAAGGATCTCATCCTCCAAGATTGCATGATCTCACCAAGGGTTTTAAGCTCCATCCTTCGCTTATCATACACGGTTGCCTTACATGACATGCCCGTATCATATATGACACAGTAAACTCCCAGGTGCTTCAACAAAGCCACCATCTTTTGTCACCACGGACCATAGTTGTCCCGGCTATTAAGCCTCTTTACTTCGTATGAACACCCGTCTGTCTCCTCACACGAGCAAGACGCCATCGCGACACTACACTTCTTCGCAAACTGGAAGCTCTGATACCACTTGTTGGTTCCCTACGCACCTCCCCAACACCTAGGATAGGTACACACTGGCGCACAAATAATCCTAACGCCTAAATTCAACCGAGATGTCACCTAGGCATAAAACCAAACACCTTACGGCACAAGAGAGAGTTGTCACCAACAACCAACTCTCTCAATGATCTTGCGATAGACAATGCATGCACACGAACATAATACAAAATAGAGAAAGCAACACAAAAGAGACGCAGAGATTTACCCTGGTTCGGTTGCAAACAACCTACATCCAGCATCCAATGCATTCGGTTCCACTAAGGATCAAGCAAGACATAAGCAAGACATACACCGTCCCCATCTTCTTCTTCCTCCTAACAATGAGAGATAAGATCCAAGCAACATGACCTAACCCTAGATCTCTCACCAAGCTCACACACTCTCTCAACCAAATTGAAATCCTTGATAATAAAGCTCCTACAACATGTAGAGCTCCTCAAGGGACCAATCACAACCCAAGCTACATCATTTATTGGTATTATAGCTCCATACTAGGAAAGCTACCCAAGAGACTCAAAGATCTACAAGCCAGATGAAGAAGAAAGACACTCAACATGGATCTCACACAAGAAGAAGCTCTCTTAGTTCTCCAAAACCTAGCTTCCTCGCCTCCAAATTCAGATCAAAGCACACCCACCGATTTTTTCACCTCTCTAAAAAACAGCAAGCAATCCTCTTTCTATCGGTCAGTCAAAGAGAAGGCCCCAAAGCCTTCAAGTCCCAACAGCCAACAAGGGGCCCACCAATGATGTGCACAGACATGGATTTTTCAGCACATGAAAAACAACAATAACATGTAAGGAGGTGGAGAGCTATCTGACTGCCTGCGTGAACTACGGTTATAAGTGGAAAGTAAAACATTCTGACCACTTCCAAACCTACATGGCTTATTACAAATCCATCAATGGTCTGCTCATGCAGTATGCAACCATGGTCAGTCTAAAGCCTAGTTGACCGTGTTCAGCCAATTTTATTGGCTCGTTACATCAGTCATACTACACGAGAATGAATATACGATGAGTTCACTAGTATTTAAAAACACGGTTTGATGTTGACAATCAGCAATGGCGGTACCATAGTGGTTTATTGACTCATATATATGAGACTATCCATAGTGACGGTACCAGTACTCGTTAAGCCACGTGATGAAAATGTCAACTTCATGTCTTGACTTGATGATTCCGTGCATTCAACCATAGAGGGAAGGAGTGAAGAGGGAGAAAGAAAACGTGTACCAGCTATTTGTAGCCATATACATATAAATGCATCTGCAAAACCCAGGTTCAACCTGTTTCAGTTCATGAGTATAGTTTAAAGGAAAAGCATGCAGGCATGAATATTACACCGGGTGTGTGTGTATTGGATTACTCAACCAGCCTCCCCCCCCCCCCCCCCCCCCCCCAACACACACACACACACACCCCCCCCCCCCCCCCCCCCAAAAACAAAAAAAAAACAAAAAACAACAACAACAACAAAAACAAACCATACCAACAGCCGCATGCTTGAGACAGCAGGTGACGGATGGACGGATGAATACAAGTGGACATCATCACTATGTTACCAGAATAAGGATTCCAAATCCCCCTCTAGCCAGGGGCAGAGCCAATTTACACCGTGTGTGCGTGGGCACCCACAGTTGGTTTTACAAATCATTTAACGGGTATATGGTATTCAAAGTTTTAGACAAAGGTTAACAACAGTTTGTTGGTGGAAATTAGTTTCATTTGCTTTTAGATTAGTTGGTAATTCTTTAAGACCGACTGTAGTGGGTACTGGGTTCGATTCCCAAACATGTCATTTATTTTTTGGATTTTTATTTACTCTCTCAGCATAATTTTTTTTCTTTTCTTTTCTTTTCTTTTCATGTTTTGTTCTGTTTGTTTTCCCTCCCTGTGTCATCTCAACTTCAAATAATATATGATTACGATTAATATAAGGAACAAATTGCTTTCTCAGCTTCAAAGAATAACTTGATAATTTAGATATTATAAAATTACCTTCTCAGCTTCAAAGAATATATGTATGTTGTAAAAGTAACTATCGATTTTACATACTAGCCAAATAAATAACCAACTTACATAACAAAAGTAATATAGTATATCTACTACGTTAAAGACTATAACAAAGTACTAATTTAGCCTTAAGAACCTTAATGCTTTCTCATTGTTGTTATTGTCTTTTAATCAATTGTCGTATCATTTTATTCTCCAACCTAATTCCTTTAGTAGTAAATTTTTTAATTAAAGAAAATAATCATAAATAAATTTCTTGTTTCCCTTCCTAGCAAATATAAACCGATCTCATAGAACAATTTTTAATATACATATCTTGGCATCTATTTTGAGAAAACATATTTCAAAACTTTCGATTTTAAAGTTCAGAATTTTATCTATTTCTTCTATGCACGTTATATGAATACAAACTAGTTAATTCCAATATTCTAGTATGCATAAACTGAAAAATAAGTTCTGCATCTGTCACTGCCTATAGCCCTAAGAGATATATAATATTGAATAAATAGGTTACATAAATATCTGATGTTTTGTATTTGGATTGTCTCAGTAATATTAGGCATTAAGAACATGGTGTATTATTGGTTAAAACCATCTACCTTCTTTTCTCTATGTTATAAATCAAAGCTATAATAATACATAGGTGATGTTAACATCATCCAAAAATTCAGAAGTCAAATATTCATATATGTATTTGTTGAAGTTGTGAATTGAATGCAGTTTACAGACACTCATGTTTTACACACACACACACACACACAACATTGTCTCACTTAGTTTATTCTTAGTTCTTGAGATATCAGAATATATCCACATCATGATGTATTCAGCACTTTAACAAATGTAGAGAAAATGGGGGGAAAACTACACACATCAAACATTGTCTCACTTAGTTTATTCTTAGTTCTTGAGATATCAGAATATATCCCCATCATGATGTATTCAGCACTTTAACAAATGTAGAGAAAATGGGGGGAAAACTATCCTATAAGGCAACCTCACAGGCTCACGGAAAAAATCTGATCTTCAGTAATTTTTTTAGGCAATAGGCACCATTCATTTTAATCTACATATTCTAAGATCTCAATACATCAAAAATATCTATTGAACACAAGGTGTTTTGCTCGTTGATCAAACTGTTGCAAAGCGTTCCATTACTATGAACCTGTTAAATTTGCAACAAGTGAATGAACGAGCAAATCCCATTAAGTTCACTACATATTTGGTATTTTTGGGTTTTAGAATGGGAAAATTAAAATAACCGGTGCTCATCAGGCAAAAAAATAAAGTGCTATTTTGAAGATCGCCGAGGATAGTTTTTCCACAGGCTAGCTAAAGCTCATATTGCTCATATGTATACATACATACATGTATGTATGTAGTAAATACATATACACACACATGCATACACATATATTTACATATACATATATTTTGTTTGGAAGATAAGGCGACTACATATGCATATATACATATATACACATATGTATGTATGTATGTACATAAGTATATGAAAGTAAGTATGCATGTATATATGTATGTATATGTACGTATGTACACACATATTTGTGTGTGTAGTATACTGATTGTGACCTATCTAATAAAATCATAAAATGTAAATGTACTAGAAATTTCATGTGCCCAAAGGGCACTGCGATTTGAGAGGGGGGCCCGCGCCTATACCAGCGCACTGCGAAGTGTGAGGGGGGCACGCGCCTATACATAGCCCTCCAAATTTTAAAATTTTAAGTTTACAAAACAAATTTCAATTTTCAAATCTTCCCTCCAAGTTTTCTCCCCAAACTTGTTTGTCCTAGTCATCAAAATTGCCATGTAGGACAAACCTTTTGTCCTAGTAGGAAAACATTTGAAATCTTCATGAAATATAGAATAGATATACTTTAAAAATGATATCCATGTCATGGAACCAAAACATAAAAGTATATTAACTTATATCTAATAAACATAACAAATAAATTAACATTTATTATACTACTATAATTATGTAAAAAGTGCATCGAAATTATATTGGAGGCATATTTCACCAAACCTGATATGTTGGAAAAATTGGCTAAAAACCAGTAAAAGATTACCACCATCATGTTGTAACCCCGAGTTCTCAAAATGAGATATTGGCCAAATTTTGGTACAGGTGCCTCAAGTTCACAAAATCAGTGGTGACCAAATTTGGAACATGTCAAGGACATTCAAAACAATGACCAAAATAAGGAGTTTCTGTACCGAAGTAATCGTAACGATGGTAAATTCACTCTCTCTCACCCCCCCCCCCCACCCTCTCACCCCCACCCACCCACCCCCCCCCCCCTGGCCCGCCAAAAAAAAAAAACTTTCGCCCATTTTGAGAAAAGTAATCCCATTAAGCTTTAAAAAAAACTATCAACAACTCAAGAGTTGGTATGCAGAGCACGATGTTGATAAGATGATTCCTGGAGGTTCAAGGTAATGCGCACAAAAAAGAAACTTGAGGGGGGAAACAGGTGAAAGTTGAGTGGTTCCTAAAAATTTACATGTTTATATATCCTCATCATAGTTAGCAACATGATACAAAAAAAACATGGAAACAGTTTTTCATTGATATATGCCAGATGATAGTTGATGAGCATAGAAAAGCATGAAAACATGAAAAGGTTTCCATATTATAGTTTGATAATGTTAAGCTCTAAGAATTTATTACAAAAATTAAATCTGGCTTATTTTTATGTATGTTACTCATATCTATGTGAAATGAATGGGATCCTTATCATATTAATAAAACAATGGATGTTTAAAAGGCCATAGTACAGAAAACAAACTTCTAACCAGGCAAGCCAACCAAATATGCCATTTTCTTACTTGTACTTTCGTTTGAGAAAAAACCATGATGTAAGTCAAAGGAGATGGTAGTAACTCGACACACACACACACACACACAGAGAGAGAGAGAGAGTAGTACATATATAAATAATAATAGGTATCATCATATGCATATGAGCAAAGGCCTCGTATGCGACCTTGAAAAGTCCATCATTTCATGTTTTTTCGGACGACCGAAACTATTCATTTTGATCTTCATATTCTAAAACCACAAAACATTGAATATTGAGTGAACCCAATGGGTTTAGCTTGTTCATCCACTCGTCACAAATTTAACAATTCCTTGAGAATAGAATATTTTGCGATGAATGGATGAACGAGCATAACATCTTGAGAACATCTTGATTTCTCCCGATATTTGGTATTTTGGTGTTTTAGAACATGGAGATTGGAATAAATGTTCCGATCATCTTTAAAAATATAAGAGGCATGAGGCCTTAGCTCATATATCATATTATAACCAGTATTCTCATAAATCTATGTATGTATATGTATATGTATATGTATCAAAGTCAGAAAATGATGACAATCATACAGACTAAAACCTACGAAATTTTTCTGAGAAATGCAGTTTATTATTTACATGAAGTATACAGCATACAAAAAGGAAAAATAAAAAAATAATGTGTATGAGGCATAAATTATTACACTCCCCTCCGTCATTATTGAAAATTGCCAGAGGTTTGCCACAATATCTTTATTTGGAAAACTGAGTAGCCTCCCCTGAGTAATACCAGCTTGAGAGAATTAAATCGAGAAGGACAGAACCGCCTGATGCCAAAGGAAATCATTACAGAGGAATCTAAAAACAAATACCAATCAAAATGCAAATATACATAGGAAAATTCATACAATTGCCATTTAAAAACGCTATGTCCCACCTCTTTTTTCAATAATCAGCACCGTTTATGTTGAATTTGCATACTAAAACACATATATATCAAAAAAATCTATTGAACCCAAGCTATTCTCTTGTAGATCTAGGAGTAAGAAAACTTTTATCATCGTAAAACTATTCGATATCTATCAATCCCATTAATGTGCTAATAATTGGGAAATCACAATATTATTGGGACGTTTATGTTTTAGTATAAGCGGATCAACATGAACGATGTTGATCTTTAAGAAAGAAAGTGGAAAGTGGAGTTCTTAAATGTAGGTGTAGGAAATTTTCTACACTTGCTTTTCATATGATTTTATATATATATATATATATATATATATATATATATATATATATATAATATATATATATATATATAATATGAGAATAATGGGTACCATATGGCATATGAGGCAATGCCTCATATACCAAGACACATAAAGGTGGGAAGTTGTCTCGGTATATGAGGCAATGCCGCATATGCCATATGATACCCATTATTCTCATATAATATATGTATGTATGTATGTATGTATGTGTATGTATCCTACACTGGCTGCTGATATACTTTTATATTTAGATATATATAATAAATCATATATGCAACCCGTGTAGGAAATTTTTTACCCGACATTGGCCCTCATAAACTCCATTTTTACTTTTTTTAAAGATTGAAATCGTTCATGTTGATTTACATGTCATAAAATATAGATTATCATACGCTTTTCATACTGTTTTATGCATTAAATAGTTTTGACAATAATAGAACATTTTCTCATCACTGGATTTACAAGAATATAGCTTAGGTTCAGTAGCTTTTTGGTATATCTGATTATAGTATGCCGACATCAACATGAATAATGTCGGTTATAGTAAAAGGCAATGGAATGTGTCTGGTTTTTAGTGCCTGTGTAGGAAATTAATCTCATGTACATATGTGAGTGTGTGTACATATATATGCATGTATGTATCTACATATGTATGTATATAAGCATGTATGTATGTATGCATGTGTGCGTGTTATACATATATACATCCAACATATATGTACATACATATATGACTAGCATATGACATAAGAGCGCTTATGTCATATGACATCCCAAAGAATCCACTCTTCATATATTTTTCATGGACGATTGGTACCATCCATTCTAATTTTCACATTCAAAAACCTAAATACACCAAAGATCTTATGATTCTAAATCTTTTTGCTTGTTAATCTAGTTAACAGAAATCTTTACAATAACAAAAATTTTCCACCCTAAATCAATGATTAAAAAAATTATGTTTACTAGATCCCTGGTGTGTTTGTATTTTACAATATGAAGATTAAGTGAATAGTTCTGATCATTTAATCATTTAATACGAAGACTGGACTTATATGCCACCATGACATTAGTGCTCATATGTCATACAATACCCATTACTCTTTATATATATACACACATACATATATTATATACATATATACATTTACACACATATAAATATGAAAATAATGGGTGCATATTACATATGACAACTGCCATATGGCAGGAATAAAAGTCCATTCTCTATATTTTGGACAGTTAGCACTGTTCATTTTGATCGTCACGTTCTAAAACTCAAATACACTAAATATCTAGCAACCCCTATATTTGTATTTTTTTTTTATAATGAGTTGTTAAAGATTAACAATTTTACAATAATAGAATTGTTTTCCTCTTCTAGATATATATGCAAAAATCATAGGTTTCTCTAGATGTTTGGTGTATTTAGGTTGTAAAACATGAAGAACAAAATGAGCATGTGTCGATCTAATAAAAATATGTACAGTAGACCTTTTAAGCCGCATATGAGAGATGCTCTCATATCATATGATACCTGTTACTACCACTCAATATATATGGGGCAGAAATAATGGGCATAAGCTGATAGCTTATTTAAACTAATTGAGCTTGTGAAATGGGAGAAGGCACAACTTCTTCTATATAATTTAAAAACTAAAAAGTATGTTCTGTTTGATGCTGCTTATAAAAGTGCTTTTACAATTTTTAAAGCAAATAACTACTTTTTCGGAAAAAAAAATAGATGTTTGGGAATCACTCCGAAAAAAATTTCTATTAGAAGCAGAAGCCAAAAGCTGCTTTCTGGAGCTATTTGTCATGGCTTCCCCTCCAGAAGCTAAAAACCAACTTCCATCTTTTCTATCCTTTTTCTTTTGCAAGATGTCACATGTCTCTAAACAAAACTTTTTATATTTAATTCTCTTTTTTCCAACTAAAATAAAAAACATTATCTAAATACGCTCGCATGTTTTTATTAGAATTTTATTTAAATATTTTTAATTTAAAAGTTTATTTTTTGATAAGCACTTAAAATTTAATTAGCAAACACTTAATTTATCTAAAAAGCATCGTATAGAAAGCACTTTTGGATAAATCTTTTTTAGAAGGATTTTTGTTGCAAAAATAATGCCAAACACAACTGTAGTATTGAACTCAATGCTTTCCCCTCTTATAAGCCTATTTTGCTAAGTTGCCAGCTCGTAAACATCATTCCAACCCACCCCCATATGTGCTTAGACTCAGACACATACAAGAAAGCACGCTTGCCTACCCGCATATAATGCATACATACAGACATATTAAACATAATATATTATAAATAAGATTCATTTTAGTATGAAGGTTTATGTAATACACCGTACTCTTTTACTTATTAATCCTAAAAATTCATTTGCAAATTTTATAAATTTCAATTTAATTATTTTTCCATTCTCTCTTTTCCTTCTCGATTTTCTTTTTTCCTTCTTTTTTCGTCGGCCCATATAGTCAGTCCGCTTCTTTTCTTTCGTTTTCTCTTAGCCCGAACCCAAAAACCCACGGCCAACATCTCTTACACTCAGCCCACCCATATTTTCACACACATGCACCCCCTCAACCGCTCAAGAAACCCCTACCCACAATTGAAGCCTTAAAACGCAGAGAGATGTTTCTCTCCATCTCGCACATTATCCCTCTCCTTTGCGGTGCAGCTCTCGCCTCACGTGAATTCGGTGACTTCCCTTTCCATGATGGCATTCGCCCTCTCTCTCTCTCTCTCTCTCTCTCTCTCATGCGACCCGACAGTCCCATCACCTCCCTCTGCAGACATCGTCGCTCGACATCGCGTCAAATTATCACCTTTGCTGCACTCCCCTCACATACGACGCCTTCATCGTCCTTTATATGCTCTCTATCCCTTTATATACTTTTCTCTTTCGTTTCAAGAGTGTTTACTTCCAAAAAATATTCTACCTCAAAGATTTTGGTTTTCTATTCTCCTTCGATTTAGGGTTTTTTGCCGCATTCTACCAAATTCTACTTATTAATCCTAAAAGTTCAGATTTAGGGTTTGAGGCTTCTATTCTCCTTCGATTTTTTGCCACCTCCCTTCTATTCTCCTTTGATTTTTCGCCGCAGCCGTTCGACAACACGACGACTAAGCATGTTGTGAACGAAAAATTCGCTTTGATTCTATTTTTTTTTGTGTTAAATTTGGTGAGTGTTTTACCCTCTTAACAACTATGATGAATTTGAGCCCGTGCATGTTATACTTGGGGTGTTTGCTTGAAGGTTTGCTGTATTCTTGGAGGATTTTGGTGTTGCTCTGAATTATTGTGGGGTGTTTCCCCTCTAGTGCTTGCGGCCCCTATTAACCTGAGGCTTTTAGGCCCTATTTTCTGTTTCCCTTGAGGTTTTCCTCCCCTGTTCGTGGCCATGGGCACCCTAGTCTTTTCACTATTGGCCTGATGCTTTCGACCCATGTTTCCCTTGGCCGAGGATTTTGTCATGTGAATAAATGATGTGGACTTTAATGTTTGGAATTCATTGGCTTTCGGCTTTCACTTAGCGAAGTATTGAGATTTTAATTGTAGCCCTACACATGCTTATATTAAAAACTGAAAATCATCTTTTGATGACATCGTAATATTGGGAAGCATTTGAATATGAATTTGACCCTAAGAGAGAGATCAAGGATGAAGCTTCCTCTAAGATAACTTGACCCTTCCCCATGAACTATCGTGGAAGTACTCTTTATGCATGCAAATGATTACATAATACTTTTGACATCGATTAGGGTATATGGTTGGGTTGGCTTATGTTGAATATGTTATTGAAGTAAATTGTTATTTCCCAAGTATGATATGTTGCTGGTTAATTGGACTCGTTGGATAATGATTCATGTGGAATATTATTGGAAAAGTAGACTTGTTGATATGTTGGTTTTTTACCTGTTGGAAATCATGAACTTAGAATAGAATTGGAATACATAACATCCGAATCATATATATGCTAATGATGATGTGGCTCCTTAGACTTGTTAAGAGACTTATTCTCCTTTTACTTCTATATAATGAATGTTAGAGTAATCATTCCCCCATAAAAAGAATTATTTATATCACCTGATATATGGACAGACACTTGTTGCTATAATTTTAAGGTATGAAAACATGAAACATGAGAACTTGACTTTGAAACATCACCTGAAACAACATGCACAATGACATTGAAATTGTATAACATTAAACAACCACTTGATACTCGGACTCAATGGGTTTTGGAGCAACTTATATTAGAGAGAGTATGAGAACAATTGAAGTCATGCTTTTCATTATAGTTGATAGAATTACACTACCACGTCTGGTATCCGATCGAGTCGCATTTAAACATCCGTTTGGATCCATACTAGTACCATAAGATGGATTTTGAGTCTTCTTCCTGTTCATGTTTGGACTCGGCCCGAATGAGCATCCCCATGGTACAAGGTGGTCTTCGGTTTGTTTACAGTACTCTCCTATATAAGTCATGGCTTAGAATTGGTTTAGTTGCTACTTTCACCTGGAGTAGAACATTTATAACATAAACTTAAACTGTAAGCTGATTTTACATTCTTGTCTCGTTTACCATGTTGTCAACGTATGTATACTTTGTTTCATGCTTCATTTTAGTCATGCACATATAGCATGTTTAAATTCTGAATTTTGGAATTATTGTAAATTTACCATAACTTGTGGTCGCATGTTTTTGTTGCACTGTTAGGTACTAATTAGGAGTACTTGGAGACTCTGGTTTACGAGGAGAGAGTTTTCTATGCAGGACGTAGAATTCTGAGTGATTAGGTCATGAATGGATGTATCTTATTTATTTCTTTTGTATCTGGAGACATTGTAACTTTTACATTGTAGATTAGATTCTATGAATTTTATATGAGTATATTAGTATATTTCTGATATTAACTATATTGTCTTTACTGATAATACAGGAGTTTACTTGTAATTCATATGAAATTGTCACATATTCTGAGAAGTGCGACATGACATGTTTATGGTAGCACACGCATGTCCACGTTACTATCTTGTGAACAGTATATGTTGAGTAGAATGTACCAGAAAATATACTCGGAAAAAAATTACTAAAGTTACACTTTGAATACAAGAAGGAGCACGTCTACTTTCACCACGTATGCACTGGTGGAAACCCCTCGGACGGGAATATTGAAAAAATCCCAGCTGAGAACCAGGACGAAACAGGAGGATCGGGGACCAATAACATTGGATCGAGACCGACAACAATAGGCACAACTCCAAGACAGAACTAGAAGTGCACCTGACAATGAAGGATTTTCTGTGAAAAATCTTTCAGCAGCAAACGGACATCATGAGGTAGGCCTCTACTAAAGGAGCCTAGACATGAAGGCATAGTTCAGTATTTTTAGGCACTACGCCCGAAGTCTCTGGACAGATCAGAGGAGCCTCTAAAAGCAAAGAAATGGCTGAGATGCACTGCGGATAATTAATGAGCAGCACACATTCCGGATGACTCGTGGATGGATTTGGCAAAGCTTTAATTGACTGACGAAGCCAGAGTCTAATGGGATTCAGAGGGCTGTCTAGAGCGACCAATCATATGGGACACATTTCAGAAACATTTCAAAACCCAATTTTTCTCTTCAGAAGTAGAGATGAAGCTGCATGTTGATATGAACTTGGAAAGAAAAGCAACTAAAGATCTAATTTTTATATAAGAAGAAGTAATTTAAAGTGGACAACGATTAAGAAAAACAATAAAGCAAGTAAGATAAAGAATCCTTAGGAGAGAATCCGTTTCCGCTACCTTGTGTTGATGGAACTATGTATAAATCCCCAAGAACTATCTCTAAGAGTTTTTCCCAATCAAAATAAGCATAAACCCTCCCTTTGGCCAGCCGGCCCTAATTGTAGCATAATCCCCCTATTCCCAATATTACCAACATGCCACTCCCTTCACAAAATTACCGCCATGTCCTCTTCAAGTCCCGCCGGCCCCTACGCGTGCTTGTCCTATGCTTTTGATGCCGCGACGTCTCCTTTGATACGTAATAACCGTATCAGTACTCCCCCCAAAAATGTCACCGTGTCCTCAAGGTGGACGTCTGAATACTGTTGTTGGATGGTCTCAAATAGCTCCCATTTGGCGTCATGATCTGGTAGGCCCTTTCAATGAATGAGCACCTCTCGAGCACGGCCCGGTCCGCGACGTACTCCTTTATAACATCCAAAGGATCCATAATTACATCTATGTCCTCCGTCTGAGTGGGTGGAAGAAGTGGGGAAGAACTGTGATCTCCAAGCGCCCGCCGCAACAGCGAAACATGAAACACCGGATGTATGACGGATGAAGGAGGAAGCTTCAGCTGGTAGGCCACCTGTCATATCTTGGCCTCAACCTCATATCGACCGTAGTATCTTGCCACCAATTTCTCATTTCCACACCGAGCAAGGGACTTCTGTCGACATAGCCTCAACTTCAAGTATACCTTGTCCCCCACTGCAAACTGCGCATCCCGTCGATGGCCATCCGCCCTTGTCTTCATCACATGCTGGGATCTAGTCAAGTGTCGCTTCAACTCCTCAAGCACCCTATCGCACTCGTCCAAATACTCCTCCACGCGTGAGACAGGTGTCGAACTATGGACGTAATAAACTATATGCGGAGGATCCCTGCCATACAAACTCCTGAAAGGGGTGGTCTATGCAGATGAATGAAACGAGGTATTATACCAATATTCCACCCATGCCAACCATCTCGACCACTGCAGCGGTGTCTCTGCTGCAAAACAGCGCAAGTATGTCTCAATGCTTCGGTTGACCACCTCGGTCTGCCCATCCGTCTGAGGGTGGTACAATGTGCTCCTTTTTAAGGCTGACCCCTGCATTCAAAACAGCTCCCTACAGAAAATAATCATGAAAACCTTGTCTCTATCTGAAACTATAGCTCCAGGGTATCCATGTAGTCGGACCACCTCCTGCATGAAGGCATCTGCCACTGAGACTGTGGTATAGGGGTGTTTCAATGCTACAAAATGGGCATACTTGCTCAGCATATCCACTACCACAAAAATAACCGAATACCCTGCTGAATTCGGTAGCCCCTCGATGAAGTTCATCGTGATCGCATCCCACACTAAATATGGCAAGGCAAGTGGCTGTAACAGACCTGTGGGGGCCATTGCCAAGTATTTGTGACGTTGACAGACGTCACAATTCGCCACCCGCTGCGCTATGTCTCTCCTGATTCCAACCCAGTACAACTCCATGGCCATCCTCGTATATTTCTGCTGCACTCCTGAATGGCCCCCCACCGCACTACCATGAAACTTCTGAAACAAGAGAGGAATGTATGTCGAAGATCGGAAAATCACCAACCTCAAATGATATAAAAGATGTCCATCGACCACCGCATACCCCTGGTGATCCGTGGATCCGCGCAACACGGCCTCCCGAATGCCTCTAAGCCCCGAGTCCTCATCTGCTTCCTCCAACAGTGGCCGCCAATCCTGTAAGATGTGGATGGTCAATGCTCGCAGACAACTATCCTCCTCACGACACGACAAGGCATCCACCGCCTTGTTCCTAGTCCTGGCTTGTACTGGATGTCGAACATGTACCCCACCAGCTTGGACAGCCATCTGATGCTCCTCCGTAACCAGACGTTGCTCCAACAAATACTTCAGGCTCCGCTGGTCCGTGCGCACCATGAACTCTCTCCCAGTAAATATGGACACCATTTCTGAATAGCAAGCACAATCACCATCAACTCCCTCTCGTAGACAGATTTTAGCCATGCTTTAGCTGAGAGCACATGGCTAAAATAAGCAATTGGACGTCCTCTCTGCATCAATACCGCCCCAAGCCCATAACCAGACGTGTCTGTCACCACCACAAATGACACGCTAAAATCTAGGAGTGCTACAACTGGAGTCGTGGACATCGCCTTCTTTAATGCGTCGAACGCCTGGGTGGCTACCTCACCCAAATTGAATCCATTTTTCTTCAGCTGCTCTGTCAATGGCCACACGATGGTGCTATATCTCCGGATGAACCGCATATAATATCCTGTCAATGAATCCCCGCAAGGCCCTCATGGATTTGGGAGTGGGCCAATCCAATATCGTGGCAATCTTCGAACTGTCAGCTTCCGCTCCTGCTGTAGATACGATATGCCCCAAGTACTCCACATGCCGCTGACCAAAAAGGCACTTCTTCCTGTTGGCATAGAGCTGATATGCCCGTAACTCCTGCAGAACCACCTCCAAGTTGTACGTATGATCCTCCAGAGTCCTGTTATACACCAAAATGTCGTCAAAGAAAACTAAAATAAACCTCCATATGTGAGGACGGAAAACCTTGTTCATCAAGGTCTGAAAAGTCACTGTGCATTGTTCAACCCGAATGGTATTACCAGGAACTCGTAGTGTCCCTCATGCGTCTTGAACATCGTCTTGGAAACATCCTCTATCCGCATCAGGATCTGGTGGTATCTCGACTTCAAATCGATCGTCAAGAACACTGTCGCCCTATGAAGCTCATCCAGCAGCTCGTCAATGACCGGAATAGGAAACTTGTCAGGCACCATTTCCTTATTCAAGGTCATGTAATCAACACAAACCCGCCAGCTCCCGTCTTTCTTCTTTACCAACAGCATCAGGCTAGAGAACGGACTGACATTAGGTTGAATCACCCCGGCCTGAAGCACCCACACCATCCTCTCGATCTCGTCCTTCTGCATAGTGGGTAACGATAGGGTCGCATGCTGATGGGTGCCACCCCCTCCCTCAAGACAATAGCGTGTTCATGGTCACGAGGCGGTGGAAGGCCAGGTATCGGAAAGACATCGTCGAACTATCCAAGCAACTGCTCCACCTCCCGTGGGACCTCCTCCGTGGTTTCCTCCTTCTCCACTGCCAAGCCATGGAACTCCACCAAAATTCCGCCACCAGCCCTCTGTAGTGTACGTGCCATGGACCTATAGGCCACCATAGAAACAACAGGCTAGGGTCCCCTGTCAACACCACGGTATGACCCTCCTCATGAAACTCCATCCGTAAGAGTTTCCAATTCACCTTCACCTTCCCTAATTTCTTCAGCCACTGCACTCCCAAAATCAAGTCCGCATTTTCCAACTCCAACGGCAAGAAATCCTCTACCACTTGTACGCCCTGTAGTGTCACCAGCCGTCCCTTTCATATGCCCGTACTTTCCTCTAACTTGCATGTTCCCAATAGCACTGTTAACTTGTCCATGCTACTCAGCTGTAGTCCATAACGCTCTACCACCCTCAAGGATATGAAATTGTGCGTCGCTCCAATATCAATCAGTACCGTCACGTCCTGCTCTCCCAGTCTTCCTACCAACTTCATGGTGTGGTTCGGTGTGAACCCCACCATGGAGTTTAGTGATACCTCCACCATGTCTAGATGTGAATGCTCCACGTCATCCTCATCCTCACCATTTACTAACTGCATTACCTCCTCCTGGTCCACCTTATCTGGTACTATAGGAGACGGCCCTCACAATGGTGTCCGGGTGTGAACCTCTCATCGCATTTGAAATAGAGCCATTTTGCACGCCTCTCTCTTACCTCCACATCCATCATGTGCCTGAATTGCCCCCAGAACTTGTCACGCCACTCCTATCCACAGTCGGAGCTGCTCCCAGTGGTTGCCTTCTGAGCTGAATGTGGTGTAGGGATGCGGCCACTGGTATTGCCCCCACGATCCCCTGATCCATCGCTCATCTGCCTGCTTCTCCTCTGCCATGTGTGACAGACGCATCCTCTCCAATAGTCCTCTCGGAGTCTGCATCCTCATCTCAGACCAAATAGAGGGCTTCAATCCCTTCATGAAGGTCCCCTCCAACGACTCCTCCGGCACCCCCGTAACTCGCCCCGCCAAGGGCTCGAATTTCTTAATGTACTCTCTCATTGACCCTCCTGTCTGAGTGTATATAACTGCTCGAAGAAATCTCCCCTTGCACCTCTCGGAAGCGTAGCACCATCTCCCTCGTCAAATCCTCCCACGTCTGCATGGGACTCTGCCTCTGTCGCCATCGGTACCATGCCAGTGCCTTCCCCTCAAAATAAATGCATACTGCCCTCAATACTTCAGCCTCTGTCAATCTCATCACCTCAAAGAATTGTTCAGCTCGATATATTCATCCCTCTGGGTCGGTGCCCTCGAAAATTGGCATCTTCAACTTCTGTAGGCGAGGGTCTACATTTATGTCCCCTTGCATAGCTCCATCACGATGCATGTCCTGCCTTTACCACCATTGACCTGCAGTAGATGTCGGTCCTACATAGTTCCAAATCCTCGGGGTCCTCCTTCCTTCGTGAATCTCGGTGGGTCTTCATGGTATGGTATCGCTCGTAATCGTCGTACTCCGTTTGAGGCCACCAAGGCATCTCCTCTGCAAAAGGAGCATCATGAGGCCTACGCCCAAGCTCTGTGCCCTCGTGGAGGGGTTGAAATCCCCCACGCTCCTGGAAAGACCGACCGGCATGCCAGAAATCCACCTCCTCACTGCCGACCTGCCAAAAATCCCTCGCCGCCGCCAAAATCACCTTCGTGTGGGGTCCCGCCCTTGGCCAGGCCTCGGCCCCCACCTGCAAGGTCACCGGAGCCCCTGGCATGCCCCAACGGCCCTGGTTTGCCCTTTTGAACGCCTGGGGGTTGTTGGAAGCCACGCGCTCCACCCGGGCCCCACGCGGAGGCCCCCGCGCCGGCCGATGGGGCCGCTTGGGCCCCTGTACTAGGGCCCCGGTGGCCCTGTAGGCTCCCGTCGAAGCCATGGGGGGCTGTAGGAAGCCCCCCGCCCCTCATGTTTCCCAAGCCGCTGCCGAACCCCCTTTCGGGTGGGGTTTTTGGAACCCGGAAGCCCCGAATCCCCGTAGTGACCTTTTCATGTGTGTCATATGCGTCTTGGGATGAAACTTCCATGTCTTCAACAACTCCCTCTTTGCGCCTCTCGTCCTTCCCCTTTCCTTTGAACAAAGGTGACCCTTTTAGGCCTTTCACAAGTTGCGTTAGGGTTTGATCCATTCGTTGTTGTAATTTGATGAGGGCATCCAGTTGTGTTTGTGTCTTTGATTGGGACGCGGCCATCTCCGTACGAATCTCTTCAATCCGTGTATCAAGTTTCTCCTCGAGCAAGTCAATCTTATCCTTGGATCTGGTGTTCACCATGTGGATCTAGTGTTCTGATACCAATTAATATGAACTTGGATAGAAAAGCAACTAAAGATCTGATTTTTATATAAGAAAAAATAATTTAAAGTGGATAACAATTAGGAAAAACAATAAAGCAAGTAAGATAAAGAATCCTTCACGAGAGGATCCGTCCTCGCTACCTTGTGTTGATGGGACAATGTATAAATCCCCAAGAACTATCCCCACGAGTTCTTCCCAATCAAAATAAGCATAACCCATCCCTTTGGCCAGTCGAGTCCTAATTGTGGCATAATCCCCCTATTCCTAATATTACCAACATGCCACTCCCTTCACAAAATTACCACCATGTCCATCTTCAAGTCCTGTCGGCCCCCACGCGCGCTTGTCCTCCGCTTTTGATGTCACGACGCCTCCTTTGATATGTAATAACCGTATCACATGCTAAGTTCACGAACCTAAAGCAGGGTTCTATGATGGTGGAGTAATACAATGCTGAGTTCTACATGCTTAGTAGGTTTGCTCTAGAGATGGTGGCAACCCCTCTAACTCGAGTCAAACGCTTTCAATAAGGTCTGAATAAGGTCTGAATATAGAGATTAAGAGGAAATTGATTGGGGTGGTTTTAACCACCAATGATGTCGGCATATTAGCAGCTCGTCGACGTGAGTACATTGAGAGAGACGTGAAAGATAGCAACTTTTGACTGTCCTGCCAAGACAGCCACTTCCACTATCTCCTGTAATAGTAGCAGAGTCGGACCGCTGACCTTCAGCACCACCAATGAACCCTCACCCCGTTAAGCAAAGAAAAACCAGCCCCACAGGTCGAACATACCACACACTTCAAGAGGACATGGACTCCAACTCAGCGACCCATGGTATGCGACTACTGCCAGCAATTAAGACATATCAGGAAGGACTGTCGTCGCTGGAACAAGTTGTGTTTGATCTGCGATGCGTTTGAGCACTCCATTGGAGACTGTCCTAATCAAGTCGACAAGACAACAACAGTTACCAGTTAATAGGATCAACCTCTTTTGCCTCAGCAGTGGACTTATCAGTAGAAGTCCCAGAACCGACATGCTTACATCATGATAGCAGCAGAGACAAAAGCCCCCACCTCTTAGATAATGCTGTCAGTTATTGTTGCATTTTGTTATTTTTAGAAATTTCCAAGACGGAATTTTTGTAAGGTATGTATAATGTATACCCGTATTTTTTACTTATTAATCCTAAAAAATAATTTGTAATTTTTATATATTTTAATTTAATTATTTTTCTTTCTCTCTTTTCTTTCCCGTTTTTTCCTTTTTCCTTCTTTTTTCTGTCAGCCCAAACAGTCAGCCTACTTCTTTTCTTTCATTTTCTTTTAGCCCAAGCCCAAAAACACACTGCCCGTATCTCTTTATTTCTTAAACACTCAGCCCACACCGATTTTCCCCACATGCGCACCCCCTCAGCCGCTCGAGAAAACCTTACCCCCGATCGAAGCCCTAAAACACGGAGAGAGGTTTCTCTCCCTCTCTCACGTCAGCCTTTCCCTTTGTGGTGCTGCTCTCGCCTCACATGAATTCGGTAACTTCCCTCCGCATGTTGTCATCCGCTATCTCTCTCTCCCGCATATGACTCGACAACCCCACACCGCCCTCTACAGACATCGTCGCTCGACATCACGTCAAATCACCACCTTTGTCGCTCGACATCACGTCAAATCACCACCTTCGTCGTACTCCCTTCACTCTGACGCCTCTTTCATCCTCTACACCACCTTCGTCGCACTCCCTTCACTCTGACGCCTCTTTCATCCTCTATAGGCTCTCTCTCTCTCTCTCTCTCTCTCTCTCTCTCTCTCTCTCTCTCTCTCTCTCTCTCTCTCTCTCTCTCTTCCTATTTTGTTTCGAGAGTTTTTGTTGGAGCTTTTGAATTTTTCAACAAAAGAATTTTGGACTCTCTTTAATTTTCCCTCCATAAGTTTTAGTCCCACATTGCTTAGGCAAATAGGCTTGGAGGAGTTTATATAGAGTTTGTTGAGCCTTAGGTGTGTGCCCCTTGGGGTATGACTCTTTTGTGAAGGGGAGAGGACTTACACAAAATGACACACACGCGCGCGCTATCGCCGCTGTCGCCGCGCCACGCCGCGCGTGCGTGTGGTTATTATTTTTTGGAAAGAAAAAAATAATTTTGAAATTTGAATTTGAAACGTTTTGAATTCTGTACCATTATAGAAACGTTTTGAAAATTTAATTTCAGACCTGTATTAACTCCCATTGATTTACTCCCTATTTACTCACCCTTTTAACAGCCAAATTAATTCTTAAACGTTTTAATTTTTTATACCGTTAATGTTACTTTTCTTATAAAAGGGAGAGAGCTGGCTCGTTTCTAGTAAGGAAATTGTGCAAAAGTTTTCAAGCAGCAAACATTATTTTCTTCCACATTTTTTCAAAACATCTCTGATTCCGAGCAGCCATAGTGGGTGTTGTTCTTGGGACTTCTTCCTGTGCAGAGATGCTCCTTCAACAGAGGCGATTTCTGTGCTGTTTTATCCTGGGGACGTCGTAGCCGTATACTGCTGCACAATCTTGGGCAGAGCCTCGAAACGTCTTAAAGGGAGCGACTAGTCCGCGACTTAACTCAAGGCTTCGGTAACCTCGTTCCTGTTATTTCCCTCTTCCTGCAGCAACAATTTTAAGGCGTTCACTTTTGCCATGTCTTCTGAAACTGAAACCGTTGTTGTTGCCTCTGACCTAAACAAGCCCTTCCGCTTTTCTGGCTCCCATTTCAAACGTTGACAACAGAAGATGTTGTTTTTCCTTACCACCAAAAATGTTGCTTACGTCTGTAAGACTGATAAACATCTGCTGCTTCTACTAGAAAACCCTACTGATGCTCAGCTTAAAGAATTTCAAACCTGAGATGATCATGATTTTCTGTGTAAAAACTACATTCTTAATGGTCTTTCTGACGATCTCTATGATTACTATAGTTCCCACAAAACAGCAAAGGCCGTATGGGAAGCACTACAGAAGAAGTACGATACAGAGGAGGCTGGCTCAAAGAAATACGCAGTCAGTCGCTACCTAAAGTTCCAGACGACAGACGACAAGTCTGTAGAGGTTCAGTCTCACGAGCTACAGAAGATAGCTCATGAAATTGTTTCTGAAGGTATGACTTTAGATGAACAATTGCAAATCGATGTACTGATAGATAAATTGCCCCCTGCTCGGAAAGATTTTAAGAATACCATTAGACACAAAACTAAGGAATTTTCCTTAGAAAGTTTGATAACTCGTCTTCGGATTGAGGAGGCCCGTAAACAAGATAAAGAAGAAGAAATAAATGATGTTTATAACAGTAAGAAATCGGCTTCTGTTATTCTGAAACCTAAAGGTAGATTCATGAAGAATCAGAATCAGAATCGAAATCGTTTCAACCAGAACATAAATGTTCCTAGAAATCAGAATGGACCTAAACAACCTTCAAAGAATGATTCGGTACAGTTTATTTGCTATAACTGTAACAAGTCTGGCCATTTGGCTCGGAACTGTCGGAATAAGCGTCGTCCTGCACCGCAGGCGAACCTTACCGAAGAGGATCTGATTGCAATGATTTCTGAAATCAATGCAATTGGAGGTACTGAAGGGTGGTGGATAGAAACTGGTGCTTCGCGCCATGTCTGTTATGATCGTGGATTATTCAAGTCCTATTCTAAAACAAAGGACAAGAAAGTGTTGTTGGGAGATTCCCACTCCACTATTGTTGTTAGTATAGGCGATGTAGATTTAAAGTTTACCTCTGGAAAGACTGTAACTCTTAAAGAGGTCATGCATACTCCAGAGATGAGGAAGAATCTGGTTTCGGGCTACCTTCTCAACAAGGCTGGGTTTACTCAAACTATAGGTGCGGATATGTATACCATTGCTAAAAATAATGTTTTGTTGGGAAAGGGTATGCCACTGATGGTATGTTTAAGTTGAATATTGATGCTAATAAAAGTTCAGCTTCTGCTTATATGTTGTGTTCTTTTAATATCTGGCATGCTAGACTCTGTCATGTTAACAAACGCATTATTAAAAATATGAGTAACTTAGAACTTATTCCTAAATTGTCTTTGGATGACTTTGAGAAATGTGAATTCTGTAGTAAAGCCAAAATAACCAAAACACCACATAAATCAGTTACAAGATAATCAGAACCTCTTGATTTAATTCATTCTAACATATGTGAGTTTGATGGTGTCTTGACTAGAAATGGAAAAAGATATTTTATAACTTTTATTGATGATTGCTCTGATTATACTGTTGTATATCTCATGAAAAATAAAAGTGATGCATTTGATATGTTTAAATCTTTTGTTACTGAAATTGAAAATCAATGTAATAAAAAGATAAAGAGATAACGTAGTGATAGAGAAACTGAATATGACTCTGCTATTTTTAATGAATTTTATAATTCATATGGTATTATTCATGAGAAGACTGCTCCTTATTCTCCTGAAATGAATGGTAAAGCTGAACGAAAAAATAGAACTTTAGCTGAATCTGTTGTTGTTATTATGCTTAACTCTGGAGCTGCTTCTCATTGGTGGTGAGAAATTTTATTAACTGCTTGCTATGTGCTTAATATGGTTCCTAAATCTAAAAGTAAAATTTCTCCATATGACGTATTTAAGAATAAGAAACCAAATCTGTCCTATCTTAAAACTTGGGGATGTTTGTCTTATGTTAGAATTCCTGATCCTAAAAGGAGAAAACTTGCTAGTAGAGCCTATGAATGTGTTTTCATTGGTTATGATGTTAAAAGCAAAGCATATAGATTTTATGATTTGAAAGATCATGCTATAATTGAATCTAATAATGCTAATTTCTTTGAAGATAAATTTCCGTTTAAATCAAAGAATAGTGGTGGCTCTAGTTCTAGTTCTATACCAAACTTTAGTCTTCTTGAGTCTGATAAAGGATTAGAAATTGAATCTAGAAAGAGTAAGAGGGCGCATGTTGCTAAGGACTTTGGTCCTGACTATTACACTTATAACTTAGAAGAAGATCCTAGCAATCTTACCGAGGCCTTATCCTCTTTGGATGCCAATTTATGGCAAGAGACAATTAATGATGGGATGGACTCTCTAGAGTCTAATAGAACTTGGCATCTAGTTGACTTACCTCCAGGATGCAAATCAATAGGATGTAAGTGGATGCTTAAGAAGAAGTTAAAACCTGATGGAACTATTGATAAGTATAAAGTTCGTCTGGTAGCCAAAGGATTTAGACAACGAGAAAACATAGATTTCTTTGATACTTTTTCACCTCTATCTAAAATTACATCCATCCGTGTACTATTAGCTATTGCTGCTATACATAATTTAGTAGTACACCAAATGGATGTTAAAACAGTTTTTTTAAATGGTGAATTAGAAGAAGAAATATACATGGATCAACCTGAAGGTTTTGTTGTTCCAGGTCAAGAAGACAAAGTGTGTAAATTAGATAAGTCACTTTATGGATTGAAACAAGCTCCTAAGCAATGGCATGAAAAATTTGATAAACTTGTTATCTCTAAAGGTTTCAAAGTTAACGAAAGTGACAAATGCATATATAGTAAATCTGAAAATGGTATTTGCACCATTATATGTCTTTATGTTGATGATATGCTTATATTTGGTTTAAACATTCATGTTGTGAATAAAGTGAAATCCATGTTGAGCACAAACTTTGACATGAAAGATATCGGTGAAGCTGATGTGATTCTTGGAATTAAGATAACTAGGACTGAACATGGAATTTCTTTGAATCAATCTCATTACATTGATAAGATTCTAAAGAAATATAGATATTTTGATTGTAAACCAGCATGAACTCCTTATGATCCTAGTCCAAGCAGTCATATTTTTCAGTTTTAAATTTGGTGAGGGTTTTACCCTCTTAATGGCTATGATGAATCTGAGCTCATGTATGTAACATGTTATACTTGGGGTGTTTGCTTAAGGGTTTGCTCTATTTTTGGAGGATTTTGGTGTTGCTCTGAACTATTGTAGGGTTCTGTTCCCTCTAGTGCTTCGGCCCCCTGTTGACCCGAGGCCTTTGGGCCCTATTTTTTGTTTCCCTTGAGGCTTTGCCTCCCATGTTATTGGCCGTGGGCACCCTAGCCATGTTCACTATTGGCTTGAGGCTTTTGACCCATGTTTCCGTTGGCCGAGGGTTTTGTCCTGTGAATAAATGATGTGGGCTTTAATGTTTTAGAATTTGTTGGCTTTGGGCTTTCACTTATTGAAGCATTGAGATTTTAATTGTCGTCGTACACATGCTTATATATTAAAAACTAAAAATCATAGTTTTGATGATATTGTAATATTGAGAAGCATGTGAATACAGATTTGACCCTTAGAGAGATCGAGGATGAGGCTTTCTCTAAGATCATAAATTAACCCTCCCACCATGAACTTTCGTGGAATTGCGCTTTATGCATGCAAACGATTACATAATACTGTTGACATCGATTGGGGTATATAGTTGGGTTGAGTTATGTTGAATATGTTATTAAAGTAAATTGTTATTTCTCATGTATGGTATATTATTGGTTAATTGGACTCGTTAGATAATGATTCATGTGACATATCGTTGGAAAAGTAGGCTTGTTGATATGTTGGCTTTTAAACTGTTGAAAATCATGAACTTAGAATTTCAACATGAACTTAGAATGAAACTGTAATACATAACATCCCAACCATATATGCTAATGATGATGTGGCCCTTTAGACTTGTTAAAAGACTTGTTCTCCTTTTTACCTCTATATGATACATGCTAGAGTAATCTCTTCACATAAAGGAATTGTGTATATCACCACTAATACATGAACAGACACTTGTTGCTACAATTTTAAGGTATGAAACTCAGAAACAATATGACAACTTGACTTTAGAACATCACCTAAAACAACACCACATTGACACTGAAACTGTATAACCTTAAACAACCACTTGATATCCAGACTCATTGGGTTTCGAGATAACTTATATTAGAGGGAGGAGGAGAATAACTGGAGCCATGCTTTTGGTTACAACTGATAGAATTACACTACTCTATCTGGTATCTAACAAGTTCTCATTCATGCATCTGTTTGGACACATACTAGTATCGTCGGATGAATTTTGAGTCCCCTTCTTATTCTTGTTTGGACTCGGCCTGGATGAGCGCACTCATGGTGTATAAGTCACGGCTTAGTATTGGTATAGTTGCTACATTCATCTGGACTAGAGCATTTATAGCATAGACTTAAACTGTAAATTGACTTTACATTCCCGTCTTAGTTTACCATGTTGTCGCCTTATGTATACTTTGTTTCATGTTTCATTTTAATCATGTATATATACCATGTTTAATTCTGAATTTTAGAATTATTGTGAATTTACACTGACATAGCAATCTCCTGGTTTTGTTGCACCGTTAGGTACTGATCAAAAGTATGAAGAGTCTTCGGTTTACAAGGAGTCTAAGTTTTCAGCACAGGATGCAAACTTCGGAGTGATTAGGTCATGAGTGGATATATTTTATATATTTCTTTTGTATCTGGAGACATTGTAACTTTTATATTATAAATCAGATTCTGAATTTTATATGAATATATTTGTACATTTTTGCTATTGGCTATATTATTTTCACGGGTAAACAGCATGACCAGCAATTATGTAAAACTGTCATGTATTTCGAGAAGCGTGGCATGACAGTTCGGTTACTCCTTCAGCTTCTTAAAGGATTTAGCTTTGCTTATTTCATTTAGCATTAAGAAAACAAAAAATGGCTTCCACTAGTTTTTTTAGGAGGAAGTAAATGGAAGAAAGCAAAAGTATTATGAGTGATAGAAGGAGAAACTTTGAGATGTCGCTTTCTTTGAGTCAAGAAGAAATCAACCAAACTACGAAGGCGTGTTTGGATAGCCCTGATCCAAAGGATTATAATTGTAAATTCCATTATATTTCTCATGGATTGGGACAATCCAAATTATGGCCTTGTCTGGATGTCATTTTAAGAAAACAAATCCAACAGATTATAATTTTAAATGTTGGTTAATCCTTTATATCAAAAAAGTTAGCTTTTGACCTTTTTTACGAAAGGATTTCTTATGGTCACAAAGTTACTTTTTGACAAAATTAATGATAAATGATGAAACTAATATGGCATCCAAACAAAGTTTTTGGGTTGTACTCCAAAGGATTTTCACCCTTTGGAATATGGATGCAATCCAATGAATTCTCATCCAAGATGAATTCTAACGGATTTTTTTACTAACCACACAAACAAGCCCTACAGGAAGAAAAATATAAATAAAAAAAGTCCAGTCCTTTGACAATTTGGCATTCAAGATATATAACGCTTTCCCGCCATTTTCCTAGAAGCAAACACTGCCATACCAATAGACTCTCCCTAGAGATACCAGATTAGAGATTAGGCCATATGTGGTGCATGTGCAAGAAGTATAGATTAGTACTGATATGATCGGACTAGAATTGAAAATTGATGATAACACATCTTAGAAGGCATATTCCAAATCTCATATTCCAATTGCAAGCCAATACATACCTCCATAACAGAGACCACTTTGGAATCATTATTTACATCAAACTTTTTGGCTGTCGACTTCTGCATGTGTGTTTCGATCGTGTTGAGCTGCTTGAATATATTCCTCAACAACATCAACTGTTCTTTGTTCCTTTCAGTATCGTCCTGCATCACAATTCTTTCTGTCTGGAGCTGTTTCAGGCGAAGTTTTAGCTGTTCAAAATCCACCTGAGAAGAACCAGATTCAACCTTAGGATCACCAAGAGTACAGTGATAACCAAGAGAGGTTCCTTTACTTGGCGTAGACAACTTGCTCCCACGTGGCAGATTAGGTGGTTTCTTAGCAGGAGACGACTTGTTGCCATATTGTCCCACAAATGTCTTGTTCAACCAGTCATCACCTCTAAAAAGGTTGTCTCCAGATTCTTGTGGCATATGACTCAGCATCCCCAACATATTGGCCTCATGCACCGACTCTTCTGATGTTTGCTTATATGGATGATTAGAATTATAAGCTTTGTGGCTTTCTGGTATTTCAAATATGTCATGTACACCTGCGGGATGGACTGAGTTCCCATTGGATTCAGTTTCCGAAGTACTACTAGGTCCATCAAACTTTGTTACACTCTCCAAGCCTCTTACTTGAGAAGGTAAACATGAAATAGCTTGATCATCTGACTTCTTTCGTATGCCTCCCGTTGTTGAATCTATGGATGTGCCTGCGCTCACAGCCGAATACCATGGAAAGGATCCAAATTCTTGATCTGGAATCATAGAGCCAACTGATAGAGGCCTGAGAAATTCAGTGGTTGGTACATTTGAGCAAGAAACTTCTTTGGCATTTTTAGCCTGCATTAACTCTTTCAACTTTCTGTTCAATTCATCGGCTTGTTTCCAAACAGGACTGTCACTTTCTTCTATTCTACTTTCATCATACATGGTATCCCTCTCATAAGAGAACTGGTCCAATTGAAAAAGAGATGGCAAGGAGATGTTCCTCCTAATAAAACCATGACAGCTTGTCTTGTCCATATGAACATTACTTCCATTAAAGGGTTGTTCTTCCGTACTCATTTGTCCAACATCTGGAATATTGACGCCATGCCTTGCTAGTTTCTGCTTGTAAGTCTCGACCTGGTACCTAAGTGATGTAATTTCCATTTCGTTCTGTTGAATGACTTCTTCGAGAAATTCTAATCGTTCTTCGGCATGATGAATTTTCTCTTCTGCCATTCTCCTGTATTGAGATGATTCCATTTTCTCTGCAGCCTTTTCCCTTTGAAGGCGAAGAATCATGGATAAAGCTTCACTTGCTGCAGTAGATGAAGCGTCTCTTTCTTCCTCTAGCTCAGCATATAGCTTCTTCATCATAATATATTGGTTGCAAAGAGCTTCTTTCAAAGCAGAAACCTCGCTGTCGGCCATATCAACTTATCAATAAGGTCCAAACACAGCCTTAAAGAAGAAACCAGGAACATACAGCGTCCAACCTGTTTCATATCGCACATATTAAGATGCTTTTCTAGGCTTAGATAGCTGTCAAATCCCTCATGACACATCTTAAGACCTCCAATTTACACTCAACCAATTGCTTAGACAGAGAAGCAGTCGAACCACAATAATAGTTATAAACTAGTGATATATTCCCAATAAACAATGGTATTAAATTATATGGCAGCTTATACTGAAGCAGTGCAATAAAGAAAAATTAACTCATAATGTTCTCGGGACTTTCAAAATTTTCTTATGTTAATTGCTCGCTACCAGGTCATCCTTTTTAGCATACTGACGAGATACTTCACAAACTTTCATGTTTGCACCAACTAACAATTGACTTCCATACGCAGTGTTATTACATATTGAATGAAACATACCACCACTTTCTACTGGAATTACTGGCTAATGTATAAGTTTAATTTGACACATAAATACATTATAGATGTTATTACTTGGAAATATAATTAATTGTCCATGAATTACTACTGAACCATGCTAGAAATTTTTAACTCGATATGAAGCTTTTTTTATGAATTATTTTCTAGTATTCTCTGATTTTCAATTAAAATCAGAGCAAACTGATTTTAGAAAAAACCACGGTGTTAACATGTGCTTGTTCAAGTAAAAGAAACTTGGCACAATGCTAACTGAACCAGAAGTTAGTAATTTTGATGTCGTATGTGCATACAGTCATTATGCAACCTGTCAATTTCTAGCACTTCTTTCTGCCACATGAGTAGAACAGTCGCATTGATGCTGTCAGTTAGCAAGAAGACCATCCCAAAAAATTTCGGAGTTAGCTACTTGAATGTCTCTCCTATAAACTCTATACAGGTCAATTCATCCAGTAAATACGCAACTCAGAAATCAGTTTTTACAGACTCAATTCACGTGTCCATCTCCCCTAATACTAGAATCTCATCCAATTTCAGTTAAGGCACTTTTTCCTAATTGGCCATTGATTTATCTACCTCGTTCATGACCAAACCATTCAACAAGTTTGCATTTTATCCCTCACCTGAAGCCAAACCCATCAAAAAGCAAAACAACAGTTAACCGAACCAGCTAAGGCTTGAAACCCAAAACCGACCAAAAGGGAAATGCCCTACCAGAGATATGGCACCTGAAGTCCAAGCATATCGTATGACTCATCCATCGCCCATTTTACCTGATATGAGAGGAAACATATCATGTAACACCCACAGCAATTCTCGATTTTAATGCAACAAACTATCAACAGATCTTCATCTTGGCTCATATTTCTCTACATCCAATTTGTCCAGCATGACTCCAATCTCCACCTTAAGTTTGAAAGTATTTTGTTTCATTACCTTGGCATGATTAAGCCACTCAGGTCCTTACTCAACATTGCAAGGCATGTTGGTACCCAACCTTCATCATATAGGTGCCAGCAATTTATCATGAATATTTTGCAGCGTTATGCATGTTCAACTATGCCCCGACTCACCCAACCTTTACACCAATTTGTTACAAGAATTGGCCACTTAACATGATGGGCTAGCTCTAATAGGCTTGGGATCCTCATCAAAAGGAGAAAAAAAATCCTATTGGGGTTTAGATTTAAACTTATTTAATTACCAATCCATCTTTCCGTATTAACTGGCAGGCCACCAAACACATCATGTTAACACCACTTGAATACTTGATTGGATGACACATTTCTTACGTTATCTTTTAGCATCTGCACCCTCGTTCAACATTTCCAAATCAGCTGCGGTCAGGTTTTGAAGGCATTGTCTCTCAACCATCCAAATGACAGAACTAATGGAGTCAATCACTCACCTTACTTGATCGCCATGCCCTGGTGGAAAGTGTAATCACTCACGCACGATAAAATCACAAACCCATCATAGTGATGTATAAAGGCAGTAGATGAGGTGATCTCGCAGTCAAAGAAAGAATTTAAATAGCCCACATATTTTAATACCAATCTGAATTTATATGATTTAAACTTTCCGGTTTCAAATAATGAGAGAAGACAAAAATGTGCATATATATGTTAAACTTTCAGGTTTCAGTAATGCCCTATGTTGGCCTAATAAAAGCCTACTGAAGTAACTGAACCTCGTTTGGAGTAACACAACAGTGAGCAACAGTATATATTCGACTCTAGGTACAATGCTGATTTTCTTTTGGATCAACAAAGAAGAAAGCAAGCATATATCTTTTATGCAAACTGCAAAAATTAATTTAATCAGGATGCATGTCTTGTCAACCGCATAAGAAAGTTAGCTTGGGGAGAAGTGCTGCATTCTTCTTGAGATCTAACTCAAACATATTATGCATCCAAAATGTTCCACGAATACAAAGAACTATGTATGAATTTCAAGCTAATACTCCATCGATGCCAAAAGTTAATTACCACGTTGAAGATTCAAAAGAATCAATGCCAATCAAAGAAACATATAGATCAAATGTTTGGAACAACTAATGGAATCATTGGACTCGATAAGGAATGGAGATCTAGAACAGAAATGTAATGGCAAAAAAGAAAAAGAGAAGAAAATAATAGGAAAAGAAGAAGAAAATATCCTTTAAAAAGATTTTATTTTGATTTCATTATAGGCCATAAACCCAAAAAATCCATCTCTAATCACCTAAAAATCCTCAATTTTGCAACGGGCATTTGCTAAACAAACAAACTTGTTCAAAAATAATCCACATCAAATTACCAAATCAACAGCCCCAGATCGCAGGACTGATCTGGTCTCCAAATCCTGTGACAACAGAGAAAGAACTGATTGGGGGAAGAAAGTAACAATATATTGAGAATAAATTGAATGGATTGATGAAGAACACACCTTTCTTCTTCTTCTTCCTCCTCCTCCGCTTCATTGAGCTACAAGCATTGCTTTCCTTTTTTGGGTAAAATTTTTCTTTTTTTCGGTTCCAAAAGAGAAGAACAGCTAGAAAATCAAGAAAATGTGAGCGATCAGACAATAATAGCGGTCGGTGGAAACGCGGGGGGGGAAAATCAAAGGCCCTAAAATCTCTGGCCTTGTTGAGCCCTCGATTCCCGCTCGGCCGCTGTTTTCTTCTCCAGCGAAATTCCAGACACTGTTGATTTCCATTGCATTAAGAAAAGCTTTTAAGTGTGCGTACATCATTTGAACTGAAAGATGATCGAGATCCAGAGAGAGAGAGAGAGAGAAAGGCGTGATTGTGTACTGTTGGATTGAGAAACGACATAAACGGACGCTTCGCGCCCCAAAGTTGCCACATTTGGCACCCAAAATTTATTTATTCGTCAATTAGGACTTTTTATTGTTATCATTGGAACAAGGAATAATTTCATATTTAATTTTAATTGAATTAATTTATTAAATAATTAGTATCCATAATGTTCTATATTAGCTCTTAGCTCCCAAAGTTGTTAAACCCGTTTCTAAGACAAATATTTTCTCTAATTTTTTAATTAAAAGGGGGTAGCCGCCGCCGTCGCAGGCGGCGGCGACGGCATGAATCGAGGAGGGGGGTTTCGCGTGGCGGCTTCCGGCCGTGATGGAGAATCCCCCTAGGGTTTAATGGTTTCTGGGGAAGAAGATGATAAAAATCCGATTTTTATTGGAAAAAATCCATTTTTAGTATTCAAAACGGCGTTTTATATCGTAAAAAATTGATTTTTAACAATAAAACGACGTTTTTTATCTAAACATATGCGCATACGAATTTAGATCTAGAGAAAAGAATTACCTCTAGATCCAAACCGCCAAATCTAGCGACGTTCGGTGAAGGAAGCCCATTCGCGTCGTGTTCGTCCTTCGACAGAGGTTCGGCTCAGGCTCGAGCGTGCTGATTGATAATAGGTTGTAAACTTGGCGGCTACGGAACCACGTAGCCTTGTATTTATAGTAATATGGTTAAATAATGGGTGAATACCTAATACACAGATGGGCTTCCAAAAGCCCGTTTATAACAGATCTAACAATATAAAAGTGAAATAATGGAACATTTTGATTCCCAGTATCAAATAACAAGGCCTTATATTAATAAACTAAAACGATTTGAGAGATTAATACAACAAACATAAAAATATTTCTTATTTCAAAGTTATTTTAGATATATCAGAATAACATATATGTTATATTGGAACGTATAAATTTTCTGTGCTGACATATATTTATTTTTTTGGAATTTGTTTTTTTGAATATGCTCTACACATCATGATGTTCATCGTACCAAAAAAAAAAATTAAATCCACAACCATTTGATCATCGATCTAACCTTTACAAATTCAATAGTTTCTAAACAAAACTTTTTGTAACAGATCAAATACCCTAAAGTTCATCCACATTTGGAGTTTTATGATTTTAGAATGTGCAGAACCAATTAGAAAAAAAAATCAAAAAAATATGGGTTTTTTGTGCCAACAATGCAAAAAATTTCATGCGCCGTTGACACATACATCATCTATATCTTAAACATTCAATGTAATTTTTGTCTATCAAGATACATAGGTTACACAAATGTGGTAATTGTCCCTAAAGAATCTAAGAAGCACAAATACTTCAATCAAGACGTGTCGTATCAAATACACGATGGATACAAGCGTCAAACACACTTATAATATTTACGGCAGAAGACAGGTATAATACATGGTATTCTAATAATTCGCAGGGTACAATAATTATCATGTTCCAATAATTTGCAGAGAACGATGATTAATCCTTTCATGACGGCCATGAAGATGACTTCCTGCCCTTTTCCACCAACCCTGATGCTGCTGTAACTGAATAAGATGGCGAGGTAAATAAACAGCAGATACTGTAGAAATTAATGAACTTAAAAGCTCTAAGACCTCCTACAAGAGTTAATTCGGTAAGTTTCTCCAGTAACAGCATGACAATGCTCTAGAAATGGTATGAGCTTCTTACTTCTGAGCTAAAAAGTTTTCATAAGTTTCAGGAAACTACAACTAGAGGTGAGCTCCTAAATACAATACAAATCATGCAAATTGCATCCAAGAGCACCATCCTGCTTTGCCTCGTCATGCTTTCAAATGATACCAAATAGGCTTAGGAGCCCTATGATGCTCCTAATCAACTGGGACTTCAACATCCATCTTCAAGTCAGAGTTACCGAAAATCTGCATGAAACAAATGAACATCTTTATGCATATGTACAAGATAGCTCGGGGAGTGGCTAAATGTATTTTTTTTTTCTTTCAAAAGAGGCATGTCTGAATACATAAGTAATATTTTTTAAGTACAAAAAAAGATAAGCGAACAATTTTTGCTTGGGTTCAGTAATCAGAGTTCCCATCAGATATTGGTTTCAGGTTCCCAAAGTAGTGAAGATATGACTATCAATGGGTTATAGTAAGATCATGTTCTGATGGAATAATGTTATTTGCGTACAAAGTATTATGAGATGTCCTTCAAATAATATTATAAGGGCATTTAGCTTAAACATGTATGAGAATTATGTTATTTTGAAGCCTCTTCAAGAGCTATGATAGTTTGAGTACATTAGCAGCAACACATTAACCTAAACTAACCCAAAGGATCAATGAAATACTACTTTCATGACGACAATAAATCCAGTCTAACCCGTCTACAACAAACAGATCATTTCAGCTCAAGCTAAACAACTCTCGGTTCACAACAAGATTACTTCGGCATGACGGGGATGTGATCTATAATTTAGCAGCAACAGTTTTCAACAAAGCATCTAGAGACTTCACCTAAACCAATCTTAACTTTATTCCCGATAGTTTCACCTAAATATAGATGTGAAATGCAAAAAGAGCAGAAAACTTTGGCCAAGAAGTCCACAACACTGTGGCATGTTCGGTTGCATGTAAAATCATAGAAAAGCACTATTTGGAAAGCTTTGCTAAGGTCCATAAAAAGTAGAAACATATTTGGTTATTTTTTCGCAACATGACAACGACAAAGGTTTTGTTTGTTGAGTTTTGATGCCAACAAGGGTTTCCTGCCGACGATGCCGATACCGATGCATACACCAACTTTTCTCCTTCATTCTATTCTTACCCTTTCTTTTCTCTTTCTTTTTTAATACTGTATGGCACTGGTTTAACAATGAGGTGCATTACCATGTGAATATACAACATGATATATAGTTAAAAAAAGTGTTTTGATATGATACTTTACTATAAGTTTCTTTCATTGACATGTATCGTTAGATCTCACGGGATGATTGAATTGATTTGATGTGTTTGTTGGATCCCAATGAAGAATTTTCTTTATGAGTTGTAATTGTGGGATCTTTAAGAAGGATCATACGCTAGGGATTGTACTTGTCACTGTTAAGAGAGTTATTTGACTAGCAATGGTAGACGAGACGAAGTCTGAGATTAACTATGTTGTTCAAGAATTCGAATCTGAAAAAATAACTGATTGAAAGTTATTGGCAGATGGTATCAATTTTCTACTGTTCATGTCTGCTTCACATACATACTTCACATACAGACTATTGAAAAACTATACTCCAAATAGCATGTTATCTAAAAGATAAACCAATCAAAGGACTTGTATATTCAAATCATGATCATTGTAAAGTGGATGTCTTCTCTGATGCTGACTGAACAGGATCATCTGTCTATAGAAAATCTATTATATGAAACTTTATATTTATTGAAAGAAATCTTGTAGCATGGAAAAGTAAGAAACAATGGTGGTTTCATGATCTAGTGCAAAGTCCAAGCTATGGCAAATGTCACTTATAAGTTGGTATGGATCAAGAATTGCATGAAAAAATTCTAGTTCACAATTTCTCTACTTATGCAGTTATATTATGATAACAAAACGACTATCCACTTTGTGAAGAATTCTGTATTTCATGAACGCACTAAGCATATTGAACTTGATTGTTACCTGATCTGAAAAAAGATGGAAAGATGATGCAGACTCTTCATATAGTATACATGAATCAATTGACGGATTTGTTCACCAAACTACTTAAGGGTGCTCGCATTCAATTTATTGGTAGATAGTTGGGCATGTATGACATATATATGTCACATTAGGGAAAGTGTAAGAATATAATTACATAAGGTGTTTTGTGTAAAATTATATTATGATACTTTTATAAATAATAAAGTATCTCAATTCAGTTAGATTGACTAACATTTTTAAACCATTCCATCAAAACTCCAAATCTTTGATTTCTACATAACCTTACGAGGCCACAAAGTGATATCTCGTGTGGGTAATGCCCTATTTTCACACTTTGGTAGGGTTCACTTAATCAAGAACACATCATATTTTTTTGAATTAAAGCATTCATTTTCATGCATGAACACTTCGTATGACTTAGTTATGTCAATGGGTTTGTCAGTTTATCCATTTTGGCGCAAGTCGATCTCAAAATTCTTGATCATATGCCTGCCTGACCAACCCATTTTGCACAGCCTCTCCAATCATTCGAGTTCACATTCTCTAATTTGGCATGCTTACTCATAACTATGCTTTAAGAAAGTGCACGAAATTTGAAGAAATTGTAAGTGAATAAGAGCAATCTGATAATGAGTAGGTTTACTTTGTTACGATGACCTTTGACTATTTCTGAGGGCATGGCTATTATGTGTTTGCATCTTCAAACTTATGAGGTGTTGGCTTCAATAAAAGGGAGGGTTTTATTTTGTAATTTGCATTTATTTCGGTCAGGTATTTTACATACAAGAATGCCCTATTATAGAAAAAAAAGAAGTTAAATTTGTAACACTACCATATCAACATGTATTAGTTGATTATGTGATACTATGGTTTATATTTGAATCTTGTATTATCCTTCGGTTATAGAGCACATTAGCAATTTTCTCTGTAAGCTATAACCTCCGCATGGGGAGTTGTGTGGTTTCCATGGTTCTGCAGGTTTTGCAAGTTCCGCGGGTTCCGCAAGCTCCAAGGGGTTCGCAAGTTTTGCAGGTTCTGCAGATTCTGGGAGTTCCACCAAAGAAGACTTTAATGGAAGCACGATCATAGAGAATATTTCTCGCAATTACATTTTATATTGGATGTGGTATTGTCATCCTAGCCCTCAAAACGATACTTTGAGGAGGATGCTGGCATAGCGACCCAAGTTTATTGCTGAATGATGTCAATCGACACTTCATTAAGGCTACTTATAACACCATCTAAGGAACAAAGACGTCTGCAGCCCTTGGCCTGGGGCAGGCAGCTCTGTTCCAGGAGATTGAACAGTTCAAGAAAGAGGCTGTGGAGCTAAAAAGGCTCTCAAGTAGTGTCTTGTGTTGCGATTCTATTATTTTACGTTTTATGTTTGTATTTGGGTCCAAACAAATGTTAAAGCATTAACATGTTCAAACTTGGGCAGTGATGCCCAAGTTCTATATTTACATCTTCAGACATATGAAGTGTTGGCTTCATTTAACGCATTTCTCATGGCATGTAACATACTAAAACTTTTAGAATTCCTCAAGTAATTCACTTAAACGTTCTTCTAACCCTGCAGTTTAAAGCATAAAGCTATAATAATTTTAAATGTTAAGGTTGATTGATATAAAAGAAAAGGGTTTTTCGCATATACGTCCCTTAAAATCTTGCGTAGTTTGATATTTATCCCTTAAATATGGGTATTTTCACTCAAGTCCATTAAATCTTAAACTTTTAACTTTAATAGTCACTCTCTTTAACTTTCTGTTAAAACCTAACGGAAGTAGCAACATTCTGTTGAGCTTGCGGGCTCTTCATTTGGGGCGGTCCGGGTGGCTCACGGGGAGGAGGGGGCGGCGCCGCCGCCTCCCTGTCGTTTTGTTGGGGGAGCACCTCCTCCTCCCCGGCATTTTCGAGGGGGACGCCGCCTCCTCCCCTGGGTTTTTTGGGGGAGGAGCGGCGCCTCCTCCCCCGTGTTTTCTAGAGGGAGGAGGCGACACCTCCTCGATGAGGAGTGGGAGGAGGCGGTGTTTTCTGGGGGAGCGACGCCGCCTCCCCCCAAAAAACGTTGAGGCAGCGACGACGCCATCCCATCCGTCCAAAACGAACGACGGGGGTGGTTAATGGTTAATTAAAGTTTATTTCTTAATTAATTATAATTAATTAACTGTAATCATTATTTAATCGTTAATTAATTTCAGCTAACTTTTTAACAGAATACAGGATGGAGGGACTATTAAGATTAACGTTTAATATTTAAGGGATATGAGAGCAAATACGAATTTTTAAGGGACGGATATCAAAATATGCAAGATTTAAGGGATGAATATGTTAAAAACCCAAAAGAAAATTATTAATGGTTGTGATGTAATTAACTTTTTCTTGTGGTGATTTACCGCTAACAGAAGGGGCATCAGCAAATCTGAAATTGGACAAACTTGATAGCAAAATTAAGCCTGATGTTTTGAGAGGCCAAAGCATGCAACAAAGCACTCATCCATTACGCTATGCTTGTTGCAAAGCAATGAAGAGAGAAGAATTTGAAAGTTAAAAACATATGGTTGCATGGAGACACCATGTTAACATGAACACGACAAGTTGACACACAATATATTCTAGAAAAAACATGTGGCACGTGTGTCTAATGGGTGTGACCTATGTTGCACCAACAGTGAAACGTCGACACGTGAATGACACGACACGACAAAACAATACTAAAGCAAACTTTGAAAAGTACACCCAAAATAGAAGTGTTGTGTCCGATTTGGGAGTCGGATATGACACGGCTATATGGCTATAATGTCCATGCTAATGCCAGCAATGCTTCATAGCTTGGTGGTGACTCAACAAGAGATCTTTCTAATTACAGTGTGGGACTTAAATCACGATGTCGGGATAAACCCAACATTGAGATCTGAGCATTCAAGGCAAACTTGAAGGGATGGAACATGCAAACAATTAGAGCTTGGAGCGGATTAGTGCTATTCATAAATGAATTTGAGTCAGTCTCAGTAGTTTCTAGCAATATTGCTGATATGCTTGAACTTTTCACCACCCCCCCCCCCCCCCAAAAAAAAAAAAAAAAAAACCCCCAAAAAAACATAGGAAGTTCACTTTTAATTTTTCTTTTATTTTCTTATAGTTTAAGCGTCATGGTACTAGCCACGCTACTAGTAAAGGGCATTGGTGTCCTTTAAGCATATTTGCTAATGTCTCTTAGCTCCACTTGACATGGATGTACAGATGCATCCAAGACACGTTATAGAAAAAGATATTAAAATGACAAGGAGAAATCAGAAATATATAAATTTCATATAAGTAGATATCCTAAAATCCCAATGGAGAAACCAACAGGGCTCAAACAAGCAATAAAATATGATTGATTGAGTAGGTGTAGAGTTCCCTGGAAAGACAATATATACATTGCATAAGTTAGTAAACTTTGGCTGAGATCTCCTCAGCATGGATCAAGCGGTCCTGCTAATCTATGAGCACTTTCATTGGCCAGTAAATGGAATGTTTTTACATGGATCTTGTTTTACCATGTCCCTTTCTTCCTCTGCTTCCTCTAGGGGCCGAACAGAAAGATGTGAAAATCTCAACACTTGTTATCTTCCCTTCATTAATTTCTCTGGAACCAACCAGAGCCTTAAGCAAAAGCTAAGTGATTTCAGAGGGAAAACAAACATAAGATTAAGATTTTAGTTTATAAATATGCAAAAAGTAATGATTTATTTATTCTTCCCCATGCAAGAAGCAAGATGTACGCTACACACATTGTGTGATGCTATTATGAAGACCGAAGCAAGCATTACATATGGAGGAGCTTCAATCATAAAAAGAACAGGATTTAGGATTGTGATTAGGATTTCTCTCTTTTGAGTTTGTGTTTGTTTAGAGTTTCCATTTGTCTCTTTGTTTTCGGCTTTTTAGTTTTCTTTTTATTTGGGAGGAATAAGAAGGAAATTTCCTCCTCGTCTACTGTCAAAAACCCCAACCCTTATTTTTTTCGATCGGATCTGTTCATTTTCCGTTCATTTTGACCATTATGTTCTAAATCCTATCAATTTTCAAATGAACCCAAATGGTTTTACATTTGCTCGTTCATGTCGCCGTTGTAAAAAAGTGTTGTTACTATAAAATCGTTAAATTTACTATGAGTAGATGAACGAGCAGAACACATTTGATTCACTTAAAATTGATGGTTTGGGATTTTATAACATGAAGATCAAAATGAACGGATCCTTTGGTGGAAAAAATAGTTGGCGAATGTTTTAACACTAACCAAGGACGAAGGTATATGCTTCCAATTTTGATAGAACTTATAATTCTCAGACCTTTTCAGATTAGTTAGCAGAGATGGAGCATTTGTTTGAGCAGTGCCCGTTATCAAATAAACGAAACATCCAATTTGCTAAAATAAAACTAGTAGGATCTGTTAGAATTTTCTGAATATCCATAAAAAGACAACGAGAGTAAGCATCTGAGACCTATACAGAATTGGAATGAGATGAAAGTCAACCTCAAAGAAAAATATTTGCCTTTTACCTATAGAGATCGCCTACTTGAAAAACTGAACGACATATGCCAAGGGAGCATGACTGTTGAGAAATATATGACTAAATTCAATGATTTATTTGTTAGGCATGAGCTTCAAGAAGACCCACGATATACCTTTGCTAGATTTTGTTCTGCATTAAGAGCAGACATTAGGTGCGAGATGTTTTCGCATACCATAGACAACGTACACAAAGCATTCAATCTAGTCTTCAATTTGATATCCATGAGAGCCCTCATAAATAAGAAGCCTACTTTTAAAGTTGGAGAGTAATTTAAGTGGCCTAGTGACAACATTATTAAATCAAAAACAAACGTCGCTAAAGAGATTAATGTAAAGGCTAATCTTGGAGAATCATAACAACAAAAACCTAAAGGGATGCAATGTTTTAAATGTTATGGCTTTGGTCAATTAGCTAGTCAGTGTCCTAATAAAACCTTATTTGTAGGAGAGATCAACAATGATGATGAAATTGAAGAAGAATATACTCCTGATGTTACTGCTATCCCAGGTGATAAAGATGATTCTAGTGCCCGTTTACAAGTCATTAGGTGTCTGATTACTACATATAAGAGTGCGGTTGATTGGCAAATAACTAATGTTTTGTTCACCTACGTCAAAATTGAGGATAAATTTTTTTAAGTGACGATTAACGGAAGTAGTTGTACCAATTTAGTTGCCAACTCAGCTATTGAAAAGATGGAACTAAAAGCTGAAGATCATCCACAACCTTATAAAATTAGATGGTTTGATGATCAATTACGTTCTGTTATCCAATATTGTTTAGTGCCAATCCATTTTTTGAGCTATCATGATGGTATTTGGTGTGATGTTATACGTATGGATGCTTCACGTATTTTGTTAGGTAGGCCTTGGATATATGACTTAAATGGTACACATTCTGAGAGATACAACACATACACATTCATGTTTAAAGGAAAGAAAATTGTTTTGACTCCTTATAAACCGAAGGACATAATTGAAAATCAAAGAAATGAGTTAATTTTTAGAAAACCACTAATTCAAATATCGCATCGTAAGAGTCACACTTCCTTAGAGTCTAGCTTTAACCTTATTCTTACTGCATTCCATGAGCATAATAAATATGATTTGAGTGCCTTGCATATCGCGACTAATGAAATTTTTGCAATAAACAATTATACTCACAAGTCTGTTGCAGAATCAAATAGAAATTCACAAGAATTTACAGTTATAGATGACGAGATGATTCGAGTTTGCTTAGAGAGTGTTGTACTAAAGTCATGCATCATGCAGGTTCTCAACGATGAACTTTATTGAGTTACAATCCTGATGTGACCGAGTCAAGTATGTCAAGAAGCTTGAGGAGATTGAGCATATTGAGTTCGTCATCCCAAATTCTCCACATCCCAATAAGATTCTATATGCTTTCACTTCTTTTGCTATTTGGAAGAATTTCACAGATTATGTTTGTCTACAAATCTACATCCTATTGTACTTTAAAGTTCATATACGCATCTTCTTCAGCTATAAGAGACAACTGATTTCTGCTCGGCTATGTTATTTATATCTCTGTTCACCCGGTGGTGAGGTTCTTAAGCCGGAAAAAATGATAGAGATCGAATTCGAGGAGTTCAATTTGAAATGAAGTCTTTTATTTATTTGATTTTAAGTTTGAACCATTAGAGAATCAATATTATTTTGAGTCTTTTTGTTATTTTAAGAGTTTTAGTAATTAAAGTCTTTTTTTGTTGTTTGAGTTTTTTATTTGATTGGTTTAGTTGATTTAGAATTTCTAGTTCAATTAGATTCAGAGAGCAAAGTTGTAAACATATATAAAGGCCACAAACTTCTTAGTTTATTTTGAAGAATTTAATGAAGAATAGTTTCTGATGTAAACTTTTAGTTTTTCCATAAATTAAATCTTTTGCATTAGTGTGCAAGAGTAGACTTGATTGCCCGGACGAGAGGTCCGAAAAATATCCACATGCGAGGCATGTGAGTCGTTGATCGAAAGATTTTCAGGGTTCAAGATCCAAAAAGTTATCGAATCCATAATCTACTTCTTCCCCAAATCCACACCCCCTCCCGTCTCGCCCCGCTTCCATCCTGCGTCAAATTAGCTTTCTTAGGGGTGGGGTATTGTTTTCAATGGTAAGGTCTTTATACATTTCATTGTAAGATATTATGAAAGATTACCAAATAAAATTAGATCCATACATAACAAAAGAATGGAAAGGATTCTGATAGGAACCAAAACCAACAAGATCTGAACTTTATTAGTAAAAACTGAAAATAAAAGGGATAGATTGATTATAATTTTAGGAGTAATCGCCCTCCCAAGACACTGATTGATATAAGACGTCTGCACCCTCTCGTAGGGCGAAAAACCTTCTTCTCAACTTATCAAAACAACTCTCAATTACCGCATAACTAGGGTCGGCCCCTCCCCTTGGCTTAAATAGAAAACCAATATTGCCAAATTACACAAACCTCTTTACAACAATAAAATATCACAAAAATACCCAAAACGCTCCTAATGGGCCGAATCTATCATTACTCCGCCCCCGAAAACCATTTTGGGGCATGAAGTCTGCGAAGATACTACTCCACGTGGATATGTTCATCTCCCCAGGATCAAAGGGCCACTTACGAGCTCCATCTTCCTCAAAACGTTGTTGCAGGAGTGGGAGAGTATCCGCGGCTGAGTCTTCTATGCTTGGGTTCTTTCCGTTCTGAATTTGGACTCCAAACAGGCCCGAAATCGCCAGAATACAGAACCGCGCAGGAAATTCCTCGAAATTCGCCTGAAAATCCCAGAAAATTGGGAAAGTGCACTGTTCATCGGCTCGGGCCGATGACTTGGCCGAGCCAACGGCCGCGGCTTGCGGTCGGCTAGATGGAGTCGATCCCAAGCCGATGGCGGCTCGCCGGCAGCGTCGCCGTTTTCCGGCGATTTCGCCGACGGTTACCGGCAAATCTTGGTCTGTTGCATTTGTATCCTTTAGGCGTAACTGCTGGTGTAGGTGAAAGTCCGATATATCGTCGGAGGGTTCGCCGACGTCGCTCGAAACGTCCCGCAGCCGTCTTTTGTGGCTTTTCCTGACGGCGTCAACGGCCGATGGCAGCTAATAAGGGCTCACCTAGTTCGCCCTGAGGAGCTGATTGAGATGGATATGGTGGCGGCTTCAAACTTCGTCGGCGGCACTGCTGGCGAGGCTCAAAACCCTCTGCAGATGTCATTCGAGGGCTCGCCCGCGTCGCCGAGGGTTCCTGGGGGGCTCGCCTGAGGCGTGTCTGGCCTCTGGGGTTCACCTGACCTTCGATGGCCAAGGAGGAGGCCGTGACGGGGTCGCCAGACCCTGTCGCTGATGGATCTGAGTCAACGTCATCCGTAGTCTTCGGATCTGCGCCGTTCTCCTCCGTCTTCTTCAGATCTGAAAGTTCCGCAGCTTTTCTTGCCTCCTCCGCTTCCTCAGCATCTTCTTCCTCACAGGCCTCTCTCAACTCTTGAAAGAGTTGTTTCATTGATTTCTTTTCTTCTCTCGTTCAAAGCCGTCACCTTTGGCCACGCCACGATTTGTTGCTTCACCTCTTGATTCAATTGTAGGGCATATTGGGCTAATTGCATGATGACCTCCAATTCCTCCTTCATAGATCACATCTCGTCCCTCAAGATCGAACAGCTCTGATACCGAAATGATATGAACCAACAAGATCTGAACTTTATTGGTAGAAAACTGAAAATAAAAGGGATAGATTGATTACAATTTTAGGGGTAATCGCCCTCCCAAGACGTCGATTGATAGAGGATGCCCGCACCCTCCCGTAGAACGAAGAGCCTTCTCCTCAACTTATCAAAACAACTCTCAATTTCCGCATAGCTAGGGCCGGCCACTCCCCTTGGGTTAAATAGAAAAAACTCATATTGCCAAATTACACAAACCCCCTACAACAATAAAATATCACGAAAATACCCAAAACACCCTTAATGGGCCGAACCTACCAGATTCCTTAAGTCTTATGTCCGAGAAGTGTGTGATAAATACCGTCAAAGCCTAAGACTGCAAAAGAAATTAAGTACTCCAAATACAAAGTATGGAAAGATGTTTATAATGTCGTTGCTGGTTTGCAAGGAACCAAGTGTTGAATCTCTTTTCCATGAGAGGACCAAGGGTGGATGAGCGATTCTCCTGAATGACAGGCCTGAAAGTTATATTTTAAATTTATCTTTTAGTTATCATTAACCCTAGTTCATCTTGTTCCTCTCCAAATTCATTGAATTCTGATTTAGACTTCCTTTATATCCCAATTTTTCACCATAAAAACATCAACACTTTTGCATCCTCGTCACTTGTGCTAACATAAATGCGACATGCCGACACGAGAAAATTTTAAAAATGCACATAACAAGTGTGTCCAACACATGTATCAAACATATGCATGACAATACCCAGTTTCATGGTAGGAGTATTCATGCTACGTAGACTACTAGTATACAATAAATTTGTGCAAAGAAAGTAAACAAAAAAAATATTTACACCATAGGGATTGGTTGAATAGAAGGACATCAACCCGTCAAAGATCTAATGTAGTGCATTTCCTTGTTTCAAGTTCCACTATAAATGATTCCAAAATCTCTAGGATAAATAAATTAGGGCTTACAGCATAACTAAAAATTAACAGATAACAAAATAAAGATGTACTGTTAGAAAAAGAAGTTTACCTTTACAAAATCTGATAAAACAAGTGCGGAGTCATTTGTGTAGCCAGCTTCTTCTAGGACATGGGTTAGAACTTTCTAAAAAAAGAGTGAAGTTAATGTGAATCTTCGAGAAAAAACAACCTTAAATATTTTAATCAACTGCATATGTGGCATTGTATAATGGAAAACTTATGTTGAAACCAGAACATCACCTGCCAAGAAAAATACAGATTGAATTTATACAAAACTACAGTAGATTCATATTCACATGCTTGATGTATTTAAATTTTATATCTACCATTAAATTCCTCCATATTCATTTTAATGACAATCTTGGGAATAACAACCATAAAAAAGTTTCTACTAACAAAATATTTAAGCCTTCAGCCAGTATTACCAATACAAGGATGTGAAAGCTTCAAAAAACACATGACATGTAGGTGTGGAATTTCTACCCGATTCCCATCACCTGAACAGGACCCGAACCAGTCCAAACCGGTTAATGAAATCAAATCCTATATCACTAGTTAATTGTGTGGTATTGTATATAGAACATCGATTCAAAACTTAAATCTTAACAAAATAATTTCAACAAAAAACCCCAAGCAAACTCAAAAGTATATTTCCAACAATCAAAGGAAACAACCATAGAACTCCCAAAAGCCATTGTTTGATTTATTTGTTTTTTATAACCAAGACTATCAAATATGAAAATACGAAATATGATGGGTATTAATAACCCGATTACGACCCAAAGCATCATGGATAGAATGTAGAGTCAAACTTTAGACCCGATGTCTTTCCATATCAGTTTATGAATATCAAAAAACCAAAACTAAACCAACAAAATATCAGGTCTAATTACAAGCGATAATGTTCTATATCTAGATTTATTATATACTAAGCCTAACAATACAAAAGTCGAATTCCTGATGGCAAACATGCAAAGCACCATATACATAGGATTAAATGAGCATAATACCCCAACTGTTGCAATTGAGATAGATAAATAGAACCAGATGAACCAAGTACTGGATTTTAATTTAATAACTAACAGCGACACTCCTCGGGTGACTGCAGTTGTTGATTCTACTTCTATTAATAGGGGAATGGGATTTGCGGGTCAAGCGTAATCTATTTAATTTGAAGGATTTAGCAGAGTGCGGTCAATTTTGGACCGCCATGAGTTGATTCCACTAAAACAGGAGATGATTCAGATGCGCGTGTCAAAATCCAAAACCTGAAATAAATATGGTTTTAGACTGATATTTCAACCAGTGGTTTCGATGCATATGATGACCAAGAAAACCATGTTAGACTTCCCTGTGATGACATTTGTTCGCTAGGGATCATTACCATCAACAGGATATCACCAGCATCATATGTGCTACATTAACATCAATTCAGCTCCCTATCACATTGGCATTTCCCAATATCATGGAAAATAAGATGGTAGAAATTAGAGATTTCACCAACCTGCCTCTGTTGCTCGGTCATAAAAGATCCAGTCAAGTCCCGCAAGACACTCAGCATATCATTGAATGTGACCTTGCCGTTGCAGTCCAAATCATATACCTTAAATATAACTACAAATAAACAGATAGCCCAAAATTAAAATACAGATCGTATCACAGATTCACAATCAACAAAACTCAATAAGACCTTTTTGAAAATGTTTGGAAAATGCCCCTACATTCAATTTTTTGTTGCAGGCTCGTTCGGGAACTGAATGCAGATAAGAACGCAACAAATTCCTTGAAGTTCAAACCGTCAAGCATCCTTAGTAACCTCTAAAGTAAACAAGAAGAAATAGAAAACTTGATTAGTCCGAAATGAAATCAAAATTTACAATCTTCTTTTTATTTAAAAAAACGAAGGAGAGGCAAACCTGAGAGAGAGGGTTGACTGCAAACTCCGGTACCGACAAGAACTCATCGGAGGAGATGAACCCGCCCCTGCTGCGGTCCAGCTGGCAGAACCGATGGTATAGCGAGACGATCTCTTGCTGAGAAACTGAAAGTTCGGATTTTTTTTTTACTCAAATCAAAAAATAGAAATGGTTCGAATAAAAAAGCACGTAATGGGATCGATATCTAAGAGAAAGAAAGTAATGGTTTTAGAGAAGGTTACAGGCGTTATTGCAGTGCTCTTGGACCTCTTCGATGTCGTACTGAGTGAGCATCGAGGATGTGTTCCCCATCGAGAAAGAAGATTTTTCCTTTGTTCCTGCGAGAAAATGTTATGGCGCTGGTTTACAGAGTTGAAATTAGAAACCATAATTCCGCCATTAGAATCAGATCGAGCGCTTGAAGAAGTCGGAGGAGTTTAGATGAGAGTTAGGAGGAGGACGAAGAGGGGCCGTCCCGGTACGGTCACCCGCCGCGAGATCTTAATTCCATGGTGGGCCCGGGCCGGACCTTTTGACTCAAGTGGACGTAGCCCAGCCCAATAAACAATGGGTTCGGGTCCATTTTAGTGATCACCCATTAAACAATGACCGGAGAGGAAACAGATTACCGCATGTTGTGTTCATTTCATCAATTTTCCATGAAAAAGTTTGCAAAGAAAATTTTTCTTGGTGCTTCATGTTTGTTTGTGTGTAAAAAGACTATTTGAGCTATGGTGCTCACCCAAGTGGTTGAATTATTCTGCTGCTTCGGTAGAGGCGGAGTTTGATTCTCACTATCCACTATCCCCTTTGATTTGTTGTTTTAAGGCTCCGATGGATATCCTGGCTTCTACGTGTTCGGGGTTACGCGATCAGGGGTGAGTGTACCTGTGTCACACGACCCATGTTTAGTGCTCTCCGACGGACCCAAAAAAAGGACCTATTAAATTCAAACCTCAAACCCTCCACTTGACTTAAGAAAATCACTCTCAAAATTTCTCCTTTTTTCCAAGAAAATCCATTTTATCATCAATTGTTGAAATTTTCAATATGGTTTCTAGAAAAAGTGTGTTCTTATATAGTAAAATTTAGGATTTTATTAAAGTTGAATGAGATTTCTTTAAAATAAAAAAGTTCCAAGCTTTTTTTCAAAATTTAGCAAAGGATTGTTGGATATTTTGGTTTATTTCTTCAATTCAAAGTGCATTTTTAATCCTACATTGAATGGGAGAACTCTCTTCTTGGAGTTTATTATAGATTTCTTGTTAATGGGCTATTGGACTTGTATATGGGCTAGGAATGTGTTCCTATTATCTCTGAATTTTACAACAAGGACCCTTTTTAAAAACCTTTGCTGCAAATAACAAAATAGGAGTAGCAAACTTTCAAGATTGCCAGCACGATAAGCAAGGACGGATAAATGTGCTGGCACCATATATATTAATTTTTCATTTGATGTTCTAAATTTTTAGAACAGCACATTTTCTTTCGTGATATACCACCTAATAAGATGATCGTAAGCTCACATTGCCAAAAGCATATGGGTATATGAACTAATACAAACTCAACAAATGCCAACCCTAAGTGGAAGGCACATCATAAAAATTGAATTACTTAAATGCACTTCCATAAATTCTATATATAACCTCCTATTGGGATAAGGTCGGCTCATTCGCATTCTCTTTCTCATTCTCGGAATCTTTATTTCTATCAATTTCATATATTGCATATTTTATCTCTTATGTTCTAACTTGAGCATCAGATGAGCCAAAGCCGGGACCCTTGCACTGTGGTTCAACTCGTTAACGCTATTGGTTGTTATGATGCGTGTAGATTAGCTTGACGACTCAATACTAGTAGAAGGAAGCAATATAGAACCACTTATGCACTCGAGGATGGAAGGAGGTCGTCCAAGACTACTTACACATGTGAGGGTGGAAGGGGGACATACACGACCACTTATGCACGTGAGAATGAAAAGTGTTTGTTCGGATACACTTGTGCATTGCAACATCATTAGCGACGTCTGTGGGGACAGAACATCATCATGTATAACATGCGGAACGCTCGTGGAAAGTCCCAAACAAATGATGAGGAGCACGTCGTCCATAACCATGCAAGGCAGGAGAATAGTATCGAATAGGATACTCCACCAACACCTCTACCCCCAGGCTATGTGACGTTGAAGGTGTTCCCCGGGGTATGTGACCAGTGAAGGTGTTCAACATGCTACAAGAACAGTTGTATGAACATTTTACCCCGTTGTAGGTGCAACTCGCCCAAGTGCCTAGGTGCACTTTACCCAGACGGGACTGACACACAGTTAGTGGTAGGTTTTTGCCGATGCAGGCAGCATGTAAAGGTTTTGCCGACACAGGCAGCATGTAAGGTTTTGCCGACACAGGCAGCATGTAAGGTTTTGCCGACACATGCATCTATGTTTGCCGACGCAGGCAGCAGGTAGATGAACTCCAGTCACTCTCACACTCTCTCAAACTATGAGTTACTCCAAACCACAGTGACATGTCATGTGAATCAAGTATATTTATTACGGGATGTTCCACAGGATATTCCACAAGATATACCACATGATATTCCACAGAATACACCACAAAATATTCCACAAGATACTCCACGAGATATTCCATTCGATAATTCATTAGCATTCACTGAGTTATAGATGTCATGCAGCAATTGATGTGACTATTTGAATGTGAGCAATCGTGCAAAAGTGTATCCAAAGTCCATGCATTGTTTTTAAGTGAAAAGCATCAGAACATGGTAAATAAGGGTGAACAAGACAAAAGAGTTATCATGGTGATGAAAATGTTGAAGTAACTATTTTAAAAGTATTTATAATTGATGGTTACAAACTGATGATAATTGGAATTCTAACATTGATCCATGCTTACACGGCAGTCAGGTTTGGCCAAGCAGGTCACTATCCCCGCAGGCAGGGTGTTTGGCCAAGCAGGTCACTATCCCCGCGAGTAGGGAGATCCAAACTTTGGCGCAAAACGATCCTAGACACCGGGTGGTATCAATATTAATAATGCCAACTATCACATCTGCTCCATTGATTATATCAACAAGTAGTAGAGTAGTTCCCTATTTACTATGATAGTTAAACTAGGACCACTGATTGATTTTCTTATTTAAAACTAGAAGGCAAAGCAAAGCAAATGCTAAGAAATTTGAGGATAAAGACAAATCCAACAACTATGATGTTGATCTCATGCTTTGAGCATGTAGTATTTCTATTAGTGCATAATTTAACCAAGTAGATGGTTGTGTGCTACAACTACCAAAGTTGAAAGTTGGCAATGTCGTATGCTCAAGTTAATGGTCGTTTTAAGACTATAAGTTCAGTTTCCTATTTAATTAGGTCTCTAATCATTTGTTCAAGTCAATAACCGTGCTAAGGCTATATGTGGTGTCCTAAGTTCATACTAGTACACTTGCTTAACTTCTAAAACTAGAATTAGAGTGACTTACGGGTTTGAGAATCGTCGTAATAAGTCAAGACATGAGTTAAGTCTATCTGGGATGCTCGTGCACGATAAACGGTACCTGCAAACATCAGAAATCATTGGTTAACTAACTATATACTATTTTCTACTTATCTTTATTAGCCGTTTCTATTTTGATTATAGCTCAAAACAGGTCAAGACGTGTGCTAATAATTTTTAGATAGGCTAGACATGAGGAAAATAATTTTATCTAGGAAGAAAATATTTTTCTGAAGCTCCTAGGTGTTTTTTTATCATTTTTAAAAGCTCAAAAACTATTTTTATAACTTAAAATGGATTTAAAGACTAATTTTAAATAGTTATAGTAAACGTTCAATAATTTTTCCTGAATAAAATACGTATCAGAATACGTCAATTAAGCTGTCAAAAACGAGCATCTCGTTATATAATACGACATATAATTTTCTCGTATGTCAGTGTATGTGAAATTGTAAAGATATTAATTATCAAGTGAAAATACCATAGTTAGATTTTAGCTTTAAAAATTTACTATGAAAAATATACCTGCCTGAACAAGATGAAATTAGCGTTAACGCGTTTGGTACGTCACGCTGAAATTTCTAGACCTTGCCTGGTATTTTTCTGAGGCCTATAGAATTTATAATAATTATTTTACTACATACCTTATTATAGATACTTGTGTACTACTTAATACATATTTATATACATATACTTATACGTATACCTTTTACTATTCTCTCCCTCTCTCTTCTTTGTTCTTACGCTGCATGAGACATGGGGTAGTGGGGGTCATCGGAGTGGCCTCGACGGGGCAGCGCTCGGGCGGGTCGACGACGTGTGAAGGCGGCGCGGTGGTGGGAAGGATCAGGCGGCGGCGGCGGAGATGGCGCTCGGGGCGAGCTCGGGGTCATCGGAGGGCTTCGCAAAAGAAGGAAGCAGCGGGGGTCGTGTGATTTTGGTAGGGTTCCGTTGGAGCACGGTGGGGACATCGGCGGTGAGCATCAGAGCTTTGGGTGTCGAGAAGCCACGGTGGAGCTCGTGGCAGACGTGGGGGGTGCTTGGCGGTAAGGCAATCTGTAACGAAAACTTTTCGTTGTACGTTGTTCGTGCACGTGCTTTTGATCGAGCACGTGTACGTTTTAGACCTTGTTTGTTTGTGAACACTTTTGTGTGATATGCTGTTGTGAACGTCTCTGAGAGTATTAAATAGTGGCACTAAATTGGAACGACGTTTCTCGAGTCGTTTTCCCACAATTTAAACTTATTCGACGAGACGTGTCGGTTTTCACTTTTGACGGGAGACGTTTCTATTTTTAGTTTCGTCGTCCGACGTCGAAATTGAGATCCGTCTTCTTAGCTAGCTCACTTTCAACAACACGATCACCCCGATATTTATTTTGTAATTTTTGGAGCTCATTTGACCACTTTTATATTTTTAACAAGTTTTATATTATTTTTAATAATTAATTTTTATATTAAATTCGGCCAAAGAAAATTTATTTGAGTTTAAAACGTTTTAAAGAATTTTTGAGCCAACTTCCAGCTCATTTGGACCAAGTCAAATCCTTGGATAAGTTGGAGAAGTTGAATTTCAAATTTTAAATTATTTTAAACTTCTAATCCTATTAGATTTAGCCCTAGACCAAGTCAACCCATCTACACTATATAAGCAACCCCTAGGAAGACCTATTTTCGCAAGAAATTAGCTCTAGCCTCTTCCAAAACTCAGATTTGACGTTGCGACGATTCGTCGCAACGTTGCGACGTTCAGCCCCCACACGACCGAAGGAAACGGCCCCGTTCCCCCGCTCCGACCGAAGCCCCGCCCCGCATCCTAGCCGCTCTGCACGCAGCAGCTCCGCACCGCTCCATTCCCTCGGTCTGACCGAGGGATTGGCCCGCACCAAGCCGCTCCGCATCGCAGCACAGCGCTCCGCACCGTCGCTCGCTTGTCGTCCCGCTCCGCACCCCGCACGACCGACCCGCTGCTCCGCACCGACCGTTGTTGCAAGCGCTGCAACGTTGCAACATCGCCCCGCCCGCATCCAAGCGCCTGACCGAGCGTTTCTCTCGCACTGACCGACAAGAACCCTCGCACCACAGCCACCCGCAGCCGCTGCACACCCCAAAACGTCGCAGCTCCGCATTTTCAGCGCACGACCGAGAGATCTCCCCGCATTGGCTGTGTACGACCGAGAGCCACTCGTTGCAACCCCGCATCCGTCGCACCACTTGCCTCCGTGGGCCCCCCAAGTTCTCCAGAGTTATTGTGGGTTCCCCAAAGGTCCCTAGGACTACTGTGGGCCCCACCTAGGTGCTTGCTCTTCGAGGATTTGCCGCGTACGACTTCGTCGCACGTCGTAGCCCGTCGTCGCACGTGCTAGCTTTGGAATCTGGAATCTTCGTCCCGGTTGATTGCTCTGAAATTTCCAGCGAGGAATCTAATTGGAATCTAGACTTGGAGCGCGATCTTTTATTCCAACCCCCGGCGTCGCTACCCGACGCCGGTGTAGCTTTCGCGTCGTGTTGAGGTAACGCTTTGCACCCCTAGGACCCCCAACCCAATTGCATGCTAATCAAGACTAAAATCAGTATTTTTAAAGTATTTTAAATGTTTTAAAATTCACTAATCAAGATTAATAAAACGGATGTAGGCCGGTGGACTTGTGCACGTAGGGTAATTGTGACCTTGGACTCGTTGGACGTGTTGCTCAGACATGATACTTGCAGGCAAGTGAAACTTGCCAACTCTTGTGTAGGGCCATGTTTTTAGGCCACTTCCTTGTTCCTAGCGTAAAAGAGACTAGTCAGTGAAATGATAGCTGGCTAGACGCCTACTTGATCTAGTTTGACAACGAAACTAGATCCGTCACCTAATTGATCTAGCTTGGCAACGAAGCTAGATCCAACCCTTTAAACCTGTTGTTCATGCATACTAAACTGTCACGTTTACTTTCCTTACCTGTACGCACTTTTAACTGCCATGCATTGCATCTTACATGTCATCCATGCATTGAATGTCGCATTCGTAGCACACGCTACAATACTTGTACTTGTACTCCTTGTCCGGCTAGGTGCACCCCTATGCCATACTTGTTAAAAACACTTCCTGGCTCGTGATCCAGAAGCGAGCATTCCCGTTCGGGGGTAAGGCCCTGGCTCGACACACGTGGAGGGGTAGGGATAAACGTTCGCTTGAGCTTAGGAGTGGCCTGATCAGCCCTCTAGCCAAAAGACGGAATCTTTGTGCACGAGGTGCTTACTTTTCTTGTCTTGTACTTGTCTTGTGAATGATTCATGTAATACTTGTCATCCATGCCATGTTTAAATGCCATGCTCGTACTTTACTTTACTTTACTTGTTGCACTCATACTTTAAACTGCCATGTCATTGCATTCATGCTAGAACTGCTAGGTTGGTTTACCTACTTTCAGTTTCCTTGCACAAGTCTCTTGTAGACTTGCTGACATGTGCCCCTTGCTCTTTTGGGTGTCACATGTTAGACCCTGAGCCAGAGACTGTTGCTGAGTACGTGATGTGTTGCTGACGCTGAGTCTGAGTCCATGTCTGCCCAGGAGGATTTTGGTGGACACCGGTGACCATTCTTTGAGTCTTTGTTGAGCTTTATTTTGTTTTAGGCCTTTTGTTAGTTATTGGTGCGTGGCACCTTTGTTTTGTACGCTGTACTTTTGTTGGCCATGTTTGGGCCTTTAGACTCTCTTTTATTTCTGCCTGGTGGCTTTTCTGCGATGTTGGAATTTATATTTATGGATATTCTGAGATTATTCTTTTGTCTCATTTCATTATTATTATCTTGTTTCGTTCGCGTTGCAAGGACCTGCAGTTTTAAATTTGATTGACGCTTATCGGACTTGCAGCTTTGCAGCTTCAAGTATGAGCGGACCTTCTCACGCTTCGCCTCCATATTTTTGGGAAGCGGGGCGTGACATGTTTTGTTGATGGCCCATGCAGGTCCAGTCTTGCAATTGCGAATTAACGAAACAACGATAATAATGGAATGTCCATTAAATAAATTGCAACATCCGAGTCATAAGCCCTGAGTCTAGTCGTTTTCTTATGACACTAGGTGGTAAGAAGACTTAGCTAGACGACTGTGTTTGCTAGTTAGAGGCCTCTGATTGTTAGTTAGGCTCCCTGTCAGCAATTGATTTAATCGTCGTAGGAGTCACCTTAGTGGTTCATGTCTACCCCTGACCATATTAGACTTCTAGAATTTCCTTTAGTCGTTCGCTTGGGTTCATCGATTTCGGACCAAGCTGAACGCATTCATTTACCGTCCAACCATTAGAAAGTCTTAGCGCTTAGTCCTTAGTCTTTAAGTTGGTCGACCGTAGGAGTTTCCCCGTAGATTCCCCTGATTCATAACCTAGGCGTATGAATGTTTTGATCATCCGACCAATTTCCTTGCCTCGATTCACGAGATCGCCCCGTGACGATCGTCGTCAATTTTCAAACATCGCCATTGCAAAACTTGAACCTTCTGAAAGTATTTTTCAATCTTCTCTTCCACTAAGTTTAATTTTGTTCAAAATTTTAATATACCTATATTTCATCCTCCTTCATTGATTTAAATTTTTAAAACGTTTGTCGGAATTTTTGGAATACAAGCTTATGGTATTTTCACAGCCTATATTTTTTCATACTTATGTAAATGTGTCGTTCTTTCATATATTAGTTTTACTTTTGCCCTGCCCAATTCGATTTATAATTTTCCCTCTTGTTTGTGTTATTCGAATGGTACGTCGTGTTTACTTTAATATACTTTCAAGACACATGGAATTTCAGCTTTCAGCAAGTTGGTCCTTGCTCGTCGTTTTCGCTACTTCAGATTTTTTTCAAAATTACTAGTTTCATAACCACTTCCTGATTTAGACCCTCCATGATTTGATTTTAAAGACGTGCTATCCGATTTCGATAATTCTACTACTAAGTGATATTATTTTTCCATGCACCATATATACTTTCAACTACTTTTATATCCGTGCCAGACTTGTTGTGCTCGTATATCGAGAACCTTATGTAAATCAGTTTCTCATTTGAGGCAAACCCTGGTCCTCTAAAAAGTAGTTTCAATGTTAGTTATTTTAAATTTTCCATAGCCTAAAAGTTTTGGAAGCATTTAACATGAGTTTAAATTCTTCCGTTACTTGATTTCATTCTTGACTTTCCAAAACTTTTGACAACATTATATTAAATTACTGACAGAAAGAATTTTCTAAACCATGTCCTTAATATTCGTGTAAATGATTTTACTTCCTTTTAAAAATTTTAAAACCAATAGACCCTTTTCTTTTATTATGAATGTTCGACTCAAATTTACTTTGAACAACTCGTTTTATCGATTCCGAAATATTTCTTTTCAGACGAGGATTCTGATTTTGAAGAAAAACAGTTTTCAGATTTCACGTATTTTAGCTTGTGCTACTTACCCTATCTTCTTTTCTATATCCTATATAAGCATCACTACATCTTCCTTTTCCCTCAACCTAAACACCACCATTGAGCCAATGTTTTCCCTAACCAAGCCGTCTCCTTGTATTCGTCCTATCTGAACTCGTGCGTATCGATCCTTCCCTCGTCACGCTCTCGACCTCTCTTTATTGCTTAGACCTTAGGGTCCGTCAATGTCTGTGTCAACTCTAAGTTGTTAGTAGACCCTTGGACCTTTGTGAGGTGTCGTTGTGCACGTACCTAACTTGTGTACGTGGGCTTGAATGAGTGTACCCCCATAGTATATTGATGCTTGCCTATTGTGTGGTATACATATATATATATATATATATATACTCGGAGTTATTTGTGATATTATGAAGTTGTTGGTGTGTTAGTGTTTATAGATTTGTGTGTGGCTAGCTATACCATACTAGGGGTGCCTGTGTATATAAGAGTTAGCGTTGGAATGTCTAATGGAGTGTATGTAATTAGAGATACTTGGAATGGTTGAAATAAAATGATTGGTAAAGCTATGTGTATGTTAGGTTGTGATAATAATAGGTGGATGAATAGTTAAGTGAGTAGGCCTATTATATGACCTATATATTAGTACGTATGTGTATGTGCTCGTATGTAGGTATGTATTATGCTTAGACGTAAGTATTTATGTTTTGTTGCATGAGTATATAGGTGATATACATATGGTAGTAAGGTTATAATTTTGATTGGTATTGTTTGCTTTTCGGGATGTTGCATGCGTGCATACCGTGAGGTATACACGACTATTGCACATCTTAATTATGTATGTATAGGTGTATTAGTATACTAATTATAGGTAGTAGGCTATGGTGTGAATATATATATATAAGTTACATGTGTGTGTGACTATACGATGAATACGTATGCATGTATTAGGGAGTGTATTATAAATATATGGGTGCCGATGTCTGCATTACTATTATTACGGTATATAAATTGATTTAACTATGTGGGTGTTACCTGACTAAATATTAAGTGTGATTGACTTATGGTATGCATATGGTTGTATTGGTAGACATATATATAAATATTGGAGTGGTATTAGTATAGGTATGAATGCAGTGTTACGTATATAGAATATTCTAATATATGTATTGAGTCTCACTCAAGCTTGAGTGGGTATACTCTAAGTATATTGAATGTATGTTTGTAGTTTGAATATAGCAATGTTTGATGTATGGATAGTGATAGGAGTATTTGTGCCTGGTTGTGCTACGCACATGATTGTGGGTCGCTACGCCAGTATATAGTTATAGGTGCTGGTCTTGTGGTATAGTTATTTGCTAAGGACTTGTTGTGTGAACGTATGTGTGCTAGCTAAAACTAGGTGTGTAGGCGTGCTAGTTATATAATGGTATGATTGGTGTATGTAAATGAAATATTAGCGTGTATGGGTGTGCACCATGCACGGGTAAGTATGTGCTTAGCTATAGTTATTGGTGACTATGATATAGGTGGCGTGTCGTAAATACAGTTACAGGACCGTACGTAATGGGAATGTATGGTGAAATATTTGAATGCATTTGAATGACTATATATATTATGAAATTATAGAAGTGGTGAATGTATATTATATATGGTGAATTTGATTTAATAATGGTATGGTGTGACTATATGTGTTGAGATGTTTGGTATTGGATTACTAGAGGGTAGTATACCCTTGATGTTGTGCATAGGTAGCCATCTATACGTAGAGCAATGATTGTATTGGCTAAGTGTGAGACTATCCTTATATAAGTACCTGAAATATTGTTTTGGTGATTAGGTAGGTAGTAGTTATATAAGGGGTGCATGCTTATATATATGATTGAAATACGTGTATGAGTCTGACTGACTATGATAGGTATAAGTGTATACGTATGTGAATGTATATATATACGTGTTGGTAGTGTTAATGTTTGACTACTTAGTGCATATATAAGCACTTGTAATGACTATACCTGGTTGAATTATTATGTGACTTGATTGGGGTAGTTACTAGAGTGACTAGCTATATTAGAAAGTCCGAGGACGGACTTTATTCTAAGGTGGGGAGGATGTAACGACCACTTTTCGTTGTACGTTGTTCGTGCACGTGCTTTTGATCGAGCACGTGTACGTTTTAGACCTTGTTTGTTTGTGAACACTTTTGTGTGATATGCAGTTGTGAACGTCTCTGAGAGTATTAAATAGTGGCACTAAATTGGAACGACGTTTCTCGAGTCGTTTTCCCACAATTTAAACTTATTCGACGAGACGTGTCGGTTTTCACTTTTGACGGGAGACGTTTCTATTTTTAGTTTCGTCGTCCGACGTCGAAATTGAGATCCGTCTTCTTAGCTAGCTCACTTTCGACAACACGATCACCCCGATATTTATTTTGTAATTTTTGGAGCTCATTTGACCACTTTTATATTTTTAACAAGTTTTATATTATTTTTAATAATTAATTTTTATATTAAATTCGGCCAAAGAAAATTTATTTGAGTTTAAAACGTTTTAAAGAATTTTTGAGCCAACTTCCAGCTCATTTGGACCAAGTCAAATCCTTGGATAAGTTGGAGAAGTTGAATTTCAAATTTTAAATTATTTTAAACTTCTAATCCTATTAGAGTTAGCCCTAGACCAAGTCAACCCATCTACACTATATAAGCAACCCCTAGGAAGACCTATTTTCGCAAGAAATTAGCCCTAGCCTCTTCCAAAACTCAGATTTGACGTTGCGACGATTCGTCGCAACGTTGCGACGTTCAGCCCCCGCACAACCGAAGGAAACAGCCCCGTTCCCCCACTCCGACCGAAGCCCCGCCCCGCATCCTAGCCGCTCCGCACGCAGCAGCTCCGCACCGCTCCGTTCCCTCGGTCTGACCGAGGGATTGGCCCGCACCAAGCCGCTCCGCATCGCAGCACAGCGCTCCGCACCGTCGCCCGCTTGTCGCACCGCTCCGCACCCCGCACGACCGACCCGCTGCTCCGCACCGACCGTTGTTGCAAGCGCTGCAACGTTGCAACATCGCCCCGCCCGCATCCAAGCGCCTGACCGAGCGTTTCTCTCGCACTGACCGACAAGAACCCTCGCACCACAGCCACCCGCATCCGCTGCACACCCCAAAACGTCGCAGCTCCGCATTTTCAGCGCACGACCGAGAGATCTCCCCGCATTGGCTGTGTACGACCGAGAGCCACTCGTCGCAACCCCACATCCGTCGCACCACTTGCCTCCGTGGGCCCCCCAAGTTCTCCAGAGTTATTGTGTGTTCCCCAAAGGTCCCTAGGACTACTGTGGGCCCCACCTAGATGCTTGCTCTTCGAGGATTTGCCACGTACGACTTCGTCGCACGTCGTAGCCCGTCGTCGCACGTGCTAGCTTTGGAATCTGGAATCTTCGTCCCGGTTGATTGCTCTGAAATTTCCAGCGAGTAATCTAATTGGAATCTGGACTTGGAGCGCGATCTTTTATTCCAACCCCCGGCGTCGCTACCCGACGCCGGTGTAGCTTTCGCGTCGTGTTGAGGTAACGCTTTGCACCCCTAGGACCCCCAACCCAATTGCATGCTAATCAAGACTAAAATCAGTATTTTTAAAGTATTTTAAATGTTTTAAAATTCACTAATCAAGATTAATAAAACGGATGTAGGCCGGTGGACTTGTGCACGTAGGGTAATTGTGACCTTGGACTCGTTGGACGTGTTGCTCAGACGTGATACTTGCAGGCAAGTGAAACTTGCCAACTCTTGTGTAGGGCCATGTTTTTAGGCCACTTCCTTGTTCTTAGCGTAAAAGAGACTAGTCAGTGAAATGATAGCTGGCTAGACGCCTACTTGATCTAGTTTGACAACGAAACTAGATCCGTCACCTAATTGATCTAGCTTGGCAACGAAGCTAGATCCAACCCTTTAAACCTGTTGTTCATGCATACTAAACTGTCATGTTTACTTTCCTTACCTGTACGCACTTTTAACTGCCATGCATTGCATCTTACATGTCATCCATGCATTGAATGTCGCATTCGTAGCACACGCTACAATACTTGTACTTGTACTCCTTGTCCGGCTAGGTGCACCCCTATGCCATACTTGTTAAAAACACTTCCTGGCTCGTGATCCAAAAGCGAGCATTCCCGTTCGGGGGTAAGGCCCTGGCTCGACACACGTGGAGGGGTAGGGATAAACGTTTGCTTGAGCTTAGGAGTGGCCTGATTAGCCCTCTAGCCAAAAGACGGAATCTCTGTGCACGAGGTGCTTACTTTTCTTGTCTTGTACTTGTCTTGTGAATGATTCATGTAATACTTGTCATCCATGCCATGTTTAAATGCCATGCTCGTACTTTACTTTACTTGTTGCACTCATACTTTAAACTGCCATGTCATTGCATTCATGCTAGAACTGCTAGGTTGGTTTACCTAATTTCAGTTTCCTTGCACAAGTCTCTTGTAGACTTGCTGACATGTGCCCCTTGCTCTTTTGGGTGTCACATGTTAGACCCTGAGCCAGAGACTGTTGCTGAGTACGTGATGTGTTGCTGACGCTGAGTCTGAGTCCATGTCTGCCCAGGAGGATTTTGGTGGACACCGGTGACCATTCTTTGAGTCTTTGTTGAGCTTTATTTTGTTTTAGGCCTTTTGTTAGTTATTGGTGCGTGGCACCTTTGTTTTGTACGCTGTACTTTTGTTGGCCATGTTTGGGCCTTTAGACTCTCTTTTATTTCTGCCTGGTGGCTTTTCTGCGATGTTGGAATTTATATTTATGGATATTCTGAGATTATTCTTTTGTCTCATTTCATTATTATTATCTTGTTTCGTTCGCGTTGCAAGGACCTGCAGTTTTAAATTTGATTGACGCTTATCGGACTTGCAGCTTTGCAGCTTCAAGTCTGAGCGGACCTTCTCACGCTTCGCCTCCATATTTTTGGGAAGCGGGGCGTGACACAATCTCGGAGGAGAGAGGAGGCAGTGTGAGGCTTAGTGGCGAGTGTGGAGGTTGATGGCGGTGCTGGTCGAGATGGACGGCAATAAGAGGGAGGAGGGGCAACGTCTCCATGGCGGTAGCGGCGAAGGCATCATCAGCGAGGGGCTTCTTGGAGGTGGTTTGGCAGACTTGCTGCGGCGATATGGGGCCTCAGTGGCATTACAGTCTGCGGATGAGAGCAAGGCGTTGATGATGGCGTCGTTGGGAGGTGCTAGTGGCGTCAGAGCTGCTAATGGAGTTGGTGGAGTGGGAGAGTGTGTTTGGAGGAGAGGGGGTCGTGTTGTGGCATGTGCGTGGAGTTGCTGGGTGAGGGAGAGGAGTTGGGGAGGAGCACGGGCTCCTTGCTCGACGAAGGGGGCTTCGCTGGAGGGGTTGCTGCGGTGGCGGACTCGTCGAGGTGCGACGGAGCATGGCGGAGCAGCAGCATGGATCGAGGGAGAGGTGAGGGTGACGACGTGGGAGAGATGAGCATGCATGGGTTGCGTGGGTGTTTGGAACGAAGGGGACATCGTGTATAAAATAGGTGAAGGGGGTGTCGATGACCGCTTGGTGCGCCGACGGTGGAGGCGGTCATGGGCGGCGGGGGCACCGCCGGGGGTCACCGGCGAGAGGGGGAAGGGTAGTGACCTAGGGATTCGGAGCAACATGGGTTTGGTGAGTTTGAGGGAGATGGGAATATAAGAGGGGGTTTATATAATATAAAATAATATAATAATAATTGATGTGTATTAATTAGAGCTAATTAATGTGGTTTGACAAATGGGTTAGGGGATAGAATCTGGCTTAGAGGAAACAAAAACGTGCATACACGTTTTTTTGAAGCTGCCGACGGGGGATGGGCTAGGATAAAGTTAATTAGGGGTTAAAGGTAATTAGTAAATGGTAAAAATTAATTAGTAACGTAGATAATTTAAAATACGAAATTACGATTTTGCCCCCGATACTAAACGTATCTGAAAAATTACAAAAACAGTACAATGGGTCCGTATCGTTGCGGAGATCATGAAAATGAAGTCCATTTTCAGATTTGAGAGATGAAAAAAATAGAAAAAAATTCATTTACTCAAGTTTGAAATCATTTGAAATTGTCTTGTTACGGAAATACGTGCACGACAAACACAGGCCGTTACACAAGGCCCTTAGTTGGTGTGGGACATTAGATCTTCGTTAAAAGATATTTGGATCCGTGAGTATCGCTGAAGTATACACACGTAAAGGCCTGGTTGTTATCTCGGTACTAGTTTATAATTTTTGTAGCATGGTCTTCGCTTATTGCATGCTATAATAGAACATTTTCAATTTTTCATATTTTTCCTGCTTTCTAAAAGGTTTTAAAAATCTAGCATGCTCTCTTACAATTTGTGCAACATCAGTGTACACCACCATCCTAGGACGACCTTCCTTGATAGCATGGAAGGCAATGGTGTCAATGTATTATCAAGCATTGAATTTCCCTAACTTGAATGGATACAGTAAGCTTGAAGTGAGCATGATTTGGATAAAAAGTGCTACCATTGACTTGCCACTTATGAGCTCGAGATAGAGAGAATCAAAGGGATACCTCGAGCATGGAATGTGCTGCACTTGCATATCCATGCCATTTTTTCTATATGAATAAAGTTCAACTCAAATGTTAGGGGTGGTTGAAAAGCTAAAGACGATGATGGACACTTGGTACTGATGTCCCAGCAATCATTCAACTATATGAAAAAGTGACATTCTGTAATTCTTGTTGATCTCTACCCCAATAGGGGTGATTGCAAAGAAAAAGATAAGGATATATACTCAATGCTGACATCCCATCAATCATTCAACTATATGTAGAGGTGATATTTGCTAACTCCTGCTGATCTCCATCCCACATAAGATGTGGTCACATAGCTAAAGGTAAAGAAAGGCACCCAGTACCAATATATCATTAATCAACTAACAATATAGAGATATGACATTCACTAACTCCATGACATTCGCTAACTCCTGCTGTTGTACACCCCCATAGGAGAGGTTGTAAAGCTAAAGATGATGATATGCATTCAGTGTTGATGTCACATCAATTATTCAACTATATAGGTAGGCAACATTTGATAACTCATGCTGATCTTCACCCCAATAAAGGTGGTCGCAAAGCTAAAGATGAGGATAGGCACCCAATGCTTACATCACATCAATCATTAAAGTATGTGGAGATGTGATATTCACTAACTTCTACTAATATTCACCCTTATATGGGGTGGACACAAAGCTAAAGGTGAGGATAAGTACTCAGTACTAACATTCCATCAATCATCTAACTATATATAGATGCGATATTCATTAATTCCTAATAATCTCAACTCCCCATAGAGGATGGCTGTAAAACTAAAAATAAAGATAGTCACATCAATACTGATGTCACATCACTCATCCAACCATATAGAGAGGCGATATTTGCTAACTTGTAAAAGCAACACTTTTGAATAAACGAACAAAAAAAGTTTTGATGCTTGAGGATATAACATTATCACATATGTGTCATATCTGTGCTAATATCTCCTTTGGCACTTGGTGTTGTCACATGTATGCTGACATGTATGCTGAGTCTGTGATAATCTATTCTTTGACACTTGACTCTATCGCATACGTGCATATACACCAATATCTCCTTTGATGCTTACTCTTATTACGTGCGTGTCATATTCATGTCAATCTCTCCTGAGGCACCATGCCCCCTACTAGGGTGGTGTGTGTGGATGATCCCTCTCACTATTAACTATGCTCTTAATTGGATGAGTCGTTACTTCTTCAAGATCAAAGTCCGATCATTCTTTCATTAGTCTTCGCGGTAACACGCGTAGAGGTTCAAACCCCCACCCTCATATACCGATGGTACCACCACCCCCTATGGAAGTCGTGGTTATCTTCATTCTAAGTGGAGCCTAGGTACCTCTTCCCATTGGGTGGGTGGAAGTGAGGATGCACATCATTACCACTTTGCGAGTTGTTTTGTGATTCCTTGCCGTTGATGTGGAGTATCTACATTGAATGCCCTCCATCATCCCTTTAGAACACATGCAGGTGTGCATGTCTAGGAGGTGGGTGCCCCATCGTCCCCCACCCTAGGTGGGCTGGGGTAACCTTACCCACATGGAGCTGGGGGGACCCCCAGGGTGAGTTGGAGGGTGCCCTAGGGGTGCCCTTCATCACCCAAGAATTCTACATCGTGTCACAATTCACGCATCTTTACATCACTTTCCACGTGTGTAGGTAAGTGGGGACTTCCTGTGCCTCCCTTGACGTCTGACACTTGGCTCCTCTAATACACTTCTTGCATCATTATCAACATGTTTGGAGATATATGGAGGTAAAATTCTTTTTTACTCTCCGTTTTTATTTCCTTTTCCTAGTTTGGATAGTGATGTAACGTGAATCGTGCAGGAGGTTGTGCGACTTCATGGAGTCCCCGTGAGTATTGTGTCTGACAGAGACACGAGGTTCACATCTCAGTTTTGGCAGAGTTTACAGAAGAGCTTGGGTACGCGTCTGAGTTTCAGCACGGCGTACCATCCGCAGACGGATGGCCAGTCCGAGAGGACGATTCAGATTTTGGAAGACATGCTGAGGGCGTGCATGTTGGATTTCAAGGGTTCGTGGGAGGACCATCTACACTTGGTGGAGTTTTCCTACAACAACAGCTTCAAGGCGAGTATTGGCATGGCGCCTTTTGCCGCTCTTTATGGGAGGAAGTGTCGATCGCCATTGAGTTGGGATGACGTTGGAGATCGGGAGTTGTTGGGACCTGAGATGATCGTGGAGGCCGTGGATATCGTCAGGAATATTCGGGAGAGGTTGAGAATTGCTCAGGACCGTTTTAAGCATTGGGCGGATGCTAAACGTCGTCCTTTGGAGTTTCAGCCGGGCGACCATGTGTTCTTGAAGATTTCCCCGAATCGTGGTGTGATTCGTTTTGGGAAGCGTGGGAAGTTGAGCCCGCGATACATTGGACCGTTTGACGTTTTGGAGAGGGTTGGCGAGGTAGCTTATCGCTTGGCCTTGCCGCCATCTTTGGAAGGAGTTCACAATGTTTTCCATGTGTCGCAGCTTCATCGATACATTAGCGATCCGTCTCATGCGGTGGATTTTTCGGAGATTACCGTTCGCCCCGATATGACGTATGACCAGCATCCAGTGCAGATTCTGGACAGGCGTCAGAAATCGCTTCGGAACAAGATTGTCAATCTTGTGAGGGTGATGTGGCGACACGGCTCACCTGGAGAGTCTACTTGGGAGAATGAGGATGAGATGCGAGAGCGTTTCCCACTTTTGTTTCCGGACTCGTGAGTATTTGGAAATTCCGAGGACGGAATTTTTCTTAAGTTGGGAAGGATGTAACGACTGCTTTTCATGTATCTGGATTTAATATAATATAATATATGTTTTGGTGGATTTTCTCCTCTTGTGTGGTTTTCGTCTCCGTAGTTTTCATTTTCGATCGATTCGTCGTATTTTCTCGTTTCTTCCTTAGGATTGTCGATTTCGAAGTATGTCACTCGTGACGGAATTCATAATGGTCGTATCTAACTATTAGATCAAGCCTAGGAGTCTTAGGAATCGATCCCGGGGCCCCGCGCTCCGTATCGGTACTTCTTGTGCTCATTAGCCGGTGTAAGAAGGGCCACCGACCGACTAGATGACGATCCAGTCGGTCGGCAATCCTTCTTGGACCGACTAGTTAGCTTTCTAAATTTCTCAGGAGTTACTGTTTATCGTTAGTCGGTCTAAGAACGTTGGTTGACCGACTAGGTTGCAAACTAGTCAGTCAGCAATGCTTCTTGAACCGACTAACTCATCATATTATTTTTGTATCAGTTACTACGTTCATCGACCGACTAGATGCCAAACTAGTCGGTCAGTATTTGTTCATGGACCGACTAACTCTAAAATCCTATTTTCGTTCAGGAGTTACTGTTTGCACTTAGTCGGTCTGCGTTGGTCGACCGACCGACTAGTTGCCAAACTAGTCGGTCAGTGGTTGCTCTTTGACCGACTAACCAGTGTTAAAACCCTAATTTCTGGGCAGCCGCCAGCTCAACCTATTTATACCCAACCCAAACGACTTCTTCTTCTCCAACACGACCCAAAACCCTAAAAATTTCCCCCTTCAGCCCCCATCTTCCTCCAAGCTCCATTTCTCCATTCCAAGCCCTAGAATCATCATCCAATCCAACCATTCACTCCATCCACCTCTCATCTTCCCCAAAATCTCACCCAAACCCATCAAAATCCCCAAATCCCCCAAAACCCTAGTTTCCCCAAACTTCTCCAATCTTTTCCAGATCTGATCCTAAGGTTCCCCGGAGTGTTTCTTCCGTCTCCTCTCGGTAAGAAATCGATCAACCGTTGTTTTCTTAACCTATTTATAATTTTATGAAAACCCTAATTAATTTCAAGTGTTTGGTGCTTGTTTCCCCCATAACAGCGATTTCCCCCGTAGATAGCATCCGTGTGACGGAGTAGTCGCCATCCCCGGTGCTAGGCAAGTGAAACTTGCATCCCTTGATTTAGGCCATGTCTTAGGCCATTTACCTTGCTTTAGCGCAAAAGAGACTAGACGGTGAAAGGATAGCCGTTTAGACGCCATTGACCTAGCTTGACAACGAAGCTTGGTCCGTCACTTTCATCATGCTTGTATGTCACGTTTACTTTCCTTAACGGTACGCGTATTAACTGTTCATGTCATCCATGCATCCTTAACTGTCATTGCATTTCGCCTGCCATGTTTAATTTAATTAACGGTACGCGAATATGTTCATGTCATTGCATTTCGCCTGCCATGTTTAATTTAATTAACGGTACGCGAATATGTTCATGTCATTGCATTTCGCCTGCCATGTTTAATTTAATTAACGGTACGCGAATATGTTCATGTCATTGCATTTCACCTGTCACGTTTAATTTAAGTAACGGTATGCGAATTATCTGCTCATGTCATTGCATGCTTGAATACTCATCGTGATTGCGTAGCATCGCTACATACTAGTGTTACTTGTTCCGGCTAGGTGCACCCCTACGCCATACTTATCAAATACACTTTCTGGCTCGTGTTCCAGAAGACGAGCTCATCACAGCCTGCGGGCAATAGGGCACTCGTTGAGTGACCCATTGTACTTGATACTTGAACACAGCCTGCGGGCAATAGGGCACTCGTTGAGTGATCCCTTGTACCTTACTTGTTACTTGACATTACATGTCACCCCTACCACTTGATACTTGCCACGTGTACTCTCCTTTACCTTACTTGTTACCACCGTACTTTACTTGTCATGCACCATGTTTTAATTGCTAGGTTGCTAGTTCACCATTATTCCCGTTTCCTTGCACAAGTCTTTCGACTTGCTGACATGTGCCCCTTTTCTCTTTTGGGTGACACATGTTAGAGCCCGAGCCTGAGTTACTTGTTGAGGACGAGGTGTTTGCTGACGCCGAGCCCGTGCTTGTGTTTGACGGGGAGTACGTGGACACGGGGGACCAGTCCTAGTGTCTTCGTTGTGTTTTACTTTTGTTAGACAGTTGTTTTGTATTCGGTGCGTAGCACCTATACTTTGTTATGTCGTCGCTTTTGTTGGCCTTGTTCTGGGCCTTGGACTCTTTTCTTTTAGCCTGGTGGCTTTTCTGGATGTTGGACTTATTCTGATGTTGGAAAATTTGTGAGATGTGGAATTTTATTTCAGTCTCTCCTTGTGTTATTATTGTTATTCTGTTGTGGTTACAGGGACCTGTTTATGTATTGTGGACGCTTATCGGGTTTGGGGCTTCACAGCTCCACTCTCGTGCGGACCTTTTCACGTCTCGCCTCCATTTTAGGGAAGCGGGTCGTGACAGGTTTTAGTGGTGGCCCATGCAGGTCCCTCTGTAACTGCGATTTTTGGAATAGCGATAATAATATTAGAATGTCCAATAAATTAAGTTCGACGTCCGAGTCATAAGCTATGAGTCTAATCTGATTCGTTTTCTGTGTCACTAGATGGCAGGAAGACGATTCACCCATGGTGGGGGAAGTGGCGCGATCCCTCATGATGAGGAGCCTGAGCGGGAACCCACCAGCGGTGAGATGATGCGGATGATGCTCCAGATGATGCAAGTGCAGCAGGGCGTGCTTTTGCAAGTCCAGAATGCTCCGCTTGCTCGAGCTGCCCGGGCTCTTCCGGATGCCCCTCGCTCTGAGCCAGGAGCGAAGCAATTTCGGGAGCTGGGTCCCGCATATTTTGATGGTTCTGAGGGTCCTCTGGCTGCCGACGAGTGGATAAGGAACATTGAGGATAACTTGGCAATGGCGAAGATTAACCCGGCTGGATGGGTTGATCTGGCTAAGAGGCAGCTGAAGGATAACGCCAGGAATTGGTGGGATGCTGAAGAGAAGATGCTGGTGGAGCCGATCGTCTGGGCTACCTTCAAGTCCAGATTCGATGGAGAGTTCTTCCCGAAGGCTGCTCGGCAGGTGATGCTGCAGCGCTTTATAGATCTGAAGCAGGGAAGCTTGTCGGTGGATCAGTACCACCAGGAGTTCACGAGGCGCAGTCGGTTTGCACCTAAGATGGTGCAGGATGCCGATGAGAAAGCTCAGCGATTTCTCCAGGGACTTGCCTTGGAGCTTCAGAGCTTTGTGACCTCTTCTGACTTGGAGACATATCAGAAGGTTCTGATTGCTGCGAGGCGGCAAGAGTTGAATTTGAATCAGAGGAAGGGACATGTTTCCGGAGCAGGGAAGAGGCCTATGGAGCAGGCCAGGGCGGTGGTTAGGCCTGGTTTCAAGCCTAGTCATCCGGTGCAGTTCAAGAGGCCAGGAGGGCCTATTCTGAAGACTTGCCATTTTTGTGGCAAGACTGGACACCTCAGGGATCAGTGTAGGAGGTTTCTAGGACAGTGCATTGTCTGCGGAGATCCTGCCCACACCATCCGGGAGTGTCCGAAGTCGCGACAGCCTTGGCGGGCTCCTATTGCAGCACAGTCGTTGCAGCAGCGAGCTCCTGTGCCCGTTAGACGTGGAGCGCCCCTTGTTCCACAGAGACAGGCCTTTCGGCAGGCTGTTCCGCCGAGAGGGCAGGCCTTTCTGATGACTGAGGAGGAGAGCATGGCCGTGGATGAAGTTATTGCAGGTAACGCTCATTCTAGCTATTTATTTTCCTTAGTTAGTTTGATTTTGATTATATTGGTTGCTTGCTCATGATTGTTTGCTAGACTAGGATTTGATTGTTAATTGCTTGTTAGGTGTGGTTTTGGTTTGCACATTTCCTGCACGAGTCCTCTTTGACTCTGGTGCATCGATGTGCATTTTGGCCCGGAGCTTCGTGGAGAAGCATTCCTTGTCGACGTCCTCTCTTCCTAAGAGTTGGAATATCGTTACAGGGAATGGTGTGGTCTCGGTGCATTGTGGGTGCAATTCTTGCCCGTTGGTGGTTTGTGGACGTGAGCTTTGTGCTGATTTCATTGTCCACGACATCATCAACTACGATGCAGTTCTTGGGATGGACTGGCTTGCGAGCTTCTATTCTACAATCGACTGTCGGAGAAAGAAGGTGGTGTTCGAGATCCCCGGACATCCAGTGTTTGAGTTCAGTCGTGGTAGCAGTTCGCTTGGTCCTGTCAGATTTCGGGCCAGGCCGGTGGAGGCTGTGGCTATGCAGATGGAGCTGGAGTGGCCAGCTGTGGTGCGAGATTTTGGCGACGTCTTCCCCGAGGAGATGTCTGGACTGCCGCCTGATCGGGCTTTGGAATTTTCTATCGATCTTGTTCCAGGTGCGCAGCCGATTTCGAAGGCGCCGTATCGTATGGCACCTGCAGAGTTGGAAGAGTTGCGGAAGCAGTTGGATGAGCTTTTGCAGAAGGGTTATATTAATCCTAGCGTGTCTCCGTGGGGAGCACCGGTGTTGCTGGTTAAGAAGAAGGATGGTTCGCGTCGCATGTGCGTGGACTATCGGGAGTTGAATGCGGTGACCATTAAGAATAAATACCCGTTGCCTCGCATCGATGATATTTTTGATCAGCTTGGAGGTTCGAGGGTGTTTTCTAAATTGGATTTGAGGAGTGGTTACCATCAGTTGAAGGTGAAGAAGGGAGATGTTCCGAAGACAGCGTTCAGGACGAAGTATGGACACTATGAGTTCGTGGTTATGCCTTTTGGCGTAACTAACGCGCCCGCAGTTTTCATGAATCTGATGAACCTGATTTTCTACGACTTTTTGGATAAGTTTGTCGTTATCTTTATTGACGACATTCTGATCTATTCGAAGTCGGAGGAAGAGCATGCCTCGCACTTAAGGACGGTGTTAGAGATTTTGAGGAAGCATCGGTTGTATGCTAAGTTTTCGAAGTGCGAGTTTTGGCTGGATCGAGTTGCTTTTCTCGGGCATGTGGTGACTGGAGATGGTATTTCAGTGGATCCCGAGAAGATTCGGGCCATCAGGGAGTGGCCTGTTCCGTCGTCGGCGTCTGAGATTCGGAGGTTTCTTGGACTTGCTGGTTACTATCGGCGATTCATCAAGGACTTTTCTCGTATTGCTGAGCCGATGACCAGGTTGACGCGGAAGGATGTTGCTTTTGTTTGGTCGGGTGATTGTGAGGGTGCTTTTGGTATTCTGAAGGAGAGGTTGACGAGTGCCCCTATTCTTGTTGTGCCTGATCGCAGCGGTGGATTTGAGATCTTTTGCGATGCTTCTGGCAAGGGTCTCGGTTGTGTGTTGCATCAGCACGGGCATGTTGTGGCGTATGCGTCTCGTCAGCTTAAGGTTCATGAGAAAAATTATCCGACGCATGATTTGGAGTTGGCTGCCGTTGTGTTTGCTCTTAAGATTTGGAGGCACTTCTTGCTAAGTGAGAAAGTGAAGATTTTCACCGATCACAAAAGCTTGAAGTATATTTTCACTCAGAAGGAGCTTAACATGCGACAGCGTCGATGGTTAGAGCTTATGGCGGATTATGATATTGATTTGCAGTTTCACCCTGGCAAGGTGAATGTGGTTCCAGATGCTTTGAGTAGGCTTCCGGCGGTGATGGTTTTGACCTCGCAGTGGAGATTGCAGCAGGATTTTTGCGAGTCTGGTGTGGAGATTGTTCTTCCTGGAGAGGCTTCGTCGTTGATGTACATGCAGGTACAGTCGACGATCGTGGATCGGATTAAGGCTGGCCAGGCTGAGGATCCAAAGCTGGTGAGGATTCGGGAGCAGGTGGAAGCCGGTCTGCGGACTGACTTTTTGATTCATGAGGATGGCTCGCTGAGGTTTGGAGCCAGGTTGTGTGTGCCAGCTGGGGATGTCAGAGAGGAATTGATGGTGGAGGCACACAGTTCGCCGTATTCTGTGCATCCTGGTGGCACAAAGATGTACCAGGATCTTCGTATGAATTATTGGTGGCATGGTATGAAGAGGAGCGTGGCTCGGAGTGTAGCCAAGTGCTTGGTATGCCAGCAAGTGAAGGCGGAGCATCAGCGTACGGCCGGGTTGCTACAACCGCTTCCGATTCCGGAGTGGAAGTGGCAACACATCACTATGGATTTCGTGACTGGACTACCTCGGAGTCCGAAGCAGAATGACGCGATTTGGGTGATCGTAGATCGATTGACCAAATCTGCGCACTTTATTCCGTTCCGAGTGGGACAGTCCACTGAGGCGCTAGCAAGGAGATATATGGAGGTAAAATTCTTTTTTACTCTCCGTTTTTATTTCCTTTTCCTAGTTTGGATAGTGATGTAACGTGAATCGTGCAGGAGGTTGTGCGACTTCATGGAGTCCCTGTGAGTATCGTGTCTGACAGAGACACGAGGTTCACATCTCAGTTTTGGCAGAGTTTGCAGAAGAGCTTGGGTACGCGTCTGAGTTTCTGCACGGCGTACCATCCGCAGACGGATGGCCAGTCCGAGAGGACGATTCAGATTTTGGAAGACATGCTGAGGGCGTGCATGTTGGATTTCAAGGGTTCGTGTGAGGACCATCTACACTTGGTGGAGTTTTCCTACAACAACAGCTTCCAGGCGAGTATTGGCATAGCGCCTTTTGCCGCTCTTTATAGGAGGAAGTGTCGATCGCCATTGAGTTGGGATGACGTTGGAGATCGGGAGTTGTTGGGACCTGAGATGATCGTGGAGGCCGTGGATATCGTCAGGAATATTCGGGAGAGGTTGAGAATTGCTCAGGACCGTTTTAAGCATTGGGCGGATGCTAAACGTCGTCCTTTGGAGTTTCAGCCGGGCGACCATGTGTTCTTGAAGATTTCCCCGAATCGTGGTGTGATTCGTTTTGGGAAGCGTGGGAAGTTGAGCCCGCGATACATTGGACCGTTTGACGTTTTGGAGAGGGTTGGCGAGGTAGCTTATCGCTTGGCCTTGCCGCCATCTTTGGAAGGAGTTCACAATGTTTTCCATGTGTCGCAGCTTCGTCGATACATTAGCGATCCGTCTTATGCGGTGGATTTTTCGGAGATTACCGTTCGCCCCGATATGACGTATGACCAGCATCCAGTGCAGATTCTGGACAGGCGTCAGAAATCGCTTCGGAACAAGATTGTCAATCTTGTGAGGGTGATGTGGCGACACGGCTCACCTGGAGAGTCTACTTGGGAGAATGAGGATGAGATGCGAGAGCGTTTCCCACTTTTGTTTCCGGACTCGTGAGTATTTGGAAATTCCGAGGACGGAATTTTTCTTAAGTTGGGAAGGATGTAACGACTGCTTTTCATGTATCTGGATTTAATATAATATAATATATGTTTTGGTGGATTTTCTCCTCTTGTGTGGTTTTCGTCTCCGTAGTTTTCATTTTCGATCGATTCGTCGTATTTTCTCGTTTCTTCCTTAGGATTGTCGATTTCGAAGTATGTCACTCGTGACGGACTTCATAATGGTCGTATCTAACTATTAGATCAAGCCTAGGAGTCTTAGGAATCGATCCCGGGGCCCCGCGCTCCGTATCGGTACTTCTTGTGCTCATTAGCCGGTGTAAGAAGGGCCACCGACCGACTAGATGACGATCCAGTCGGTCGGCAATCCATCTTGGACCGACTAGTTAGCTTTCTAAATTTCTCAGGAGTTACTGTTTATCGTTAGTCGGTCTAAGAACGTTGGTTGACCGACTAGGTTGCAAACTAGTCGGTCAGCAATGCTTCTTGAACCGACTAACTCATCATATTATTTTTGTATCAGTTACTGTTTACTCTTAGTCGGTCTAAGAACGTTCATCGACCGACTAGATGCCAAACTAGTCGGTCAGTATTTATTCATGGACCGACTAACTCTAAATCCTATTTTCGTTCAGGAGTTACTGTTTGCACTTAGTCGGTCTGCGTTGGTCGACCGACCGACTAGTTGCCAAACTAGTCGGTCAGTGGTTGCTCTTTGACCGACTAACCAGTGTTAAAACCCTAATTTCTGGGCAGCCGCCAGCTCAACCTATTTATACCCAACCCAAACGACTTCTTCTTCTCCAACACGACCCAAAACCCTAAAAATTTCCCCCTTCAGCCCCCATCTTCCTCCAAGCTCCATTTCTCCATTCCAAGCCCTAGAATCATCATCCAATCCAACCATTCACTCCATCCACCTCTCATCTTCCCCAAAATCTCACCCAAACCCATCAAAATCCCCAAATCCCCCAAAACCCTAGTTTCCCCAAACTTCTCCAATCTTTTCCAGATCTGATCCTAGGGTTCCCCGGAGTGTTTCTTCCGTCTCCTCTCGGTAAGAAATCGATCAACCGTTGTTTTCTTAACCTATTTATAATTTTATGAAAACCCTAATTAATTTCAAGTGTTTGGTGCTTGTTTCCCCCATAACAGCGATTTCCCCCGTAGATAGCATCCGTGTGACGGAGTAGTCGCCATCCCCGGTGCTAGGCAAGTGAAACTTGCATCCCTTGATTTAGGCCATGTCTTAGGCCATTTACCTTGCTTTAGCGCAAAAGAGACTAGACGGTGAAAGGATAGCCGTTTAGACGCCATTGACCTAGCTTGACAACGAAGCTTGGTCCGTCACTTTCATCATGCTTGTATGTCACGTTTACTTTCCTTAACGGTACGCGTATTAACTGTTCATGTCATCCATGCATCCTTAACTGTCATTGCATTTCGCCTGCCATGTTTAATTTAATTAACGGTACGCGAATATGTTCATGTCATTGCATTTCGCCTGCCATGTTTAATTTAATTAACGGTACGCGAATATGTTCATGTCATTGCATTTCGCCTGCCATGTTTAATTTAATTAACGGTACGCGAATATGTTCATGTCATTGCATTTCGCCTGTCACGTTTAATTTAAGTAACGGTATGCGAATTATCTGCTCATGTCATTGCATGCTTGAATACTCATCGTGATTGCGTAGCATCGCTACATACTAGTGTTACTTGTTCCGGCTAGGTGCACCCTTACGCCATACTTATCAAATACACTTTCTGGCTCGTGTTCCAGAAGACGAGCTCATCACAGCCTGCGGGCAATAGGGCACTCGTTGAGTGACCCATTGTACTTGATACTTGAACACAGCCTGCGGGCAATAGGGCACTCGTTGAGTGATCCCTTGTACCTTACTTGTTACTTGACATTACATGTCACCCCTACCACTTGATACTTGCCACGTGCACTCTCCTTTACCTTACTTGTTACCACCGTACTTTACTTGTCATGCACCATGTTTTAATTGCTAGGTTGCTAGTTCACCATTATTCCCGTTTCCTTGCACAAGTCTTTCGACTTGCTGACATGTGCCCCTTTTCTCTTTTGGGTGACACATGTTAGAGCCCGAGCCTGAGTTACTTGTTGAGGACGAGGTGTTTGCTGACGCCGAGCCCGTGCTTGTGTTTGACGGGGAGTACGTGGACACGGGGGACCAGTCCTAGTGTCTTCGTTGTGTTTTACTTTTGTTAGACAGTTGTTTTGTATTCGGTGCGTAGCACCTATACTTTGTTATGTCGTCGCTTTTGTTGGCCTTGTTCTGGGCCTTGGACTCTTTTCTTTTAGCCTGGTGGCTTTTCTGGATGTTGGACTTATTCTGATGTTGGAAAATTTGTGAGATGTGGAATTTTATTTCAGTCTCTCCTTGTGTTATTATTGTTATTCTGTTGTGGTTACAGGGACCTGTTTATGTATTGTGGACGCTTATCGGGTTTGGGGCTTCACAGCTCCACTCTCGTGCGGACCTTTTCACGTCTCGCCTCCATTTTAGGGAAGCGGGTCGTGACAGGAGTTCTTTGATTATTCGACCGAGGATTCATGGTGTTACCTGAGGGACCTGTCAGAGTATGAGGACGCAGTCCAGCAGGTCCAGGACCAGCCCGAGGAGCCAGCTGAGGGCTCATTCCATTACGACCCTACGAAGGAACAAGCAGAACATGATGATGGGACGCATTGGAGCCAAGTAGAGGAAGCTGAATGTCCATATTTTGAGGAGTCAGAGGAGATGGATGATGGAGTGCGTGTCGACCACGACGATGACACGATGCTTTTTTACTTTGAGGTTGATGATGAAGCGGATGTGCATGATGGCCGAGAGCAGATTGAGGACACCATGGAGCCTGAGCCACAATCCACTTCAGAGTTAGCTTCACATGTTGAGGCGATTGAGTACTTAGGGAGGACGACTGAGATGAACTATTTTTGGGATGACGAGTATGAGGCGTGCTTGGATTTGCCCGAGACGAGTCTACCTCCAGTCCTGACACAGATGTCACTTCCCTCGCCTCAGGATGCGCACTTACCAGTCATCGAGGAGATTTGTCAGGAGCAGTTACCATTTGTGGGGAGTGTCGCAGAGATTGTTGATGTTGACGTCGAGGAAGAGGATAGCGACGTGAATTGCGACATGGTATACATTGAGCCCGAGCTACCTCCTACTCCAGTTTTCTCTCTGCAGCCACTTCCGCCTCCTCTTGAGGCAGCGTATCATGCCACACCTAGCACCATTATCAGGGAAGTTTCCACCATATCATACTTTGCATTTCTGAATCCCAATTTGCACGTCCGCATATTTTTTATTCAGATTATCGTCGTTTACATTTAAATTCTTTTTCTGACGACCCATTTTGGAATGCTTTTATTGCAGGGCATGATGACATGACTTGGATTGATGCAGCTCGTCTCCCACATGATCCATATTATCCAAAGGGGACGCTAGGAGTTGCATTGCTGGAATCCAAGGAGGCCGGTGGAGGCCTAGCTCCAAGGACGCTCGCGGAGGAGCAAAAGGATATGATCGAGCAGTTGCCACCACCGTTATACATCCGAGATCCGCCATTTGTTAAGGTGTATTCTTTTTAATAGTGTAAATAAATAAATATTTTATTTTAGTGCTTTCGTATGCTTTTTTTTTCTTTTCTAGGATCTTTTTCCGAGATCTAATACTCTCCCAACGTTACGGACAATGTTTATTTTAAGTTGGGGAAAAGTGTTAGAATCTTTAGTATTGTTAGGATTCGATGTTAGCGTAAATTTTTTTTGAGATACCTCCATTTTGCCCCCATTCCATGAATTTCATTGCATATCATATTTTGGCCTCCTTGTCCATACGCGGCTTGCTTTGTGCTTAGTCCCTAAATGCTTAATGCCATGCAATTTTTTCGGATTATTATTTTGGTATCGATTTCTTGATGTTGAATTGGCATGTTTCATTTCTTTTCCAATTTGGAGTCAAATGCTAATATGCCATGTATGAAACTACTTTATACGTCGTGATATCTCTTTGAAATAATTTGGGAAAAGTTTAGTGTAAGTGATTGCACGAGTTGGGATGAATGGTGTAGTTTTTAATTGGATTGGATGTGGCCATATGGCGCATGCTTTGTTTTCCTCTTAAGGGTTGGTGGATGAGTTGATAATTCATGTTTGGAATGAAAGAGAGAGTTATATAAGCGAATGGTTTTTCTAATCAAATCGAGTAGCCGGTGCCCCACGAAACATTTGTGAGGACGCCAAAGATGAGATTTAGGAAATCATTCCATCCATTTGCATATATATCGTCATCGCATGTATGCAAATGAGGTCGTGTTTGCATTTCATAGCGTTATCGCGTGAATGCAAAACATAAACATCAAAAACAAAAAAACAAAAAAAAAGAAGGAAAAAGAAAAAATGAAAGAATAATGAAAGAATAAGCAACATGAGTGATGCAATTTCATCTCCCACCACTTAGAGGAATTTCTTTTGTTTTGGCCATTTCCATGAAAGTTAGAAACTTTGTCATTTGTGATATATCCTAATGAATGTGATACGTGCTTATTTCCTTACTTTTCTTTGAATTGGATTGAGGGGAGTGTCATTTGTTATTTATTTTCATACATTGGGTATATTGGCTTTGAAATCATTTGGAAATATCATTTGGGGTATGCCATGAGGCTATCTTGAGTTGGTGCATGTTTTTCATTTTTAATCCGAATTTATCGCATATTTTGCTGGGGACTAGCAAAAAGCTAGTTGGGGGTGTGATTCGGGATATAAATTGCATATTTTCCTCCCCATTTCTGGGCATTTTATGTGTATATCATGTTATCTTGGCTTTAATTCGGGCGTATTTGTGATATTGTGTAATATTAAAGCTTATTCATATTTTATACATAAAATGTGGTTTTTGTGAACTAATTTTTGCTCCTCTTATTTTTCAAGTACTTCAGGGATTTTTCTGGATTTTCTGGAATTTTCTGGAGCTCGGAGCTATTTTTAGGAATTTATTTAGAGCTAAAAGGGGGTTCTGGAATTTTGTAAAGGAAAACAAATACAAAAAAATAAAATAAAAACGGCCCGCAGCCATTTTCGCGGCCCGCTGCGATTTTATTAAAAAAAATTACCTAAGGATTTTTGGGCCTGCCCGCTGCCCGCTGGGAGCGGGCACGCGCACGGCACGTGCCCGTGCCCAGAGGTGGCGGCTTGTGTACCCGCGGGTCGGGCGCCCCACACGCCCGACCCGCAATTCCGTGAGGGCTATTGTGCGGTTTTTAGCGGGGTTTGGGTGCGTTTTTTCGACCCAGTTCGCTTCTGCAGACCCGTTATTGCTGGAATTGGGTTTTGGCCGAGATTGGGGGCTGTTTTTCAGCCTAACTTCATTCTTCTTCTTCTTCTCTTTTGATTTTTTTAGGGCTTGGGGGAAAGCTTGAAGGCCATGGAGATGATGTGAAAGCTTGGAGGAGGAGCAAGTGGGTGGAAGGGTTCATTTGGGAGAGTTCTTGGGTGAAATCCTTCCTCACTCTTTTGTAATTTTGCATCTCTCTTTTGTATTGAATTTGGGGATAATTTTGTATAAAATTTCCATCTTTTTCATGATGATTGAGTAGTGTGAATGCTTGGGTTGTGATTCATGATGGTTGGTTGTTAATTGTAGTTCTAATTATCTCTTGCCCATTATCATGTTAATGTTGGATGTTTCATTAGGGTTAATTTTATTGGTTAAGACCCAAGTGGGCACACTTTGAGAAAAGTCAATGATCCTAATTTGATTAGTGACATGATGATGCATCCCTCGTTTTAGCAAATTATCGTGTTCTTGAAAGCTAAACTTTCCGATTAAGCTTGCCAAAGCCGGAGGCCTAATTGTGTTATATGTGGGTAATTTAAGCTTAATTAACACCAACATTAGTGAATCCACAACCCATGCTCCTCGCCTAGCTATCCTACACCCCCATTTGACTCTCTAACTCTACCCATTTAGGATAGAATTGTAGATTCACCACACTTTTTTCCACACTCATCCACCGTTAAGCGAGTTAGTTGTAACATGCTATTATCTTTCTTTATCGATCAATTTTGTGAATATAGAACGACTTGTCCCTGTGATCCGACCCGGTACTCACCGGTTATTTATAAATATATTGCATTAACACTCTTACGCTTGGGAGTGGAAGGCGTGCCCCATACGCGTCCTTCTGTGTCAACCACCTAGCATTTTAGAATGGTTTCTGTGACCCCCTCTCCCTGCACGTCTCGGCAATGCCCTGAACCATCATGTGTCATCTGACGACTTCGCTCCTTCTGGCCTCGATGCAGAGAACATGCTCAATTGTTATCGCCACCTCCTCGCATGTCATCATCTCCATGCCGCATTGGTGATCGTCCATGATGCCCACCATCTGAAGATCCTTGGCTTATTTGTGCTCTCCTTCATGCTCCTTGGGAGAGCCTACACGCATAAAAATGACGTGCACACCATGTGTTCATTGAAAGACCACACTTAGTAGCGAACACACATCATTTACCAACACATGCTATTTCACGCACTCTTTCTATATGAAGCTTCAGAGACATATCTCTGACACGCAACATCCAAGTGTCCCTTTGTTGTAGAGCAGTAGCTTGTGCCGTGTACCAGTGTGGGTTTAGATGGTCTTACCCCTCTGTTGTTGGTAATGTCTATTTAGCGAGTCGGAGTTATCCCAAGAGTCAATGTATAAGTAGGAAAATGTCAAAAAGCATGGTTTACCCAATTGACAACCAACACAAGAAGAGAGATCCAAGACACCACCCAAGAGCCATGCTAATATGACATGTCCAAATATCTATTCCTCTTCATGTTGCCGCAGTACAGGCAAGGCAAACAACCAGATCTCAGATTTTCCGCTTCAAATATTTCACATGTCAAAACATGGCAGACAAATACTGCAAGGAGTTCATAGCATACCATGAACATTCTATATCTGCACAAAACCAAAATGTCCGTCTTAACGAATATTTCTTCATAACGAGTGATAAAACAAAATTGTGCTAGGCCACAATCAGCTCTCATTCTACAGATGGTTCTGTGTGAAAATTGTGTTAGGCCAATCTGAAATAATTGCTTATGAAGATCTGAATTATGAATACAAAGATGTACAAAAGACCTGCACCAAAGCAACAGACACAGTTCTGATATATGAATCTACAAAGAAAATGGCAAGCAAGGTAACATTCGCGATATAAGCACACACTCAGCCTCTAATTTAAGTACAAATTACAATGAATACAACTCTACAAAATTATTCATGAGTATATGTATAATATGTTAATATGTTTTATGACAATGCAAGCGTTGCTGGAATATACATCGGTGAGGGAATCAGGGTATCACGCAGCTAGAAGCTTTTGGATGTCCTTCTGCAATAATAGAAACAAGGACAATGTAAATACCGTGAGGAATAGGTTTCCGTGATTTGCATTCATTTAGAATTTTCAACAAAAGATACGGGCCTGGATCATATTGATCACAAAAACATACCTCGATCTGGAGTGGCGAAGTTGTAGGCGGGTACCTTTCAACAACCTTACCATTCTTGTCTACCAAAAATTTCTCAAAGTTCCATTTAATTATATCACCGAAAAATCCCCCAGCATTTGACTTGAGAAACTGATATACAGGGGCTGTATTTGGTCCATTCACATCAACCTGCGGCAAACAAACTAGTCAAACTATTTCCGTCATCAAACTTGATGGACACTGGATGCAACTCCATCGAATTACGTAGGTGGGAACTGTGATACTGGATTCTGGTTGGTGTAGCTTTTTAATTGCATCTATTGATACATATCAGTAGCCTATCCTATTTCATAAAAACCACAAACTAACAAGTGTTTATTTGAGACCATTCAAGAACTGAAGTTCAGTTTCAGGAAATTCTTGAAATTTTGTTTTGGCCACTTTTGTCTACTTTTATTCCCAGCATCAATTCTTCACTTGAGATTTATAAAAGCATAAAGAATAAGTTTGAAGGTCGACGTAGACAGGTTCCCGAATATATAGGTTTACCAATACAATGGTTATAGGTATCAAAAGTCCAAGTCCAACTGTTCCAGTAAGATGCAAATATTCAATGAATCTTATTTGTTACATGACAACTGTCTAGGTGCTTGTGTGTGCGTATCCAGGTGCTTATATATGTTATACACTAGCATAATTCTTTAGGCAACATATGTGAATATGTAAAGAAAATTTAATGCTTAAATAACAAGTGAATATGTGCTTATTATTTTGGAATTCAATGCTAATTATATTGTATCTCCAGGCTCACGAATTATTGAAAGTAGGAAAAAGAATTTTATTTTTTTATTATTAGATATATAAGCCTTTGCAGGCAATATCTACTTGGACTCTTACATGGGATTTTACAAAATAAGCGACTTTGGCATTGAAAATTCACATCCATATGACTTGGATGGTTACCAATCATAAACCCTACCCCCTTTTAACAGAATAATAAATAGATCTTATAACAATGTAAATAGATGGTTAACCTTCTCAAATCCGAATATCATTTCAACTAAAGCTTCTTTAAATCATTCACAATCAAAGGCAAAGTTGTCATTTCATTATCCAGTTCACAATTCTCAAATCCGAATATCTCTTCCCTTTTCCTTCCCACCCTCTCCCATTCTCCTCCCTATCTTCCGCCGAAAGGTTTAGCTTTTTCTAGAATAGACTAATGGTTTCTCGGCACTGCAGTCTAATGATCCATGTGCTCGTAAAAAGAGAAGCAATTACATGTTCAAGTGGCATAAAAAGAATCTCCCAGAGAGAATTTTTTGCATAAGTTTCGGATTTAAATTTTTGACCAAAATGGATGTCTGCAATAAACGTAATTCCAGATTAAGAGTGGCCAATACAACAGTCTCTCATGGTTTGTATAGGCGAGTATGGAACTACAGATTTGGGCAATTGAGCAAGTATGCGGGTACCTTGTCAAATATTGGAAATTCAGCCTTGAACCTTGTACATGCAAACTGCTTGATATCTGAATTTGATCCAGGTTCTTGTCCTCCAAACTGATTGCAAGGGAAAGCCAATATCTCAAATCCTACAATACGCAAATAGAAAGGTTGACCAAACAAGCTTACTGATTACTTTTATGATGCATAAATATATAAATACCAAAACACTCCAAAGAAATTGTGCCAGTTAGCAACCCAAAAAACATTAATTGCATATATTTTTTAATGCAGCTCATGTGACTAGTCCAGTAAAAACGGAAATATCATTGGTCATCCAAACATTTTCCATCAAGTGCGGATAGCTATGGAACACAATCCGAAATAGTAATTATAGTTTTTTAATTATAATCTATAATTGGAAACTAGAATATGCGTGGAACCATAAATTGAATAAAAATTGTAATCATATTATATTGTCTTAGATATACATTATAAGCAACATTAATATATGGGCTTTGGGGTGCAACCTACTATCTATAATTCTACATTAACATAGCTGATAGTACCGAAGTACCAATCTAGATCATTGTGATCACCATCTTTACCATCACCAGAGAGGGCAGAGGGGTGGAGAGAGGGGTCCTTTTTTTGTTTTTTTTCTTTTTCTTTTTGTTTTTGTATTGTATTGTATTGTTCTTTTGGGGGGGGGGGGGGGGGATGCTGCCCCCATCCCCACAAATTTGCCTATTGAAAATACTCTTGCGTGTTAAGATACACCCTAAAAATTATAAATAGCTAGCTAATTCTTTCCTAGTTTGAAGGCTTCTAGATAATTTCTATTACTTTCCAAATTATTATGATGTAATTCAACTCAACTCAAACCTTCCAATATTGTCTATTATCTTTCTTTTATCTCTCCATTAATACTCCACGTTTTCAACATCTTGCTTTTTCATTCATTTCATTCATCAATTGTATTTAAAAATGATGCGATAATTACACACTGACATTTAGGATTAGAAAATAAATATAAAATGTAAAAAATTAAACCATGCATCTACCATATGAGCAACATATCCTTATTAGGTTAGTTAAAAAATCGAGAATATGCATCCTTTCTATTTTGTATTTTACTTTGTTTAAAAGATAAAATTGGTTACCAATACAAAAAATGCCTTTACCTCCGCGGCCTGCCAAAACACCATCGACACACCATTGTGTCGCTCATCAAACTCGAAAAACTCAAAGACGATGCATCGAACTAAGAAGAGAGATATTAGAGAGAGAAAGAGAGGGATGAGCCCTAATCTCTTTATAATGATTGGGATTGGATACAGATCGGGTTTAAACCCACACTGAGACGCCTAAGTTAAAATTAAAAAAAAAACCAAAATCTATAAAGTTTTACATGTCGAAATATCACCCAACGTTTTGATTCCATGCCAACATGTCGATAACTTGAAGCTAAAATTGCTATCCCTAGAAATCACAAGGCATGCAGCACTAAGGGGAAACTGAAATGTTGACCGACATTTTCAAAGTTGCCAACATTTAAAACACTGATACGAGGCCATAAGAACCAGAGGAGCATACAATGGGCAACATAAAGACTTGTTCTATGGTATGTAAGTTTCGAGGATGAAACTCTTTTAAGGGTGGTAGGATGTAAGAACCTAATTTTTAAATAATATTTTATAAGCCCTTAAACATTAATCGTGGCCCTGCCCGTTCATAACTACCTTCAGCATATGCTGTAACGCTTGATGGATATAGTATCATGAGCATGCGTTACAAGGTTCGAATTACATGGGTATTTAAAAACTCACTAGGTATCATGACCTTTTCTTTCATGGATGAGATCATACATGATGCTGTCATCATTGACTAGTGAGTGTTGGACATGCTAAGTGTCAATGGAAGTGAACCTGTGTGTGTGTGTCTTCTTTGGCTAATGCATACTCCATATATAAGCTAAGTTTCAGGTGAAAATCCTCATTTAAACCACCTAAAATTAGAAACTCTCAATAGCTCTAACTCCCTCAACACCCCTACGTGTGTTCATGTTCTTTTTATCTTTACTTGTTGGGCTTCATGCTCACTTTGGTGGATGTGTTTTTGCATGTAGGGCTGGACGGGCCGAAAATTAAGGGATTATGTAACCTGATCGTGTAGGTATTTTGTTAGGAAAATAAACTTATGTATATATTCTTTTGGCAAACAATGATATAAGCGTGTATAAATGTGTTTAGACTTGATGAAATGGAAATGTTGGTTGTAATGGCATTTTGATGAACTTAGCTAGTTTACCTTCCTTATATTATGAATCTCGGTTTCCTTGTTCGGCACTTGTGCCAAACATGGATACTTATAGTATTATATACTTTGTGTGTTTTTGATATACTTAGGCCTTGCTAGTGGGGAACCGTTAGCGGCCGACGGAGTACGCCTTAAAGGTTATTGTGGTGAGTAAATCTAGATCAAAGAATTGAAAATGACAGGTGTGCAAAAGTGTCCCAATGCGGGACCGTTACACGTGGTATATTTTTCATCCTCTTCTCATTAGATATTTCCCAATATTCTGATGTTGATTGGGTTGGCAATCCTCTTGATCATAGATCGATCAATGGACACCAATATACTTGATAGGCCGGTTTTGTTGAGGGGCAATTCTATAATTTCAAGGTGGTGACTCATTAGCATGATTTTATTATAAATAAGAGGGGAGAGATCGGGAGAGGGGACTAAACGAAAAATTGTGAAAGAATAGTAGTTATTATTTAGATTAGTTAGCCCTGTGTTATTGGAGAGTGATCTTCCTCTCAAATTAAGATCAAATCTTGTAGTTTCACTTATTATCAATAAAAATCTCATCTTTTTGCAATAAATCCTTCCACAATCCTATCAAATTGATATGAGAGCGGTCGACTCTAGACACCAATGGCAACGAGAAAGATGGACGCTTTGAAGGAGAAATTGGAGAAGAAATGGAGATCATTAGAATATGATAGGAACGCCACAAAACGATAAACGAAAGGTTCTCGTCGATGGAAGCCATGATAAAACAATTATTAGAGATGAGTAGATGCCCTCCACTTGAGGTGGTGGCTTCAGAGACAGATTTGAACAATTATGATACCAGAGAAGGCTGCACGATAATAGAAAGCACAAACGATAAGGAAAAAGTCATCGCATTTGAGGAGATCCAACCGAGCGACGATGCGTGTGAACCTCATGCATGGGGCAAGAACACCATCCAATCCTTGGGGTGCAGTTGGACAGGGCGACGACCTTGCGGAGGTCTGTAGCCAGGTGGTTAGGGCCGAAGAACCCTAGGATGCCATGGACCCCACAAGGGACCTGTACGAGCATGGTAGGCCTCGCAAGGGGCCGCTAACCATCGACAAGGAACACCCCCAATCCTTAGAGTGCGGCTGGACAAGACGACGGCTTTGCAGGGGTCTGTCGCCAGGCGATTAGGGCCGGCAGACCCTGTGAGGCCAGCAAACCCCCACACGGGGCCTAGATATGCGCGGTAGGCCTTGCAGTGGCCAATGACCATCGACAGGGACCAACGGCCCCTGTGCAGTCACGAGAGGCCCCACGATGGCCTGTAGAGGTGATGGGGGGCTTTTAAGGGCTTTTGAGGAATCAAGTGGTCTGATGGGCCCCATCTGGGGCAGCACCCCTGTGACAATAGCCAGGGGCCCTACGGCCCCTAGGGTGCAGATGGCGGGCTCGCCTGGGCCTGGCGGTAAGTCTTATGGGGCGACGGCCCTTTGGGGCATCGATGAAGGCGGGTAAGCCCAAGGTGGCTCGACGACAGCGATGGAGACCTGCAAGGTTTTGACATGACCATTGGAACCTGGCGGGGCTTCGACGGAGGTGGAGGATCGCAGAACCCTCACTTGGATGTAGTGGATTGCCCCCACCAAGGGGGCACGTGAGGCTGCAACAGAGATCTGACGGACGGCGACTGGATCAAAGGATGTACAAGGGGGCGGTCCCTGGGATAGCGGAGGAGGGCCCACGAGGGCCCAACAATAGCCCACAGGAGACGACATCCCTTTTGGGGGCAACGTCGACGGTGGTGGATGCTTTCGGGGCTTCATCGAGGGTGGAGGGGCTCTGCAGTGGTTTGATGATGGGCGGACGCACGACGACACATAGAAATGAGTGCCGATGGAGGATTTTGAGGTCCCACAGTTCCAAATTTGAACGTTTATCAAGAATTTCACTACGGGTACCCGATGGAGAGATGGGCAGGGACAGTTTAGTGCTGATTCACGAATTCAGAAGTTAACGATGTCGGTCTTTGAGGGAGAGGATACATTTGATGGGGTGTACCACACTGAGAGGTACTTTACAGAAACTGTATTACAGAGGAGACTCTTGATGGCTGGGGCCATATGTTTGGAAGGAAAGGCGTTGGTATGGTTCTTGTGAAGGGAGTAGAAACAATCAGTGCGCTCATGAAAGGAGTTCAAACATTGCATGTTGGACTGTTTCCGCGATACTAAGGGAGATGATTTACACGAGAAACTCTTTATACTCAAGCAAGAGGGAATAATTAAGTAATACATGGAGAGGTTTAAGTTGCTCCCGAGTCAAGTGAGAGGAATATCGAAGGTGGTGCTGAAAGGAAACTTTATGAAGGGGTTTAAGACAGTCACTCGAGCCGAGATATGCCTGCTGAGGCCGAGGGGTTAGGAGAGACGATTGAGCTGGCTAGTTGATCAAACATAGCAGATCGACGTGTCAAGGGAGCATCAAGCGGGTTCATAACCTGCAAAAATTCCACGATGGAGGTAAGAAAGACCCGGCCACTGTGGGTTCAGACAATCCAGGATATGAGCATTGAGGCACGACCCGCCAGTAAGTTCAAACGCCTTATGAAAACAGAGATACAGAATAAACACGCAAATGGGATTGTGTTTTCACTATGATGAGAATTTTAGCCTGGGACATCGTTGCCGGGATCACACCCTTCATATTTTAACTATCGGTGATGACGTAGACGAGTGTGTAGCAGCTGAGGAGGATGTAGGAGAGGACCGGCACCCTCATTTGGTTTAGGAAAGACATATGGGCCAATAGCGAAATCCAATAGCAATTTCCAGAGTTTCACCTTTGAGGACAAGGTGATTCATTGGGAGAGGAATAATAATATGCCGGTTTTGCTGAGGGGTAATTTTGTAATTGCAGGACGACGGCTCAAACCCCTAGGGATGGGCAATTCTGTAATTCATGGTGACGGCTCATTAGAAGGATTTTATTATAAATAAGAAGGAATGGATCGGGAGGAGGATTATGCAGAAAATTGCGAGAGAATAGTAATTATTATTTAGATTAGTTAACCATAGGTTATCGGACGAGTGGCATTCCACCCGAATCGAGGCCAAATCTTGAATAAAAATCTTGTCTTTTTGCCCAAAAATCCTAGCAGGACTTCCGTTAAAGAAAATATAATATGGAGAAGAAACGAATGTGATTGCCTACTCATGCTGAAGCCGCTATGATGCATAATAAGATGGAGTATGGTCTCTGCTACAGGATATGGGAGTTTATAGTTCTAGTCTAATGAAATGCATTGTGATAATCAAGCAATATGCATCGGTAACAACCTGTTTTAGGAAAAAGGTGTCCATAGTTCTATTCTCATGAAATGTATTGTGATAATCTAATTGCAATATGCATCAGTAACAATATAGTCTTTCAAGAACGCAAAGACATGGAGTCTGTCTCGTTATATGGGATATGTTTACCAACAAGAAAAAAATAGACAATCCTTACTTAGTTTTGGTAATCATAGAGGTGATTTCACCAAAGCATTAACATGTAAAATTTTATTCCCTTTGCAACAAAATGTACATAATTAATGTCTATAATTCAGCTCTCCATTGCACGGGTACGTCCACTACAATTTGGGCATACCACGCCAACCACCTGCCAAATGCTTAAATATACATTATACTTGTCTGCTACATTTCAGACACGACACAGCTTTGCGACATGCTACATAGCTAGACTTGAGGGATATGTATAGAAGTAGAGATTATAGTTTCAAATTATAATCTAATTATAATTGAAAATGACGAGTAAAGAAGGAATTGAATAAAAAATGTAATTGTATTACATTTTCTCATCTATATAAAATGCATCGATACCCAAGGTTTTTGGATTGTGGCATATTTTCTATTTCAGCACAGCATAAAATTTCATTAATACAGGATATTCAATAATCAGTGTTCGATGTGGCAAAATATTAGTAGTATGCGGCAAAATGAAAGTATGGCTTACGGAAAATTGCAAATATCTATAATACAGTTAAAATAAATTGCAGAGTAGGCGTGTCACGGTAACATTAAATGGCAAAATAACCCATGACATCCTAACATCATAAAGAAGTGTTATACAATTCAAAATTATCCAAAAAACATCATTACACTTTATATCCATTATGAAAGAAGTGCGCAAAGTTTGACTAAACATTTACGTTCAAATTCTATTATGAACCCCATATTTGTGTGAAATCAATAAAACGTCTTAGTTACTAATACATCAGAAAATACAACAATATGCCATAAATATCAGACTCTTTCAGAAGGAATGTCCACCAAACATACTAGCATCCAATTATTCAAAAACAATCTCTCCTCTATGAAGCATACATGCAACATATGGGGACATTGACCCAAAACTCCATATAGCTTGACAAGATAGTGACCGGCCTTTTATGAGCAGGTATCAGCCTGACATATATAGCATCCAACTGATGCACAAATACTGGCTCAGGCAATACAAAAGTGGAAGTTTTGTGATGACCTCCAGTAAGGACAATTCAGAAATACGATAACACATCAGTCATGGAGTTACACTTCTGCAACCGAGCATTTTACAGTTGCATTTCCAAGTTCGTAAAATTGAAAATGGATGAGGAGATAAATTTTTGCTATGCAAACAGAATATACACGTCAAAACAATGGGATTATATTCGAAATATCTTAGCACAAGAAAGCATCAAGCAGCAGGTTAAAACACCATATAGAATTCAACTTCGTTAGGTCATTCCTTATTTACTTGTTTGCCCAACTAGCGATCATGTCGTGATCCGGCCCCACGCACCTGCCACCGGATACATCTGGTGGCCTTAGACGCATGCTCCAGGGGGGAAATTTGAAAAAAAAAATGATTGTTATGGCTCACAACCTGCCAGACTTTGGCTTGATGATTTAGAGGCATGTGTCCACCCTCATAATCTTGGAGGTCAACGGTTCTTGTATTCTAGTCAGGCTTCACCACAGACACAAGCCTGGGTGCAGAGCCAGAGTAGCCAAATCACTTAAAATTTCATTTCAAACAACTTGGATTTCATATAAAGAGATAACCACATCATAGTTGTATAACGTCTTTCAGGGAGTGGTGATATAGAAAAAATCACCTGAACAAAAGATTTAGTCAGCACATCCATGGTAGTCTAATGCCTTTCCGGGAGTGATGAGATGTCTAATTCAAGCTCAAGTATTGTTCCCTTCTCTGAATGCAAACCTAGTCCAAGATAAAGGCCTGATACACTAAATATGCAAACCCAAGACTAATAAATCTACATTGAAGAAAGAGCTTAAACTAGGCTGATACATGGGTCAACATGGACCGGGCACAGTCGAGCCCTCTCCAGTTAGCTAGCCTAAGTATCATCGTTCATTGACCTTGCAATTATATTTTTTCAATCAGATATATTACCTGCATATTCTCTCAACAACAATGCATGCTAAATTGGAAATGTATACTTTGGCTTGTGCTTGTCCAAATTTTACAATGTGGCGTCATTATTTAAAAATGGAAAGAAAAGGAAATTATGACAAAATTTTGTTAATGAGATCGAACTGTTCTTTGGAAGTGAGGCTATCATTACAAAGAGTTGCTAACATATATGTGGTGACGTCAAACTATATGTGCTCGGCTAGTGGCCTTTTTCAAACCATTCAAATTCCGGACAAAATTGGTAGGACAATTTGTACCATACTGCCCTAGAAATGTGATATTATGCTACATTTAGTGATTCATTTGAGGGGAACACAAACATAATATATATGGGAGGTAAACGAATCAAATAGATATCAATAAAATCCGGGATATACATAGAAAAATATCAGATCCTTTTCTTCAGATTACTGACAAATAACCTCCATAAACGGATCGCTTGCTGTTGCAAGTCCAACTTTTCTATGGTCCCATCTAGTGGCATTTGAGTGACAAATAACAAAAATAAGAGAAACTATAAAATCACAATTACAATTCCCTCAAGTCCCCTAGTTCTCCCATGTTCATTCTTCCATATGTCCCGTACCTCATTTCCACAAAAGTCTGCCTGATATTACATATAAGACAGCCCCTTCTACTTTGACAGAAACATTAACTTTTTTGTTTTATTTTCCTAAATAAGGTGGGGCAAAGGAAGCAGAACTTTATTATAGAGAGTGCATGTGGTCACTTAAAAAGCCTTTTTTTCCTTTTACTGCATAAGAGGAAGGAAGCACAAGTTTATAATAAAGAGCAAACATGGTCACTTAAACCAACTTATAATAGCCCAAGGCACCTCAATTAGACGATTCAAATTGGTGCAACCAATTCCATGTATGAACTCCCGCTCTATCAGATGTAATGTTTCCACACAAGCCAATATATGACAGCAATGTCAAAATACAACCTAGTTGCCCTTGTTGCCATAAAGGGCAAATTTGGTGAAAGCTGAACATATCTGACCAAGAACAAACAATATCAAACCTATACACTTACACAAGAAAAAGTCACTGAACTGCTTCAAATAGATTCAAGTGGTAAATGGAATCTAGGGCACTACTATGTTGCCAACCCATGCAATAAACAACCAGCTTATGCATAAGGAAAAGACTCCATATGGAATGTTATTGCTGGAAGGGGAACACAATCCCAAGATTGAGTCATCTTATAACATATCAAAGAAGCAAGTTGACATTCACATCCTCAAAACAAGTAAATAGTATCTGGATGCACCAGTGATGAAGAAATGTTCACATTAAACAATATACAAATAGAATTACAAGGAAGTGTGCAAAGGAAATGGACAAATTTGGAGGGCAAAGCAAGAAAATAATAGCCTATGCAAAAACAATTTTAATTGAACATGCATGATGGAGACATTGAAGATCCTCCTATCAAACTTCTTCCGAGTCTGGCAGTTTTGGCCCAACTGGATGTCCTAAATCTCCTGGAGTTGAAGTTAAACTTCAACAAGGCATGCAAACTAATGAAAAGACTGGAATACAGTCGACTCATTCAGGGCATAGGCATGTGGGAGAGTAATGGCAGAACGTAGAACAGTGAAACTGCATCCCCAAACAAAAATAATTGAGCATGCCTGATGGAGATATTAAAGAACCACATATCAAACTTCTTCGGACTTTGTGGTGGTTTTGGCCCCAATAGGAGGTCCTAAATCCATGGAGTTGAAGTTAAACTTCTACAATGCATGCAAACTAATGGAAAGACTGGACCATAGTCAAGATAGTCACCATTCAGGGCATATGTATGTGGGATAGTAAAGGCAGTATGCATGACTGAACAGTGAAGCCGCATCCCCAAATATTAGCTACCCAGAGGCCTATGCCTGATGTCCATAAACTCTTGTGTAATGATTTGCAGCACTAGTAGATGAGGTAACGCAATACATCGGGTCAATGCACCAAAGGCAGATTCCGAGGGAAGTTTCTTTGTACATTATGTTCAAACCTCAAAGTTCAAAAACATGCCTACTTATCAAAATAATTAGGAGGATGATGAACATTTAAGTTCTAGACTAAGGCAAACCACACTTCGAATTGGCTGGATAATCTTATTATTTTCCGGACAGTTAAAAAGTACAAGAGCAAATTCAGATCAGTGGGATGATTTTATTGTTTATTGACAGCTATAAGTCCACGTGCAAATCCAGGTGGCGAAGTTTCTTTACACGCTTCTCAAGAAAGTGCAAATAACAAGAAAAAATGGCATTATATGTCTTGTATTAGATATGTCTGAACAATAACTTATGAACAATATTAACCTCCACAATAGTACAGTGCATGCAATTGAAAAATGTGATTTTCCCCCCCCCCCCCGAATTTTCATTTCAAAAATCCAAATAAATATCAACTGGATGTACTTTGAGCTGGTTCAAATGCATCTCCAAATTTCTTAGTCTTCTTTACCTACACAAAATATGTAATTACATGGTCTACAGTCTTGTAGTAATAATAAAGACAACGATTTCTGCTTCATCGGTTCACATAGCCTCTAGCTCCCTTATAATCAGACCGAAAATGCACAAGGAAACTAGAGAGCAGCTGGGGACTCTTTGTCCGACATAAAAGAAGATAAAGGACTGCCAATGTTGCAATATATAGGGAGTTATTCTGTGAACTGCAAGAGAATATACCACTTCTGGATACCATATTATCTCACAGGACAAATGTATTAGTACAGTCGCAACATTTGCTTAGACCAACATGAATTACGGCCAATTATTCTGGGAAAAATTAATTACCCTAAACAGCTAATGTATCATACATGCAACATCAGTTAATTATTATGCTCGGTATGAACGGTCGCTAATTATGGAAATGCCAACTACAATGATAGCAACTCTGGAGAATAGGTTATAGGTTGATCATATGAGAGCATGTAGTTCAATAAAGAATTATGAACCTAGTGAGGATGTTGTTGATGCAATCCACAAGAGAAAATAAGATAAAAATGGGGATTTTATGGTGGATTTGGAGAAAAGGTGAGATTTTTATTGATTTTTGAATAAAGATAACAAATAGGTGGACACGATTCGAGAGGAGGCCGCTCTTCTAGCTTTGTATTCGATATCAAATCCTAAATCTCCAAGAATTAGGGTTCTACTAAACTCCTAGAAAGTTTCTTCACAATAATCAACGTAAAATACTTAACCCTAGCCTATTATAATCGTTGTTTTCCCGTAATTTTCAGAAATTACAAAACTGTCCAATAACCTCCAAAAATTACAAAATTGCCACTGTTGTGGCCGCCGCACCCCGGCCGCATCATTACTCTGCTCTCAAATAACCACCTTGTCCTCAAAGTGGTGTCATGGAAACCATGTACATGCTACTCCACATGGAGGTGCGTGTCCCCTCCCGGCTCTTCCTCATCAACGTCCTTGCTTTCTTCATCCTCAATGATCAACATCTAGAGAGCACGATCCTTGTAACGATGTCCTGGCCCGAACCTCTTGCTATAACGAACGCATAGTCCGTTTGTGTGCTTGTCCTCGATCTCGGTCTGTGAAAACCGCTTGATCCCGTTGTCTGATTGAAGCTCATTGTTCTTCTCTTGACTGGACTCTTGACTGGACTGGATTCCTCCTAACGGCACCTCCTCCCATGCCGTTGCCTAGCTGCAAAAGGTGGGTCTGCCCTATGCCCTCTTGGCACATAGCTCCTCTGCAAGCCAATATTCTATCAACTGGGCCGGCTCCATGGTGTCCAGTAGCCCCCTAGGTCTTTGGACACGTAGCTCTGTCCGAATATTAGTCTTAAGACCTTCCATGAAATACCCTTTCAAAGACTCGGACTCCTCAGACACCCCCACGCACAGTCCAACAGCAACCCAAACTTCCTGATTGACTCTCTGATTGTCTCCTCCCGTCTAAGAGTAAAGAGCTGCTCACGAATGCCTTCTCCATTGGTGTCCTGAAATTGGTGTAGGAGACAATCCTCAAATTTCTCTCACTAGCACACAAGTCGTCGTTGCTCTCTCTACCGAAACCAAGACAAAGTCTCGTCCACCAAACATATCCATACCGGCCTCAGCTTCCTTGCCACACTGAGGCGCATCACATCAGAGTAACTCTCCACTCTGTAGATCAACCCATACGTGTCTTCTCCTTCAAAGATCGGTATCTTTAATTTTCTGACCCTGTTGTCCGAATTGAAATTCCCTTGTGTTGCTCTCTCTCAATACATGTCATAATAGCACTATCGGTGTGGGTCTCGTGGTACATCATAGTCTCCAAATCTGTCAGCCTCTTCTCCATCCTCCTCCCAACCGCCATCTCTCCTATCGTGCACTCCATCTCCGCGTAATCTGAAACGTCATCATGGTATCTGTCAAACTCCGCGTAATTTCGAATTGGTCGCCGACGTCTCTCAGCAGCAAACCATGGGCTATGGACCCTCTGGATGTCTTCTAGGTCATCATCAAGCTCTGGGACTCTCTCCGATAGTCTTCGAGGTCTCGACGGGGCCCCCAGAGGTTGCAAGGCCCCGACGACCTAACCATTGTTCGGTGGGCCTCTGGCAAGCCGTCAGAAATTGTGAGGGACCTGACGACCCTGCAAGAGGCCGACAGGGCCCTGACGGCCCTAACAAGGATTGGCAGGGCCTTGGCGGCCCTGCACGACAACTGCAGGGCCAGCAGATTGGCAGCAGGGGTCACAACCCCTCACGAGGTCTTCTTTCGCTTCTTCGTGATCCTCCTCTGCATCGGTTAGAAGCCTTCTCTGAATTCTTCGTCTTTATCCTTCTCTTTTGCCAAAGATTATGTCTTTCACCATATATCGAGGTTGTCGTCCAAATCTGAATTCACTGCATTTACCAACACAATGACGTATTGTGAGATCTGTTGATTTGATTGTACGAGAGCTTCTAACGATGTGTTCATCCTTGTTTCCAAGGCCTTCACTTTGGATCCGATTGCGAATCTCATCTCCTCCATTGGTTGCTCCAATTTCAGCATCGAATTTCTCCTCTAAAAGTTCTACCTTTTCGATGACGTCACCGTCACTATGGATTGTAGTGCTCTAATACCAATTGATGTGATCCGCAAGAAAAAATAACATAAAAATAAGATTTTTATGGTAGATTTGGGGAAAATGTATGATTTTTTATTATTTTGAATAAAGATAACAAGATAGTTGGCCTTGATTCGTGAGGAGGCCCCTCTCGTAGTTTGTATTCAAGATCAAAGCCTAAATCTTGAAGGACTAGTGTTCTAATCAACTCCTAGAAGGTTTCTTCACAATAATCAACATAAAATCACTAACCCTAGCTGTTGACGACCTATAATCGCTGTTTTTTTAAAACTTTTCAGAAAATTACAAAACTGCCCCCACCCCAAAAATTACAAAATTGCCCTTGTTGTGGCCGTCGCATCACTTGCATAGATAAATCATAATATTGAATAGAAAACTTCATGAATTAAAAGAGGAATTCTTTTAATAAGAAACTCACTCAGAAAATTGGAACCCAACACACTTCAACTTACTGGATTCAACTTATGGCCAAGGATGAATATATCATATATGATATCAGAGGTTATATGCCTACAAAGATCCTTCATGTTAGCACGCATTTATGTCCCTAATATTGTGAATTCCATGTAATTCTTCTTGCTAAAATTTTTTCATACAAGGTCTAACATGGAGTAAACAAAACTAAATATGTGAAACGACCAACTAGAGAAGGGATTTTTGGGAAAGGATAAGTGAAATGTCTTAACTTTAAAATAAGAACAGATGGGAAGCAACAAGCAAGGAATACTAGCGCTTGTGTCAAAGGAAGAAGCTAGAAGGCTCGGACCTTAAACCACAATTCTTCACAAAATGGGTGTTACTCGTTTAGGTCAATTTTAAAACTAAAAATATAATGAATACTACAGTACAAGAGATGTATATGATTTTAATTATAAATCTTAGATGTAAGCTCATTAAGCAAAGCCCATGTCATATGTCCAATACACACTTCAAATGAACAAAACCATGGCTTCCATTTAAAAATAATGGGTAATTTGTCCTATTTTCTATCAGTCAAGAAATGTTATGATACATCAAATTTAATTGGATTTAGGCTTAATGCCATATGTACCATGCTTCCAATATATTCAAAAAATGGACATCATATGGCACTGTGCCATCCAAACAAAATCTTTGGATTGTAATCCAAATGATTTCAACAATTTGGGGATAATGTGCAAGGATTTTTTGGGTTCTTATTTCACTTCAAAAACTCAAAACACCCTTAGAATCATGTATGACTGCTCTTAAGGATGCTATGATTGTATTGTATAAAGAACCCTGTGAAGTGGGAAAAATATTGAAACGAATGGATAATATATTAATGGAAAATCACAGAGAAGATATGATCATCGCTAGCATGTGCAATTAACATGCTTCCCTTCCAGTGGCAATGTTGTGTTAAAATTGTTGTTATTATTATTATTGTTTCCCCCCTCATAGAAACATTCTCCATTGGAGCATTTACACAATCAATAACCCAACCAAGCTAGTAATCCCAATGAAACACATAACTGGTTAGTAATGACCGAAAAATAATTCTGAACACCACTATGTGCATGCTACTTCAGATTATGGAACAAACATAGACATTCAAAACGCAATGTATAAAAGGGTGTGGAAAAAAAATCAAAAGCTTTCAGTTCCAAATTACCTTGTGGCTTATATTTCTCATACAAATGAGAGAGCTCTGTGTAATTTGACGTCGTCAACCCACTGCCACCCAGAACAAAGTCCCCAATTAGGAACAAAGCATAAGCATCACATGGCTAATCAAAACCGAAGCTAATCAACCACAAGGGAGAGATGCTACAGTTGCAACATTGGAGGCAGAAGAAAAATTACCATCTTGAAGCAACATTGACAATTAGCAGGACCTTTCCCTTGAATTTGCTGAGAGGGACATCCTTGCCATCGATATCCTGCATCAAGTTACTCTCACATTACCACAACAATTTTTAACTATCCAGTTTCCACCAATCATTGCAATTAGTAGTGACAGAGCCAACAAAATCAAGAAATGACAGTGAAATTGCGGGTCAAAAATAATTTTCCCAAATTTCAATTCCCCACCGTAAAAAAACCCATATCAATCAAATCATGCAGCTTTAAAAAAGAGAGGGAGAACACCTTAACAGTGAAGTCGTATAGACTCTTCTCAGTAGCAGCGGTGGCATAGACAACGCCCGGCCTTCTCCCATTTTTGGACACAAGACCAACCGGATTCTTCAGGAAGAGAGAATTTGTGACGGCAGCTGAGAACTTGGCCGATAGATTTAGGAATCCATATCGAAAAATGAGGGAATTTTGGGGTCGCGAGCGATTCAGATTAGGAGCCAACGAGGAGATGAAAGGCGAGAAAGATAGAGTAGAAGAAGGCATTGGAGTTTTACAAAAGATGAGTGAGAGATTGGGGATATTGGTTGTGAGAATTTTGGAGTTCGGGTTGTGTTGATTGCTGAGAAAAGGGTTTTCGGAAGTGAGGGGAGAAGATGATGAAGGCAAGGGGGAGGGGAGAAGCCGAGCGGTGCTGGTGAACCGCTGTCGATCCACGTGGCCTCTCCCCAACCACGTGGCCACTGATCATTTCTTGTGGACAATTTTACAAAGAAGAGGACTGTATACACCGAAGCCATGAGGTGTAGGTGATGATTGTTTTCCACTTTTGGGAGAAAAAAACAAATGAGAGAGGATGTGAGTTAACAAGTTGATTTGATTTATTTATCAAATATAGGAATTAATCCTTAACTACACCGAACCGTTCGGTGCATATAGTCTCAGCCTTTTACAAATTAAGCTCAGAATTAAAAATGATTATAAAAATCGATCAAATTTAAAATTATTTATCAAAATCGGTCAATTTTTGTCACGTGATCGCCAAGGAAGTTCTACCGTGCTGAGGTGGTTGGTTGGCAACCCCAGCATGTTTGCAAATAGAAGACTAGAATTTATTTGGCTGTTTCTAAAATGTTGAGCTAATTTTTGTAGAAAAATAAATTTTAGACTTGGTTCTGAGTCGTCGTAGAATTAAAAAAGAAAAATAAAACTGTCAAACCTTTCAACCACATAAACTATGGCCCAGATCGTTTAGGGCCTGTTTCTTTCGATGATTCTGGGTTGAGAAAGTGATAAAAATTTACTATTCATGGTCAATTCATACACTATTCACTCACTTTCTCTCCCCAATTTCTTCAGTCTGTTTCTTTCAGATGAAAATCCTTGATGAAGATTTTGCGCACACGGCGCCGAGCTGACGGAGAAAATCACCAAACCAAAATCCCCGAAAAAACCGGGGATTACGAAGGATTCCTCTCTCTCTCTCCGATAGTGGGCCCATTGCAGTACGCTGCGGAAATTGCCTTCTTAAAAAAAATTTTAATCCCAGCGGGAAGCTGCGCGCGCTTCTGTTGTTCTCATTTGCCCATTAATTGTTAATTAATTAAAAGTTCAATTATTTAATTAAAAGTTCAATTATTTAATTAAAAATATAAAAGTTAATTATTTAATCTGCGCGCGCGATTCTACTTGGACATTTTATATTTAAAAGTTAATTATTTAATTGTTAATGCTAATCTCAATTTATTTAAAAGTTGGTTGGAGTGGGCCCCACACCGCTTTCTTCATCCAACAATCCCAAATTCACTTTAGCCCAAAAGCCCAAAGAAACACAAAACTTTAGTGTGGGACCCACAAACAAATCCCAAACCAACTTTTCAACCCACTTTCCTCCAAAAGAAACACAAAACTCTACTTCTCTCTCCTTAAGAATCCAATATGGATTTACTATTCACAACAGTAAATCCCAAACCACAATCACACAAAGAACTGAGGAAAGGATCGAAGAAAGTGAAAATTGATTCACTGTTCATATCAAATCGTTCCTTGTTCAAGCAGCTTGTTTCTTTCGGTGGAAAAATTTGGAGAAAGCAAGCTAGGATTTTGTCACGCCCCGCTTCCCTAAAATAGAGGCGAGACGTGAGAAGGTCCGCACGAGAGTGGAGCTGTGAAGCCCCAAACCCGATAAGCGTCAATAAAACATAAGCAGGTCCCTGTAACCACAAACGGAACAACAATAATAACACAAGGAGAGACAGAAATAAAATCTCATATCTCATAATTTGTCCAACAAGAAAATTAAGTTCAACATCCAGAAAAGCCACCAGGCTAAAAGAAAGAGTCTAAGGCCCAGAACAAGGCCAACAAAAGGGAACAACGCAACAAAGTATAGGTGCTACGCACCGACAACAAGACAGCAGTCTAAACAGAAGGGAAAGCTCAACGAAGACACTAGGACTGGTCCCCAGTGTCCACGTACTCCTCGCCAAACACAGGCTCGGGCTCGGCGTCAGCAAACACCTCGTCCTCTACAATGTACTCAGGCTCAGGGCCTAACATGTGTCACCCAAAAGAGTAAAGGGGCACATGTCAGCAAGTCTAAAAGACTTGGGCAAGGAAACTGAAAAGGAAGACAACTAGCAACCTAGCAGTTATAGTATGCATGTCATGGCAGTTATAACATGAGTGCACAAGCAAGACATGGTGAAACAATAAGTACAAGAGAACAATTATCGGGACAAGTCAAGAGTAGCCAAGCTACTAACAATCTCAATCATTTCACTAGTCACATTTCAAGTTGTTTGTAGATGTTTACGCCTTACAGCTGAATGGTTTGGCATTCACGCTGATTGGCCGCTTAACACTACCCCAAAACCCAGAGTTTACGCCTTACCACTGCAGTTGCTGATCGGGCAGACTCCCAGTTGATTGGCCGCTTAACTCTTACCCCCAATACCCACATGTGAACGAGCCAGGGTCCCCGCACACGAGCTCAGTAAATGAGCCAGGGTTGCCCCGCACAGGAGCTCTCATTCTAGTTCACGACTCATAAGCATTTGGCGTAGGGGTGCACCTAGCCGGAAACAAGTATTTCGGGCATTGGCTATCAACCAACATATGGCCCGCTTCTGGAACACGAGCCAGGAAACACAGTATTGTAGCGAAGCTACGCAATCACGGAAACACTTATAGGATGCACTGACATGATAATTAATTTGCGTACCGTTAATGGAAATTTAAACATGACATGGTAGTTGTGCAACATGGTAAATGTCGGATCTAGCTTCGTTGTCAAGCTAGTTCCTAAATTTGCGCCTAGGCGAGTATCATTTCGTCGCCTAGTCTCTTTTACGCCTACAACAAGCAAATGGCCTAAGACATGGCCCAAAACCCTAAGTGGCAAGTTTCACTTGCCTAGCACCGAGGATGACGATCAACGAGGGTTCGTCTCACGGACGCTAATCTACGGGGAAGTCGCTGTTATGGAGAAACAATCATCAAAACAACATTCATTTCATTAGGGTTTTACAAAAACACAACGGGTTATGAAAACATTAAGAGATCGATTTATTACCGTATCGGAAACGGAAGAATGGTGCCGAGCAAGCACGGCAACGGAAGAAACGTTCCGGTGAACCTTGGGTTCAGATCTGGAATAGATGGGGAAAATCTTGAGAAATGGGTTTTGATGTGGATTTTGGGGTTTGATGAGATTGTGAGGAAGATGAGAGGTAGAATGTGTTAAGGGATGGTTTGGATGATGGAGGATGAGCTTGGGATGAAGGAATAAGGGTTTGAGGTAGTAGGGGGCTCAATGGGGGAGAAACTAGGGTTTTAGGTCATGAGGAAGAAGAAGAAAACGTTTGGAGGGGTATTTATAGAGTTTGGTGGCGGCTAGGGCAAAACTAGGGTTTCATGTACTGTTTAGTCGGTCAAAGAGCAACCACTGACCGACTAGTTTAGGAACTAGTCGGTCGGTTGACCAACGCAGACCGACTAAGTGTAAACAGTAACCCCAGACGAAAACCTGAACTAAGAGTTAGTCGGTTAAAGAACAACTACTGACCGACTAGTTTTTTATGTAGTCGGTCGATGGGCGTTCTTAGACCGACTAAAAGTGAACAGTACTCGATTGTACAGAAGAACTAAGAATTAGTCTGTTAAAGAAGCATTGCCGACCGACTAGTTTGCAACCTAGTCGGTCAACCAACGTTCTTAGACCGACTAACGATAAACAGTAACTCCTGAGAAATTTATAAAGCCAACCAGTCGGTTCAAGAAGGTTTGCCGACCGACTGGATCGTCATCTAGTCGGTCGGTGCCCCTTCTTACACCGGCTAATGAGCACCAAAAGTTCCGAAATGGAGCGCGAAGCTCCGGGATCGATTCCTAAGACTCCTAGGCTTGATCTAACAATAAAATATGACCGATACGAAGCCCGTCACGAATGACTTACTCCAAAATCGACGATCAACGGAAGAAGCTAAGAAAATATACGAAACGATCGAAAATGAAAGCTACGAAGACGAAAACCACGCATAAGGAGAAAATTCACCAAAACATATAATATAATATAGTAAATCCAGATACATGAAAACCAGTCGTTACATCCTCCCCAACTTAAGAAAAATTCCGTCCTCGGAATTTCCCAACACTCACGTGTCCGGGAACAAAAGTGGGGAACGCTCTCGCATCTCATCCTCATTCTCCCAAGTAGACTCTCCAGGCGAGCCGTGTCGCCACATCACCCTCACAAGATTGACAACCTTGTTCCGAAGTGACTTCTGACGCCTGTCCAGAATCTGCACTGGCTGCTGGTCATACGTCATATCGGGGCGAACGGTAATCTCCGAGAAATCCACAGCATGAGATGGGTCGCTAATGTATCGACGAAGCTGCGACACATGGAAAACATTGTGAACTCCCTCCAAAGACGGCGTCAAGGCTAAGCGATAAGCTACCTCGCCAACTTTCTCCAGAATGTCAAACGGTCCAATGTATCGCGGGCTCAACTTCCCCCGCTTCCCAAAACGAATCACTCCACGATTCAGGGAAATCCTCAGAAACACATGATCGCCCGGCTGAAACTCCAAAGGACGACGTTTAGCATCCGCCCAATGCTTAAAACGGTCCTGAGCAATCCTCAACCTCTCCCGAATATTTCTGACGACCTCCACAGCCTCCACAATCATCTCAGGCCCCAACAGCTCCCGATCGCCAACGTCATCCCAACTCAATGGCGATCGGCATTTCCTCCCATAAAGAGCGGCGAAAGGCGCCATGCCAATACTCGCCTGGAAGCTGTTGTTGTAAGAAAACTCTACCAGATGTAGATGATCCTCCCACGAACCCTTGAAATCCAACATGCACGCTCTCAGCATGTCTTCCAAAATCTGAATCGTCCTCTCGGACTGGCCATCCGTCTGCGGATGGTACGCCGTGCTGAAACTCAGACGCGTACCCAAACTCTTCTGCAAACTCTGCCAGAACTGAGATATGAACCTCGTGTCTCTGTCCGACACGATACTCACGGGGACTCCGTGAAGTCGCACGACCTCCTCCATATATCTCCTCGCTAGCGCCTCAGTGGACTGTCCCACTCGGAATGGAATAAAGTGCGCGGATTTGGTCAATCGATCTACGATCACCCAAATCGCGTCATTCTGCTTCGGACTCCGAGGTAGTCCAGTCACGAAATCCATAGTGATGTGTTGCCATTTCCACTCCGGAATCGGAAGCGGTTGTAGCAACCCGGCCGTACGCTGATGCTCCGCCTTCACTTGCTGGTAAACCAAACACTTGGCTACACTCCGAGCCACACTCCTCTTCATGCCATGCCACCAATAGTTCAGACGAAGATCCTGATACATCTTGGTGCCACCAGGATGCACAGAATACGGCGAACTATGTGCCTCCACCATCAACTCCTCTCTAATATCCCCAGCTGGCACACACAACCTGGATCCAAACCTCAGCGAGCCATCCTCATGAATCAAAAAGTCAGTCCGCAGACCGGCTTCCACCTGCTCCCGAATCTTCACCAGCTTCGTGTTGGATCCTGTCAAAACAGCGTTAGGATCGATAAATGAAGTTGAGACTTACGCTTGCGTATGCGGCACGGTAGTCTCGGAACTTCGCCTTCGGATTCGCCACGACGGATCGAGTCTTCTCACGAACGGAGTAAGGCTACTAAATCCACAATCTAAATCTCTACTTTTAGATTAAGAACTTGGATAAAGAGATAGAAAGGATTTCGGCAGAGCTTCGCTAGAATGAAATGCAAGGCAAGAATACCATGCAAAAGTGTTAAGGAAAATGGCTAAGCCTTGGGTCTTATTTATAGCCCCCAAGGTAGTTATTTTAGGAGTAATTGTTCCTTTGGAACAATTTAACTAAAGTGTATCATCATACATGGCACATTATAAGCTTAAGTTATACCATGTGCATGGTACAACATAAGCTTAAGATATTCCCCCTTTATTAGCCATATGTCGCATGCACTTATGCACATATAACGCGACTTTCCCACTAATCTAGAGATCCTCTCCGCAAGGGAACAGATTCCCTTTGCACACGACTTCGTGTACGCGACGTTCGAGGTCCGTATTCCCTCGTACATCCCCTACAAGGGTGTACAAACGTCATCCATATCCAACATCTCCCACTCACACTTGAGGGGATTGTAAGAGAACGTCTTTCTCTTAGTTCTTTCATCTATCATACCGAGAAATAGACCGTGCGACCGTCATGCGCGTAGAGTCTATTGTTGTGCACTTGTTAGAGATACACAACGACCTCGAAGGTGCAAAGTTGAGTAGTTCAACGCATGCTTTACCCTAGATTATTTCTTCACATTTCTTATACTTTATATTCAACAATTGAATCCCATCTGGATCAAAATTGGCTGGCCAGCTTTGAATCATTAAAGTCCAAATGCGAATATGAAATCAATCTTCCTCTTCTTGCAAACCTTCTGATCTTGACTTGATTCGCTTTTCTAATGTGCCCCGCCGAGCCGAATTATCATAGCCCATTAGCAACACGCTAAGATAGCGATCATCTCGTCAAATCTAAAGGAACCAATTGGAGTCCTTGAGGGTAAGAGTTAAGACCCGTATGGCCTTTGAGTCTCACATAATAGCAAACACTATTGCTACTAACTCAGTGGTCGAAATGCATACGTGGTATGAACACGTATTACAACATCACTCCTTTCCCAGGGAGAGTATGTCTTAATGATGTTGTACGGATGAAAGATCAGACACCACAGTGCCTATCTTTTGAGTCCCCTTACTACCCATGAAATATTCCCGGACTCTCATCCTGCATAAGACAGATAGGATTTAAAAAATCCTATGAGATCTCTTTTAAATATCCTTGTGATACAGATCTCAGATCTTTTGTAAGCATCCATATGATGCAGATCTTTCATTCGACTATCTTGTTTAAGTCACGACTCTAAATCAATTGTCTAATGATTTTGACTTTAAACTAGTCTCATCTCTATCTTATCCATCCGATAAGATAAGGCGGTTGCTCATGTGAGAGAGCCAACCGTAATCTGTCCGACATACACACAATAAAATAGCTGAGACTTAAACACAAATGTATATAAAATCATTTGTAAGAAACTTGTATGCAATATAAAAAAAACTTCTTCTTTTTATTAAACTTTGATCTTCTATAGACATGGGAAATATCACATGATACAGCTCAGCACCTACGCATTCCCATAGATGATAAGTGTTTGAAGAACACATCTCTGGGGATCGCCTTAGAAGGGGATCCGCTATCATCTTATGCGTGGATATGTATCCTATGTCTACTTCCTTCCGTTTGTCATAGTCCTTCGCAAACTTGAATCGAATATCAATGTGTTTGGTCTTACAATGAAATTTAGGATCTTTGACATAGGCAATCGAAACTTGACTATCACTGTATATATGAACAGTACTCGAGTCAGTGGCATCCGTCAGCCTGTCTAAGAATTTCCTAAGCCAAACAGCTTCTTGGACCGCCATGCTGAATGCTACAAACTCGGCCTCCATGGTTGATAGGGCGATGCAGGTTTGCTTCTTGCTGCTCCAGGATATTGCACCATTCCCGAGCAAGAAAACAAAGCCTGAGGTAGATCTTCGCTCGTCGAGATCACCTGCCCAATCAGCATCGGTATAGCCTTCGAGTTTCAAAGTATTGCCTTGATAGCACAACGCATAGTCCGCAGTCCCTTTGAGGTACCTTAATATCCTCTTCACCGCTTTCCAGTGTGCCTGTCCTGGGTTGGATTGGTAACGGCTTACCATACCAACAGCATAGCAAATGTCCGGTCTGGTACACATCATGGCGTACATCAGACTCCCGACAGCACTGGAGTATGGAACCTTTTCCATAGCTTTCTTTTCTTTTGGATCTTTGGGACACATTTCCAAACATGGAGCCATCAGCCTTATGCTTGATTTTGAGAACCCACTTGTTCCCAATGGCTCTACGTCCCTTAGGTAAATCAACCAAGTCCCAGACTTGGTTTGTTTTCATGGATTGAAGTTCTTCTTCCATCGCCGCTATCCATTTATCTTTAGCAGGGCATGTGACGACATGTTTGAAATTTGCAGGTTCGTCATCATCTTGTAGTAATGTCATGAATGTTTGAGAAAATTCATCCTCAAATCTCAGAGGTGTTAGCCTCGTTCGATTACTACGTCTTGCTTGAGTTTGATCACTCCCAATTGGAATGACATCACTCCCACTTGGAATAACATCACTCCCACTCGGAATAGGATTGGTATCGTTCGTATCATCCATAGGTGAAGTATGAGGGTCATTTTCCTCTTCACCAAGAATTCTCCCACTCGAACGTTCCGATCCTTCTTGATCCCAAGTTTCAAACAAGGATAAGTCTTGACTTATCTCACCCTGTCTTGGAAACTCGTTTTCCAAGAAGAC